>OX463226.1:55956144-57156144 GCA_949820135.1 Sylvilagus floridanus | reverse complement strand
CTGCAATGGCGACATCAGATATGGGTGCCTGTTCCTGTGTTGGCTCTTCTACTTCTGATTCAGCTCCCTGACAATGGCCTAGGAAGGGCTGCAGAAGGTAGCCAAAGCTTGGGCCCCTTCTACCCATGTATGAGACCTGGAAGCAGCCCTGGGCTCTGGCTTCAGCCTGGCCCAGTCCTGGCCACTGTGGCCATCTGGGGAGTGAACCAGCAGATGGAAGATCTTTCTCTTTGTGTCTCCATATCTCTGTAACTCTCCGTTTCAAAAAGGTAAATAAATGTCTTTTTAAAAAGAAAAGAGTAAAATTACTTGAGCTCTCCTAAGTGGATCTAGGGCTATTAATGATCAAATCTAAATTGACCTCAACCAAGTCCAGTTTCTATCTCACCCAGTTAAGTTACCTGAGGCCTTCTACAGGACCTAACCCAGTAAAGTAAGGAGAAGGAAAAATTGCTCAATAAACTCAGAGGTCTCAGAACACAAAATTTTGGAGGTCATAATCTGAACAACTCATGCCCATTAAGTACAGTAGCTGTGCAAGTCAGTGGGCACAGTGGGCCCTTGCCTGGTACCTCTGGAGGGTCACTTTGAGTTCTACCTCAGACCCACATCTGATGCCAACCCACTTAGAGGAATAACCTGAGAAAAATTAGAGTGGTGCTGGTGTTGTAGCCTAGCAGGTAGAGCCCCCTCCTCACAATCTGGAGATGAGTCTTGGAGGACCTGAGAAAAGTCAAGTAACTGGCTTCTGTGTGATTGCAGACCTATGTTTCACCCAGTTCACCCATCCAAACTATCACTTCTCAATGCCTCTCTGGACCAATCACAAGAACTCCCCTGGTGCCATCTATAAAAGCCCCTGGACAATCAGCCCTCATTGGTTTCCTCCTTCAGCTACCCCTTCCAACTTCTGGGAGTTTCTCTGCTTCTTTCAATAAACTTCATTTGCTCTGATCACTCTCCCTTGTCCATGGACCTCATTCTTCATGGACATGAGACAAAGAACCTAGCAAAGAAAAGAGTTGTAATTCTAAAATTCAGCTGAAAGAAGATCCTGCAGCATTATCACAAGATAACAGTGGCTCCAACCTGGTAGAATTGGTATAAATACAGAAGTGAGAGGTGTCCATATTCTGTAGGGATATATATTGCTCATGGGATGGAGATGAGGTGGAGGCTAAAGGATAAGTCAATAAAAACCACCTAGATATGCCCTGAGCACCTGTCAGGGCAGTGCTGCTGTCACAGGGAAGAGGGAGTTGGATTTAAAGGCTCTTTCTCCACCCAGGCATTCTGTAAGCATGACTTGATCTCTACATAGTCCTGTCATTTCTTCTTCACTCTGTAGAGCCAGTGTTTCTGCAGGTGCTTTTTCAATCTCCCATAATGCTGACTGCTGACACACTGAACAATTCTGAATAAAAGTGCAAGACCCACCAATAAACTGACGGCAGGTGGACACTCCAGTGTTGGTCTCTGTGAAATGTGAGTTGTGGACTCAGGCTATTGGGCAGCAGCTCCACCACCACCTTGCCTGACTTCCCAAGCATCAGCCAGAACCCAAGTTCCACACCAAATGGCAATCGCTTCATGGCAGGCAGTCACCACAGTGCTTTCCAGGACCTATGAATGCTTTTCATCTGGAAAGTCTTACTGTAATTTAACATAAAATTATGCATAGAATGTCAGTAAGTATTTCTCAATTTTGTGTGTTTAATGTGTATGTGAAAAGGTGATCTAGATTATCTTCAACATGACATATTTATCCCAATGTTCCTTAAATTTTAAATCAAATTTTCCTTAACTTTGTAGACATGTTACAGAAATTCTGTAGTTAGGCATATGTTAAAACAAGTCTATATCATATGCTATTTTATAAAAACCTTTCACATATACCTCGTCTCATTAGATTTCAATGAACTTCACAGTTCTGTTGAAGTACAAACAAGGAGTAAACACAACAATCAAACTACAAGATGTCCACTTTGCTCTTCTGTATTTCTTGTAGTCTTTTCACATGGAATTGAAGGACACTTACGGGGAGAGGCGCCGGGCCCTGCAGCGGCCCTGGGCCCCACGCCCCCTCGTCTGGCGGCCCGCGGGCAGTGGCAGCATCGTCCTGGCCCACACTGACCCCGTGTGGTGGGGCCGCTCTGGAATGGTGGGCCCGCCTCACCCCCGGGTCATCGTCGGGGCTCCGTGGCCCCAGGTTGCCATGGGAACACTCAGGCCCCGCGTGATCGTGGAGCCTGTGAGGGCCCAGTCGCCCCCGGACCAGACTCCTCGCCCTTGGCCGGCGGCCAAGGGGTCTCCCCACCCCTGAGCCATCCTCAGGATGCCCCGGCCGCGGGTGATCGTTGGGTCTCCTCAGGGCGCCCTGCAAGGCCACAGGTGCCGGTGTGGAGGGACTGCGCCCGGAGCGGAGCCGCCCCGCCCCTTCGGGAAGCCTCTGAGCATGCCCAGAGTGGAGCCGCCCCTCCCCTTAGGGAAGCCTCTGAGCATGCCCAGAGGGGAGCTGCCCCTCCCTTCTCTGGATGAACTCTAGGTGAACCCAGAGCCGGAGCGGAGCTGCCCCTCCCTTCTCTGGGTGAACTCTAGGTGAACCCAGAGCAGAACTGCCCCTCCCTTCAGAGTTTCTGGGCGCGCTCTTATGATGTCACTGCGACCGGCCAATCCTGTGCCACCTCAGCACCCTCCCTCAGCACTCTCCCTCAGCATTCTTCGTCAGCACTCTCCCATATGCTAATGGACCCTCTGAACTGACCAATCCTGTAACACCTCAGCATTCTCCGCCTAGGAATATGCTAATTGGTTGCCTATATAAGCTGTGTGAAACTGCTGCTCAGGGCTCCTCACCGCCTGAGGTGGGGGCCCGTTTGCACAAACGTTCAATAAAAACCTCGTGTTTTTTGCATCAACTCGTCTGGAGTCTGGATCTTTGGGCGTCCTCCCGAGCAAGTGGACATCTCTGCTACTGAGAGGTCCAACAGAATATTATTATTAGCAGTGCACTAAGCCTGTGATTATTGAGTGGAATGAAACTGTTTTCTTGTAAGTTTAAAAGAAAAAGGAGGAAAGGAGAGGAATTGAGGGAGGGAGGGAAGTATGATTATCTTAGAATTGTACATATGGCATCTGTTCTATTTATATTAATAAATTAAATTTTTATTAAGGGCAGAGCAACAGAGGGGAGGTGAGAGCACACTTCCATTCTCTGGTTCACTCCTCAAATGGCTGCAACAGCCAGGCCTAATCCAGGCCAAAGCCAGGAGCCAGAAACTCTATCCAGATCTCCCACTTCTTTGGTAAGTGCTTAAGTACTTAGGCCATCTTCTGCTGTTTTCTCACGCACTTCAGGAGGAAACTGGATTAGAAACAGAGCAACCAGGACTCAAATCAGCACTCAGATAAAGGATGCAGGAGTCACAAGTAATGTCCAAACCTATTGCAGCACAACACCAGCCTAGGAATTAATTCTTTGTACAATAAATAAAACTGGCAGTTCGAAAGAAGGAATAGCATTTGTCATGTGGCTCCTGTCTTCCCCCATCAGCCTCATGCAGGTTTAAATTACAGAAGATACATTCTTCTAGGCAGCTCTTCTCATTGAGGATGTTTTCATCTAGCGAAAAGTGGAAATTGAAAGTTACAGAAATCTACTACCAAGAAGAAATTCTATGTGAATATATAAAATAGAAAAAAAAATAATTTCTTCTCGCCCTTTTGCCAAAGATCAATTGTAAAATAGAAAGTTCACCCACTAAAATTGTAAGATATCGTGAAAATAGGGCTATCCACAAATGCAATGTATTCGATGACCTCTTTTCCTGCCTTCTCTCTATTCGTGGTGGTTACAGCCACAAGGCAGGAAACAGGAAAACAAGTTTGTTACCAGCCTTGTGGCTGTAACCCCATACATGTGTGGGGGCCCAAGGTCTACTCTCCACTTCAGCCAGCAAAGGGCCAGCAGCATCAACCTGCACTCTGTAGACAGGGTCTGAGCAGCTGCTCTGCTTAATCTGCCCTCTGATTTTCAAAGGGTGGAGGGCAGATGAGTGACCAGAAGCCTAGAATGATTAGGAACAAAGCCATCAGGGTTTATGGTTCTACGAAATGCCTTTGCTGCTGTTGACATGCAGGTGGCACTTTTCTCTCTGCTTACCGCCTGGAACTTAAGCCAAATATAGTGTGTGAAGTCGGGGCCTTGCAGAGTGGTTAGATTGGATTCAGTTGTCAGGGCGGCGTCCCTGTAATTGAATCATGGTGGTTTTATAAGGAGAGGATTAGCATGCTTCTTGTCTCTCTGCTTCCTGGTTCATCATGTGATCTTTCCTCAACACATCCTCTGCCCTCATTTGACATCAGGCCCAATGGGGTTGACCAATCTTGAACTCCAAAACTGTAAGCAAAGATAAATCTTTTTCTTTAGAAGTTATCTCTTCTCCAGGACTTTATTTGTAGTGATAAAAAGGTGACTTACACCTGGACAGACCCAGGGAAGTGACAGAAAGTGGGAGTTAGGGCAAAGATTTCTAGTTGGCTCGTCACCTGCTGTAATCAACTGATGCTCAAGTGTGTTACAAAAGCATGCTCTTAAATTAGGTTTTCAGTTTCATAACATGCTCTTAGGTTGTAGTATGTTATGTAGCAATCTTATTGAGGCTTCCAAAGCTCAAATTTAGTTTGACTTTACATTTCCTGCCTTTGGAACATTCTCTCAGTTTTGAGAGATTAACTAAAACATTGAGTATTGATGTCATCTTCAGTCACTATCATAAATGAACTCATTTGGCCTTAGTATAGAATTCAGAAATCTTCTTTAGACACTGGTGTAACAGTATGGTTTGTAAGATGGAAACAAGGAGACTGAACAATAAAAAAATAACCTGTTAGATCAACATTAGTCTACCTAAGATCAATTCCCTGCGAGGATTGAAGAAGAGGGGACTTCCTTATCTTGCTGACACAGGTAGACTAGAATGTCCTATATTCAGGAGATAAACTTGGTCTATTTTGAGATCTATTTGGTTATGTGTCATTTGGCAAGAATGACTCAAGTTTGTTCTGGTGTGTTTCTGATCTCTTAAGGCCTGGTACAGGAGCTCAGTCCAAAGTACTGGCCTCTTATATTTAGGTTTAAAAACCCCTTCTTTTAGAATGCAATGGGAGATGGAGAAGTAGATGGGATGGTTTGTGGGTGGGAGGGTGGTTATGGGGGAAAAAACACTATAATCCAAAAGTTACACTTTTGAAATTTCTATTCATTAAATATTTCTAAAAAATTCCTTTTTTGTCACACTCTCACCTAGCTGAGAAAGCAGCCAAAACTTAGGGTATATCTGCTACTGTCAGCATCATTTCAGGGTTCCAGTTTCAACATAGGTTCCTCAGGACGCTATATCTCTGGGTTTTTGGTCAGGTTAGTCAAAGAGAGACCACTCAATATTCAGTAGATATATGTATGCAAACACTTAAAACCTTGAGGAAATAAAGCACACCAGGGAGACTATTATTATGACTGTCAGAAGGATAATACCAAGAGTTTGGAAAATGCTCTCCTCAGTCAAGGATTCAATGAACCAAACAAATCAAAATTTAGATCAAAGAGTGAGCCAGATGAAATGTCTACCTGTTTTAATCCTGTGCAAATTAGTCTTAAATATCCAATGTATCGAGGCAAATTTGTCTCTGTGCAGCAAGTAATCTAGAGTAATTTTATTATTTAGTGCATTGTTAGCAAGAGAACTTAAAGAAGTCTATTTTGCAATGAATAGTATCAACAGCTATATACCCTATTGTGCAAGATAAACTTCTAATAATTGCCTCATTTATATTTACTCCAATGCATGAGGGTGAAAAGGACCTAACACATCATGCTGACCTAGAAGGGTTGATGCCTCCTGACTATTAGCTGCTTAGCCTATGTTATAGCCTAAGGGAAGTGAACCACTGTTCTGTTTTTGACTGATTATGAAGCAAAGAATGACATTAAAATTCCCAGACCAAACACAGACATTGTGGTACAGCAGGTTAACCTGCCATCTGGGACAAATGCAAACCATACTGGAATGCCTGGGAGGAAGTACCACCTCTGCTTCTACTCCAGCTTCCTTCTCATGTACCAGGGAGGTACCCAGTGATGGCTCAAGTAGTTGATGAGTGAAACATCGGATGGAAAAACCTCTCTCTGTGTCTCTCTCTGTGTGCATCTTTCCTGTCTCCTCTCTTCTCCCTCCTCTCTTTCTCTCTCTCTCTCCCTCCCACCTTTCATATAAATAAATGATTCTTTTAAAAATTAAGTAAAATTTATATAGCACACACTAATCCATATTCCATTCATCAAGTCATTAGGCAGCCTATGCATGAGAGTGGCTTGAAAATTCTCCACAGATACTATTATTAAACAGCTTAAGTATACTTATGCTCCACTTTCCAGTTCTATTGTTCATGGATATATTGCCAAAACAGTGAAATTAGCAGTTTCTAGTCAAGGAACAGAGATAGTTACCACAGGCAAAGAAAAAAATGATTGTGATAGTACCATGGCATCCAAGTTGTGATTTTTAGAACACCAGTCTCCAGGTTCTAGACTGAGAAGTTTCACTGTCGTTGGTTGGTGGATCACATAAAGCTACTTTCAGCTGGTGCTCTGGGTTGAATGTGTCCTCAAAATTTCATGTGTTGGAAACTTAGTGCCCAAAGTCATATGTTGATGTTTAAGAGGTGGGACCTCTTTTAGGTGATTGCCAAGCCCTCAGGAATAGGTTGATGGGTTATCATGGGCATGGCTTTATCATAAATGTGAGTTCTCTCCCTACTGGCTGTGTGATGCCTTACCATGACTCAGCAGGAAGGCCCTCTGCAGATGCTGAGCATATGCTGGCACTGTGTTCTTGGACTTCCCAACCTCCACAACTGACATACAGAAACCTCTTTTAATAAACTTACTCTGGGTGCTGACGCTGTGGCATAACAGGTAAAGCCTCTGCCTGCAGTGCTGGCATCCCATAGACACTGGTTCAAGTCCTGGCTGCTCCACTTCTGATCCAGCTCTCTGCTATGGGCTGGTAAAGCAGTAGAAGATAGCCCAAGTCTGTGGGCCCCTGAAGCCGCATGGGAGATCCAGCAGACTCTCCTGGCTCCTGGCTTCGGACTGGCCCAGCTCCAGCCATTGCAGCTGATTAGGGTGTGAACCCACAGATGGAAAACCTCTCTCTCTCTGTGTGTAACTCTTACTTTCAAATAAATAAATAAATCTTATTTTAAAAAAAGACTTAGAACAAGTTTTACTGTTAACGTTCAGATTCTTATGTCTATCAAGTTTTAGTTATGCCTAAGTGTCCAACTCTATTGCTTGTTTTCTTAGGTGCTTCCTTAATTAATGATAAAAACTCATTCTTAAGGACTTTCTTTTAATATATTAAGTGGAAGATATTATGTCTCACAAGTTATAATTATGCCCAAGTGCTTGCAAAAGATGTATTATTCTTGGGTACTTCTTCAATTAAATTTCCACAAAAAAGTGAAATGAACTTTGAGATGCAATGACTTTGAGCAGCCCTTGTCTTGACTATTGTGGAACAGTTTTTTAATTTTGTGTGTCTGTACAAATTGTTGAACTCAGTATAGAGTTGGTATTCTGTGTATAAAGTTAATTGAAAATGGATCTTAGTGGAGAATGGGACTGGGGGATGGAAGAGTGGGGGTATGAGTGTGGGTAGGAGGGCGGTTATGGTGGGAAGAATCACAATTCTCAAAGCTGTACTTAAGAAATGCATGAAGATTGTATTTCTTAGATAAATTAGATAAAAGTTTTCTTTAGGAACAAATAAAAAATAATTAAAAGAAAATACCCAGCCTGGAGCCGGTGCTGTGGTGTAGTGGTCTAAGCCTCTGCCCATGACACTGGAATCAGATAAGGGCACTGGTTCCTGCACCAGCTGCTCTTCCAATCCAGCTCTCTGCTTGGCCTGGGAAAGCAGTAGAAGATGCCCCAAGTACTTGGGCCCTTGTATTGACATGGGAGACCCAAAAGAGGATCCTGGCTCCTGGCTTTGAATTGGCCCAGCTCCGGCCAATGTGGCCATTTGGGGATTGAACCAGTGAATGGAAGATAACTCTCTTCTGTCTATCCCTCTCTCTGTAACTCCACCTCTCAAATAAATAAATATAATCATTAAAAATTACTAATACTACAGAATTCAGTTTAATATGAATAGAAAACAGACTAAGATACCTTGTGGAAACACACATTGTTCTATAGCCATACCATCCTGAGCTTTCCAATCTCATCTGATCTCGGACAACAGACTTTGGCATAATGCACCAGTCATGCATGAGTTAGTCATTCCAGAATTTAGAAGAGAGGAAAATACATGAGATTCTATTACTATAAGAACAGGCCTTCTAGTAACTATTTTATAAGGGGTCAACTTAAGTGTTTCAGTAGAAACATATCTGATTACCATTAATCTGCCACACCCAACACATGAGATGATGTGGTTTTCTTTGACTAATGGTACTTTATTTATAATATTGCTTTTTGACAGGCAGAGCTAGACAGTGAGAGAGACAGAAAGATCTTCCTTCTGTTGGTTCACCCCCAATGGCCACTGCAGCTGGCGCACTGTGCAGATTTGAAGTCAGGAGCCAAGTGCTTCTTCCTGGTCTCCCATGTGGGTGGAGGATCCAATTACTTGGGCCATCCTCCACTGCCTTCCTGGGCCACAGCAGAGAGCTGGACTGGAAGAGGAGCAACCAGGACAGAATCTAGTGCCCCAACCAGGACTAGAACCCGGGGTGCCGGTGCCACAGGCAGAGGATTAACCCTAGTGAGCCGCAGCGCTGGCGTCATTAATAATATTTTTAACTATTTCACCATTTGCCCATTGAAATGATTACCTTTACCATTGGTGATTTCTCCAAGGATATCCCTGAAGGAAACATATAGAATGTCCTAATTACCTTTTAGCTGCAACCCTCTTGGATGGAAAAGCAAAGCTTATAGGCCACCAGAAAACATGTCTTGGAAATAGCAATTAAGGGACTGGCCACAGCCTGCACCACCGGCATCCCATATGGGTGCCAATTTGTGTCTCGGCTACTCCACCTCCAATCCAGCTTCCTGCTAATGCACCTGGGAAAGTAGTAGAGGATGATCCAAGTCTTGGCTCCCTGTACCCAGATGGGAGACTGGGAAGTAACTCCTGGCTCCTGGCTTCTACTTGCCCCAGCAGTCATTGTAGCCTTTTAGGTAGTGAACCCATGGATGGAAGATCCATCTGTGTCTCTCCTTCATTTTCTCTCTCTCTATAACTCTGGCTTTCAAGTAAATAAATCTTTAAGAAAAAGAAAGCAAAGAGCAATTGAGTGAAATCCCTCTACAAGTGTTTCAGTGGCCCTTTACATAGCAAAACCTGAAGTTTTGATCAATCCCCCCAAGATTATGATTTGACAAGCTAAACATTGGTCATTAACCACTTTAACCATTTTATTTATTCATTTTAAGTTTCAATTTATTAATTCCTCTAAAAAATGGAAAGAGAGAAACAGAGAGCTCCCATCTCTTTGTTCATCCTCCAAGTGCCCACAAGAGCTAGGGATGGGCCAGGCCAAAGCCAGGAGCCAGGAGCTCCTAAGTGGGCACCAGGGATCCAAGTACTTGAGTCTTCATCTGTTATATCCAAGGGTACATTATTAGCAGGAAGTGAGAACAGGGACCAGAGCTAAGAATGAACTCAGGCACTCTGGTGGGAGATATGGGTGTCCCTACAAGCATCTTAAGTGCTATACCAAATGCCTGCTCAATTTTAGCAATTTTAGAATAGTCACAAGAATAATTTTTTTATATATATAAAGCTTTTATTTAAAGAATATAAATCACAAGAATAATTTTTCAGAATATGGATTATTTTATCTCTTCCATGATGAATCATGGAGTGATAGTTTTTTAAATAATTTTTTGTAAGACACACACACACACAGAGAGTAACAAAGATAGGACAAGGAGATTTTCCACATGCTGGTTCAATCCCTAAATGCATATGACACCTGGGGCTCTACTAGCCCAAAGCCAGAAAGCAGGAGCTCAATCCAGGTCTCCTTCAGAGATGGCTGCAATTCAAGTACTTGGGCTATCAACTGCCCTTCCATGGTGCATATTAGCAGGCAATTGGAATTAGAAGAAGAGCCAGGACTTGAACCCACGCGCTTTGATATAGGATGAGTGTCCAAAGTAGAATCTTAATTGTTTTTCTGAATGCCTGTCCCAAGGGCAAAACTTTAATAATGGGGCATTTAAAGAATCAGGTTAAAAGCCATCTAGGCATTCCCTTAATTCATATTTAACCTTGGATTTATATCTTCTTAAAACCAAATTTTGTCTCTGCAATTCAGATGAATAGTACCATTTATTAAATAGATCATCACAGGTAATCTGACTTGGATGATAGAATTCATTCAAAGTATATATGTTAATAATTTCAGTACTGGTAGACTTGACATGAATATCTGTCAAAATATTTATCTTTGAATTAATTCTGTTCTGCTTGGTGTTGTGGTAGCTATTTTTTATTTTCTAGTGTTTTAAAATTTATTTTCATTTATGATAGAGAGAGAAAAGCATTCCTACCCACTAATCCAGTCACTAAATGCCTGTAGCAGCTGGGGCTGGGAAGGCCAATACCAGGAGCTAAGACTTCAAGTCTTCCACATGGAAGCTATCCAACTATTTGAGCCAGCGCTTCCCAAGGTGTACATTAGCAGGAAGCCAGAACAGGAGCAGAGCTGGAAACTTAAACCAGCCACTTCCATACAGGATGTGGACATTCCAAGCAGAGTCTTCATCACTAGGCCAAATAGCCACCCTGGATTAGCAGTTTTATTATCCAGCTGGTAACTCCACTAGATTTCTGGGAATTCTTACCAATCCAATGGTATGGCTTTAATATTGTCAGAATCTTACATTTATTGAAATCCTTGCAGTTCTTTCTTTAATGAGCCTTCATGAAGAAGAAGAAATTTTGGACCACAGCTGATTGCAAATGCTTTTACAGAAGAATCAAAACCACTGTCTGTGGATGACAAAGACTTAGATTGGCCATGGTCAAAATCTGTTGCAAGTTAATCATAAACAGCAATTGATAAAGCAATTTGATTGTTTCTGAGGTTCAACATTTGAATATAATCAAAATTATTATTGACAACATATTAGTTTTCTAAGAAGTTGATATAATTTTAGAACATGTGTATCAATAATATACCAATAAATACAACTTAAACACAGTTTTAAGGCACTTGACAATTCCTTAAAATAAGCCTATTGAATTTAATATCTCTTTCACAGGAGAGAAACATATCCTTCCAGGCTTCTAGGAGCCCAACTAGAAAATCACAAAGTTTATTTGAGGTCAAGAGAAAAATGAAATTTAGAATTTGATTTTGACAAGTGTGTAAAAACACAAAATCAAAAGTTTAAGACACTTGATCAACATAGGGTTATAGATCAATGTGTAATAATAGTAATTCTTTAAAACAGAGTGAAAAGTACAACTTAAAAAGCAAATAAATTTACATAGCTATAGAAAAAATATAATTGTTTAATAGAGGACTCAGTTTTTTAAACTAAATACTTGATAAAGACAACATGAAGCAGTAGGAATTATCTTGATACAACAGAATCTTCGTTTCTTAGGCTGCTTAACTAAAGAAAAACTAATTATTTCCTACTCATGGAAGAATTCCATGAGTATTCCATGAAAACCTCATTTTTAAAATTTATTTTGACAGAGTTAGACAGTGAGAGAGACAGAAAGGTCTTCCTTCAATTGGTTCACCCCCCAAAATGGCCGCTACGGCCAGAACTATGCCAATGCGAAGCCAGGAGCCAGGTGTTTCCTACTGGTCTCCCATGTGGGTGCAGGGGCCCAAGCACTTGGACCATCCTCCTCTGCCTTCCCGGGCCACAGCAGAGAGCTGCAGTGGAAGAGGAGCAACCGAGACTAGAACCTGGTGCCCATATGGGATGCTGGTGCCACAGGCAGAGGATTAACCAAGTGAGCCATGGTGCCATTCCCCGAAAACCCCATTTTAACAAAGAGAAAATTCTAGTTTTATACCAAGATAAACAATATCTACGCAGAATGGGATGCCTTGCAATATTATCTTCTGAAAGCAAAGGTGAACACAGACATGTTCAAATGTATAAAATGTGAAGGGATTCACATCTAGTAGACATGTGCTACAACAACTAACAAAGGACCTTCTTCAGGCAGATGGAATACAACATCAGATGGAAATCTGCACTGCACAGCAGTAGTAATGGTAACTACATGGCCAAATTTAGGCACTTGTTTTTCTTCCTATTATTTCTTTCTAAAAGAAAATCAAGTGCTAAAAACAATAACAGTTGATCATAGGGTTTATGATATGTAAAAGTAAGGTACATGTAATGATAGCTTAAGGCCATAAGAGAATTATAGAGGTCTAATATTCTAATATTCTTATACAACATGGGAAATGCCATGATATCAATAGAAGATAGAGGGGGCCAACACTGTGGCAGAGGGTAAAGACGCAGCCTGCAGTGCTGGCATCCCTTATGGGCACCAGTTCCAGTTCTGATTGCTCCACTTCTAATCCAGCTCTCTGCTGTGTCTTGGGGAAGCAATAGAAGATGGTCCAAGTTATTGGGCCCCTGAACCAATGTTGGTGTCCCAGAGGAAGCTCCTGGCTCTTGGCTTCAGATTGGCACAGCTGCAGTCATTGCGGCCAGTTAGGGAGTGAACCAATGGAAGGAAGACCTCTCTCTCTGCCTCTCCTTGTCTCTGTGTAACTCTTTCAAATAAATAAATAAATATTTAAAAAATAGAAGATAGAGCCCTTTTACAACCTATATGAATATAAATAGCCTATATACACCAATTAAAAGACAGAGGTTGTTAGATTGGATAGAAACAAGACCTACCTATATGCTGCTTATAAGAAATTCATTGTAAAAAATGGAGATGCAGATGTGTAAATAAAAATGTAAGCTAAGCTAGCAGTGGTGAAAAGAAAGCTGAAGGGACTGACTGCATTGATACCCATGGAGCAGATTTCAGACCAAAGCACAATACCAGGGATACAAAGGGTTCTTTTGTAATAACAAAGAAACTAGTGCATCAAGGGAACAAAACAATCCTCACTTTTAAAGAAATTTCAAAACTTCTGGAAGAAACAGATAAAAGCACATTATGGTCAGAGGTTTATAAACCCCTCTCAATAAGTAACTGAACAAGGTGCATTATGTAGGGGACCTAAAAGGCTCGAACACATGGTTAGTCCACTGCTTTCTACTGGTTCACCCAGGCTAAGCCCAAGTCCCTCAGCAGAAGCAAGGCTGCACCCTCTCATCTCACACCTCTCTAGGATTTTATTCCCAAACCTTTCTCTTGTTTTGTAAAATCCCAAGAATCTCCCAAATGAAATGAAGCTCAGGCTAGTACTCCTTGTGCAGTGAGGGGTGTGAATATGGGATGGCCCCTCTGCTATATCAGAACCCAGATGTCCCAAGTTTCTAGATGAGATTTGTGAAGATGTCAAACTAGAAAAATTGGGAGGATGTTCACAGAAAATACAGTGATTAAGAGCTCTGACATGTAACCCTGGATGTATATACCTAATACATACACACAACATAATATAAATCATAATATAATCTAGAATACATAGCTATATTAACTATATTATCTATGCATGTAGCATGCATATACACATACATACTCCACACATATGCTATACATATTATGTAGCTATCACAATATAACCATAATATGATCTGAAATATAGAACTCCATCAACCAGGCATTGTAGCATGGGTATATACATATACACACCACACCTATGCTGTATATATATACTATATATATATACAATACAATATAAATCAAAATAATGATCTGAAATATGTAGTTCTATTTACCAGGCACTATAGCATGTGTATATACATATACACACAACACATATGCTGTATATATACATACTATATATATATACTACAATATAAATCATATAATAAAAATTACTTAAAATATGCAGCTCTATTAACCAGGCATGCAGTTCCTATACACACACACACACACACACACACACATATATATATATATATATATACACACCCCACACTTATGCTTTATATATTATATATATATATATATATATATAAAATACACTACAAATCATATAATAAAATGGCTTAAAAGACAACAGCTCTATTAACCAGGCATGCCGCACATATATATATATATCACATCTATGCCATATATATACTATATATATATAACACAATATAAATCATAATAGTAAAAGGACTTAAAATATGCAGCTCTATTAACCAGGCATGTAGTGTATATATATATATATATATATATATATATATATATATATGTATGTATCACACCTATGCCATATATATACAATACAATATAAAATGGCTTAAAAATCTACAGCTCTATTAACCAGGCATATAGCACGTAGTGGGCAATGGCAGCTGCCATCTTGAGGTGGAGTCTGTTGCCCTTCTTCCTGTAAGGGCGGAAGTTCCCATAGTAGGCTGCCATCTTGGGGCAGGACTCCCATGCTCTGGCAGGACGCTAACATGTTTCTAAGCAACCAAAATCAATTCTCCAACTTGAAATTAACAATTGAAAGCTTATATGCTACCGCCCAGGAGAAGTTTCAGAACTTTTAAGCTGCTGATACTAGTTAAGACTTAGCCCTAGAAAGCAGGTAAATTGTCTTTGAAATACACTAATCTCTTTGCACTAGCAACATCACCAAAGAAAAAAAGAAAAAAAATCCTTAAAGCCAAAACTGCCAAAGAAACCCAATCAGCATCTTCCCTTCTTGAAACTACCAGCAAAACAGGGCTAGTTTGTGCCTCTGCCAAGCTGTTACTGGCCAGACCAGCCTTAGGGAGCTCAGCATGGGTCCTGTGCTCCCAGGTGCTGTGGTGGGTCACTGCCTGTGGGCAGGACCCCAGGAAACCCGGCCTGCTTTGAATGAGCTGCAGTGGGCTGTGCATTCTTTCCTGAGCTGTTGCAGTGTGTGTGTGTGTGTGTGTGTGTGTGTGTATAATACAACAAATTATATAATAAAACAGCTTAAAAGACACAGCTCTATTAATCAGGCACATAGCACATGGTGGGCCATGGTGGCTGCCATCTTGGGGCAGAGTCTGTTCATCCTCCCTGAGGCTAAGGTGTTTCTAAGCTACCAAATCAATCCAACTTGAAATTAGCATTTGAAAGCTTATATGCTACAGCCCTGGGACATGGAGAAGTTTCAGAACTTTCTAGCTGCTGATAACTGGACCAAAACCACACAGAGAAATCCAATCCAACAGAACCAAGGAGAAAAGAAACAAACAAACAAAAATCCTGCTTGCCCTCTGTGTGAGCCAGCTGCTCCATCCCCTCGTGCATCTCCAACCTTGAGCCATATGATCCACAGGCCCACTAGGTTCCCCTCCCTGCACCAACACGTGCCTGCCTTAAGCCCCCACACTCCAGGCAAGCTAGCCAAATGCTCTGTGGGGCAGGGCCAGCTAGCCCAGGCAAGCCCAGGCAAGTTGCTAAACGTCCATGTGAGGCAGGGCCAGCCTGCCTCAGCTGAGCTGCTACAGCCAGCCCCAGCTCCAGGGCTGGGTTGAGTGCTCTCCTGAGCTGCCTCTGCTTTTGGGACAAGCTGGGTGCAGCCCCAGGAACCCGTTTTGAATCCCCCAGGCTTCCCAGGGAGCTCTGCGCAAACTGCACACATTCCCACCAAGCTGCTGCGGGTCCCTGTATTTGGAGCCCCGGTGCAGGAAAGCCCTGCAAGTCGGCCCTGTTCTGAAGGGCTTACAAGGATCGTGCATTCCGCTCTGGTCTGGCAAGGACCCCTGGAAGCTAGGCATGAAACGCCCTTGAGACTCAAGCACAGGAAAGTCACAAAGGGCGCCTGGATTTGGCACTGAGCCTGGGACAACCTTGCTCCATGGGCCTGGCCTTTGACCACCTGCCTTGTGACCAGCACCAGGGAAGAAGAAAAAGATGCACTCCTCCCCCAGTGAAGTTCGTGAGGGCAACACACCAGGGCGGGTGCTTTGGAGCACTGCATTTCCATGGCTGGGCGTGTTAGGTAGGAAAGTCAGATATGAGCTTATATAAGTGTGAGTGACAAAGGCCTAAAGAGAAGACATCTATGTCCAACATGTGCATCTGCATCTCAAAGTCATCCCAGTATCTGCATCCTGCCCTGCTAGGTGGGGGTCCCCTCCCCTTCTGCCTGATAATCTTCCAGATGCAGCTCCATATCTACATAACCTGCTCCGATCCTGGGTTAGGATGGCACCAGTTAGGCTTCTTCCTGTCTGATACCTTCAGGGGAAAACTCAGATAGGAGCTTCTTAATATTTACATCCATAAAATCCTTTGTTTCACAAGATGTGTGATGACAAAGAACCATTTCCTTAAAAAACCCCAGCGTCTACTAGACAGCTCGCTCAGCCCTCTGCCTCTATGCTGAGTTGCCCGCCTGCCTGCCCAGGTTTAATCTCTCCACTCAACCATGTAACCTTGCTCCTCCCCCAAGTCCGAGCGACTGGGCACTCTCAGGTTCTGTCTGTCAGGTTCTGTCTGGAATGGTGTCCTTCCGTTCTTACGGATGTCCCTTCCCTAATAAACTTTGATACTTGTACTTTCCACTACTCTGTCTCACACCTGAATTTTTTCTTGCATGAAGACAAGAACCCTGCCATTCACTGGTAACAGGTCCACAGGGAAAGCATCAACCCAGATAGAGGAGAGAGAGGGTGCAGGCAGATAGATAGGGTCAGAAGCCATACGAAGTTTGCTACCACCATGCTGCCCAGTTTAAAAATTTCTTAACAATCAATCCCTTCTTAAAAATTTATAAATCCCTTAAAAATTTCATATTTTAAGTCCCTTCATGGTCACCATATGAAATCAGAGATGATCCCCTAAAATTTACACTAAAATGTGGCTCCTTAAAGCTCCCCAGAAGTGCTATCTGGGTTGCCACATATGCTACCGGAATTTGGGGCGCCATAGAATTTTTCCATGTGCTTACTAATAAATCCCCAATATTAGTAAGCCCAAGAGGGTTCTTACCTAATATTTAAAGAATTCTAAATACTGGCACAGATAAACGAGGCAGTACGGTACGTTTTAAGCTTTTATTTAGTGAAAGATGCACAGGAGAGTGAGAGCTTATTCAAGAGAGGTAAATAGGGGTTCATACCGAGCACCAGGAACCAGCCACATGGAAGAGCATCTAGGCCGTTATCTGGGCCAGGAAGCCTGGAGCACATGGCCCAAAGGCCATGGAGGCGTAGGGCTACAGCAAGCCCCTTCCTGAAGAGAGGCCAGGGAAGAAGAGCAGGCTGGGCCACACCATGTCCCGGCTTTTAACCCACTTCCAAAGGGGAGTGGTTAATTAACCTGATTGGCTGGTGGGTACCCAGGTGTGGCCAGGTAGGGGAATGAGGCCAAACAGGGGCGTGGCGAAGGCATCAGGTAAGGGCATGAGGTCACACAGGGGAGTGGCAAAGGCGTGGTCTTCCAGTTTCACAAATCTAATCAATTTAGCCTGTATGCCTGCCTACTTCCCCCTGACCTTGGGAAGCTGCTTTGTGCGGGAGCACGGTAGTCACCCTCATGCCTGGCATAGCCTTGCCTTCCTCACTTTCCACACCCAGGGCACCCAGCATCCCCTTCCCTGAGTTACAGGCCCTCTGCGAAGAACCAATCCATGTTCCGTTCAGCCAGCACCCGTGAGTTCCTTCCCAGGGACCAGAGAGCCCAGAGCTCACACAACAGGGCCTCCAAAGCAGCCTTCAGCCCTTCTGAACCACCTTGTTCACACAAGCCACGCCCACCACTTCGAGTCAGGGGCTCTTTCCTGCCCTTCCCAAGCCCCGACCAGCCCTCACCTCCAGAGAAGCCAAGGCCCCTGCACACCAAGGACGCCAGTAATGACCCTCAGCCTGGCCTGGAGGCTTCAGAGGGTTAGGGTGGCCTGCTGCCCCCCTGGAGAAATCCTGATGCAGACCCCGCTTAAGAAAAAGAGCTGTAGAAAATGGAGGACCCTGGCCGGCGCCGTGGCTCAACAGGCTAATCCTCCGCCCTGCGGCGCCGGCACACCGGGTTCTAGTCCCGGTCGGGGCACCGGATTCTGTCCCGGTTGCCCCTCTTCCAGGCCAGCCCTCTGCTGTGGCCCAGGAGTGCAGTGGAGGATGGCCCAGGTGCTTGGGCCCTGCACCCCATGGGGAGACCAGGAAAAGCACCTGGCTCCTGGCTCCTGCCATCGGACAAGCGTGGTGCGCCAGCCGCAGCGCGCCAACCGCGGCGGCCATTGGAGGGTGAACCAACGGCAAAGGAAGACCTTTCTCTCTGTCTCTCTCTCTCACTGTCCACTCTGCCTGTAAAAAAAAAAAAAAAAAAAAAAAAAAAAAAGAAAATGGAGGACCCTATGCCAGGGCTCCTGAATGGGGATAGTGGTGTGGGGTCACTTTAAGGCCGCCTTCCAGAAACCAGAGTCAAAGGAGAAGAGAAACACAGAGGCTGTGCGGATCCAGTGCCAAGGGACAGATTCCCAGGAGGACAGTCGCTGTCCAGATGCCTCAGAACCCACTCCTCAGGAGGAAGATGCTGGGAGCTGTGCCCAGCAGTTCCCTGGAAGGACAGGAAGGGCCAGGCCCACCCTGGGAGGAGGCCCACAGGAGCTGCCAAGCCCTCAGGGCACCTGCCTGGCTGGGAGGGGGAGCACTCCAGGTGCCAGAGACTTTTTTTTTTAAACTCAATGTGGTTTTATTATTATATTTTTATTTGGGAGAATTACAAAGAGAGGGAGAATTATAGAGAAAAACTTCTTCCATCAGCTGATTCACCTCCCAAATGGCCACAATGGCCAGAGCTGAGCTGATCTGAAGGCAGGAACCAGGGTCTTCCTCCAGGGTCTCCCATGCAGGTGCAAGGCCCCAGCCTCTTTCACCATTTTTCACTGCTTTCCAGGCCACTAGCAAAGAGCTGAATCTGAGGAAGATCAGCTGGAACAGGAACTGGTGCGCTTATGGATTGCTGGTGCTATAGGCGAAGGCTTAGCCTGCTTGGTCAAAGCCTCAGCCTCAGCCACAGCGCTGGTCCATACCATAGCCTTTTCAGTGCTGTCCAGAGAACTTGAAAACAACCCCTATATAAAGGGTGACATAATCATGTTGTTTTGGTCTCTTAAAGAAAGGAAGCACCTCCTTCTATATGCTACCTTTTACAGTTAATAATTTTGTTACTGGCAGAAATTTCTGAGATTTTAAAGTGGCATTAGATAGCTGCAGGTCATCCTGCACTGTTCTTTCTCTTAGAGGTTTCTGGAGCTGGCACAGTGACACTAAGGAGAGGAGCCCAGGTGCTGCAGCATGAGGGCGACAGGGTGTGCACAGAAGGCAGTGTCTGTTCCTGTTGTATCATCATTAGCTCACTCATCTCTGTTTTTTTTTTAATTATTTATTTTATTTGAAAGGCATTATTAGAGAGAGAAGAGAGACAAAAAGAAAGATCTTCCATCCACTGGTTACTGCTGCAAGTGGCCATTTTAGCATGGGCTGGGCCAGGCAGAAGCCAAGGGCCAGGAGTTTCATCTGGGTCTCTCAAGTGGGTGCAGTTGCCGAGTACCTGGGCCATCTTCTGCTGCTTTCCCAGGAACATTAGCAGGGAGCTGGATCAGAAGTGGAGCAGCTGGGACTGAAACCTGAACGCATATGGGATGCCAGCACTGCAGAAGGCAGCTTAACATGCTGAGCAAAAGCAGTTGCCCCAGTTCACTCAGGTCTTAACTGAAAGGTTGGTGGTTGAAGCCAGCTAGGGACCCTTGGTTTTGAATTTGGGGTACAGATTACATTCTTATCCTCATCCCTCTATTTTAAATCAGCTATGGATAAATCTTGCCTGAATTCCCACAACTCACATTAATAAAATACTAAAGGGATTTGAAGAAAAGAATCCCACCTCCTATAGGAGTAAAAACAAGTTTGGTGTCTTTTGTGCTTTTTCCATATGAATTCATGGGTTGTTTTTCTAGTTGTGTGAATAATGTGGCTCATATTATGATGAGGATTGCCTGAAATTTATAAATTACTTTGGATATTTTAATAATATTAATTTGTAATCTATGAACACTGGCAGTCTTTCTGCTATTTCTGCCTACTTGAGTTTCTCTCATTGATGTTTTGTAATATTCATTGTAGGGAAAACATGGCCAAGTAGGAATCCTTTCTACATGGGTTAGCATATGTGGTTTTTTTTTAATGTTTATTTACTTATTTATGTGAAAGGCATAGTTACACACATGCATGTGTGCGTACACACACACAGAGTCTTCCATCCGTTGTTCATTCCCCAATGGGCCACAATGGTCAGGGCTGTGCCAATCTGAAGCCAGGATCTAGGAGCTTCCTCTAGGTCTCCCACATGGGTGCTGGGACCCAAGGACTTGGGCCATCTACTGCTTTCCCAGGCCATAGCAGAGAGCTTGATTGGAATTGGAGCAGCCGGGAATTGAACCAGTGCCCATATAGGGATGCCGGCACTACATGCGGTGGCTTTACCCGCTATGCCACAATGCTGGCCCCTTATTTTTCCCTGTTCCATCTCCATTCGATGTCAATAAAAACATACCATTGGCAATTTAGTTAAAAAAAAAAGGAGAGAGAAAGAAAAGAAAAAAATGCAATATGCTTGTGCACATACACCAGTTACTTTATGTACAATAAAGGAATGGGGAAGGGGAAATGAAAGAATAGAGAAAACTATGCTGTAGTAGTCAGGATGTGATGGAACCCAATCGCAGTTTTCTAGTTGAGAATATGTTCTTGGTCTGTAAGGACAGAGTTCTGGAGTAAAGCAGCAGGTCTCCTTTTCAGTAGACACCGCCCATCTGCTGCTAGAACACATCAATTGTATTTTCATCCTCCATTTCCAAATGTGCAAGTGTGTCTGATTTATTCATTGGCTGCTCATCAAATCAGAATCTGATCTGCCTCACTGACAAACACTGTCATTCACAATAGGCTTTCATTAGTTTACTAAGTGGTATATGCCTCTTAATCTTAAACTGCACCATAGAACCACCCTGCCCCATCACCTTCAAATTAATATGGTCTTTGTTCTCAGTCTTGACTCCTTCCTTGGGCTTTTCACCAGCCATGGATAGTGCTAGAGTCTCTTCAGCTGTCACTTCACAAAAGAGGTACCAGGTCCACACCAATGGAGCACACCAGCAGCACCAGGAGTGGCAGAAGAAGGTGACAGTGGTGGAGGAAGAAGAGAGTGCACACATGTCGTGTGCTCCCTCCCCCCACCCTACTAGTAACATTAGTTCTTAGCAGTCCATTATCATCTGCTTTTTCAAAATCTGCCTCATTCTCTTAGACACATGTGTAATTTTTCATGGCATACTAGATCACACTTCTCATATATATAAATGTTCCTGAAATGATTCAAATGTTTATTATTATAAAAATGTTTCAAGGGAAATCATATACATATATATTTTGTATGTCTGTTATTAACTATGAAGTACTTCTCCAGGTCGTATTCCTGTTAAAGGGACTGTTGGATGAGTCTTTGTACATTCCTGATATTGTTCCTGCCCTGTTGCTTGGCAAAGATTTTCCAGTTGACATTCCCAGCCACTGATGAGAATGTTCTTTTCAACATTCCTTTGCTGAAACTTGACAAACCCTATACTTTCTGCTTACTTTTACCAACATTTAACTCCTTATTGTGAGAGGTTTCTCAAATCAGGTTATACTCAATTGGCTGGAAAAGCAAAATCAGTGTCATTGTTGTCTTGTATTTGATGACTGTTCTATTCTCAAATAAGCTGAGACAGCAGCAATGCAAACACACCACCCTTTCTTGGTGGACACTGCTGCATGCAGTGTTATGGAAATTGTGTTGAGGGTCTGATTTCCTTCTTGCCCATTTCATTATTTCATTATTTAGTCTTTATTCTTTATTTCCCTTGACCTTGGGATTAGTCTCTTCCTTTTTTTTCTAGGTTCTTTTTTCTTTTTTAAGAATTATTTCATTTCTTTGAAAGACAGAGTTACAGAGAGGTAGAGTCAGAGAGAGTGAGATCTTCCATTATGCTGGTTCACTCCCCAAATGACCGCAATGGCCAGAGCTGAGCTGATCTGAAGCCAGGAGCCAGGAGCTTCCTTCAGGTCGCCCATGCAGGTGCAGGGGCCCAAACACTTGGGTCATCTTCCACTGCTTTCCCAGGCAATACCAGAGAGCTGGATCAGAAGAAGAGCAGCCAGGACTTGGACCAATGCCCATATGGGATGCCAGCACTGCAGGCTGGTGTTTTAATCCTGTGTGTCACAGCTCTGGCCCGTCTAGGTTCTTGAGATACTCTGTTAGGTTATTTGAAGTCTTTCTAGTTATATGTTGTAGGCATTTATTCCTATAAATGTTTCTGTGAGTAGTGCTTTTGCTATTTCCCATTAGTTTCAGTGTGCTGTCTTTCTATTTTCATTGGTTTCAATGAATTTTAAAATTTTCCTATTGGTATGTTATCGAGCCTTCATTTATTTGTATATATTTTGGTTCTCTTGTAGTTAATTTCTAGTATTCTTGTATAGTGATCAGAAAAGACAAAGTATATTTTTTAAAAGATTTTATTTATTTGAGAGGTAGAGTTACAGACAGTGAGAGGGAGAGACAGAGAAAGGTCTTCCCTCCATTGGTTCACTCCCCAAATAGCCGCAATGGCTGGAGCTGTGCCAATCCAAAGCCAGGAGCCAGGAACTTCCTCTCAGTCTTCCACATGGGCGCTGGGGCCCGAACACTTGGGCCATCTACTACGGCTTTCCCAGGCCATAGTAGGGAGCTGGATTGGAGGAAGAGCAGCCAGGACTAGAACCAGAGCCCATATGGGATGCCGGTGCTGCAGGCGGAGGATAAATCTCCTGCGCCACGGCACTGGCCCCAAAATATATTTTTTATTTTTGAATTTATTAAGACTTGCTTTATGGTTGGATTTTTCGTCCATCTTGTAAAATGTTCCATGTGTAGATGAAAAGAATAAGTATTCTGCAGGTGCTGGGTGAAATATTTTGTAGTCATCTGTTCTGTCCATTTTGTCTATAGGGTATTGTATCTTGATGTTTACTTGTTAACTTTATTGTCCAGGTGATCTCTCTCCATTGATTAAGATCCAGGATGGAAGTCCCACACTGCTACTGCATTAGACTTCACCTCTCTTTTTAAATGTAATAATGTTTGTTTTATATATATGGATGCTCCAGGATTGAGTGCATATACATTTACTATTGTTGCATCATCTTATTGAATTAATCCCTTGATCATCATAAAGTAGCCCTCATCTGTTGTCCCAGTTTTTACTTTAAAATCTATTTTTTCTGATCCAGCTATAGCTACTCTTGCTCAATCTAGTATCCATTTTCAGAAAATATCTTTTCCCATCCTTTCCCTTTCAGTCTTTGTCTTTACTGGTCAATTTCTTGTAGGCAACTTGGTTTTTATCCACTGACCCAGTCTGTATCTGGGCAATTTCTTTATTTTTTTTATTTTTATTTATTTTTTTTAGTTTTATTCTTGGTTTCATCTTTTTTTAAAATTTTATTTAATGAACATAAATTTCCAAAGTACAGCTTATGGATTACAATAGCTTCCCCCCCATAACTTCCCTCCCACCCACAACACTCCCCTCTCCCACTCCACTCCTTCTCCCCTTCCATTCATATCAAGATTAATTTTCAATTATCTTTGTATACAGAAGATCAATTTAGCATATATTAAGTAAAGATTTCAACAGTTTGCACCCACACAGAAACACAAAGTATAAAATACTATTTGAGTACTAGTTATAGCATTAATTAAACACCTAAGAATAACTGTGTATTAATTACAGAGTTCAACCAATAGTTTTAAGTAGAACATAAAAAGTACTAAAAGGGTAAAGTATTAAGTTCTTTTTTGTTTGTTATATAGCTTTTTTTTAATTTAATAAATGTGAATTTACAAAGCGCAACTTTTCTATTGTTGTGGCTTCCCCACCCCCCAAACTCCCTCCCTCCCTCGGCCCTCCCCTCTCCCACTCCCTCTCTCATCCCACCCTTCATCGAGTTTCATTTTCAATTACCTTCATATACTGAAGATAAACTTAGTATA
This sequence comes from Sylvilagus floridanus, assembly GCA_949820135.1. Taxonomy (NCBI): domain Eukaryota; kingdom Metazoa; phylum Chordata; class Mammalia; order Lagomorpha; family Leporidae; genus Sylvilagus; species Sylvilagus floridanus. Next base: position 57,131,914 of record OX463226.1, on the reverse strand, counting down.
TACTAAGCAAGGATTTCAACAGGCTGCACTCACACAACTGCACAAGGTATAGGGTATTGTTCAACTAGTAGTGTTGTTTTTAAGTTTCATACTAAAACACATTAAGGACAGAGATCCTACATGGGGAGCATGTACCCAGTGACTCCCATTGTTGATTTAACAATTGGCACTCTTATTTATGGTGTCAGCAATCACCTGAGACTCTTGCTATGAGCTGTCGAGGCTATGGAAGCCCCTTGAGTTCACCAACTCTGAACTTGTTTAGTCAAGGCTGTATCACAGTGGAGGTTTCCTTCCTCTCTTCAGAGAAAGGCGCCTCTCTCCTTGATGGCCTGTTCCTTCTGCTGGGGTCTTGTTCACCAGGATCTTTCATTTAGATTGTTTTTTGCCACCGTGTCATGGCTTTCCATGCCTGTGAGACTCTCATGAACCTTTTAGCCAGATCCGAATGTCCCAAGGGTTGATTCTGAGGCAGGAGTGCTGTTTTGGGCATTTTGGGTGATTTCTTTATCCAAGTCATTTGCAGAAACTCTGGGGACAGAGTGTGCACAAGATAGATAGAGCCCCTGCTCTCAGGAAGATCATTTACTGGCATAGGAGCATTACATTCTTGAAGCAGTCAAAATAATTCATTCTACGGATGACTGTGAGCACTACTTGACGATTTTAGTATTCTTTGGTCCTATTTTATCACCCAGTGATCCAAAATGACTGAATATAATAGAACTAGAGAACAATGGCAAAATGTTTGTTTCAGAAAATATGTGCATTTTTTTCTTCTAACAGTTGAAATAACTATATTGGACCCAAACATCCCTAAAATCCTGATGTATAGGACCTAGAGGGTGAGTTCTGTGCTTTGGAGAAGGAAGGGTGAGGCCAAGGTTTGTGCAGTGACTCCTCTGTTCAACTGTTGTTGGAGATAGGGACATCTTTTTTATGATTTATGTACATTTTTGAAAGCCAGTTGCAGAGTGAGAGGGTGAGGCATAGGGGATGAGAGAGAAAGGGGGAGAGGGGAGATAGAGAGGAGAGAGATGTTCTATCTGCAGGTTCATTTTCCAAATGGCTACATTGGCTGACACCGAGCCAGGACAACCAGGAGTCACATAGGTCTCCCAAAGTGTGGCAAGGACCCAAGCACTCGGGTAATCAGCTGCTAGTTCCCTAGATTTTCATTACCAGGGAGCTGGATAGGAAGTGGAGCAAACAGGACACAAATTTACACCCATCTGTAATGTCAATGTCACAGATAGCAGCTTAGCCTGTTTGTGCCACAATGCCAACTCTAGCTTAGGAAAATTTCTTACTCTTCTTGGCCTCTGTTTCTTCATGAAGACGTTAGGTCTCCTATTCTACTCTGAATTCCCTGCAGCCCAGATTTCTCTGTGTTTCTGGTGGACTGAGATGTGGTTTTCAATGTGCCCTGGGAGCTGAATCTGAAATGTGACCTTGGTTCCTACACTTGTGAGTATCTTTCCAGAAACTGACCAAAATCTACATCCTGTGAGCCTTAAAGTAAGTAAGAAAAAGAGACATAAAAATGTTTGCAGTTTGAGCCTAATCCAAAGAAGGACAGCATCATGTCATAACAGGTGGAATGCAATGAAGGTAAAAATAAACATAAGTGTGTTTCAAGAATGTCAGGGAACACTGATGAATGACAAATATCATTCTCCTCAAGGAACATTGTGTACTGAACAGTGGGGACTAAGAAAGAAACTAACTTCACGGTGAGCTTCTACACCTAGATAAGGAACTCCACAGGATTCTCTGAGAACTAGTGTCAACTGAGGGGATGCAGCAGTGCCTACAGGGTTATGATGTAACAGTGAGGCCCTGCCCCAGATCCCAGAGCCTCAGCCCCAGAGCTGTTCTCACCACTGGCATCATATCAGTCAATACGGGCTTGGAGGGAATGAATGATTCTTGGAGAAGGGTTGGAGACATCTAGCTTTACTTTTAGACAGTACTCTCATAGGGCTAGCAATGAATTTTTTCTTACTGTTTTCAGACAGCTTCAATACCAGGCTAAAACCTGAGAAGCTGTGCACATGAGCCAGAACTTGAGTTTAGACACAGAACCCAGAAGGGCAGTGCTGTGCCATGCGGACACCATTGCCTGGAGGCAGCATGGGATGCTGCTACCCAGACAGGGCACTGATGTGCCACTGCCCAGACATGGCAGCGGATGCCAGTGGCAAGATACTTATAGAAGCTGTGGGACCTGATTTGCTCCAGAATTTTCAGAGAGAGACACATCTCAACATTGCAGAAACTCTACATCTGCATTTACTGTTTCTCCACAAGGATAAGATGTGCTCTGCAAAGCCCCCCCCCCCCCCAAGGAATGCATATAATTGCAGTTTTCCAAAGAGAAAATGCCTCTTTTGACTGCAGCAGTTATGGATACTTCAGGAACCTATGAGTTCATGTCAATGAACATATATTAGATGCATGGAAATGCCACCATTTCACCTAAAATGGGCATTGCAAAATTTAATATTTTATAATTCTGTTTTTTAAATTTTTATATTTTACCATGTTGTATTTACTGGATTCTTCTTTCTTTTTAATAAAGCAATGTCGTTTCCTCATACTTTTTACTTTTGCTTAAGCTTTGGGTAAAGATTGGTTAGTTGAATCCATGCCCATGGTTCTCACAGTTCCCCTCAACTGTGAACTCCAAGTCATGAAAATTCAACAGCTCCTAAATGTCAGTGAGCTTGTTTGAAACTCAATCCACTTTCCAACCACCTTGTATGACCCTCAGGAGCACCTTCATCTGCTGAATCAGCCTCATTCTAGTTCTTGAACACCCCCACTCTGCTATAGGATCATTCTGATTGAGATGCAAGAAGCCTTGGAGTTGTTACCAAGGCTTCTCTCCCTCACTCCACACATTGAGGAGTCTGTGTTTTCAAGTTTCCTGATTTTGAAACACACCATCACCCAAGAGCAGGGATTCACCACTGGTACTCACTTAAATCCACCAGATCAACAGTGGCTAAAACTGCTTCTCAATTGAGTCTCCCTCATGCTCTGATGGGTTCTCAGCTACTCTTCATCATACAAACTAGTCCCTGCTACACTTAATGTGCACCACTGGTCGCTAGAGCTACCCTAAAATGCTAATTTGATCACATCAATCTTTCTGTGATACACAGCAGTGACCTCAGTGTCTGAGATTAAGTTGGGAACCATGAGTTTGCAGTACAAGGCCCCCTGGATCTAACTCCACTTTCATCCCAGATCTATGCAACTCTTTTCACCAAACCCACTCAATTGCATTTTTAAAAAAGATTCTTTTATTGATTTGGAAGTCAGAGAGAGAGGTGGAGAGCCACAGAAATGTTCTATCCACTGCTATACTCCCCAGTTGGCCATGCCAGCATGTCCTATGCCAGGCAAATCCAGGAGCTGGGAGCTTCATCAGGATCTCCTACTTGAACAGCAGGGGCACAAACATTGGGGAATGTTCAGCTGCTTTTTTCCAGACCATTAGCATGGATATGGCTCAGAAACAGAGTAGCCTGGACATGAGCTGGCTCACATTATGGATGCCTTTGTAACAGGCATTAGATTCAGCTGCTACAACACAATGCTGGTCCCTCCATATCCCTTTAATAAATATTTTAGTGTATACTGAGTTCCAGCTACAGCAAAAATTCCATACATGTCATCTATTCTCTGGCCATTTCAAAGTAAACACATTTCCCAAATACTATTTTAAGGAAATAAAAAGTGAATGTCCAAGTCTGCTGAAAGTTGACCCAATGAACCATTCTAAAATATCTTTGCAAGCACCATAATAGAAAGTGCTGTAGTAGTGAGGGAGGTTTGGAAGGCCCTTTTCTACTTCATTTCCTGCTGTTCAGCACAAAACCTGGCACAGGATAGACAGTAAGGAATTAACTGTACCTGACTTAAGGTAAGCCTTAGAAAAGGAAGAGAGCTACTGTCTGGAAGTGGACTGTGATGTATTTTTTCTCTAATTTACAAAAATATTATAAAGCTCAGGTGTGGTATGATAACACACAGGAACATGCGGGTAGAAAACAGAGGAAAAATTTCCATATGGGTAGTATGGTCTTAGAGCAAGCATTGGGGTTCTCTACATTGATGCTGGAAAATGGACCCAACTAACCAGGCTGACAGAGATGGACATGCTCAACTACACTGCAAATTAACTCTCAACAAACAAATGTGTTCCAAATGGCCCTAATCTGGCATTCATTCATTCACTGAATGTCTAAATCTGGATGTTATCAACAGAAGTTCTGGAATTGCACTGAGTTCACATTCTTGTCCAGCCACACATAAACTTGTGACTTTGAACTAACCCTTTAATACTGCTAAGATTTAGTATGAGAAGGGCAATAATGGAAGTGGAACCACAGCAATGGATACATGAGTTCATTAAATATCAGTTATTATATCCCATGTGACAGTCAAAAAAGTATGATAGGGCTTGATGGGAGGATGTTGTACAATTTTGAGAGAAAAAATATGTAGTAAACAGGAAAGTAAATAAAGAATAGAAAACATTTGGCAAAAGTATAGAAGACAGATCCTAAGTCAGGGAAGAAAGAGTTCCTTGAAGTCTTGAAAAAAGTGATCACAGGTTGAGGCAAAGAACACTAGGTAAATTATATGCAAAGGTATCACAAAGAAGAACACCAGTATGTCCTGAAGACTGGGAGTGTGCAGTGTCATCACAGTACAAAGGGGAGGGAGGGCACTTCTGGAATGAGAGAGTAAAGATATCTTTCCTGGAAAACATTCTTCCTTTCCCTCTACTGTTTAAGAATGGAATTTGGTGGAGGAAGTATGTAGCACCCAAGCAGGAGAATTTGTGGGAACTGGGGAGTGGACGGTCTCATAGCATCATGAGGGGGCAAGAAAAACTTAAAATAACACAGCATAATCAAAGGAAGTAAGGTGTTATCTGTAGGGGAACTCTCTCAGCTTGAGTATAGATGGCAGCTGGGACAGACAACATTAGGGAAAGCCACAGTGGATAAGGGTTCAGAGCCAGGCAGTTCATGGCTATCAGCCTTGTTTGAAGGATATGCCCACACTGATGCCAAGCCCTTGTCTCACAGTCCTTCAATCCATTCTCTGCAATCTAGCAGAAATGGCAATATTATTTCCACAGTACAGGTAAATAATTTGAGGGCCAAAAAGATAAGCCAAATTGAGAAGCTGCTATAGGCAGAGAATATATGGCTATGGAGGCCAGGTTCATTCCATTGTCCACGTGTCTCTCTCAAGTGAAGACTTGATGGGGTCAAAGATCTGCAGGTTACAAATACACATGGTGTTGGTAGCCATATATATTTCAAATATACCTATTTTACTAGACTGCCTATGATATTCCTCCTGAGGTGCTGCTAACTTGCTCATGCCCCAGGAGCTTTGTTCTTGCTTCTTGTATGGTGTTCTGCAGTTTCAAAAGGATAGCCCTGGTTGGTACCCAATCTCCCTATTCCAATCACTTCCCTGCTCTTTCCTTGATTTTGTTTTTCTTCTTGTTTCCACACAGCAGGAGTCACTTTCATGGCTGGGGTGTCTTCTCCACTTGCATACACTGTGTTTCTTTTATTCTGTCCATACCATGAGCTTCAGAGAGCAAGGACTGTGTCCTTTTCACTCAGTGCTCTAATGTCAGGGCTCAGAATGTACCCTGAGACAGCTCTATGCTAAACACTCCTTTGTTAACAAATTGGAGGAGGCTGGCGCCGTGGCTCAAAAGGCTAATCCTCCGCCTTGCGGCGCTGGCACACCGGGTTCTAGTCCTGGTTGGGGCGCCAGATTCTGTCCCTGTTGCCCCTCTTCCAGGCCAGCTCTCTGCTGTGGCCCGGGAGTGCAGTGGAGGATGGCCCGGTGCTTGGGCCCTGCACCCCATGGGAGACCAGGAAAAGCACCTGGCATCTGGCTCCTGCCATTGGATGAGCGTGGTGTGCCGGCCGCAGCATGCCGACCGCGACGGCCATTGGAGGGTGAACCAACGGCAAAGGAAGACCTTTCTCTCTGTCTCTCTCTCTCTCTGTCCACTCTGCCTGTCAAAAATAAAAAACAAAAAAAACAAAACAACAACAACAAAAAACAAAAATTGGAGGAATCAGACACTCCAGTCTCAAGGCCTAGGCAAGCCTCTGAGACCAGGATATTCTGCTCTAATGAACTAGGTGGCTGGAGACAAGGGCACAGATACTCATGGGACCTTAAGTCTGATTCCTCACTACAGAAAGCCTTGTATCCCAGGTGAGTTTTAGAATCTCATTCACCATGTTGCACAGGGAACAAGGAAGAAACTCCAGAGACACAACGTCAGAAAGCTGAATGGATCCCAGAAACATGGACTCAGAGACATGAAGGCATGAATAACATGAGGTGTTTGTTGTTACCTGCTCTTGAGAGCTGTGTCCAGCTGGTAAAAACAGGTTCCCTGCTCAGAGATGCAGCTCCTTTTAATCTGCCATACAAAGTTTGAAAAACTAGGATGTGCAATCTAATCCCTGCATGGCACCTAAGGCAGGTAGAGAGTCACAGGTGGGTATTGCTGGGCAGATCTAGGACAGTGGAAGGGGAGTTCAATTTTTGTATCATCAAGGCTCCAGGAACTGAGCACTGTGTGCAAAATTGCTGAGAGTTTCAAAGAGAACAAGTGATGCACACTTTGTAAAGCAAGCTCAGCAGTCCGCCTACTTGGGAGTTTTGCAGCCCTGTCTCTTACGTGCTGCTGAGACTTAGTGTCATAGCCACACTAAGTCTAAGACAGGCTCTTATGAAAATACACCATGGGGTCATTTGTACCATAGGTCACCACTTGGCAGATCACTGAGCAGTCATCTCTGACTGTTCAGTGTGAAAAGAAAGACATACTACTGGTAATTCCCATTTTCTTTTCTTTTTTTAAATATTTATTTTGTGGGGCTGGAGCTGAGCTGAACCAAAGCCAGGAGTCAGGTGTAGCTTCCAGGTCTCACTCAGGTGCAGACACTGAAGCACTTAGGCCACTTCCTGCAGCTTTCCCAGGCACACTAGCAGGTGCTGGATTGAAAGTGGAGCAGCTGGGACTCAAATTGGTGCCCATATGGGTGCCATTGCTGCAGGCCAGGGCTTTAACCCACTGTGCCAGGTCACTGACCCCCATTTTCTTTTTGTTTTTTTTTAAGAGTATATTTATTTTATTTGAGAGAGTTACAGACAGTGAGATGGAGAGACAGAGAGAAAGGTCTTCCTTCTGTTGGTTCACTCCCCAAATGGCCACAATGGCCGGCGCTGCACTGATCCAAAGCCAGGATCCAGGTGCTTCTTCCTGGTCTCCCACATGGGTGCGGGGCCCAAGGACTTGGGCCATCTTTTACTGCTTTCCCAGGCCATAGTAGAGAGCTGGACTGGAAGAGGGGCGGTCGGGACTAGAACCAGGGCTCATATGGGATGCTGATGCCACAGACAGAAGATTAACCTACTGTGCCACAGTGCCAGCCCCACTGACCCCAATTTTCTTCTCTTCTCCCCCGCAGCTTTTCATCACTGTCTCACAGGGAGCAGTCTGTTTTGTAAAGCAGAATTTTGCTTCGGGACCAAGGCAGGCACACTGTAGCACTGAGGGGCAGCATGTGCATCCTTTCTGCATCATCATTGGCAAGTGACTGGTGAGTTCTGTCTGTGGCACAGCAATCTGTGAATTGAGAACCCGACCGTGATGCAGGCTGGCTCCCTACATGGAAGCATCTGCAGTATATAGCGATGGGAGGCCCCACTCACTTGGCTGTGGGTACCTCTTTCAGCTTGGCCAAAGGTTATCACTGGGTGATACTGCAGAGAAGCATGTAGCCTTCCAGTTTTCAGGTCACTTTGGGGAAATTTCTTGACAATGCTAATTTTACTTCTTCAGACTTTTGTTCTTTGAGCTGTGTACTTTAAATAACAGGATGGATTTACTGGTGCATTTAAATGACTTTGTTAGGTGTTCTTCCTCGGTGTAGTAATTTCTCATCTGGTGTACATACATGCATTTACAACATAGAATTCTTTAGTTTCCTCATTCACACACATTTTGTGGCTGCTTTTGATGGGATTCTGTGAACTGTATTGATGGATACAGATGGTTCTTGTTGTTATTAATAGTGATATCAAAACTACCTGTTTCATTCAGAACCCTACTCAAGGGCAGAGCAGAGTATGGGTTAGTTGTGACAATTTTATAGCCGATCTTAAATCATGATTCTGTAGTTGTGCCAACTTTATAGCCGTGTCTTAAATCATGATTCTGAAAAATAAAGCAAAGAAAAATGTTTGTGGGGATGATTGGAGAGGGGGAAAGGAAATCTCTCTCTTCCGCCCACCTCCAGAAATTCCCCTTTGCATTTTTGCATTTTGCTCAAATGCTGCCAGTCTTTTTTCTTCTCTTTGCATGCTGTTGATGTTGAAGGATAGACTGCTCTTTCTAATTCTCAGGACATTTTTCTCATTGCATCTGTGGCATGCTCTTGAGGAATTTTGTTTTTAAAAAGATCTTGCACATTGGGGCCGGCACTGTGGCGCAGCGGGTTAACACCCTGGCCTGAAACGCCAGCATCCCATACGAACGGCAGTTCAAGACCTGGCCTGGCTGCTCTACTTCTTTTTTTTTTTTAATTTTTTTTGACAGGCAGAGTGGACAGTGAGAGAGAGAGACAGAGAGAAAGGTCTTCCTTTGCCTTTGGTTCACCCTCCAATGGCCGCCGCGGACAGTGCGCTGTGGCCGGCGCACCACGCTGATCCGATGGCAGGAGCCAGGTGCTAGGTGCTTTTTCCTGGTCTCCCATGGGGTGCAGGGCCCAAGCACTTGGGCCATCCTCCACTGCACTCCTGGGCCACAGCAGAGAGCTGGCCTGGAAGAGGGGCAACTGGGACAGAATCCGGCACCCCGACCGGGACTAGAACCTGGTGTGCCAGCGCCGCAAGGCAGAGGATTAGCCTGTTGAGCCATGGCGCCGGCTGGCTGCTCTACTTCTAATCCAGCTCTCTGCTGTGGCCTGGGAAAGCAGTAGAGGATGGTCCAACTCTTTGGGCCCCTGCACCCATGTGGGAGACCTGGAGGAAGCTCCTGGCTTCAGATCGGCACAGCTCTGGCCGTTGTGGCCATCTAGGGAGTGAACCATCATATGGAAGACCTCTCTCTCTCTCTCTGCCTCTCTTCTCTCTGTATCTCTTTCAAATAAATAAATAAATCTTTTTATAAAAAAAGATCTTACACTGTGTTCCTAAATCTGCATACATGAAATATATGAATCTTGTATGACTTAAATAAATTTAAAAATAAGATCTTAAGATCAACCCCAACATCAGTCTTATGACTCAGTGCCCTGAGAGGATTGCAGAATGGGTAGCCAGGGTTCTTCTCCTTGGGGACAGAGCCTGAATCTGCAGTTGCTGAGGGAGCCAAAGGAAATGGCTGAGGACTCTGAGATGTAATGAAGTGTTTTGCTGACTGCTGTCTCTCTGTCTCTTAATCTCTGTTTGTTTCCCTCGACTAGCCATGCTGGCAGCTAGAAAAACCAGACCTTTCCTTCCAGACACCCATGTCTGCATCAGACCTCAGCAGCACTATCACAAGCAGGACCTTGAGTGCATGGACAGTGTTCACAGTTAGTGTCCAGTTGAGCTAATCTTTTTAGGCTGCATGTAGGTCAATCATTTCAGAACAAATAAGGGCAATAAAGAAGTTCTTCTGCCTCAGATTTTCACTTCCAGCATTCCAACCAGTTCTGGGATATTAAATTTAGGAGGAGTTATTTTCATCCTATACGCAGAACTGATTTTATTAAAATGATATTTATTTATTTGTGTGACAAAGATAGTTCATGCTCCTATCTGCTGGTTTCCTTCCCAGATGCCCACAAGTCTAGTAGGAGCTAATCCTCAGCCCAGGTCTCCCATGTGGGCAGAAAGAACTTAATTACTTGAACAATCACCACTGGCTCCCAGGGTCCATATTAGAAAGAATATGGTGTCTAGCTGGATTCTGTAATTCAACCTTGGCACTCATGAGAGATGTAGCATCTTCACTGGCAAGTTAACCATAAGGCTAAACACTTGCCCCTGACTTGAAAAAAGTCATATAGCCGTGTACAGCTACTAGGTGTTTGATACCCTTTGCCAAAGGAAAGAGGATTATGAACTCTCCCCTTTACCTAAAACACTTTTCAAAGAGACCCAACTATTTTCCCTTCCCTTCCCTTCCCTTCCCTTCCCTTCCCTTCCCTTCCCTTCCCTTCCCTTCCCTTCCCTTCCCTTCCTTTCCCTTCCCACCTCTTCTTTTCTTTTCTCTTTTCATTTTTCTTGTCATTCACTAATATGTGTGTTGGAATAGGCCAGAGAGGGTGCTTAGCAATCGCTGCTTTGCTAGTTGAGGGATAATAAATAATTCATTTTCTAGGACATTTGTTTACCCTGTGGGGACACCTCTCTAGAGCAGCATTTCCTTCCTTTAATCGTGAAGCTTGAATATTTTTACTGTGGCTTCCTGAGAGCTACCCCTGTGGCTGCTCCATAGAGTCAATAATCCGGTCTGCATTCATGTATGTTGACGTGTAATGCTACTTCTCTCACACCCATTCCACCTGCCAAGATACAGTCCATCCCAGGGTGCGGAGCGGCTCATCCCCAGCATTAACATCATGGTCCCTTGAGATTTCTATGAATGTAGTTGAGCATTATTTATTAATACATGTTTTATTGATATAGGTTATAATCCATAAAATCCACATTCATTTAAAGTGCATTAGTGTGGGGGAGAGCAGCAAGATGGCAGAATAGGAAGGGAGCACACTGATAGTCTGGGGAGAGACAGTTTAATAAAAGTGGAGATATTGCAGGTTCAAGGAAGAGTAGGAGAAGAAACAGCAGAGGAAACTCTTCCGGAACTAGTGATTCACAGTGGACCTGCGTGGAGAGCGTGGGAGCCCACAGTTCAGGACACCAGTGGCAGACACAACACACCAGCGCTGGAACGCGAGGTGAGCCGAAACTCAATAGCCCAAGACACCGGCAGGCAAGTGGAAAGAGGAGACTAGAGGGAATGAGGATTGAAACCATGTGGGGAAAAGTTCACCAAGCTAACTAGAAGAGAGGGAAAAAAAAGTGACCAATACAGACACGAGTCTCTCTTTCCTCTCACCTCTCAAAGGCGAGCAAGACAAAGAGCAGGAGCCATTTTGGACATACGTCATAAGCAGGGCAACCTCAAGTCTGCACCAGCCCTGAGCCTAGCAGAAAAACCTGACTCGGGGTGGGGGGTGGTGGTGGGGGTGAAATAACAGGAGATTAGGACCTAGTGAATGTGTGGTGCTAATGAACTGAGACTGTGAAAAAAGAGATGGTGGAGGAGAGAACTCACAGAATTCACATGAGTACTCTCCAGAGACACTACAATTCAGTAACCTTGGCAACCCAGTGGGAGACTGCAGGAGAATTTGAGCCCACACTGAGGGCAGCAGAGATTCCCTGTGTGGCCCTTGAGAAAGAGCTTCTGATCTCTGGCTCCTGTGGGTATATCATTCAACTGCTAACTAGCTCCAATTATGTTCAGCTGTGCGGAATTACTTCCCTTTTTGAATAAAAAAAAAAAGAGAGATTTACGACGCCTAACCTGGGAGTGTCACCTTTGGCACACCCTTAACCCTGAGGAACCAAACAGAGCTCTCAGGCCACACCCATCTCAAGCCTCTAAGACTCCATCAAAAGCAGACAGTCCACTTAATCTAGAGCCATAGTATAACAAGAAAAAACACCACAGCAAAGAAACCAAAGAATATCTCCACAATGGCAAACAAACGCAGAAACCGAGGTAACAAGAACAAGGAAGATACTACGATGCCCCAAAATGATAGACACCCCAATTCAAGATTATGAAGATGACAAGATAGAAGAAATGCAAGAAGCAGATCTCAAAAAATGATAAGAACATTAAGAAGTTATCAAAAACACATTCTTGAACTACAGAAATCCTAAATGGACAGGATAGAAAATCTCTCTCGTGAAAATGAAATCTTGGCTGGTGCCGCGGCTCACTAGGCTAATCCTCTACCTTACAGAGCAAGCACACCAGGTTCTAGTCCTGGTCGGGGTACCGGATAATGTTCCAGTTGCCCCTCTTCCAGGCCAGCTCTCTGCTTTGGCCCGGGAGTGCAGTGGAGGATGTCCCAAGTGCTTGGGCCCTGCACCCACATGGGAGACCAGGAGAAGCATCTGGCTCCCAGCTTTGGATCGGCGATATGTGCCACAGCATGCCGGCCAGTGGAGGGTAAACCAACGGCAAAAAGGAAGACCTTTCTCTCTGTCTCTCTCTCTCTCTCACTATCTACTCTGCCTGTAATAAAAAAAGAAATGAAATCTTGAGGAATCAAAATGAAATGAAGCAACTAGTAGAACATGAAACTGTGATAGTGATGAGAAATCATAATGAAATGAAGAATTCAATGGATCAAATGGCAAACACATTAGAGAGCCTTAAAAATAGAATGGGTAAAGAAAAAGAGAGATTATCGGACTTAGAGAACAGGAAAGGAAACAGTCAAACCAAAGAAAAAAAGAGGAAATTAGAAATCTAAAAAATATTGTTGGGAATCTACAGGATACTATTAAAAAACCCAACATTCGGGTACTAGGAGTTCCTGAAGGCATGGAGAGAGAGAAAGGATTAGAAGGCATTTATAGGCCGGCGCCGTGGCTCAACAGGCTAATCCTCCGCCTTGCGGCGCCGGCACACCGGGTTCTAGTCCCGGTCGGGGCGCCGGATTCTGTCCCGGTTGCCCCTCTTCCAGGCCAGCCCTCTGCTGTGACCCAGGAGTGCAGTGGAGGATGGCCCAGGTGCTTGGGCCCTGCACCCCATGGGAGACCAGGAAAAAGCACCTAGCACCTGGCTCCTGCCATCGGATGAGTGCAGTGCGCCGGCCGCAGTGCGCCGACCACGACGGCCATTGGAGGGTGAACCAACGGCAACGGAAGACCTTTCTCTCTGTCTCTCTCTCACTGTCCACTCTGCCTGTAAAAAAAAAAAAAAAAAAAAGAAGAAGGCATTTATAGTGAGATACTAGCAGAAAATTTCCCAGGTTTGGAGAAGGACAGAGACATCCTAGTACAGGAAGCTCATAGAACCCCTAATAAACATGACCAAAAGAGATCCTAACCATGACACGTTGTAATTAAACTCACCACAGTGAAACAGAAAGAAAAGATCCTAAAATGTGCAAGAGAGAAATGTTAGATTACTCTCAGAGGATCTCCAATTAGACTCACAGCAGACTTCTCATCAGAAACCCTGCAAGCTAGAAGGGAATGGCGAAACATAGCCCAGGTACTAAGAGAGAAAAACTGCCATCCCAGAATATTATATCCTGCAAAGCTCTCATTTGTGAATGAAGGTGAAATAAAGACCTTTCACAGCAAACAGAAATTGAAAGAATTTGTCGCCACTCATCCAGCCCTGCAAAAGATGCTTAAAGATGTGTTACACACAGCAACACAGAAACACGGTCATCAATATGAAAGAAGGTAAAGGAAGGAAACCTCACAGCAAAAGATCACAGGGAATTCAAAGCATATATTAGAAAATATCTTTGGGAAATGGCAGGGCAAATACACTACTTATCAATAGTCACATTGAATATTAATGGACTGAACTCTAGAGTTAAAAGACACCGATTGGCTGATTGGGTTAAGGAAGAAAACCCATCTATTTGCTGCTTACAAGAAACACATCTTTCCAACAAAGATGCATACAGAGTGAAAGTGAAAGGCTGGAAAAGATATACCATGCCAAAAGAAATGAAAAAAGAGTGGGCGTAGCCATCTTAATATCAGACAACATAAACTTTACCACAAAAACTGTTAGGAGAGACAAAGAGGGACACTATATAATGATTAAGGGATCCATTCAACAGGAGTTTATTTAAAAGAAAATGAATCTTGATGAAGAATGGGATGGGAGAGTGAGTGGGAGATGGGATGGTTACAGTTAGGATGGAGGTTATGGGGGAAAAAGCTGCTATAATCCAAAAGTTGTACTTTGGAAATTTATATTTATTAAATAAAATTTGAAAAGAAAAAGAAGAAACAGAAAGATAATAATCAGACTTAGCAGGTCTTTAACTATGGTTCAAAGCAGAATCAAGGAGTATGTGATGTATGTGAACATTCTGTTTTCACTTGTCCGTTTATGCTGGTGTTCCTTTCTCTCATGGTATTCACAGAATCCAATAAATAGCTCCCCTAAAAGGAAACTGTTGAGGTTATCCAGATGTATGTTCTGAATCAAATATCTGAATCAGTGAATAAAACACACAGAAGTATTTAAATGGGAAATGGCTAGAAATGTAGGCTTTTAAAAACTGGCATCCAGCCGGCGCCGTGGCTCAACGGGCTAATCCTCCGCCTTGCGGCGCCGGCACACCGGGTTCTAGTCCTGGTCAGGGCACCTGATTCTGTCCCGGTTGCCCCTCTTCCAGGCCAGCCCTCTGCTGTGGCCCGGGAGTGCAGTGGAGGATGGCCCAGGTGCTTGGGCCCTGCACCCCATGGGAGACCAGGAAAAGCACCTGGCTCCTGGCTCCTGCCATCGGATGAGCACAGTGCGCCGGCCGCAGCGTGCCGTCCGTGGCGGCCATTGGAGGGTGAACCAACGGCAAAAGGAAGACCTTTCTCTCTGTCTCTCTCTCTCACTGTCCACTCTGCCTGTCAAAAAAAAAAAACTGGCATCCTTTAAAAATATTTATTTATTTGACACTTAGAGTGAGAAACACGAGAGGGGAGGTGAAGAAGAGAAAACAGGCAAGAGCGAGGGGTAGGGAGAGAGGGAGAAGTAATATGAATGAGAGTCTTCACCCACTGGTTCACACCCAAATATGCCCAACAGCCAGGGTGGGGCCAGGATGAAACCAGGAGCCAGAGTTCCATGCAGTTCCCCATGGGGATCAGAGGAATCCAACTACTTCTGCCATCATCCCTTCCTACTGTGCACTAATAATTTTTGTTGGTGAATTTTATGTAAGAAATGCAGAAGGAAACTCCCAAGTGTGTATGCTGTGACAACCCAATATGAAGTA
This sequence comes from Sylvilagus floridanus, assembly GCA_949820135.1. Taxonomy (NCBI): domain Eukaryota; kingdom Metazoa; phylum Chordata; class Mammalia; order Lagomorpha; family Leporidae; genus Sylvilagus; species Sylvilagus floridanus. The sequence goes on along the minus strand of OX463226.1, from coordinate 57,116,819 downwards.
ATTGGAAACCAAATTCTTCCCCAACTTAAGTCTGGCCAAGCAGCAGAACTATATGCTGTAAGCAAGAACTGTTGAATATCCAAGAGCAAACTAGTCAATATTTAGTCATATAGTTGATATGCCTTTGGAAACAACAAAACAAGTAGTGAAGATGATAAACTGAAACCTATTTATAATAGTAGCTACAATCAATGTAAATGTACTCAGCAAACCAAATGAATGATAAAGAATATTATATTAGACTTTTAAAAACCTAAATAATAAACCTAAAGGAATCATCATTAAACAAAACGGAGGAAAAGAAAGCACAGATCCTTTAGTTCATTAAAACTATATGAATCAATTCGGGACAGCTTGCTGCTTACTTCATCTATCTTACTACATCCCTGACACTGGGTACAGCCTAGATAATGGGAGTGTGAAAGTGATAATTTAAGGGTGGAGAATCATAATGTACTCACCCTTCATACTGCAGGTAGACAGATGCAGTAGGTTAAATCAATTTAAAGTGTTATAGAAGGCCTTCTGCAGGAAGTTCAAGGAAGGCTGTTCTGAAGCATGGGTAGATGCTGATAGGGAACGTTCAGAGAAGGATATTGTCTTCAGAAGGAATATCACAAGTGAAGTCATAAATCAGGAAATGAGCAAGCTGGGAGAACGAGAAGACAGACCATGGGAAACAGGCTAAAGGTGTTGAATTTTGTAATGAAATGAGGGAGCTAAATATAAATATCAATTAAATAAGCATTAGAATCATATCTGAATATACTCACTGTCATGGTAAAGGGAGACTGAATGGAAGGAAGATGCCAAGGGCTATGATTATTCTGAAAGGAAAAGGTTAACATGAGAACTAAGGCAGTGGACCGATATGAATGTATTAGGTTAGACTAAATAGAAGTGGTATCCCCAAGTGTAGATTATTGGGGTGTGCAAGTGGAAGAAGAGACAGGACACGGAAATTCTTCTCCTGAGAAGTGCTGCCAGGCTAACCCAGTGTCATATTCATTGATAGGGATTACAGCAGCCTATTTTACAGAGCATATGCACGTTTTTATAACTCTAAGGTTTCTCTAAAACATTTTTAGCAAGACATATTAGATAAGCATGTCCTGGAAAGCTACATGTCCTTGTGAAGCCAAAGTTCAGTTCCCACAGGGGCTCAGTGCTCTTCTTGTTAGTAGGCCATACACGATCCTGAATCAGTCCCTGCAATCACACTCTGTATTCTAGGAAGAAAACATCTTCACTAGGGGTGCATTGGCAGAAATCTTATTCTCCACAGTAGATAATGTTTAGGGGGTTCCAGAGGTGTCAAAGATAAACCGCAGGTGTCAATTTGTTAATTCAACAACAGCAGTCACTGTGCACTTATTCTTCATGTAGGATATCTGTCCTTAATGTGCTGTACAATATGAATTAATGCTATAACTAGTACTCAAACAGTATTTTACACTTTGTGTTTCTGTGTGAGAGCAAACTGAAGAAATCTTTACTTAATATATACTAAATTGATCTTCTGTATATAAAGATAATTGAAAATGAATCTTGATGCGAATGAAATGGGAGAGGGAGTAGGAGATGGGAGGGTTGCGGGCGGGTGGGAGGAAAGTTATGGTGGGGGGGAAGCCATTGTAATCCATAGCTGTACTTTGGAAATGTATATTTATTAACTAAAAGTTAAAAATAAAAAAATTTAAAAAGATAATGTATCTGTGATCCTGCCACTCATTGACACTGGGGACGCAGGAGTGGGAAGCAGGTGAGAATATGTGGTAATGGTAATAATAACATTGTGTAGCTTGGGGTATTCATAGTGCCTGTTATGACTGATGATCCTCAAACTGGAGAGAATATTCTACATAGGAATCAGAGCCATCAGAATTCTATAGGGACTGAAGCCATTGGACAGGATGAGATTACCTAGGAATATTTAGAGAAAGTTGAATTCCAGGCCTCAAAAATGGCAGGGTTAGCTTCAAAGAAAGAAGATTCAAAGATGTTATCCAGGCATCAATGAAGGACATCATGTGTCATGGGAACCCAAGGACGGATAAGGTCTAAAAAGAGGATATGGTAGTCTTTGTGATTAAGTGTGCAAAACAAGAATAATTGTGTGAAAAATATGGAGACTTGGGAAAACATGTCCAAAGTAAGTAAAGAGAAGTGAGCAATAGGCTGATTTTCTGACAGCTGCCAAACATGGGAAGGAAATAACAGTTCAGGAGCTACGAGAGGAATGAAATAGCATAAGAATTATGGGGGTTGGGAGTGGCCATTTGTCACAGCAGTCAAGATGCTGCTTTTCACAATCCTTATCAGTGTGTCTGCATACAAGTTCTAGCTGCACTTCCAATCCAAATTCCTACTAAATAGAACGTTGTTAGCCAGTAGGGGATGTCTGAAGTACACAGCTACCTGCTACAAACATGAGATACTCACACTGTGTTCTAGGACCCTGGCTGTGACTTCATCTAAACATGGCTGTTGCAGGCAATTCTGGAGTAAATCAGAAGATAGGAGAAATTTCTATATCTTTCTGTATCTCTGTGTCTTTCAAGTGAACAAAAAAATTGTAAAATTAAATAATTCTGCCTTGTTCATGCAGCAAGGGAAATTGATGCCCATAGAGAGGAGGAAAAGATATAAGAAGGTGGATAACCAAATTATGAAGCATGGCTTTGATGTGGTAGGAAAGTGTAGGCTCCAAACTATAGAAATGTAGATTGGGTGCCAGCCAAGGGAGGAGCCTGATGGGAGTGTTGTGGTCTACCTTAAGCCAAAATTTATTATTTCAGGTTCTTGCTATTTACTTAGGTAAGAATTCTAGACTCCAGCCAATACAAGACAGACAACATGGTAAAGTTCGGAATTTATTTGCAAAGTGAAAGAAATAATAGAGGAATATGAGAGCTTTATTGAGAAAAAGTGGGTAAGAAAAAGTAAACTAGGAGTTTTATAGCAGCGTTTCCAAGGAAGTAGACAAGAGACAGCAAGCAAGGGAGGGCGCATGGGTAGGAAAGTGGCACGCAGCATGAATGAGCAGGCATGAGAATTGGCAAAACGGTGGGGCTGGCTCAGCATGCTCCAGCATTTTATCCAAACGGGGAGTGGTTACATAGTCTGACAGGTGGGTGAATACAGGTGAGATCCCATAGGGGTAGGAGGGTGTGGCCTCCAGCTCATCAGCCTAATTCTGTCTCCCTGATTATTCCCATATTTTTCCCCCCTTCAAAGATTCCAGACCCTTAATCTTAAGGGGATGCTGAGGGACGCAGACTCATCATATCTTCTATATCTATTTCCTGCTGATCAGGGATGCAGGCCCTGTCTGTCTTGGGTCCAGAAATCTCGTCCTAGCTCATCTAATGAATTCATTTCATGAGCTGGAGAATTTTCAGGCACGGCCAATGGCTGCATCCCCTGCCTGGTCATCATTACTCTCAGAAGACTTTGAGTTCTGAAACATACAAGTTTATCAGTGAGCATAAACAAAACTGAAACAAAACAAATTGTAAGTGAAGTACCCTTTAAGATGGAAAGAAAATATTTTATAGACTCCCAGATAGTGGGCGGTGATAGGCTATCCTATGCTGATTATAAAACCACTTAGCCTGAGCATAGAGATTGATTTTTTTGACAGGCAGAGTGGACAGTGAGAGAGAGAGAGAGACAGAGAGAAAGGTCTTCCCTTGCCATTGGTTCACCCTCCAATGTCTGCCGCGGCAGGCGTGCTGTGGCCCATGTACTGTGCTGATCTGATGGTAGGAGCCAGGTGCTTATCCTGGTCTCCCATGGGATGCAGGGCCCAAGCAAGTGGGCCATCCTCCACTGCATTCCCTGGCCACAGCAGAGAGCTGGCCTGGAAGAGGGGCAACCAGGACAAAATCTGGTGCCCGGAGTGGGACTAGAACCTGGTGTGCCAGCGCCGCAAGGCAGAGGATTAGCATAGTGAGCCGCGGTGCTGGCCAGAGATTGATTTTTAATCTCTCTCTCAGTGAACATACGGCTGTTTGAGGAAAGGTGGTAGATTCTATCAATCACTGCACGTGTTCCTCCTTGTTCTATTAATATGTACTCCAAAGTCTGTGTACCATCCATAACTACCATGGACAGACATAACTACTTGCTGTAAAAGCTGGCCTGCAGTGTAAGCCAGACTGCCTAATACAATGGTAAGGTTTTTAAAATTATCTTCATGTGGCTCACCAGGATCTTTTATTATAATAGAAGAAACCCACTACAGAGTTTTTCTTCTAATAACATCTTCTAGAAAGAATTAAAAGAAGATGTAGCTACAACATATCTGACTAAAAGTGCAAGCAGTCTTGATGTGATGAAAGCAAAAACTTATCTTTTTGCTTTTTCAAGAGCTCTTTCAGATCTTTGGCTCAGAGGAAGAGCAGACATGTCTTTTGAGTTCACCTGCAAAGACTCAAGAGGTGAAGCTTAATCCCTGACAAATGCACACAAGTTGGGATGCCCTGTGATTTCACTGAGATAGGCTTGCTCAGTAGCACCTGGTATAGTCCCTTCCATTCAGGTTGCAACTGGTCTGAAGAGGATCCTTCCTTCGAAGTTTTTAATAAAACTAAATCTTCTGGGGAAATAGGCTGCTCATGAGTCTTAGGATCTGGCCCTGGGAGAATTTTATTACCATTTTCCATCAGAGACTTCTGTACCTGGCCTAAATTGATAATATACTTTATCTGATCTTGAACCTCTGAATCAAAGAGGATGGCAGAGGTGAGGAAGGGCCTTCCATTTAGCATCCGATCTGGACTAAGATTTAAGGCAGACTTGGGTGTTATTCTCATCCTGAGAAGGGCAATAGGCAATAGTTTAAGCCCTGATTCCGAAGTCTCTGGGAAAAGCTTAGCTAGAATTTTCTTAAGACTAAAACTAGCCTTTTCAGCTTTACCCAATTACATTTCTTCAAGAGGCATGAAGATGATAAGATATTGCTAGAGGAGCAGCTACCTGTTGAGTTATTTTCAATAAAAATTAAGGTTCATTGTCACTCTGGCGTGACTGCAGGAGTCCAAAGCATGGCACAGCATCCTTCAGCAAGGCTTTAGATACATCCCTTGCCTTTTCTGTTCAAGTTGGGAAGGCTTCTACCCATCCTTTGAAAGTATCATTAAAGCTAAAAGATACTTATAATTTTCTAGAGATATATTACTGAAGTCAATCTGCCAATCTTCACCTGGATATGTTTCTCTCATTTGCACAGGAGTCAGCAATGGAGGTGACTTTACATGATCACCAGAGTTATTCTGTAAACACACAGGGCAAAAACGAGCTACTACTCTTATGTCAGCATTTATCCCCTTACCTCTGAACACTTGAGAGTGTATTTGCATTAAAGCTTCTCTTCCCATTGGGTAGAGTCATGCATGCATGTCCTTAATAATTTTCCATTGAGAGGCCACTGGGTGCATAACCTTACAATCCAAAGTCCACCATCAATTATCATCTTTAGTATAACCCTGTTGTTGGGCCCATTCAATCTCCTACTCAGTATCGTGAGGTTCTTTGTCATTGCTACAGGCTGAGGGCCATTCCTAGGAATTCCTGTGCAGCACCTTTTTTGCTGTCTCCTCTGCTACTGCATTTCCCTTGACATGGTTGTCTTCCTTCTGATGTCCCTTAGAGTGAATGACTACTTCCAAAGGCACTGGTACTGCCTGAAGTAGAGCTAATATCTTCTTTCCATTTTTAACAGGGAAATTCTTTGCAGTCAGTAAGCCTGTTTCTGTCCAAGCTGCATGTGCACATAACACAAGGAAAGCATATTTGGAATCTGTATATATGCTAACTTCTTTTCCTAATTGCAAGGCTCTAGTTAATGCAATAAATTAAGCCTTTTGAGTTGAAGTATTGCTTGGCAATATTTCAGCTTCTATTACCTGGGTAAGATGTATTATAGCATAACCTGCCTTTCTAATTCTTTCTTCATGTAGCTACTTCCATCAATAAACCACTCTGCATCTGGATTCTCTTTAATAGCTCTGAGACCTTTTGCCATTTTGTACTCTCTATTTGATCTTAAAGCATATAAGACAGGAATATTACCAGGAGATATGGATCCAAGAGTCCATGTTTGAGAAACTTAACTTTAAAGAAGCACCTAAAGATAATAACTCTTACAAGAAATGGAGTTTGACACTTAAAGGTAAGTGAAACTTACGAGACATAAGAATATCCTCTATTCAATACACTAAAAGTAAATCTTAATAATACAACTCTTTGGAGATATAGATTCTGCATGAGTAGGTAGTGCACACTGACAACTGTTGTTAATTTAACAAGTAACACTCCTTTGTATGATACCAGGGATCACCCAAGGCTCTTTTTTTGACAGGCAGAGTTAGACAGTGAGAGAGACAGAGAGAAAGGTCTTCCTTTCTCCATTATCTCACTCACCAAATGGCTGCCACGGCTGGCACGCTGTGCTGATCCTAAGCCAGGAGTCAGGTGCCCCCCCACCCGTTCTCCTATGTGGGCAGAGGGCCCAAGCACCTGGACCATGCTCCACTGCCCTACCAGGCCACAGCAGAGAGCTGGATTGGAAGAGGAGCATCTGGGACAGAATCTGGCACCCCATGTGGGACTAGAACCTGGGGTGCCAGCACCGCAGGTGGAGGATTAGCCAAGTGAGCCGCAGCGCTCGCACACCCAAGGCTCTTGACATTGAGATGTCCAGCCTGTGGATGTCTCTTGAACCCACAAATACACTTCAGTTTTCAGACAAGGCTATGAGCAAAGTGGAAGTTCTCTCTTCCCTTCAGAGAAGAGTAAATTTTTCATTGATGATCAGTTCTTTACATTGGAGTCTCACCCACAGAGGTCCTTCATGTAGGGACACTTTTTGCAACAGTGTCCATGTGGGGAAACTATTTGCAGCATGTTATAATGATTCTGTGATGCAATAACAGTATATGCGATAAAAGTGGGCATAGTCCTAGGAATGTGTCCAGTTACTCATTTTAACTCACTTTGTCCAGCTGAGTTTCTAGCAAAATTTTCACACAAAATGATGAAAATGCTACTTCCAATTTTCCCATGAAAATCCAAGCCTCACTCTCTTTCTTCTTCAGATTCTTGTTTTCCAAACTGCCTGCCTTACCTCATTCCTCATGCTGGCAAACCTAAGCCTGTCCTCCAGCACAAGAAATCTCCAGCTGTCTGTCCTGCCTGTCTCCTTACTCTGACCAAATGCTCTTCCCACAATTGCATTCCTATTCCCAAGACCTCCAAGACTTCCAAGTACACCCTGGCCTCTGTTGCCTCCAAGTCACCCACTCACCACCCTGTTCATCTTGCTGCCCGTTCCTGCTTCTCCTCTGTCTGCGCACTGACTCCTCCTCTCAGACCCTCTTTCTAGTCCTCTGGACACTATTCTTCAATGTGCATACCCTCACCCAGACCTGCATATTCTCAGATATTATCTTGGAGATTGTACCTTTTCTACTGGCCAAGACAGTGCAGACACAATTCAGACAGGAGTGGATTCCCAGCAACCTCGCCTGGTGAGTAAGGGGAATACAAAATGATGGCAGACTGACATACAGCTTGTACTGTCACCTCTGATAGTTATAGGACCCTTTCTACAATGACATGATCCTAGATATATTATTAATATCTGTATATCTTCATCTCCATCTGTTAATTCTTTTTAAAAAAATAGATTTCAGCAATGATGTCCTTTCTCTGAACAGGTTCTTTACTTTCAGTCCTGCCAGATGGACCAGACTGTAGGAGCCTCCAGACATCGAAGTAACTTCTCAGTGGAATGTGGTCTGTAAGCACAGAGCTGACAAGAGGACAAGTCACAGAGAAGGTAAAAAACACGGAGATAATATTCTTTGGAGGAGAAAGAACAGAAGGCAGATAATAGAACATAAACACAGAAAGTAAGTGGTTATTTTGAGGAGATTCACCCAGCTAGAGCAATGAGATGCCACAAGTGATGAGGATTTTCACAGCCAGGCCCTAGTGCCATCTACCTTGTATTAAAGACGTGCTGAACTGGATGCCAAGCCCTTGACCCACATTCCTTTATTACTTTCTCAGTCATGCAATTAAGATAGATATTCTCCTGAAATCTTAAGGTAAAGTAAGGCCCAAAGGAGTTAATGCAGCTGAGTGGCTAGTAGCAGAAGGACAAGGAATATCTGACTACTAAGTCTTGGTTCATTCCAGTTTCAATCTCCCTTTCTAAAGTAGAGGTGTGGTAGGACAGATGAGTTGTGGGGTCATAAATGAGCATATTTCAAATATCCCTGGAAAGAAATGATTGAATTCATGCCTATGAGTTTTCCAAAACTTCATGAAAAATGCAGGTATCATGAAAAAACAACAGAGTTTTCCGAATGATTTTGTGCAAACAAAACTAATGTTTTAATTCCTCTTTCCATCAACTTTTTGAGATCACCTTCTGGGTCAAATGTCCCTATTAGTACCCTGGGGATTATGACAATATGGATCTGGGGCCAGAGCTAATAAGTCTAGGAGATTCCAGCCCCTCATTATGGTAAGCCTCAATCTCACCATAGCCCTCTGCCCATGTATAATGAAGGCTGCTCTATCACTGTCCCTGGAGATAGGGAGAGCTCAACTGGCAGGAAACACAGTCTTGCCAGTTTTTCTCCAGCTAATACAGCTTCCCAGTAGGATGAGAGTATGTTTCCCTCTTAGCCTTACAAAATAGTGAAGACTGCAGGAGGTAGTTTTGTCCTTGCTAGGACAGAGGCGCCCAGGAAAGGACCACAATGCCAGTAATTCAGCCAATATGGGTCGGCCTCTGTTCATGTTTCTGGATGGTAATGGTTTGTGTAATGGTGTAAGCAGGGGAATACAAAGTTAACAGTCAGATATTTGCTCAGCCAGTTACATGCTGACCAGTCATGAACCTGTCTCTACTCTCCCAGATGATGAAGAGACGCTCAGATATACTTCTTGCTCTTAAATATTTAAATGGAAATTAATGCCTTTTTGTGTTCATGAGACAGAAACATGAAGGTTTTGTCTGTGGCATGTAAGTTGGAGAGGTATCTGACTCACTCCACAATCTTTTCAGATGATCGGTCAATATGAAGTACACTCATCAGCCATTTATTTCCTAGGTTGGCCACAGGATGAACTCAGTCCTGGCCATGGCTCAAGCAGCTTCAGTGCCAGCATCAATGCTGAGAATCTGAACACATGGCTGAATGTCTGAAGACAGAGAGCCAAGTAGCCAGTGGTGCCATGGGGATGCCAATTGGCTGGAGATAACTTGGAATGCTGTTACCCAGAGATGGCACTGACAAGCCACTGGCCAGAGACAGCAAAGTGAAGCCACTGCTGAGAGATTGCAGAGGCCTTAAGTACAGCCACATGGGGTGTAAGGCAAGCAGAGGGCAAAGTATTAGTCCTCTGCATGCTAAGTCTGCAGCATGATGGCAATCCATTTTCTTACAGTATCTCCAACAGCTTCAGTAGCAGGGAAAAACCTGCGAGCCTGTGCACATGAGTCAGCATTTGAAATGGAACTCAGAACCCAGAATGGCAGTGTTGTGCCATGTGGATAACATTGCCTGGAGACAGCATGGGATGCTGCTACCCAGAGAGGGCACTGACCACCACTACTCAGACATGGCTGAGAGATGCCAGTGCCAAAGTACAGTAGAATGCCTGGGACCGAGTTGGCTCAAGTGGACTTTCTCCACAAACATATGAGATGTTCTGCAAGGAATCAGAGTAGTAGGAATGCTTGGAACTACAATCTCATTAAGACAAAATGTCTCCTCTGACCACAGCCACTGGATATTTCAGAACCCCCTGAGGCCACCTCATAGTACACATATTAGACATATGGAAATGCAATGTGTTAGATGTAGTCATGTTGCCTAAAATGGGCAATGTTAAAGCTGAAGATTTTATAATCCTGTTTTTCAAATGTTCCTATTTTGTGAAGTTGTGTTTAATTACTTCTTGTTTCTTTTTAATAAACTAATATTTTCCTCACCTTTTTCCTTTTTCTGAGCCCTGAGGAGTTTCATTAGTAGGTTGGAAGCCCACTGGACTCTCCATTGTCACTCTGCACTCGCAGAGTTCTGGAACTTCAACAACCAACTGCAGACCCACACCAAACCACCTGAGATGACTTGTTAAAGCCTCACCTAGCAGCTTATTTCAGGCTCATTCTGCACCCTCTTCCATACCCACTGTTGCTCCAAACATCCCCATTTAGTTACAGGGCAGTCATTCAGTTTCCCAAGTCAGAAGCATTCATGTTGTCCCAAAGTCTTTGCTCCCTCACTCTATACTCTCTGGAGTCTCTTTTTCCAATTTCCTTGCTTTGAAAGACAGCATCTCAAATGAGGAGAGATCTGCACCCCTACTGACTTAATTCTGCCCCATCAATGCTACCTAAATTGGCTTCTGAATCGAGCCTCATTTCTGCTTGAATGGTTCTGATAGGTTCCCAGCTACTCCCCTTCATACAACCCTGTCCTTTCTGCCCTTCCTGTGCAAAATGACCAGGCAGAGATATGCTGAACTTCATGTGTCTGACCTGAATCCTTTATTCCTGCCCTCAGTAAGCTTCTGTAACTGATCCTTTTTATTTCCCCCTGGGATGGAAAGAGATAAAATGGCTGGCAACAGAATGTGGTGAAGCACCCAGGAGTCCTGAGATGGAACTTAAACATTTGTCTTAAACAGGCAGGACCTAGCACCCAGGTTGCAGGTATGGTGCCTGATTTGGAGGTGTGTTTGAGGTGATTACACTGCAACCCTAATTTGCCTTCCTAGCCAGCAGCTCAAGCCTCAGTGGTGTGCTGACTTCTAAGAATATTGTGCCAGTGCCCAGATCACAACCCAGGCACAACAGATTTCCTGTTGAATATACATATTCAACAGATGTTGGCTCCACCATCAGTGCAGGTCAATCACTCCACAGTCTATAGGTCCATGGAGGCAGCTCTAAATATACTTTGTATATTTAGAGATAAATATACATCTAAGTACCCCCCATTCCTGGTACTACATGGTCAGTAGCTATTAGCCAGTGTTGGCTTGGTATTTCTCAAGCGCAAGATTTCCACGCCAGCTTGAACCTCCAATGTGGGATACAGCTCCAATGTATTGGGAAACCTGAAAGTGTGTTTCAGCTCCAGTGTCTGAGGATGGTTGCATACAGGCTACAGCACCAGAAACTAGAGAGATCTGGATGTGGATTAGAACCTGCTAGAGCCCCAAGAGTCCTAGGTGTTGCAAATGGCCACCTAGAGTCCCAGAAGCCCTAGAATTTATGGTAACAAACCTGAAGAAATAACCAGAGCACTGGTCAGGGACATCTGAGATATGGGAGGAGATGACATATTTGGGTCAATTTGTAGGGAACCCTGGAAATGTCTGTGATATAGAGCTACATACAGGGAAACTCTAACATGGGTACAAGAAGGTAATCTTGGATGCCAGATCTCACCTTAAGTCTTAACTGGGACTTGAGCACCTCCTTGACTTGCTTCCCCTGTCTGCTTTAACAAATCCAGGAAGAAAAGAAAGCTAGGCATCAGTAGCAATGTAAAGATAGGTGGCAGTGTGATTAAGGCTGCTCTGTGTAGTGATCTGCCATCAAAGAGACCCAACAGGTCAGTCCACTACAGTGGCTTTCAATGTGGAAAGTCAGGGCTTCAGCAGGAGTCAGCATGTGAAGAGCTCTCCCAACCAAGAGTTGAATCACTGCAAATACAACTGCCCTGGATTCCAAGGACTTCAGGTCAGAGCCACAGATCTTGTTGTCTCTAAACTGAAAAGTTGTTCACTCAGCCCAGCTTCCAAAGTAACCACCACTGCTGAGGGGACGGTTAAGTAGGGTCAGTGACATAGCAGGCAGAACTGTAAAGTTCCTCTTAGAGATGCCACCAGCATTCGCCTGGCCAGCTCTCCTCCCAGGCCAGCTAGGTAACGGAAATCAACAGGGTGCCTTTCCAAGGAGGTTCACACCTCCCTTAGAGGTAACCCATGTGAAGAGAAAGAGAGGCCTAGGACGCCTAACTGGGAAGGCCTTACAGCTCAGCAGATTATCAGGCCCATTCTGTCAGTCTCTTTTGGCCTCAATTGGAAAACTTATTCTTGTTTAGACAGCAGCTTACTTAGGTGCCCTCCAATATTGATTTTGTTCTTTGTTCTACACCCTATCTAGCCCACATGGGGCCACATTCGTTGGTAATTCTCACAGTCTCTAACATCAATGGCTCTACCCCTGAACTGTGTGCACTGATGGTGCTCTCCCCCACTTAATGTTGTATGATTGTTCAGAATTTCTCTACAGAGAGAATCTTCTACCCACAAAAGAGGAGTGGCCTTTTTCCCAGTCTTGGTTGGGATAAGCTTCAAACCACACCCATCAGACAGTCTTCACAAGGGTCCAGAGACCTGCCCCCATTTCCTCTCCTCTATGAAATCCTATTACTTGGTTAATGCTGCTCTTAGAATCATTGGTTGTTATTCTCACCCTGTCTTTTAACTACTGTATCTGCTGAAGTGTTACAGGAGGTGATAATGGAACGAACCAAAGCCTTCACCAACCAGGCAGTCAACCAAATGCTGCTACAGGGATATATTCAGCTCCCCACCCAGGAGACAGTGCCTTGACACATCACCCCATGCCACCAGAGAGTACCTTGTCACTCCATGTTAACAGAAGTAGCTCTAAAGACAGATCCTTATCCCTCTACCACTCCTGGACTTTTGGGTCTAATATAATCCCATAAAACTCTTGCTTTATAAAAAATAAAAAGGGGGATATTAGTATAATGGAACAGTCTCATCTGTGACATAATATATGCCCCAGACACTATCCTAGGCTCTATTCCCAAATTGCCAATGCTGGCAAGCCATGTGATCACATGGCCCAATGACAGGTCTCTGCTCTACCCCATCCCCATGGGATTCATTGCTCCTACTTTCCTGCCCGCCCCCTGGCTAAGGTTTAATAGGACCTGTTCCTGAAAATTTCTCTCTCTCTCTCTCTCTCTGTATATATATATATATACACACACACACACACACACACATATATATATATACACATATACATATATATATATATTACATTCTTCCCCTATCTCTTATCCTCTTGCCCTCTCCTCAGGCCAGTGGCCTTCCCCCACCCAACAAAACAATTTTCCTCTAAAAAAAGGCAATCTTGCATGCTAGATCTCACCTAAAGTCTTAACTGGGCTCATGAAGAACCATAACTTCCTTTTGTCCTCCAAGGTTAAGAAAATACTTTCAGTTATATGTAATTCTATATCAATTCCCATGATTTACCATTATTAAGAAACTGGCCCTGGGACCCCAGAGTCCCATGGACCAAATGTTAGACATAACATTTGAGGAGCTTAAAAACAGATACAAGTCTGTGGAGGAAATGTTACTCTAGGGTGGACAGCAGCCCAGAAAGAGGGCTCCAATCATTGCACTCACTATAACTAGTGCCTACTGACCTCACAGTTAATCCAGGGGGTATCATTCTGCTAAGTCTTAAGGGCACACAAGTGGATGTTTAGGTGTGGGAAGCCAGGACATTGCTGCAAGGAGTTTTCCTACTTAAATAACCCACCCAGCCTTCGCCTGCAATGTAAAAGAAAAGGTGACTAGAAATGGGACTGTCCTCACCTCCAAAGACAGAAGACTCAAATTCCCTCAAGGCCTTGTCTGAGGAATGATTCAGCCAAGGAACTCAGGCAGCTCCCACAACCCATTGGAATGGCTCATGCCAAGAGTCCAAGGGAGTTTTGATATTGCAAATAAGAATATTAATTTTGTAATTTACATGGGATCGACATACTCTGTACTGAATTCTCATGTGGGGCACCTATCCTCCCTAAGCTATGCAATGGGAGGTGACAACAAACCAAACATTCAAAAAATGACTTTGCCTTTAGTTTGCCAGATAAATATTCTTATTTTTCAGTATTTTTCAATGGTACCTGAATGTTCACATCCTGTATCGGCAGGCATTTAATGTCATCAATTGGTGCCTCTCCCATGTTGTTTCCTTCTGTGTCTTTGTCCTGATGCTAATGTGTTGCTGTGGGTTTGTTCTGAGAGGAGGAGTGTGGTGGGGGCAAGAGGCCTGGAGTCACCACACAGACCCCAGGAGTCAGGTGAAAGTGGGCCAGAGGTGAGCAGCCCACAGACTCGTTTATTTCAGTTGGTACAACAGTTTTTATAGCCAAGACAGCCAATCCGGTCAAGGGGCGGTTTATTCCCTAACCAAGCATAGCCTGTTGCCAGGCAGGCTCCGAAGCGATGCAATCACAGCCTGTTGCCAGGTAGGCTCCATTTGCCATGTGGTTTCCAAAGCCATCCAATCACAGCCTGTTGCCAGGCAGGCTCTGTTGCCAGGTGGGTTTCAAAGCCATTCCTGAGTAACTGACTCTTGCTTGCCAGTGGCCATCTTGGCATGGCCTTCTCATTCCACCACATTTCCCCCTTTTTGTTTATTTTTGAGCAATGGGAGGCATGATTCTCAGCCATACCATTGTTGACCCCATTTCCATGTGGTCTCCGAACACAGCTGTGCCTGTCTTAGGTTGTCCCCCGGGGATCTTACCCATCATTGACTAACCAGTGCTCAAATCGAGAGACCACAGGCTTGCTTGCTCAGATAGGGGTAGGAATGAGGAACAATGGTTATCAGGAATGGCACGACCGCACACAGGCTGTGGGCCATTTGAGTGGCTGACCTGAGCTAGTGGGGTATAAAATAGTAACGGATGTAGCTATGGGCTGTTTCTCAGGGTAGGATGATAAGGCAGGTACATCTCCTAACAAGGTGGATTATCATTGTTGTTCAGCTGGTTCTGGTTGGCTGTCAGTTGCAGGCTTGATGTTTCTGGCTGGTACCCAAATGGGCTGTCCTGCATTCTCTGGAAAGACACAAGCATATCCTCGACCCTTAGTTAGCAGAAGCCTTTTTATAGGCGTTGGAAACCAGGGCCTGAATTTTGCATCCAATCCTACATTTACGGCAAACATGCAGGTGGGATGGGGTCTAGCAGCTGCCCTGAGAGCCTGGGGTGCCTGAGTACTGCCACAAATGTGTGGATCCTTACTGGGTGCGGATGGGAGTTATTGTCTTGGAGGTTCTCTAAGTTCATCCCACGGGTATGTGGAGGGTGGCTGACTAGGCATTGCTACATTGTTTGCTAACTTGTTTGCTACATTGTTTGCAGCATTCTTTGCTATGTTCTTTGCTACATTGTCATTTTCACTGTCCCAGCTCTCTCTCCTAAGTCATCAACTGTTGTCTGTGAAACAGATGCCTGGAGTAACAGGCTGTTATCTTTCACCGACAAATGAGTGCAAACACAAGAATCAGCTTGGATGCTCCTCCTGAAAACAAAGATAAAGTAGATCCTCAATTCTAGGATTTAGGGCATAGCCTCAGAGCACACATGCTGTCCCTTTAACAGTCCTCTTAAAAAACATTCTGTCATTGGTCAGAGGCTAGAAGGAGACTTGCCATTCATGGAAATTTTTCTCCATCACGGCGACCTTGTTCCTTATCATTCTCCTTAGAATACACCTGTTCTTCCTGTATAGAAGCCAAATGGAGAATACAGAATGGGTCAGGATCTCAGAGATATTAACAGTGCAGTTCTTCCACTTCACACTATTCTGCCAAGTCACTACACTATAATAATGCAGATACCTGGATGCAGCTCATAGTTTGTAGACCTAGACATAAGGGATGACTTCTGCATGCCATTAAAACCAGAATCCCAGCATTCGTTTGCCTTTCAATGGGGTGATTCTGCCTCAAATGCCACTCAGCAGTATATTTGGTGAGTCCTTCCTCAAAACTTGGAGACAGACCTCACCCATTTAGGATTCCTTTTGTAAAGGCAATTAGGGAGTTTCAATTAAAGACTGCAGCCATTCTAAAATATTTAGATGATATTATTTGCAGTCCCTAGAAAGAGGACTCAGATGAAAATATCATCCATGTCTTGAAATTTTTAGGTAAAGAGGATATAGAAATTCCTGAACCTAATTTCAGGTTCTTAAATGGGAAGTATAATATCTGGGATATATTCTAACCACAGGAAGAAGCCCTCTTTCACTTAAGTCAAAGGAAGTGATATTACAAACAGGGCCACCACCACAGATGAAGAAACAGTGAAGGACATCCCCAAGAACGCCAAATTTCTGCTGAATTTGGGTATCAGATTTGGGTAAGTAGTGAGACTCTTATATGAGGCCTTAAAGGGTCTGACACAGACCTGTGTTATTGGATAGTAAGACAACATGAAGCTTTCAAAAAGATCAATGACATACTACTACAGGCACTAGCACTAGGAATGCCTAATGAAGACAAGCTAACTGCTCTATATAGCAGAGAAACGGGATAGTTCTGGATATGCTCACTCAAAAATGGTTTCACTTTATGATAAGGGCCTACTTTTCAAGATAACTGGATTCAGTGTCTACTAGACACTCTGCATTCTTGCTGTTACATTGCATTTGGTAGAAGGAACCATCAAGTTGATTTCAGGGCAAAACTTGAAAGCTCAAACTCCACAGCAGGTACAATGAATTCTACAGGAGGATGCCATATTAAGTACCTGTTTCAGAGTCATCTTAGGTAACACTCAGCATGAAAAGTCCTCCATCTAGCTATCTCCTGCCGTTTGAGGCACTAGCTAACTTGTGTATAGATCATACAGCACATCTACATCAACAGCATATCAAGGTGAACCTCTGGAAAATCCTAATGTTTAATGATTTACAGTGATGGAAGTAGCTTCCTGAAAGGAGTTAGAAAGGCACGATATTCCATAGTTGATCATACTCAAGTAACACATGCAAAGGCATTGACTTCAACCCTACAAAGTGAAACACAGACCAGAGCCTTTTAATTGTGAAAAAGCTATAAAGTTAATAGTAAGAAAGACTACAAATACGATCTCCTTGTGTTACAGACACCTGTGGAAATCTGGATAGAAAAGGCCATTGGATGCATAGATATCTCCCATTATGCTTCAGAAAGAAATTAGCTCTCCTCCTGGTAGTCTGAGAGCCTCACCATAAAAGGAAATACACTAGCCGAAAAGGCTGCAAAGAAGTCTATTGCTCAGAAGGTTTTAGAAATGGCCCCAATACTCAGTGTATAAAGAGAACCGTAAGACTCTACTATCCCATGTCTGAGACAGATTGTTTAAGCAATAAGGATACACTACAAATGTTCATGGGTGATGGAATTAAATCATAAGGCCATACTACCAATGACCTCTCCATGGAGATTTACTAAGGAAATGCAAGGCTCTACCAATATCGATAAGGTACCTTAATATAAATAGGCAGCTGGGTATTAGAAGGGAAAGGATTACATAGTATTATAAGGGAAGTACCTTAGTCTGTCTGCTTTGTTTACAAAATACACCTAGTGGTCACACCAGACCACATCCCTTAGTCCTATACAAAGGAGAAGAATCTACCAAGGAGAACATTGGCAACTATGATTTACTAGGAAATGGTCTCAGACACTTTTCATTCTTTATTGATACTTTAACAGGATAGATGGAGGGTGTCCCAACTTGAACAGAGAAGGCACAAGAAGTTAAAATCCTGCTAAATGAAATTGTTCCGTGTCTCGGTTCCTCAAATTCATGCAAATTGACAATAGGCCCTCTTTGTCTCAAATGTTAAGTCAGCATACTGCTTCTGATTTAGGAATCTCCTATCATCTCCATGCTGCTTGAAGAATTCAATCTTCAGGTCAGGTCAAAAAGCCAATCATTGTCTTAAGATGATACTGGCTAAGCTTTGCCAAGAGACTTCAGAATCATGGCATACATCATTGCCTGTTGTCCTCCTTAGGATGAGGCAGGCCCCGACTACCTTGAAACAGCCCTTTCTAAGTTGTTATATGGGAGACCTGTCCTTATCATAGACATCCTCTGATTCAGATACCCAGGATCAGACAAAGAATTTTATCAACATTGGTCAGGTACAAAAGTCTCTGATAATATGGAAACAAAATTTTCACAGTGCTAGATTCCCAAAATCATTAAGATCTCTCAGTGAGATCTTATTTTCATTCTGGTGCTACTTAACATTTCCCATGCTATTATATGGAATTTCTACCTGGATACATCTGTCACATATTAAAATTCTACCTCTTGGGTCTTCACAGGTACATACAGGACATAAACCTGCCTATTCTTGGGAGCCAACTGAGAATCTCATATTTCTTTTGAAAAAATTATTTAAAGTTTCTGTTTTGTTACATTAAAGATGTTGAACCTACTAGCTGGTATGACTTTCCTACCACTTCTGACAATATCAGGAATCTGTTTTTGGCATGCAAAGTCCCTTGAGACTTCCTCCACTATTATTGTCTTGGGCGACTTAGCTAAGACTAGTTGCCAGGTTCTATAGCAATTATGCAAGCCTCAAAATTCTCTATCTAAAATGGTCTTTAATAAGTAGAATATCTATGGTAGAGCAAGGTTATACACAGTAACTAACAGCATGTGTCACATTTACTTTAACAGTTTGCTAAAGAGAAAACATAACAATGATTTATAATAAAGACAAATGGCTCCACAATTTTGCTAAGGAAAGTCTACTATCTTTCACCACACCATTAGAGAATCAAAAAAAAATTCTCTTTATAACAGGGACCCCACCTTTGATTTGACTTTTTCCAAGTATGCTCTGTTAATTTGCAAACTTAGCTATGTTCGAAGTTCTCCATTTCTCAGGGAACTGATAGAATCCCAGCCACTTGCCATGACTAATGGTAATCCTCTGGCTCATGGGGCAAAATCTCCAGATCACTTATCTAGGGATTTTCATTCTCAAGGTTGGCATGGATATCATCCTGATTCAGTATGAAGCACATATGGAAGATAGACTTTCTATACATCTCTAAAAGACTGTGGGACAAAAATCTCTGAGGACACAATAACATGGGAGCCTAGAATAGTCAGGGACTTAGGGAATAAATGAGCTATAAAAATTCTAGAGTATCTTCTAGTCCTTCACAATCTTATATGCCAGTCTAGTACACCCACTTTTTCAAGATGCACCCAAGCATCCTCCAGGACCAGGAAGGAGGGGACACCGTGAGCACATGCAGACTGTGATCCTCATGGAGACTCCATGAAGCTTTCCAGAAGACTGCACAGGCACTAAAATCCACCCAAAACTCAATGCTGTTTCTGTATTCCATTGGGTCTTCAATGTATACTACATAAAGTGGGCAATTTAAACGCTAATGTCATTTTGGCTTTCTCTGCTGTTACTCTCTATTTCTCTCAACTTCACCGAAGAAGCATTTCTCCTCATGGGATGCCAGATTCACCTCTTAATACCTTCTCATTCATTTATTCTCTCTCTCTCTCCCTCTCCCTCTGTCTCTCCCCTTCCCTCCAATAAATAAATATATCTTCTTTCAATAAAATAAATCTGCTTTCAATATTGCAATATATTTATGTCCCGGTATTCAATGCTTGACTCAGGTGAGAATAAGAACTAGAAATCAAAAGCTCGAAAATACATTCCTACAACAGAATGACCACTCTAAAGATCTATTAACACATAAACCAATGCCAAGTATGAGTTATTATGAAATAACCAAACAGCGTCCACACAAGAACCATCTATAAAGGATTTTTCATAAGAAGTGAATGCTCTGAATAAAAACGGGAAGAGATTTCAAAAATTCCACACATTGGACATTTCAGGGCTGTTACACAATTCACTACATTGTCATGTTGTTATGAGAATATATTTCCCTGGTTTTTATATAAAAATTTTTGCTTCCACAGAGATAGGAATTCAATCCAGAGTCACAAGTGATGTGGAATGACTAGGCAGCCAGCTAGACAGTGTGCTCTGCTGGAATTTTCAAGCTCCTATACATAATTTTATCCTCTTACTTGTTAAGCAAATCCTCTCCTTCCCAGTGTGCATAGACTTATCTGGGAAATAAGGAAATATACCATGAAAATATAGATATTTAGGTCACACAGAAATTGTGGAGATAATACAATTTCCACATGTCTACATGCCTGCAGAGGCAGCATATCTTACTTCAAAAAGAGATCAAAAACTGAGAAGGGCTCTCTTTTGGCACAGACCATAGCTGGAGGTGCTGTGCAGACATGCACTCTGTCTCTCCTCCAGCACTACTGTTTTCTTTAGGTAGTCTTCTGCTCCACTGCCTACCCATAGTAGGTATTTATCAATGTGCAACAACCCACGCTCACACATGTATGTCTTTCTCACATTTGGAATAAATTTGCCATTACATGATGCACATTCTACATGTTAGCACTTAGAAGCCGTGTCTATATTCTAGACAAGAACCTGGATTTTAAAGCAAAACACCCGAGCATACAGCACATGGACTCAAAGTGGCATTAATTGCTGCAAGATGACTTCTACAAATATTGCATTTCAAAAGCCTTTCTACTTTGTCAAGACCCACTGTTCGTTCATTCCATTATCCTGTATTTTAAGACAATAAAAAAGATCTGAACAACCCTCCAGTCCCAATCATCCAGACAAGGGAGCCACTCATGAGATGCAATTCATGAGTTGAGGCTAGATAACAGAGGCATGATAGACAGATGACTTTGTATGACAGGACAGATGAGTAACTGATCTAGAATGGACAACCAGTTATTTGCAAACATTAAGGGTTTCATAACTATCTCATGAAAACAATCAGGCTGGTGACAAGAATGATTACGCAGCCAAATTCATCTACCATCTTGCATCAAGGCAGTTGAAAAAACACTAGTTTTTACAAGTTTGGTTATTTTAACTCTTGATCAGCAAATATACTTCATCATAATAGGAAAAATTCAACCTGGTAGAGACTGAATGTGCTAATGAAACACACAACAGAGATTTGATCCCCAACTGGACTTCCATGGACAGAGACCCACCATGAATATAGGAAATGACACACTCACCAGTAAAAGGTGACAACATGAGCTTGAACAATCTGATATAAGAAACTTAGTCATACCCTGAGCATGTACACACATTCCCTCCTGTGTGCTTTGCCCCTGTTAATAAATTGTAACTTACAACTGATCGTTGTCTCTGCCCTATCCTCAAATTCATTCCTGCACCAGTGACAATACTAGGTCTCCACAACCATCAACATAGCTTTTTTGTAAGATTTTTTATTTATTATAAAGGCAGATATCCAGAGAGAGAGAGAGAAAGAGATAAAAGAGATCTTCCACCTGATGGTTCACTCCACAATAGCTGGGGCTGTGCTGGGCCAGGACAGGTGATTTGTCTGGACCTCTCACATGGGTGGCAGGGACCCAAGAATATGGGCTATCTTCTGATGCTTTCCTAGGGGCATTAGCTGGGAACTGGATCAGAAATGGAACAGCAAGGACTTTAACTGGCACCTATGTTGGATGCTGGCACTGCAGGGCAGTGACATAACCTGCTATAGTACAGTGCCAGTCCCCTCAACATAAACTTTAAGTATATTTCATAAATTATTTTTCATTGCTGTCCATTTAGTATATAATATTGAACTTTACAATGCCTACAGATATTCCACAATGAGTTTTTGAAGGAAACCCAATTTAAGTTAGAAAAACAATGGGATGATTGAAAAAGGCTGGCATATGCAGTCATGAAAAAGAACATTTCACAGAGATTCATGCCTGGCTAAGCCCACAGTGTGCAGTGCAGTAGTCAGGAAACAGCCGAAGCGGCTTAGAGGGGTAATGTGGGATCACTAAACAAACTCCCTTCCTAACACTAAAGTGGTCCCAACTACCTGTCACTATTTAGATGTCCTTAAAGACCCTCCTCCTATTCAATCTCCTGATAATGTCCAGTCAACATTCTCCATCTCACACCTGCCATCTCCTAGTATCATTTTTCAAACCTAATTAGGGTGAGGATATGGGAGAACTCAACTTCCTCATTCTCCTTGGCAACAGTCCCTCTTCCTTTACCTTGTCCTCACTGGCATATGAATGTCTGGGGCCTTGAGGAAAATGTGTGCTCTCATTCCCAGGTTTCTGGCATCTTGCTAATGAGCTTCCTGTGCCCATGACTGCATCTCAAAATCTGTAGAAATTTAAACTCTTATGACTTCCTACTCAAGGCTCTGTACAGATGGAACCCTTAACTTTGAGTATAAGCTGCATGGCCTTCCTGGGACATTACTAAGCCCCATGTTTTCTCTGGGTAAGCAACACACTTCATGGGCTGGATTCTTGGCTTACATAGATACCAGGAGTGAGTCTGAGCAACTTCCAAATACCTCTGTTCTTAGGTCTTTTGCCAGTAAAACAGAAACTGCTTCACTGCTCTGTTGTGAAGAAAAAACAGGATAAGTATAGAGCTTTTAGGTTGTACCTGGCTTGCAGTAATTGACAAGCAAATCTATTAATATCTTCCAATTTGTGCCTTGTATGATCCTCTCCTAAGGACCTTCTTTCACCTTTAAATCTCCTCTAAATTCCAGGTCCACATCCCTTGCCTAGTTCACACTCCTGTTCCCCTCATGCTCCATCATTTCCCTTGGGCTATCTGGAGATTTAGGCAGGTTCCAAGGAGTTCAGCATGCCTTCCCAGCTCACAACCCACACTAACATAACTCCATGACTTCTTCCCTCAAGATAGTTGGTGTCAGCTGTTTTTGGCACCTCAAACTCCCATGGCTCTATACACACTTTCACCTCTTCTCTGGGCTTGCCCTTGTGCTAAGAAGAAGGCATGCAAAGATAAAAATCAAATTTTTCTTTGTAAATAAGACTGAACCTCTTACACAGATTTCCCCAAGGTAGTGGCAGGGTACAGCCAACCAACATGTAAAGACCTAAGATGTCTTTACAAGTCTTGCATAATTATCCACTTATCTAAATGAACTCACTGAACTGGGAGTGAGGGAGTGGTACAGCTGGTCCAATAAGGTTCTAATCATATTATGTATGCATTTGGAAGGTTGGGGAGATGAAACAGTGGGTAGGAGACATGTCTTTCTGTTTCTGTCACTTTGTTATTCAAATAAAATTAAAATTGCTACATTTAAAAATAATATTTTAAAATAAAGCATAAATAGTGACAAGTTTTTTGAAATAGTGATCAAGATGTTCAAGCCAGCAAGAAGAAATGACTATTATAAATATATATGTACTTTGTATTGTGGTGCGGAATTATGTAAATCATATAATTGTATAGAATATGTAAACACACATAAGCAGATAGACTCCAATAATATGGATGTTAAAGACCCAGTTTTAGAAATGGACAGATTATCTTGTGGAAAATAAAGAAAGAAACAGCAGTGCTAAATTGCACCCTGGATCACTGAGCTCTAACACACATCCACAGAATTTTCTTCAAACAGCTGCAGAATACACATCTTCACAACACCTCACAGAAGCTTTTCGAGGATAGAGCAAGTGGTAAGTCACAAAAGATATTTCAACACATTTTAAACACTAGAAATTATATCAAATATGTTTTTTGATGGTGTATTAAAATGGAAATCAATAAAAAACAAAACTTTAAACAACATATGAATACTGAGAATTAAAACATTTACTTCTTCAAATATTGGCTTCATTCCTCTTCTGGTTAGTTCTTACATACTTCTGCTTCATATGACATTCAGAGGGAACTCCTACAGGGACCCACCCTGTAAGGTGCAAAGTAATCCTCAATGTGCTCATGTAATATTCCCTAAATGTCTCCTTTATAGTACTTAACTATGTTATGTAGAAGTGATCATCTGATAATCCCATGACCAGAAAACCATAAAGGTGAACAGAAGAGTAAGAACCAACATTTTTCCCTTTTCATCTTTGAAATCTAGGAAACACACACATTTCCTTATTCTAGTTCATGAGATCCATAACATTTACAGAAGCAAAGTGACCTGCTCAAAGCTACCTCCCTCCTGGCAGACAAAATTGGGATCTGAAGCTAAGGTCTCTAACCTTAAGCATCACACTGTAAGATGAGGAACTACGCAGTGGCTAAACACTTGCTTACAAGGTGTCAAATACTTTAATTATTTACTCATGACCTGGCACTGTAAATCTTTGTCACAGGTATCTGCTGTAGCCTCTACACTTTGAGGCCACACATGGAGGAGTTTTCCAATTTCACTCATGAGCTGATGGTCCATCACACTACACAGAACCAAAAACCACTTCTAATCCCTCCTTCATTGGCTGGATTTCAGATCCTGCATTCATGTCCCCACAGAATGGATTTCTGATCTCTCTTGTGGAAATCAAGTTTATCAAAACAAACATGGTTTGTAAGAATTACTTGATACTGATGGGTAGTTTATTCTAGACTGCAATAAAGAAGATAGATATCTGGGCCAGTGGCGTGGTGCACTAAGTTAATCCTCTGCCTGCCACATCGGCATCCCATATGGGTGCTGGTTCTAGTCCCGATTGCTCCTCTTCCAGTGCAGCTCTCTGCTATGGACTGGAATAGCAGTAGAAGATGGTCCGAGTGCTTGGGCCCCTGCACCTGCATGGGAGACCAGGAAGAAGCTCCTGGCTCCTGGCTCCTGGCTATGGATCGGTGCAGCTCTGGCTGCTGCAGCCATTTGGAGAGTGAACCAATGAAAGGAAGATCTTTCTTTCTGTCTCTCTCTCTCTCTCTCTCTCTCTCTCTCACTGTCTGTAACTCTACCTGTCAAATAAATAAACAAAAGTCTTTTTTAAAAAAAAAAAAGATAGAAATCTTTAAGTAAGTTACAGAAGCACCCCATTTCCTGCCTGGAGCTTCAACATCTGGCCTCCATAGGCAGGGCACAGTACCAGGTTTGGGATCTGATCATTTAGAATGGGACCAGGCCCCCAGTTTCCAGTGTCTGGCTTCCAGGGCAGGCTTAACTTCACAGCTCAACTTCCTGTTCCAGTAGAACATGCACAGTCACTATAGCCACATGTGACAGTTTGATCAGTTGGGATGCTGGAGTGCACACTGCCATCCTCCTTTGCTCTGTCTGTCAGCTCAAGCGTTGATGGCTTTATGTCTGCTTGGAGCAGTGTGACAAATGTCCAGACCACAGCCCCGTGCCATGAACATGCCAGGGTCCCTGTGGAATATTGGCTCCACAGTCAATGTGGGTGACTCACTCCAGAATGGATGCAGTCGGTAAGACCTTACAGCAGCTCTAAATATTACTGGTATATTTACAAGAATGCATACCTCTAAATGCACCAATTCCTGGTGAGTGGGTCAGGTATCTATTAGCTAGCTACAGCTTGTGATTTCCCATGAGCTAAGTTACCTTCCTGGGGTGAGACAGAACTGAACTGGTTCACAGTCAGCTTGAATTGGATAACTAACTGTACTAGATCTATGTAAGAAGCTCACATAGATACTTGTTGTCTTTTGATAATGTGTCTGTAACAGGTTAAGCAACTGGGATTCCAGCTAAAGTTATGGACCAAAATTATGACCGTACAACATGTACATTTTTGGAAGAATGTGTTAATCTTACCAAAAATTGTCAAATTTTAATTGTGAAACTTTAATTTGTATAAAATTGTTCACATTGGGGCCAGCACCATGGCTCACTTGGTTAATCCTCTGCTGCGGCACCGGCATCCCATATGGGCACCAGGTTCTAGTCCCAATTGCTCCTCTTCCACTCCAGCTCTCTGCTGTGGCCCAGGAAGGCCCAAGTGCTTGGGCCTCTGCACCCATGAGGGAGACCAGGAAGAAGCACCTGGCTCCTGGCTTCAGATTGGGGCAGCCCCGGTCATGGCGGCCATTTGGGGAGTGAACCCACAGAAAGAAGACCCTTCTGTCTGTCTCTCTCACTGTCTAACTCTATCTGTCAAATAAATAAAATTAAATTAAAAAATAAAAAAATTGTTCAGTGATGGGTCCAATTTGAAAAAAATGGGATCCATCCTGCCACACCACAAAACAGCGGGATGTTCCATGGTTGTTGGAAGGATCTCAGTAAGTAAATGGTCAGATTTATCTCCCTTCACATCCTCTGCCAAAGGTGAAAACAACAAACCAGGGACATTATTGAAGAGGGCTGTCCCCTGACTGAGCTAAGTCTGTTTCATCTTTCCATCCATCTTAAGCTCAATCCTTAGAGCCCTTCACTACACTTTTTGATCAGTTCCTTTACACATGGCCAATAACAGAAATGAGGAGTTAGATGAAGGCCTTCCACAGTGAGACATTGTGCTCAGCTGAGCCAGGTTGTCATCATCACTTTTACTCTACAGTTTAAGGCTGAAATGAGAGCTGCCTAAGAGACTTCCCCATACCAAAAGAGAAGTGTCAGACACTCACTGAGAAATCAGGATCCTCCTTGGAGTTGGGGATCCAGAACTGCTTGACCATTACCACTTCTTTCCCATGGTGTTGGGATGTGGTGAAGCACAAGAGCAGTGGCAGTGGGGCAGCAGGAATCTGAGGCCAGTAAGGACCTTTCTGACATCTCTTCCAGGGAGGGCTATGGAAGCCAGAAGGAATACTGAAACCCGTTTAGATTCAACTCCTATGCATACTTAAGAGGACAGTGCATTCGGTGGGCAAAAGCAGGATGAACCCAATTCAGATTACATAAATTATTTAGAAACACAGAGAAATTTTCTGGGCCAGAAATTCAACAGGCAGTGTTCTTTGCCAGGACTGAAATGGTATTGGCTTTTCTATTTATAAATGGATTTCTCCATGTCCTACTAGTCTAATAAAAATATTACTTGACAATGTGAAGATGCAGATATGGCGGATTCATGGTTTTAGCTCAAATTTTGAAAGGATTCCAGAACAGTAAAAGAATCTGAAGACTAGGGGCTGGCACTATGGCACAGACGCTTAAATACCTGCCTGCAGCACCACCATTCCATCCAGGCACCAGTTCGAGTCCCGGCTGCTCCACTTCCAATCCAGCTCTCTGCTTGTGGCCTAGGAAAGCATTGGAAGATGGCCCACGTGGGAAACCCAGAAGAAGCTCCTGGCTTTGGGTGTTGTAGTTTCACCATAAGCAGCCATTTGGAGAGTACATCAGTGGGTGGGAGACCTTTCTCTTGTCTTTCCCTCTCTGTGTCTGTAACTCTACTTCTAATATAAATAAATAAGTAAGCTAAAAAAAGAAACCAAGGGCTTTAAGAGTTCAACAATTGAGGGGCTCAGAGAACAGATTTCACCTTATCCTTTTCTCAGGCCATAGTAAAAAACTCTAGAAGAAGAAATTCACTCCAGTTTGTCGGTCTTTATAGCAAACAATTTAGGAGTTTGGAGGGGAAAGTATCCAATTTTATATCAGCTCACCATTTTCTCCCCTCCACAAACAATTCATATGTTGAAATTATACCCCTCAATGGGATAATATCAGGAGATGGGTTCTGAGGGACTTAATTAGCATTGGAATATGTCATTTTATGAATGCCTTCTTAAAAGAGGAGACAAAGGAGGACAGGTCAGGACATAAATAGGAAGAGGTCCTCGTAAGAACTCACCATGCTGGCATCCCAGTCTCAGACTTCCCAGCCTCCAGTAGGCCATAATACTAAGACAATATTGGGAATGGCTTTCTGTTGACCTGGTCTCATGAGAATTATGGAGTAGGGAGTCTGCTGAGGTTCAGGAAACTTGAAGAGTTAAAGACTTCCCCAACTTCTCAACAGTTAATTGTCTAAATTTCTTAACTTCTCAGTACCAATTATTGTCTAATCTCACTTCCTACAGATGCTTAAGATGTGCAGTACTACAAACGTTCACTTGTGGATCCAATCTCCCAGGCCTGCCTGGTCGCCTCAGTAGTGTTTTAGAGGCAATCTTGGAAAGCATTTCGCTATGACTCTTGTCTGCCCAGCACACAAAAAAAACCTGCAAAATTTGGGAAACAGCAGGGGGTACTTAGGAGTAGGCAGAAGGAACAGGAAGGGGGAAAGGTGAACATGCCACACTATACGATTGGAAAGGGGACCATCACTGGACTGCGGGCATCTGTCTAAGAGGCATCTGCTCTTTCCTCAATAAGTGATCACTAGAGAAACTTCCTTCCTAACATGGTCACCAAAATCCCTGCCACTCTTTAGATGTCCTTGTAGACCCTCCTCTTACCTAATAGCTTTACACTGTCCAATCAACCTTCTCCATCTCTTACCTGTGATCCCATATTGCGCATTTCCCAATCTAATAAGAATGGAGACCATAAGTATAACCCAACTTCGTCAGCGTCCTTAACAAAAGTTCCTCCTCCTTTTCCTTGTCTCCATTGGCATATTAAGGTCTGGAGCTTTGAAAGAAATGTATGCTTTCATTCACAGGAGGTTTTTGGCAACTCGATAATGAGCTTCCTATGCCTTTGATTTCCCTCCAAAATCTATAAATTTGACTCTAAGTTAAAATAGTCAAGGATCTGTAAAGATGAAACCTGTCACTCTTCAAGTATATGCCATAAGCACTCCTCATGGCTCCTTGTGTCTCTGCGGGCTCCATGAATTTTCAGGGTGAGTACCACATGGCATGGATTGGTTTCCTGGTCTACACGGATACCAGGGGTGACTATGAGCAACTTTTAAATACCTTTTTGTGCTTCCAGGCCTTCTGGCAGTAAAACAGAAACTACTTCATTGCTTTGTTGGGAAGATAAATAGGGTAAGTATAAGCCTTTTAGGTTGTACCTGGCTTACAGGAATTGACCAGCAAATCTACTAATGTCTTCTGATTTCTCCCTTATATGTTCCCCACCTGAAGACCTTCTTTCAAGTCTCTGATAAATTCCAGGTCCACATCCTTTGCCTATTTCACACTTCTATTTTCTCACTCTCCATCATTGTCCTTGGGATTTCTAAGTGACCTAGGTGGGTTCTAAGGAGCCCAGCATGCTTTCCCAGCTCACAACCCAACTAACTCACCTGCATGACCTCTGTCTTCCAAGACAATCTCGTTAGCTGTCTTTGGCAAACCCATCTCCTATGGTTCAATATGCATCTCCATCTCTCCTCTGGGCCAGCCTATACTGGACAATAGGCACATAGAGTTAAAAGGAAATTTTTCCTTGTAAATGAGAATGAAACTCTTCCATGAGTTTCCCCAGAGTAGAGGCGAGACATAGCATCCCATGTGTCCCATGCAGCCAAAGGGGTCCATGACTGTCCTTTGCAATTAACCAGTTATCAAAAAGAATTTGAATTCAGGGAGTGGTACAGCTGATCCTATAAGGTTCTAATCACCTGACTTAGGAAGTTATTTGCCTCTCCAATAGATAATACCCTGCTGGCCAAAATTGTCCAGAGGAATTTGGTGTAGGGGAATTCCAGGTCTGGGCAGGGAAACTCCAGGTCTGCATAATGTTAAGCACCACCTGCTTGTAACACTCTAGATGGACTGAAGCCCGCTTGGCCACAATAAAATTTGCCTACTGAGTGTTGCATTGCTGACCAAGCAAGGGAAGATTATAGGCCACAGGAAGTTTGCCACAAACTAAACATGCATCTCACAGCCCCAACAGCAATCTGCAATAATCTTTTCTGTTAACTCCTTGGGAGAACCCTGGAATTAAGCCATAGCTAACAGGCTCCTTGACCTGTTCTTTGCAAATAAATGCAAGTTTATTCCGCCAACCCAATGTCAGTGATGAGATTCTGTCAGATGAGTGGACCCAGGTTGAGCAATACCTCCAGCTACCTTAAAGAGTTGTTCTGCATCATAAATAAATAAATAATTGAACATCTTTAGGGCATTAAGCGAGAACTGCATGGAATGCGAGAGCTCTGAAGAGGTAACTGATAAGATTCTGAGGAAAACTTGAATTGAGCATATAGGATTAAGAAGAATATTCCATATGGAAAGAAATGAAAGTATTAGGTACAAGAAAGCAAAATATAGGTGATATCTAAGTATCCAGCATGTTGGTGAAAAAAAAGTAATTAAGTGGATTGATCTTAGAGTGTCTGTGTGAGTTGGATTTGGGGAGAAGACAGACAGAGGCCAGGTAAAATTTAAGGGACTTCTTAAAACACAGGTGGGGAACATCTGGCTGCCAAGCCATTCAAGGACCACAAAATCACTTGCTCTGGCCTCCCCAAGGCAACCATGGGCGGTTCTCAAAATTTGATGTAAGTATAGCAGTTTACTTTGCCGTTGATAACCTTGTATGGCCTGCAAATGATGTTATGAAGAGCCAAATGGTTCTTAGCAGAAAAAAAATGTACTCTACCCCTGCCTGAAACCATACTAAGTTTCTAGGAATCTACAAAGCATACTATACTTCCGTAGAACATTTCATGTGAGGACATGAAATGATTTGAATTTCAGAATTACCAGGCTCCTGACTGGTGTGTGGGAAAAACTAGAGGAGAGCCTATGAATAACGGCATTAGGAAAGACAAAAGTTAAAACAGCAAGTTCTCAGTATTCAGTGTGTGGTGGTGTATAGGAAAATGAAAAGGCTGCTTCTGACCACTAGTGTGTAGAGAACAGAGATGCTGTTAAACATCCAGTCATGCATAGGACATCTTCCTATGAACCATGATGAGTTTTGGAATCCACAATTTCACTTTTGAGAAGACTGAAACACCCAGGAATGTTAAACATTAATTCAGACACAGCCTTTGAAGTTGTAGCTCCACCTATATACTTTAGTTTTCTGAGGCATCCTGTGGATGGAAGTAACAGGCCTGAGTGGTCAGAGGCCTGAGTATTATCCTGGTCCCCTCCTATGAAACTTAGGTCAGGGTCACCCAATCTGACAATGCTTGTATTTGCATATAATTGATTGAAAAGGATGTCTCTTGTTAGCCTTCCAGAATGTATGCTATATAGATGTCAAAAAATGAGATATGGCTCCTACTCACAAGGGATGTACACATGTCATATATATCTTCTCATTAAAGATTAAAGATTTTCATTGGCCATAAGATTCAAAGTTCCTAATGAAATGATAAAAGAGCTCAAAATGAAGATTGAAAAGCTTATGAAATGTGTGACATGAAAACATCAGGAAATTATATTTCAGTGGTAGTGCTCTAAAAGGAGTGAAAGACAAATATACAACGATCCTAGGAAAGTAGGTCAGATATTGTAAAACCACATCAAGGGACAAGGAAGACAGAACACAAAATTAAGTTGAAATATAACTGGCCATCTAATTTGAAATAAGGCTTGGCATTATGGAACACTGGTTTAAACTGCTGCCTGGGATGCTGGCACCCACATGAGCACCAGTTCAAGTCACAGCTGCACTATGTCATATGCAGCTCCCTGCTAGAATGCACGGGAAAGCAGCAGAAGATGCCCAAGTGCTGGGCACCTGTCACCCACCTCTGGAGATCCAGATGGAGTCCTAGCCTCATGGCTTTGGATTGGCAGAGCCCTAGTCCTTGCAACCATTTGAGGATTGGACCAGTGGATGGAAGATATGCTTTCTCTCTCTCTCTCTCTCTCCCTACTTACCTATCTACCTTTCAAAAAATAAACCTTTCAGAAAAGAATTTGAAGGAATCAATGAAAATGATGCATATGTAACAAAAATAGGGACCATGAGATATAATCAGTCTATGCCTTTGGAGACAAAACTGAACAGGTGCATCAGAAAATAATATCCAAAATTTAATAATTAACATAGAAAAAGAATAATAATTTTTATCTAAAGGTGATAAAGCATGATGTGCTACTGAGAATTGATACAGGACACAGGGTTAAAGTGCATTTTGAATGCTGACATTCCATGTAAGAGAGTCTGTGTTCAAGACCTGACTCTGCTCCTGATTCCAGATATCTGTTAATGTGCCCACTGTGGGCAGCAGATGATGGCCAAAATTACTGAGTCACGTTCACCCAAGTGAACATGGAGACTTAGACTGAGTTCTAAAGTTCAGGCTTCAGCTTGACTCTGACCTGGTAAATGCAGACATTGTGGGAGTAAAGTAGTAGACTTGCGTGTGCAGACGTGGTTTCTCTCTCTCTCTCTCTCTCTCTCTCTCTCTCTCTCTCTCCAAATAAAATGAAATATAAACATAATTTTTTTAAAAAACTGATACAGGCTATCAACAAACTGTGTATCCTGCTAGGTATAAATAAAATGATGATAATTAAAATAATGAAGAATCTTCTTCCAAGGGTTAAAAGAAAAGCCTTCTATAAGGGGAAAGTATTAGATTGGCCTCAGACTCTGTTAGAAAATGTGAGAAATGGAATAATCCTTCCTAATGTTCCCAGGGAAAACTGAAGCATGCCTCAAGATACTGTCTAACCAAAGCTATTCCTCATAGGCAGATATTTTGTATAGGCGAGATCAAGCGAGCATCACAATCCAAATACAGACAATGAGCAATCAGGAGTGGGCAGCCATTCTTAGCGTGGTGCTGTGATGCTGGTTCCAGCTCAGTCAGGCAATAAATCAAGGGGCCACAGCGTTGAGCCACACAGAGTGAAGCTCGGCTCTGAAGCAGCCCTGCAACTCCTGCCCAGGAGCACAGGAG
Source organism: Sylvilagus floridanus (assembly GCA_949820135.1). Lineage (NCBI taxonomy): Eukaryota > Metazoa > Chordata > Mammalia > Lagomorpha > Leporidae > Sylvilagus > Sylvilagus floridanus. The sequence continues at coordinate 57,084,339 of OX463226.1, read as the reverse complement.
GGGCGGAGCTGTGTTTCAGTGCTCTGGGCTACTCCCTTTCTTTTATGTCCTCCATTTTGGCCCAAGCTCAATCACATAGCATTGTAATACACAGCCTACATGTGATAGTTTCCTCTCTCCTCTTTGATGTCCTCCTCATTGCTAACATGGATATAACGTCTCATCGCTGATTCACCCATATTCACGAACAGAAAGACATGAAAGGGCTTTGGAAAAGATGAGTTCAACAGACCAGGGCACAGACTTTTTTTTTCCATTTCACAATATCTTCTACACCCCAACTATCTTCTACACCCCAACCACCTAACACTATCCTAGCCTGTATAACTGTCTGTTCTACAAAATGACATCCAATCCCAAGGGCAGAAGATGATATTACAGCCCCATCTCTCTCTTTTTTTAATAAAGATTTTATTTAAAGAATATAAATTTCCAAAGTATGGGCTTATGGATCACAAAGGCTTCCCCCCCCAAAACTTCCCTCCCACCCGCAACCCTCCCCTTTCCCGCTCCCTCTTCTCTTCCATTCACATCAAGATTCCAGATCAGTTTAGTACATATTACGTAAAGATTTCAACAGTTTGCCCTCATATAGGGAAATAAAGTGAAAATACCATTGGAGTACGAGTTATAGTATTAATTCACAATGTACAGCACATTAAGGACAGAGATCCTACATGATTTTTTTTAAATTGATTATCTATGCAATTTCCAATTTAACACCAAGATTTTTAATCATTTCAATTATCTTTATATACAGAAGATCGATTCAGTATATACTAAGTAAAGATTTCATCAGTTTGCACCCACACAGAAACACAAAGTGTAAAATACTGCTTAAGTACTAGTTATAGCATTACTTCACATTGGACAACACATTAAGGACAGATCCCACATGAGAAGTAAGTACACAGTGACTCCTGTTGTTGACTTAATAATTTGACACTCTTGTTTATGGCATCAGTAATCTCCTAGGTTCCAGTCATTTGTTGCTGAGGCTATGGAAGCCTTTAGGGTTCGCCGACTTCGATCTTATTCCAACAGGGTCATAGTCAAAGAGGAAGTTCTCTCCTCCCTTCAGAGAAAGGTACCTCCTTCTTTGATGGCCCCGTTCTTTCCACTGGGATCTCACTCACAGAGATCTTTCATTTAGGTCTTCTTTTTTTTTTTTCAGAGTGTCTTGGCTTTCCATGCCTAAAATATTCGGACCTGCCCCAAATGATGGAGTTAGAATTGTGCCAAGGGATTCCAATACAATCCCATCGAGGTGGCATGTACCAAGGCCATCTCACTAGTCCAAGCGATCAATTTCAGTTCACAATTGATCACACTGATAGGTCTAAGAGTCAAAGGGATCACACAAACAAGACTAGTGTCTGCTAATACTAACTGATAGAATAAAAAAGGGAGAGAATGATCCAACATGGGAAGCGGGATACACAGCAGACTCATAGAATGGCAGGTGTCCTAAATAGCACTCTGGCCTCAGAATCAGCCCTTAAGGCATTTGGATCTGGCTCAAGAGCCCATGAGAATATTTTAGGCATGGAAAGCCAAGACACTCTGAAAAAAAAAAAAAAAACAGAAGAAGACCCCATCTCTTATCTTTGCTATATGTCATAACGACTCTTCTCCTACACCATGGGGTTATGTCCATACTGGGAGGAGCCTCAAACAGGGAGGGGCATGCACAGGTCACAAGGGCCATTCTGTGATGCAATAACCTGGGGGATGGTGTAGGAGATAAAAGTGGGCGTGGTCTTAGGCATGTGTCCAGTTACTCATTTTGACTCTCTTTGGCCAGATGAGTAACTAGAAGCATTTTTGCAGAAAATGACAAAGAAACTACCTCCGATTCTCCCACGTCAACCCCAGCCTCACAGTCTTGCTCCTTCAGATTCCTGCTTTCCAACTTGCCTGCCTCACCTCGCTCCTCCCTCTGGCAAACCTAAGCCTGTCCTCCAGCACAAGAAATCTTCAGCTTCTTGCCCTGCCCGTCTCCCTGCTCTGACCAGCATCTCTTCCCACAAGGACATTCTGACCTCCAAGACTTCCAAGCGCACCCTGGCCTCTGTTCCCTCCAAGTCACCCACTCACCGCCCTGTTCGTCTGGCTCCCCTTTCCTGCTTTTCCTCTGTCTGGGCCCTGACTCCTCCCCCCAGCCCCTCTTACTAGTCCTCTGGACTCTGGTGTCCACTGACACCCACCCCAGCCCAGACCTGGGAATTCACAGATCTTACTTTGAGATCTCACCTTCTCTAAGAGCGTTGGCAGTTCTGGCACAGTTCAAACAAGAGGACAGTGGCTTCACAGCAGCCTAGCCTGGTGAGTAAAGAGAATGTGAGAGGATGGCCAGCTGACCAACAGCCTATAGTGTCAGCTCAGATAATTACAGGATCATTTCCCGATGACAAGATCCCGGTTATTATACCACTATATCTATTTTACCTTCATCCTCAACTGTTAACCTGTTTTACAGCCAGAGGTATCAATGTGCTTTTTCCAAACAGACTCTGCTCTTCCTCTCCTGCTGATGAATCAGCCTTCAGGAACCCCCAGGCCTACAAGAGGCTTCTCAATGAAAGCAAATCACAGAGCTGAGAGCAGGACTAGTGACAGAGAAGGTAAAGAACCTGGAACAGAATATGTATAATCTGCTCTGGTGCAGAGAAAGTCCTGTTGGGCTGTCCTGGATTCAAAGGATTTTGAGTAAGGGTGACCTCTGACAAGTGTTAGGACACCAGGCCACTGTTACAAGTGGAGAGTCAAAGCTGTTTTCTTTCCTTTGTCTTTTTTTTTTGTCTCCATGAAAGGAGAGGCCACCCACTGTGTTCTGATCTAAGCTCCCAAGGATAAGCTTCCCTATCAGTATCTTATGTCCCACAATGTGAAAGGTAGCAGTCTAAATGGCATGAACACATCTAGATGATAACACCACAAGAACAGATAGCATTTTTGTCCCTCTCCTCAATCTGACAGATTCAATACAAACTCAATCCAAATACAAACATATTTTTTATGATGTTGAAAAGCTGACAGAAAATTTTAAACAAATGCAAGAATAATCAAGACTTTCTTAAGTAGGTATTATGTTCATAGGTATCATTGCTAATTACAATAATCGTGGTTAGCTGAAATTATCGACTATTGGCACAAGCATGGGCAGACAAACTGTATAAGGTCTACAATGTATACACTTTAAGACAGAAATGATCGGGACAGGATTTTCTATTCACCAAGTTCCTGCTATGTCAGTTGAAGAGTTATTTAGAAATAAAACATTTTATATGAAAAATACATCCACACTGGAAAACTTAAAAGCAAGCAATATAGAATTGCTCTGCCTGTGGCTGACTACATATGAAAAAGCAATGGAAATGTTGAAAGGAAGAAAGTTTGTGTATTTTTCTGTGTTAAAAAATTGAAAATCAATTTACCTATTTTTCCTTCTAATATGAATACTAGAACACTGACGTTGAAATTACTAGAACATTTTTATTGGACAGGTGTATATCAGTGCACAATCATTTCAGATTATGATTACCCGAAAAAGCATATTTTCCTTCAGTTTTGGTGAAGATTTTCATTGATTACAGAATTCAGCCAGGCATACTTCTTCCTTTTGATACTTTAATGAAGTTCTATTGCCTCCAAGTTTTGTGTATCTTGGAAAAATTTTCTGTAAATACTCTATTTGTCTTCTGTGCATATTCATATGAGTGGTTTGATTCATAATTTGATTATGATATGCCTTGATGTGGGGTTCTTTGTGTCCAACCTTCTTCAGGAATGTTATCTTTTTTTTTTTTCCTCTTAGGTTTATTATTTTCTGGAATTGACATTCTCTCATTCTTTGAATAGATTCATATTTCTCCATTCATCTACTTCTGAGTTCTGAATACCATTTGTGTTAAAGAACTGCTTCCTCTACTGGGGAATGAGGCTTATTTTATTTTGGTTGCCTTTTTCTGTGTCAGCCTGGATAATCCTTACTGAAGTACTTTAGATTCACCAATCTTTATGTCTTCAATGCTTGATCGTGTTATTAACCTCCAGAATTCCATCTATTTTTTCCTTTTAAAATGTTTCATTTCTGTCATATGTTCTTGTTCTCCCTTTAATCTTCAATAGGAGAAGAATAGAACAATCACATGAGAATAAAAACAATTTTCAATTACTTCACATTAATTTCATGTAAGACATTTTGGTTTCTATCTCTGTTGATGTTTATTCCTTAGATGTGAGTTTGCATTTCCTATTTCATTACTACACTGCATTTCTACATTTAATTGATGCTACTAATTGTGAATGTAAGTTTGTTGAATACTTAATTTTGTTGACTTGCTTTAAAAATTGGTATAAATATTTCTAGAAGGCATGTTGGCTAATTGTGTGTTAGGCTGCCTTTTTTTTATTGTTCAAGGTGAAATCCACTCATCAGTTCTTTACCTTCTAGGTTTGCCACGTGAGGTGGAGTCTTTCCTGTCCATCAGTGAAGCAGCTCCAGTACCAGGGTAGGTCCTGAGAAGCTGGGCACACGGCCAAGAGCCTGAAGACAGAGCCAGGAAGACGATGGTGTGCCATGGGGATGCGATTGTGGGGTGACAGCACGGAGTGCTGGTACCTGGAGGGTGCACTGACATGCCACTGCCCAGAGATGGCAGAAGGATGTCAGTTCCAAAGTGCAGAAGGCCTGGGTCCCAATCACCTCACTAGGATTTTCAGAGAAGCATCTCAATGTTGCAGAAACTCTACAGCTACATGGGCTGAGTTTCTCCACAAGGTTATGCGGTGCTCCAGAAGGCATTAGGGAACAAGGGATACTCATGACTGCAGTTTTCCCAAAGAGAAAATGCCTCTTGTTGCCCAGCCAAAGTGGATACCTCAGGAACCCCTGAGGCTACATCAAAGTACATATATTACGTTCAAGGAAATGCAACTGTGTCACCTAAAATGCTCATATAGAAGTTTAACTTTTTATATTCAAATTTTTATATTTTGAAGAATTGTTGTATTTACTGCCTTTTTATTTATTTTTAATAAACTAATGTTTTTCCCTCATAATTTTATTTTTGCCTGAGTGCTGTGGGGAGTTTGCTTAGTGGATTCTAATCCCATGGTACTCCCAATTCCCTTCATTTGTGCAATCAACATCCCTGAACCATCAGCATCCCTTAAATGCCACTGGGGCTCGTATGGAACCCCAAATCCACCAAAAACTCACTTTGGATCACTCATTTTAGTCCACACACCAGCCAAAATCAGGCTTATTCTGCACCATCTTTCACACCCATTGCTGCTCCAGAAAACCCCTACTAAGCAACAGAACTAGTCATTCATTCTCCTTCATTTCACACAACAGAGAAGTCAATCTTTTCAGGATTCTTTACTGCAAAAGACTCTATCACAATTGTGGAGGTATCTCCACCCCTACTCACTTAATTATACCTTCTCAGGGCCTAGATCTGCTTCTCAATCAAATCTCACTAGTGCCTGGATAGATACAATGGGCTTCTGTACTCTTTCCAACTCTCTTGTCCCAACCCCTCATGTGCAGGACTGCTAGGTAGAGCTATTTTAAAAGGCCAATTTGGTCATGTCAATTGTTGCAAACATGGCCCCGAAGCTTCTGCGATGAACGTGTAAACTAATGCTGTGTGTTCAAGGCCCCTTCAGGTCTGGTTCTGCTCCTAGCCATATCCATCCTTCTCTAGACCATTAACTTTCATAAAGATTCTTGGGACTAGTGTGTGTCAGCCAATGCTAAGTCCTCCAACACTTGTCCTTTCCACCATGCCATTTCTAGATAAATGAATTTCCATATCATATTTCCCACTGAATTTCCTACATAAACACTGTTCCTTCCTCCTGAACTTTTCTCCCAACTTCTATGCCTCGCCAACTATGGTCCACAGTAGCTTGGAGTTTTTGCATTAGTGCCCATCCACTTATTTCAGGAAAACAAATGAACGTCCAATTGTGGAAACTTGGTCCGATACAACCATTCAAATAACCCCTGAATGCATCAAACTAGGCAATGATTCCCTAGAATGGGAATTGGGGTGGGGGGTACTATTCAATGTTGTTCCATAGCACTCAGCACAAGACCTGGAGTGGGCCAGAAGGTAATGATTGAATGGTGCGAATTAAGGTGGGACTTAGAGAAGGAACAGAGTGCTTGAACATGTATTGTAATCCTCACACAAACATGAGAGCTCATGCCTTGGCACAATAACCTAGAGCAATCTGCAGATAGTATTCCTGTGGTTTGAGAATCCCCCTGAGACAGAGAACAGAGGAACAGCTCTCTTGGGGTAGTGTGGCCTCAGAGCAGGAATCAAAGTTCTATAATTTAATGCTGGAAACTAGAGGCATACCAACCAGGCTCACAAACAACAGGCATGCCTACTATACAGCCTATGTATTAACTCCCATGGCAACAGATACATTCCTAATGTACATAACATTCATTCATTCATCAAACAATTTAGATGTTGATATTAAGAGCAAGATTCTACAGCCAAACTACTTGAGTTCACATCGTAATTCTGTGAGTCATTAACTTGTGATTTTGAGCAGACTATGGAACCTCTGATACTTAAAAGAATTTATGAGAACCAAAACAATGAAAGTGCACAGAACAGCATCTGGCAAATGGTGCTCCGTAAACATTGGTTATTGTAGTATCAGGTGACAGTCACAGGGATGGTGCTAAGTAGGAGAATCTTGTACCATTTGAAAGAAAAGTAGTAAACTGACAAGTACATAGGCAATAAGGAAGGTGTGAAAACAGCAAAGAAAACAGGTTTCAGAGAAGGGAGCAGAGACTAGGAAATCTTTTTTTTTTTTTTTGACAGGCAGAGAGGACAGTGAGAGAGAGAGACAGAGAGAAAGGTCTTCCTCTTGTTGTTGGTTCACCCTCCAATGGCCGCTGTGGCCGGTGCACTGCGCTGATCCGAAGGCAGGAGCCAGGTGCTTCTCCTGGTCTCCCATGGGGTGCAGGGCCCATGCACTTGGGCCATCCTCCACTACACTCCTGGGCCATAGCAGAGAGCTGGCCTGGAAGAGGGGCAATCAGGACAGAATCCGGTGCCCCGACTGGGACTAGAACCCAGTGTGCCGGCGTCACAAGGTGGAGGATCAGCCTATTGAGCCGCAGTACCGGCTGAGACTAGGAAATCTTGGAGGAGGTGATCACAGTTTGAGGCACAGCAGCACAGCACGTCAGGTGGGTTATATGGAAAAGCACAGTAAGGAGCAGCAGCAGATTGGCTGCAGGACTGAAAGTAGGGTGTAAGGGTTGTGGCACAGGGTGAGGGTGGCCATGCCTGGTGATATGTGAAGTGAGATGTCCTGTCTGGAATGTGGTCCTTCTCCCTTTCTACTGTCTTAGAGTAGAATTAGATGGAGGGAGGATGTAGGTTCTGTATACAAGGGTGAGGTATGAAGTGTGCAGGGGAGCATCTCACAGACAGTGAATGGGCAGAGGAGTCAACAGAAAAGCAGCATGATCAGAGGAAGCGGGGGCCAGCGCTGTGACTCAGAGCTCTAAGTCACCACATGCAGTGCTGGCATCTCATTCTGGAGCAATGGTTTGAGTCCTGGCTGCTGCTTCTGATCCAGCTCTGCTAAGGTGCCTAGGAACACAGCAGATATCATAATACTTGGGATCCTGCAAGCCACTTGATATATCCAGATGGAGTGTAGCTTCTGCCTTTGGTTTTGACGAGCCCCAGCAGTTGGGTTCATTTTGGGAATGAACCAGTGGAAGGAAGATATCTCCACATCTCTTCTCTTCACCCTTCCTCTCCTTGTCTTTCAAATAAAAATAAATGTATCTTTTTTTTATAACGCTTTTATTTAAAGAGTATAAATTTTCAAAATACAGCTTATAGATTACAATGGCTTCCCCCCCATAACTTCCCCCCCCACCCGCAACCCTCCCCTTTCCCACTCCCTCTTCCCTTGCTTCACATCAAGATTCATTTTCAATTCTTTTTATATACAGAAGATCAGTTTACTATATATTAAGTAAAGATTTCAACAGTTTGCCCTCACATAGCAACACAAAGTGAAAAATACTGTTGGAGTACTAGTTATAGTATTAATTCACAATGTATAGCACATTAAGGACAGAGATCCTACATGATATATTTTTTTTAAAAATTGATTAATTTTCTAGGCAATTTCCAATTCAACACCAAGATTTTTTTTCATTTTTAATTATCTATATACAGAAGATTGATTCAGTATATACTAAGTAAAGATTTCATCAGTTTGCACCCACACAGAAACACAAAGTGTAAAATACTGTTTCAGTGCTAGTTATAGCATTACTTCACATTGGACAACACATTAAGGACAGATCCCACATGAGACGTAAGTACACAGTGACTCCTGAAGTTGATTTAACAATTTGACACTCTTGTTTATGGCGTCAGTAATCTCCCTAGGCTCTAGTCATGAGTTGCCAAGGCTATGGAAGCCTTTAGGGTTCGCTGACTTCAATCTTATTCCGACAGGGTCATAGTCAAAGTGGAGGTTCTCTCCTCCCTTCAGAGAAAGGTACCTCCTTCTTTGATGGCCCCATTCGTTCCACTGGGATCTCACTCACAGAGATCTTTCATTTACGTCTTTGGATAAAGAAATTATGGGACATGTACTCTATAGAATACTATACAGCAGTCAAAAACAATGAAATCCTGTCATTTGCAATAAGATGGAGGAATCTGGAAAACATCATTCTGCGTGAATTAAGCCAGTCCCAAAGGGACAAATATCATATGTTCTCCGTGATCGGTGACAACTAATTGAGCACCAAAGGGGAAACCTATTGAAGTGAAATGGACACTATGAGAAACAGTAACTTGATCAGCTCTTGTTCTGACTATTGTTGTACAATGTAATACTTTATCCATTTTAGTAATTTTTTTATTCTAGTACTATTGGTTGAACTCTGTAATTAACAAACAATTATTCTTAGGTGTTTAAATTTTAACTGAAAAGTGATCCCTGTGAAATACAAGAGTGGGAATAAGAGAGGGAGGAGATGTACAATCTGGGACATGCTCAATCGGAACTGCCCCAAATGATGGAGTTAGAAACAGGCCAGGAATTCCAATACAATCCCATCAAGGTAGCATGTACCAAGGCCATCTCACTAGTCCAAGTGATCAATTTCAGTTCACAATTGATCACACTGATAGGTCTAAGAGTCAAAGGGATCACACAAACAAGACTAGTGTCTGCTAATACTAACTGATAGAATCAAAAAGGGAGAGAATGATCCAACATGGGAAGCGAGATACACAGCAGACTCATAGAATGGCAGATGTCCTAAATAGCACTCTGGCCTCAGAATCAGCCCTTAAAGCATTCAGATCTGGCTCAAGAGCCCATGAGAATATTCTAGGCATGGAAAGCCAAGACACTCTGGAAAAAAAATTAGACGTAAATGAAAGATCTCTGTGAGTGAGATCCCAAATGTATCTTTTTAAAAATGATATTACACAGGGTGACTCCTCTTGCTAGAGTAAGGATTGAAGCTGGTAATTGGGGCCAAAATGGATGTCACAGGTGATGAGGTTCCTCAGAGTCAGGCAGTTCAATGCTATCTATCTGTATTGTATTAAGAATATACCTATTAGGGCCGTAACTGTGGCGCAGTGGGTTAATGCCCTGGCCTGAAGCGCATATGGGAGCCAGTTCAAGACCCGGCTGCTCCGCTTCCCGTCCACCTCTCTGCTGTGGCCTGGAAAAGCAGCAGAAGATGGCCCAAGCCCTTGGGACTCTGAATCCATGAGAGAGCCCCAGAAGAAGCACCCAACTCATTGTTTTAGCCTGGCCAAGCCCGGGAAGTCATAGCCATTTGAGGAGTTATCCAGAGGATGGAAGATATCTCTCTTTCTTTTTTTTTTTTTAAGTCATTTGTTGATGAGAAGACTTTTAATTTGCTCCAACAGCAGTTTGAATGTGATTTTCTCGGTTCATTTCACCTTAATTGCACAGCATTTTGTTCGGATATGGCTGGTTCCAACCAGAAAATACCGGTTTGCTGAGGCCAACTCAATCACAGATCTTTCTAGAGGCTCTGTGTTTGTTTGTGCTTTCTGTGCATTCTTCATAGACTGCACATTATTGTATGAATTTTTTTTATAAAGCTTTTATTTAAAGAATATAAGTTTCCAAAGTACAGCTCATGGACCACAATGGCTCCCCCCCACACACAACTTCCCTCCCTTCCGCCACCCTCCCCCCTCCCGCTCCCTCTCCCCTTCTGTTCACATCAAGATTCATTTTCAAATCTCCTTATATACAGAAGATCAGTTTAGTACATATTACGTAAAGATTTCAACAGTTTGCCCTCACATAGAGACACAAAATGAAAATACTGTTGGAGTACTAGTTATAGTATTAATTCACAATGTACAGCACATTAAGGACAGAGATCCTACATGATTTTTTTTAAAGAATTGATTAATTATCTATGCAATTTCCAGTTTAACACCAAGATTTTTTAATCATTTGCAATTATCTTTATATACAGAAGATCGATTCAATATATACTATGTAAAGATTTCATCAATTTGCACCCACACAGAAACACAAAGTTTAAAAATACTGTTTCAGTACTAGTAATAGCATTATTTCACATTGGATAACACATTAAGTCAGATCCCTTTCTATCTCTCCTTCTGTCTCTGTCTTCTCTGTCTTTCAAATAAATAACCTTAAAAAAAAAAGGATATGCCCTGCCTGAGGATAAACCTTTGATTTCCACTGTTTTATTATATTCTTAGTCATCCCAGTAAGGCAAACATTTTCTTCCATGAAGCAGGGTGTAATGGGAGGCCCAAAGAATGTAACTAACTGAGAACCTACTACTAGCAGAGCCAAGAACATCTAACTAGAAACACTGGGTTCACTCCATTGTTCAAACTGCCTCTCTCAAGTGGAGACTTGGCAGAGCCAATGATATGTGGATTCACACACGTTAATGGGACTGACAACCATGCTTATTTTAGTAAGAAGGATTTGACCATATTTCTTAGAACCTTTCTCTTCCTGTCTTATTACAACTGTTCTAATCCTAGACTCTTTCTTCTCGGTAGTTACAGTGTTTCTCCTCTGCCTCTTCCTATAACTGGCTCCTAAATGCCACCCAAATCTGCATTCTAGCTCACCCAGGCTCTAGTAGGGAATTGTGCCTTCACTCACCCAGTTGGCTACTGTGTTAAACACAACAAGGGTTACTCTCAGTCACTGTTGGGTTTACTTGTCTACCTGTACTTATTCTGTCACTTTGACTCCATCTGGATTCTGACCCCAGGCAACAGGGACCATGTCTGCTCACTACGTACTCTATTCCCAGTACCCAGGATGTACCCTGGCACAGCATTGGTGCTCAAAAAATATTTGATGAATGGAGAGGGGAGGAATCAGACTCCCCTGTCTCAAGGCCTTGGCAATCCTCTGAGGCCAGGGCACTCTGCTCTAGGATTCAATGTGGCCGGAGGAATCCACAGAGGCACTCAATGTTCCCAAGCCCTGGCTCCTTACTACCAAGTACCTGGTCCCCCAGATTTCATAATGTCACTCATTATGCTTCCCAAGAGAGAAAACTATGCAGATACAAGTTGAAGGTAAAAAAACCTCGTGGGGTCAGAGTCAAGGTAAGAAAGACTCCTTAGTAAACAACGTAAAGTACAGTGACAACATGGGCAGTGGCTGTGTGAAAATAGCAGGGAATGAGGCTTGTCTGGGTTTGAATTCTGGCTACTGACTACCAGCTGTGTGATCTCACGTAAGCCACTAAGCGCTTTCATGACTCAGTTTCCCTGTTGTAAAATAGAAATATTGTAATCGATCTGGAAAGTTGGTATCAGGTTTGAATGAGGTAGTATTTGTAAAGTGCTACGTACACAGTAAATGGGAAATGTTGATTTTAAAAAAGTACCTGAACACAGGCTGCCCAAGTGAGCTCTCCCAGTGATTACAAGGAGGTGGCACGGAAGCATCACTTAATATCCTTGAGTTCTCTTACCTATAAAATAGCAATGTGTTTTAACAGAAGCTTTCACTTGATTAGGTTGGAAGAGTGACAAGTAACCACAAGGGGGCCTGGGAAATGCAGTTCAGCACATTACATAATAAAGGGCTCCAGTGACTAAGGAAGACATGCAGAATTTGAAGTACACAACTTCAAATTTCTCTCATGCCTGTCTTTTAAGTCTGTTTATGTGTGTCATCATGCAGAAATACCTTACCCTTCAACTTGTCACACAAGCAAATCATTTTCCTTATGGCTTCTGGGTTTGAGCATTACTATGGAAAATCTTCAACAACCACATTTTTACTACATATACTTTGCCATTGGGTATTTGTTATTTGTTTTCACACACATGGTCTGCCAGAGAGTTTTTGTTGTAAGTTTGTATGTCTTCCCCCCTGCTCTCAGCATTTGGATATAACCCATTTGTTGCATTCTGCATGTGGACTGAAGTTGGAGACCCTGTTCATCAGCTGTATTTCAGCTTCACTACTGCTCAGTTCCTGACCCCTCAGCAAGCCCTGAGGTCACTGCAGATGTGTTTCAGTCCCAGCTCAGCAGCCTCCTCTTTCAGAGTCTCACTGACTGATCGTTACCATGCCACTCTCCACCAGGCAGAGTTGCACACTGCTTCCTCCTGCTGCTCCTGTAGCCCTGTGTGTCCTGTGCTGTCCCACACCCTTCATTTGTGCCTCAGTGTGACCTGGAAGCTCTACAGCCAGACAGCCCGAGTTCAAGGCCCAGCACAATCTCTTTCCAGGTGTGTGACCTTAACCTCTCTTAACCTCAACTTCTCTGTCTGGTGATGGATATAATGACAGCATCTAAACAGAAAGGTTTGTTGTGAGGCATAAGGGAAACACTGTATAGACTGTAAGTAGGACAGTGTCCAGCACATACTAAGTGCTCAGTAAATACAGTCATTGTGCTTTCATGCTGCTGGATGTGATGCCCTTATCCCACACCAGAGGGCCTCAGGTTTAGTCCCATCTCCACTTGTAATTTTAGGATCCTGCTGGTGCACATGGTGGGAGGCAGCATGTGATGGCTTGCTCACATGGGTTGCTGTCACCTATGCGGGGTACTCAGATTGTGTTCCTTACTCCCTGCTTTGGGCTGGCCCAGCTCTGGCTGTTTTGGGCATTTGAATTGTGAGCAAGTGGGTGGGAACTCTTTCACAGCCTTTGAAGTAATATGAAAATAAATAAAGAAGTAAATTAGTCAAAAGCATAAAAAGGGCATGGAAAGTCACTACATAATGAAAAAGGGCCTAATCCAGCAAGGGAAATTATCAATTGAAAGTATATCTATGGACCTATATTGAAGCACCCCGATATATAAAGCAACAATAACACACATAAAGAGATAGGTTCGGCCGGCACACTGGGTTCTAGTCCCGGTTGGGGTGCCAGATTCTGTCCGGTTGCCCCTCTTCCAGGCCAGCTCTCTGCTGTGGCCCAGGAGTGCAGTGGAGGATGATCCAAGTGCTTGGGCCCTGCACCCCATGGGAGACCAGGAGAAGCACCGGGCTCCTGCCATTGCATCAGCGTGGTGCACCGGACGTGGCGGCCATTGGAGGGGGAACCAACAGCAAAAAGAAGACCTTTCTCTCTGTCTCTCTCTCTCTCACTGTCCACTCTGTCAAAAAAAAAAGATAGTTTCTAATACAATGATAGTAGGATATATTAATATCCCACTTTCAGAAGTAGACAGCTAATCCAAACAGAAAACCAACAAACTGTTTTAAAATGTACTCTAGGACAATGGGATCTGACACACTTGTACAAAACGTTCAAGCAGCTGTGGAATAGGGGGCAGCACTGTGGCATGGCAGGTTAAGCCACAACCTGGGCCGTCACCAGCATCCCACGTGAGCAGTGGTTCCAGGGCTGGCTGTTCTGCTTTCAGTTCTACTCCTGAGGAAAGCAGCAGCAGATGGCACAACTACTTCTTCCCTGCCACCTCTGTGGGAGACTAGGAAGGAATTCCAGGATCCGGCTTTGGCCTGGCCCAGCCCCAGGCTCTTTAGCCACCCGTGGAGTGAAGCAGTAGATGGAGGATCTGTCACTGCCTCTGTCTCTACCCCTCTCTCTAATTCCACCTTCAAAACAAATAAAATAATCTTTCAAAAAAGGGAAAACAAAAATGTAGAAAAGTTGCAGAGTATACAATCTTTTCAACAGCCCATGGAAATGTCTCTGGGATAAAACAAATTAGAAGTCACGAGAAAGTCTCAACAAACTTCAAACAACAGAAACTGTATCGATGCTTTCAGAGCATAATCTATTAACACTGAAAATCACTAACAGAATAACTTTGTAATCCATATAAATATAGGAAAATTAATTTATACCTGAACAACTAATGGATCACATGCATATCCTATAGCTAGAGTCCTACAGCCAGACTTCTTTCACTCCTACACCCAAGTCGACTAGTAAATCCTGTTCATCTGGCTTCTTAAATATTTTTTCAATCCATTTTCTCTTCCCTACCCCATTACCACTCTCAGGTGCCCATCACTGCTCCTCTGGACATCTCTCATAATCTGCTCTTCAATATCTGCTTTTCTGAAGTTAATCCTTTACACAAGCAAAACCATCATTTTTTTAAAAGATTTTATTTATTTATTTCAGATGTAGAGTTACAGATACTGAGTAAGAGAGACACAGAAAAAGGTCTTCCTTCCATTGGTTCACTCCCCAAATGGCCACAATGGCCAGAGCTGTGCCAATCCGAAGCCAGGAGCCAGGTGCTTCTTCCTGGTCTCCCATGTGGGTGCAGAGGACCATGCACTTGGGCCATCTTCTACTGAATTCCAGGCCACAGCAGAGAGCTGGATTGGAAGAGGAGCAGCTGGGAATAGAACCGGTGCCCAAATGGAATGCCGATGCCACAGGCAGAGGATTAACCTACTGTGCCATGGCGCTGGCCCCAAGCACAATCATCATGTTTTCAAAAACACAAACATTACCTACTCACCATTCTGAGTATAATGTATGCTATCTCCCCCACTGCCTAGTGTATTGAGTTCAAGCTTTCAAGCTGTCAAACAGATAGCCCAGGACCCCAGTCACATGTCACCAGTCCTTGCCTCAAACTGGATGCCAAATACTCACTGCTGCTCGCGCGCTCTCTCTCTCTCTTTCTTTCTCTCTTTCTCACAGACACACACACATACACACCTGCTGATTCACATATTTGAGTGTTGGATCACTCATTTCCCCCTTCTTCCTGAAAATGGTTTGCTTACTGCTCTGATTAATTCTTACTCACGCGTCAGACCATACTGAGGTGGAACCTCCTCTAGGAAGCTACCCTGGACTGCGTCAGGTATCCCTGAATGTGCTTCCACATTATTCCCTCAAAAAAAACCCTCATAGCACTTAATGGGTTTGGAAATTATCATCCCCCACACAGGCATGGTGTGCAGGAACATACAGAGGGGACTAAGCACAGTAGGAGCCAGCATGCTCCCTTTTGGTGTCAGGAATACCATGAGGCATGCACATTACCTCACTGTAGCAGACATGGCTCCTACTGATCACAGAGGCAACGTGGCCTGCTCGAAGCTACCTTCTTCCTGAGTGGCAGACTTGAGATCTAATCGCTGTGTCTGTACCCGTAACCATCGAACTATATGACACGGAATCACATAATGACCAAACACTCACCATGTATCAGATAATTCAGTTATCTCACTCTAATCATCAAAGACTGATATGTGCAAAAAGACTCAGTGCCTGTCATGCTCAGCCTATCATGCTCAGCCTTGGCCACAAGCAGCAGCTGCACCCTCTCAATACAGAGGCCATCGTGGTGGAGGTTTCCCAGCTCACTTATGAGCCAGTGATCCAGCACACATCACAGAACCAAACAAAACTTCTAATCCCTCCTTCATCTGCTGGGATTTAGCTCCTGCCTTAATGTCCATGTGATGGAATTCTGATCTCTCAAGGAAATCAGGTTTATCAGAGAAGAATGTGATTGAAGCAACACTTTGATCAGCAACACTCCATTTTAAAAATCAAAGTTTAAACCTCAAAATAAGGCTGATATTTACTAAATTTACTGAAGGAAGCACATTTTATACCAAACACCAATTCCCCATAGGTAGGTCCAATAGTTCCAAATCACTTAAGCTAGCTTTTCAAATGAACTCTAGCACCCATACTGCATTTTCCCTAAATCCTTAACAAAGAGATATACTGACCTTAGTGATATTTCTTATTGGCATCCATCATAAGTGCTTTTCCCTGCTCCCTCTTCCAAAGAACTTCTGTCCATACCTGTGATAATGACACAAGGACAATTCACAAACCCTCATTCCAGGTGTCCAATATCTCTTCCTAATAGTGGCACAAAAAAACCATTAGCGTTTAGTGTTAATGTTTAACATCTGCTAAAAACTATATTAAGGGCTTTAAGTAGAATCTCAGTCCCTCTTCTTAACAATCCAGTGAAGTCAAAATTATTTTTATTCCCCTATCATGAAGTACAGAGTGGTTAAGTAACTTGCCCAAGTCACATAGTGAGAAAGTGCAGAGCTGAGATTCACACCCAGGAAGTCTAACATCAAATCTCGCATTCTTACTTCATTATGCAATCCTACTTACTAAATTGTAGCAGGTCATTTGGAAGTATACCACTAAAAACATATTGCCAGCTCCATTCATTCTGTTGAAAATCTCAGGATTTTATTTTTTTGTTGTAGATAATTAAACATATGGGTCAAATCCTGGCTTTGCCACTGACTACATGGCCTGAAGCAATTGGCTTAGCCTTTCTATGCCTGTTTCCCAAAATGTAAGCAGAAACAAAACAGTAGGGGAATGAACACACCTTACAGAACTGTCTGTGGACTAAAGGCATTGATTTATGGACAGGGCTTCAAATGTACCCGGCACAGCATAATCACAGTGTATCTCTTAACAGTAGCTATTATTAATGCCATGTGTTCCTGGCCTCTCCCCAAAGTTGGCAACCTTTCCCAAGTTGGGCCTACAGAAATAATCTAAAACACATTTTTATTATGCAGTCATCATCTGGTGTATCTTGGCAATTCTCTATCTTTGCCACTTTGAATTGGGCTGCTATAAAATATAGGAGTGCAGGTTCTATCGTCACGTCACTGGATATGGAGAGATCATTATGCTACGTGAAGTAAGCCAGACCCAGAAGGAGAAAGCATTTCTAGAATATTTAGCAAATATAGAAAGTGTGTAGATGTCATATCATTATACATAATGTGTCACTGAATTACACAATGTACATTATTATATATCCTCTAACTAGAGGCTGGTGCTATAGAGCCAGCCAATTCCACTACTGAAACATGTTCACGTGGCTTCATAAATATTTCTTCGACCCATCTTCTCTTCCCTGTCCCACTACTACTCTCAGGTGTCCATCACTGCTCAACTAGACACCTCTAACACTCTGCTATTAAATATCTCTGCTTTTGTCAAGTCACTCATCACACAAGCACCACCACCATCTTTTCAAAAATATAAACCACCTGCTCACTATTCTGAGTATAACACATGGTATCTCCCCACTGCCTGGTGGATAAATTGCAAGCTTTGCAACTGATAAACAAATCACCGGGGCCCCCAGTCGCATCTCACTGGTCCTTGCCTCATCCTGGACTCCCGAGTGCCAAATATCCACGGTTCCTCTCACAGGTATCTGCCGATTCACATCTTTCATCCTGGATCACTCGCTTTTTTATTTGTTTCTCATAATGGCCTGTTTACCTTTCTGGTTCATTCTTTTTTAAGATTTGTTTATTTATTTGAGATCCACAGTCACACCAAGAGAGGCAAGGATACAGAGAGAGGTCTTCCATCTGCTGGTTCTCTCCCCAAAAGGCTGCAACAGTGGGAGCTGGGCCAATCGAAAGCCAGGAACCAGGAGCTGCTTCCAGGCCTCCCACATGGGTACAAGGGCTGAAGCACTAGAGCCATCATCCACTGCTTTCCCAGGCCATCAGCAGGGAGTTGGATTGCAAGTGGAGCAGCTGGGACATAAGCTGGCACCTGTATGGCATGCTGCCATTGCAGGCAGAGGCTTAACCTTACAATGCCATGGTGCCGGCCCCTCTGGTTCATTCTTACACATGCACCTGGCAAGGTTGGGACCCTTTAGTAGGCCACCCTGAACTGTGTCAGGTATCCCTCAATGTCTCCCTCATAATACTGTGTTATATGGAAATTATCACCCCTCCCTACAGGCCTGGTGTGCAGAAACATAGTAAAGAGGACTAAGAACAGCAGGAGGCAGCATTCTCCTTTTTGATGTTCGTAATACCATGAGGCACACACAGTTTCCTCACGGCAGTAAACACTGTCCCTGATGCTTAGAAAGGCAATGTGTCCTGCTCCAAGCTACCTTCTTCCTGAGGGCAGAATCAGCATCTGCTCCCTAGGTCTGTATCCTCATCCACCAAACTGTATGACATGCACACAATGGCCAAGCATTCACAATGTGTCGATACACCTATTATCCTAATAATCAGACACTGATACAGATGGAAGGCTCCTGACCTGGCACTCAGCGTGGCCACTGGCAGCAGCTGTACTCTCTCCACGCTGAGTCCACTCCTCGTGGAGGTTTTCCAGCTCACTCAGGAGCTCTTGGTCCATCACCCTGCACAGAATCAAACAGAACCACGTTTACCCCTCCTTCATCTACATCCTTTATCTCCTGCCACCATGCCCCATGCAATGGATTTCTGATCCTTCAAGGAAATCCGGTTATCAGAGAAGCCTATGACTGGAGTATGCTGATCACAAAGATTCCATTTTAAAAATAAAGGTTAAAACTCAAGATAAGGCTGATATTTATTACATTCTCTTTAGCAAGCACATCCTGTGCCCCACACCAGTCTCCAAACTTAGGTCCAATAGTTACAAATCATTTAAGGGATCATAGCACTAGATTTCAAATTAACTCTATAGTACCTTGTACCCATTTTCTCCTAAATGCTTAGCAAAGAAATTCACTGACCTTTTTGATATTTATTAATGTAATTCATATTTGCTTTTTCCTGCTTCCCCTTCTGAAAAACTCCTCTCTGTACCTGTGATATGGACACAGGGACAGTTACAACCTATGCAGACCATTCAAACGTTATTTCAAGAGTTTAAAATCTCTTCCTAATAGCACCATCAATCAACCACTACTATTTAATGCTAGTGTTTAACATCTGCTAAAAGCTATGTGGAAGACTACATGTATATTGTCATTCCATCTTCTTAACAACCAAGTGAAGTCAAAATTATTTTTATCCCCTATAATGAAACACAGAGTGACTGGGTGGTAACTTCCCCAAGTATAGAGTGAAAAAGTGCAGAGCTGAGATTCATATCCAGGAATTCTCACACCAAAGCCTGTATCCTTCCTTCATTACAGAATCCTACTTACCAAATCATGGCACATCATGATGAGGTATACAACTAAACATATACTGTCAATTTCATTAATTTTTTTGCAAATAAGCTTTCAGTTTTTATGGGTGCTTAGTAATATTAAATCCTGCATACACACACACACACACACACACACACACACACACACAGATAGATTTTCTTTATCCAGTCATCAGTTGATGGATCTCGGTTGTTTTCCCATCTTTGCTATTGTAAACGGGGCTGCTATAAAACACAGGAGTACAGAGAGAGCGGCAAGATGGCAGAATAGGAAGGGAGCACACCGATAGTCTGGGGAGAGACAGTTTAATAAAAGTGGAGATACTGCAGGTTCAAGGAAGAGCAGGGGAAGAAACAGAAGAGGAAACCCTTCTGGAACTGGTGATTCACAGTGGACCTGCGTGGAGAGCGTGGGAGCCCGCAGTTTGGGACACCAGCAGCGGATTCAACACACCAGCGCTGGAACGTGAGGTGAGCCGAACCTCAATAGCCCGAGATACCAGAAGGGAAGCGGAAAGAGGAGACTAGAGCGAACAAGGCTTGAAACCCTGTGGGGAAAAGTTCACCAGGCTAACTAGGAGAGAGAGAGAGAGGGGAAAAAAAAAGTGACCCATACAGACACGAGTTTCTCTCTCTCCGCTCACCTCTCAAAGGTGAGCAAGACAAAGAGCAGGCGACATTTTGGAATACGTCATAAGCAGGGCGACCTCGGGTCGGCAACGGCCCCGAGCCTAGCAGAAAAACCTGACTCTGGGTGGGAGGGGTGAAATAACAGGAGATTAGAACCTAATGAATGTGTGGTGCTAGTGAACTGAGACTGTGAAAAAAGAGACGGTGGGGGAGAGAACTCACGGAAATCATGAATTCATGTGAGTACTCACCAGAGACGCTACAGTTCAGTAGCCTTGGCAGCCCAGTGGGAGACTACAGGAGAATCTGAGCCCACACTAAGGGCCACATAGATTCCCTCTCTGGTCCTTGGGAAAGAGCTTCTGATCTCTGGCTCCTGTGGGTATATCATTCGCCTGCTAACCACCCCCAATTCCATTCAGCTGTGTGGAATTACTTCCCTTTTGAACCAAAAAAAAAAAAGTAACTGAGAGAGATTTACCACCCCTAACCTGGGAGTGTCTCCTTTGACACACCCTCAACCCTGAGGAACCAAACAGAGCTCTCAGGCCACATCCATCTCAAGCTTCTAAGGCTCCATCAAAAGCAGACAGTCCACTTAATCTAGAGTTATAGTATAACAAGAAAAAAACACCACAGGGAAGAAACCAATATGCCAAATAACAAACGCAAAAACCGAGGTAATAAGAACAAGGAAGACACTATGGCGTCCCCAAATGAAAAAGACACCCCAATTCAAGATTACGAAGATGATGAGATAGAAGAAATGCAAGTAGCAGATCTCAAAAAATTGATAAGAACACTAAGAAGTACTCAAAAACAAATTCTTGAACTACAGAAATCCTTAATGGACAAGGTATAAAATCTCTCTAGTGAAAATGAAATATTAAGGAGGAATCAAGCTGAAAGGAAACAACTAGTAGAACATGAAACTGTGATAGTGATGAGAAATCATAATGAAGTGAAGAATTCAATAGATCAAATGAAAAACACATTAGAGAGCCTTACAAACAGAATGCGTGAGGCAGAAGAGAGAATATCGGACTTAGAAGACAGAGCACAGGAAAATATACAGTCAAACCAAATACAAGAAGAGGAAATTAGAAATCTAAAAAATATGTTGGGAATCTACAGGATACTATTAAAAAACCCAACATTCGAGTTCTAGCAGTTCCTGAAGGCAAGGAGAGGGAGAAAGGATTAGAAGGCCTTTTTAGTGAGATAATAGCAGAAAATTTCCCAGTTTTGGAGAAGGACAGAGACATCCTAGTACAGGAAGCTCATAGAACCCCTAGGAAACATGACCAAAAGAGATCTTCATCACGACACATTGTAATTAAACACACCACAATGAAACAGAAAGAAAAGATCCTAAAATGTGCAAGAGAGAAACGTCAGATTACTCTCAGAGGATCTCCAATTAGACTCACGACAGACTTCGCATCAGAAACCCTACAAGCTAGAAGGGAATGGCGAGACATAGCCCAGGTACTAAGAGAGAAAAACTGCCAGCCCAGAATATTATATCCTGCAAAGCTCTCATTTGTGAATGAAGGTGAAATAAAGACCTTTCACAGCAAACAGAAATTGAAAGAATTTGTTGCCACTCGTCCAGCCCTGCAAAAGATGCTTAAAGATGTGTTACACACAGAAGGCCGGCGCCGTGGCTCAACAGACTAATCCTCCGCCTTGCCGCGCCGGCACACCGGGTTCTAGTCCCGGTCGGGGTGCCGGATTCTGTCCTGGTTGCCCCTATTCCAGGCCAGCCCTCTGCTGGGGCCCAGGAGTGCAGTGGAGGATGGCCAAAGTACTTGGGCCCTGCACCCATATGGGAGACCAGGATAAGCACCTAGCACCTGGGTCCTGCCATCGGATCAGCGCGGTGCGCTGGCCAATGGCCGGCAGCCATTGGAGGGTGAACCAATGGCAAAGGAAGACCTTTCTCTCTGTCTCTCTCTCTCACTGTCCACTCTGCCTGTCAAAAATAAAAAAAAAAATAAAAAAAAATTAAAAATATAAGATGTGTTACACACAGAAACACAGAAACACGACCATCAACATAAAAGAAGGTAAACGAAGGGAACCTCACAGCAAAAGATCACAGGGAATTCAAAGCATACATTTGGATAAAGAAATTATGGGACATGTACTCTATAGAATACTATACAGCAGTCAAAAAAAATGAAATCCGGTCATTTGCAATAAGATGGAGGAATCTGGAAAACATTATTCTGAGTGAATTAACCCAGTCCCAAAGGGACAAATATCATATGTTCTCCCTGATCGGTGACAACTAATTGAGCACCAAAGGTGAAACCTGTTGAAGTGAAATGGACACTATGAGAAACAGTAACTTGATCAGCTCTTGTGCTGACTGTTGTTGTACAATGTAATACTTTATCCATTGCAGTATTTTTTTTATTCTAGTACTATTAGTTGAACTCTGTAATTAACACACAATTATTCTTAGGTGTTTAAATTTTAACTGAAAAATGATCCCTGTGAAATATAAGAGTGGGAATAAGAGAGGGAGGAGATGTACAATTTGGGACATGCTCAATCAGTCGTGCCCCAAATGATGGAGTTAGAAATGTGCCAGGGAATTCCAATACAATCCCATCAAGGTGGCACGTACCAAGGCCATCTCACTAGTCCAAGTGATCAATTTCAGTTCACAATTGACCACACTGATAGGTCTAAGAGTCAAAGGGATCACACAAACAAGACTGCTAATACTAACTGATGGAATAAAAAAGGGAGAGAATGATCCAACTTGGGAAGCAGGAAAGACAGCAGACTCATAGAATGGCAGATGTCCTAAATAGCACTCTGGCCTCAGAATCAGCCCTTAAGGCATTCAGATCTGGCTCAAGAGCCCATGAGAATATTCTAGGCATGGAAAGCCAAGACACTCTGGAAAAAAAAAGAAGACCTAAATGAAAGATCTCTGTGAGTTAGATCCCAGTGGAACGAATGGGGCCATCAAAGAAGGAGGTACCTTTCTCTGAAGGGAGGAGAGAACCTCCACTTTGACTATGACCCTGTCGGAATAAGATTGAAGTCGGCGAACCCTAAAGGCTTCCATAGCCTCGGCAACTCATGACTAGAGCCTAGGGAGATTACTGACGCCATAAACAAGAGTGTCAAATTGTTAAATCAACTTCAGGAGTCACTGTGTATTTACGTCTCATGTGGGATCTGTCCTTAATGTGTTGTCCAATGTGAAGTAATGCTATAACTAGCACTAAACAGTATTTTACACTTTGTTTCTGTGTGGGTGCAAACTGATGAAATCTTTACTTAGTATATACTGAATCAATCTTCTGTATATAGATAATTAAAAATGAAAAAAAATCTTGGTGTTAAATTGGAAATTTCATAGAAAATTAATCAATTTAAAAAAATTGTCATGTAGGATCTCTGTCCTTAATGTGCTATACATTGTGAATTAATACTATAACTAGTACTCCAACAGTATTTTTCACTTTGTGTTGCTATGTGAGGGCAAACTGTTGAAATCTTTACTTAATATATACTAAACTGATCTTCTGTATATAAAGAGAATTGAAAATGAATCTTGATGTGAAGCAAGGGGAGAGGGAGTGGGAAAGGGGAGGGTTGCGGGTGGGAGGGAAGTTATGGGGGGGGGAAGCCATTGTAATCTATAAGCTGTATTTTGGAAATTTATATTCTTTAAATAAAAGTGTTATAAAAAAAAAGAAGGAAGAATTTATTCATTGCAGGACACCTCTGCCCAGGTTGTCTGTTTCTGAATTACAGAGCTTTGGGAAGCTTCTGGTAGACTAAGTTACACAGAGACACTCTAGGAATGTAGGAAACTGCACCCTGGACCATTAAGTATACTTCATGCATCACATAGTTTTTACTCAGCAGTAGCCACAGGCAGCAAACTGATAAGAAAAGGATATCTGATGTTACTATGGATCTTATTCCTTTTCAGGGCGTAGCATACACTGAAAAGAAAGAAAAGATACAACAGCTCAGGAGGACATGGTTCTTGCTCAGTGCCTGACTGCAAAGAAATCCTGATTTCTCTCATCATCAGCTTCCTCATGGAGTATGAGATGGGAACATTAATGTCGTTACCAGGAGCTGTCATGCTGACTTCTCATGTGTAAACTCCTCCTGTCTTCATAATTTTCTTACAAACTGGAACATATTGTATGTACACAAAATTTTTTGTAAAACTTTAGGAAATCATATTTAATATCTTTGAGGACAGTTATATATTTTAATTTCACTGTTTTAGTAATATATGTCTTGTTTACTTGAAAGTATCTTTTCTTCTTTTATGGGGGGAGACACAAGCTTCTGAGGGTGAGGTGATAACAGAAAGTGGCAGTCCATGCTATTGGTTTTATTGCTTGAGGGGGAGCCTTGCTTACTTTCACACATTTCACACACATTTCTTTTTCCCCATCCCCTGACAAGGGCACCCAGGGACCAGTGCGGAGAAGGTGCCATCTTGATGCCAGTAGAGGCTGCAGAAACACTCACACCATTCATGGCTAGGGGGTTTTAACAGAGGCACAAGTCTACATTTCCTACTGACTTTGACTGTGACCAGGAGGCTTGGTAGGGGGCTGGGCATCCATTTAGGAATGTGATGTGCTACATCCCCTAAACCTATCACAGGCTAGGGGCTCAAGATGCCAAGTTGGAGCACCCACAAGCAGCTGGCTTCTGGGAATATCTCTGTTTACTCCATGGGCAGAGCAAGCTCATGGAGCTGAGAAGGGAACCTATGCATGCTGTGATTTTTGGAATTCTGTGCACAAAAAGGTGTGGGTAGTGTAGCAGGGTCTGGGCATTCATTGTGTCTGGTGTCAGAGGCTCAGAGCTCCCTGACAGTCTGCATAGGTCATCTCAGATGGTTCTGTGCTCACACTGAGGACTGCGCAGATCCACTGTGGAGTCCATGCACCTGTGTGGGTAAGGGTTGTCGCCACTGAGGGCTAACACTGAACATTTATCACTTGGAAGAGATGAATAAATAAGGGTTAAATAAAGACTTTCCAAAACAAACAAAAATTGGAAGAATTTGTAACGACATGTCCAATCTTACAATTTATACTTAAGGATGTGCTACACAGAAAAACAGAGAATGACAGTCATCATTATGAAAGAATGTGAAAGCAGAAAATCTCCCAGTAAAAGTATAAAGAAAATCCAAAACATACAATATATATTTATGGAAAAATGGTAGGGCCAAATGCTTAGCTTTCAATGATAACCATTGATGTAAATGGTCTACGTTGGCTAATTAAGATACAGGCTGACTGAATAGAATAAAAAACCAAGACATAAACTATTTACTACCTACAAGGAACCCATCTCAATACAAAGACACGTGCAGACTGAAAATGAAAGCATGAAAAAAGATAATTCATGCTAATGGAAAGCAAAACCAACCAGATATAGGCATCCTAATATCAGAAAAAATAGACTTGAACGCAAAAATTGTTAGGAAAAGAAGGTATTATGTAATGATCAAGGGATCAATTCAAGAGGAATATATGACTCATAAATACGTATGCACCCAATGTCAGAGCACATAGCTGTTTAAAAGAAATGTTAATGCATCTAAAGCGAGACATAGACTCCAATACCATAATAATGGGGGACTTCATCAGTGGACAGATCAGCCAGACAGAAAACCAACAAAAAAACAAGAGAACTAATCAACCCTACGGACCAAATGTACCTAACTGATATCTACAGAACCTTTCAGCTCACAGCTGCTTAATGCACATTCTTTACTTTTTCTTTCTTTTGTTTTTTGACAGGCAGAGTGGACAGTGAGAGAAAGAGACAGAGAGAAAGGTCTTCCTTTTGCCGTTGATTTACCCTCCAATGGCCACTGTAGCCAGTGCACTGCGGCCGGCACACCGCGCTGATCCAAAGGCAGGAGCCAGGTGCTTATCCTGGTCTCCCATGTGGTGCAGGGCCCAAGCACTTAGGTCATCCTCCACTGCACTCCCGGGCCACAGCAGAGAGCTGGCCTGGAAGAGGGGCAACCGGGACAGAATCCGGTGCTCTGACTGGGACTAGAACCTGGTGTGCCGGTGCCGGTAAGAGGAGAATTAGCCTAGTGAGCCACGGCATCGGCCGCACATTCTTTTCATCAATGCATGGAATTTTGTCTAGCGTAGACCATATGCTAGGCCAAGAAAGCACATCTCAGCAAATTAAAAAAAAATGAAATCATACCCTGTGTCTTTTGTGACCAAAAAGGAATGAAGCCAGAAATGAACTACTTAAGGATCTGTAGAAAACATGCAAATAAATGTACAAGGAACAACACGCTCCTTAATGAACAGTGGGTCAAATAAGACATCAAAAAGAAATAAAAATAATCCTGGAAACAAATGAAGATGACAGTACAACATACTAAAAATTATGAGATGCAACAAAATCAGCGTTAATAAGAAAGTTTATATCAACTAGTGCCTACATCAATAAATTGGTAAGACATAAAATAAATGAGCTATTAATGCATCTCAAGAACCTAGAAAAACAACAAATCAAACCGCAAATTAGCAGGAGGAAGTAAATAATTAAAATTAAAAGAGCAAATGAGGCTGGCGCCGTGACTCAATAGGCTAATCCTCCAACTTGCGGCACCTGCACACTGGGTTCTAGTCCTGGTTGGGGCACCGGATTCTGTCCCGGTTGCCCCTCTTCCAGGCCAGCCCTCTGCTATGGCCCGGGAATGCAGTGGAGGATGGCCCAAGTGCTTGGGCCCTGCACCTGCATGGGAGACTAGGAGAAGCACCTGGCTCCTGCCATCAGATCAGCGTGATGTGCTGGCTGTAGCACGTTGGAAGGTGAATCAACAGCAAAAGGAAGACGTTTCTCTCTGTTTCTCTCTCTCACTGTCCACTCTGCCTGTCAAAAATAAATTAAAAAAACAGAATAAACGAAATTGAAACCAAAAAGAACAATTCAAAAGGTTAATTAAATGAAAGATTTTTTTTGAAAAACAAATACAAAACAATAAAAGACAAAATTGATACACTATTGGCCTAATTAACAACAACAACAACAACAAAGAGACACAAATAGATAAGATCAGAGATGAAACAGAGATATTACAAAGTATAGCATAGAAACATCAGGAATTACTACAAACAGCTGCCAACAAATTTGAAAAATCAGGAAAAATGTATAGGTTCCTTGATACATACCATCTACCAAAACTGAGTCATGAAGACATAGAACATTGAAACAGACAAATAACCAAGACAGAGATTCATTCAGTAACAAAGTTGCTCCCAAAAAAAGAAAATCCCAGGGCTGGCTTAACTGCTGACTTCTACCAACTTCTACTGAAAACCTAATTCCAATTATTCTCAAGCTATTCAACACAATTCAAAGGGAAGGAATCCAGCTGGCGCCATGGCTCAATAGGCTAATCCTCCGCTTTGCGGCGCTGGCATACCGGGTTCTAGTCCCGGTCAGGGCGCCGGATTCTGTCCCAGTTTCCCCTCTTCCAGACCAGCTCTCTGCTGGGGCCAGGGAGTGCAGTGGAGGATGGCCCAAGTGCTTGGGCCCTGCACCCCATGGGAGACCAGGATAACACCTGGCTCCTGCCATCGGATCAGCATGGTGTGCCAGCTGCAGCGGCCAATGGAGGGTGAACCAATGGCAAAAGGAAGACCTTTCTCTCTGTCTCTATCTTTCTCTCACTGTCCACTCTGCCTGTCAAAAAAAAAAAAAAACCACAAAAACAAAGGGAAGGAATCCTTCCAAACTCCTTCTATGAAGCCAGTATCACCTTAATTCCAAAACAAAGGAAAGATATAACAAAGAGAAAGAACTATAGCCCAATATCTCTGATTAACATAGATATAAAAATCCTCAACAAAATACTGGCTAATCAAATCCAACAACACTTCAGAAAGATCATTTAACCAGACCAAGTGAGATTTATCCCTAGTATGTAGGGATGGTTCAACAGAGCAAATCAATAAATGTGATACATCATGTTAGCAAACCAAAGAATAAAAACATCTGACTATCTCAATAGATGTAGAAATAGCATCTGATAACATACAACATCCTTTCATGATAAAAAACCTAAAGTAAATTGGGTATAGAATATACATTTCTCAATCCATTTGAGGGAATATTTGACAAACCCAAATCTAGAAGAATATTGAATGAAGGGAAACTGGAAGCATTTCCACCAAGATCCATAACTAGACAAGCATGCCCACTTTCACCACTGGTATTCAATATAGTTCTGGAAGTTTTAACGAGAGTCATTAGGCAAGAAAAAGAAATCACCATGATACAAATTATAAAGGAGGAAGTAAAAGAAATAAAATTATCCCTATTTGTAGATGGCATGAATGTCTACATAGGGGAACCAAAAATTTCCACTAAGAGAATATTTGAACTCATGGGAGAGTTTGAAAAGTTGTAGGATATAAAATCAACACATAAAAATGAATAGCTGGCTGGTGCTGCGGCTCAATAGGTTAATCATCTGCCTTGCGGTGCCGGCACCCCAGGTTCTAGTCCTAGTTGGGGCGCCGGATTCTGTCCCGGTTGCCCCTCTCCCAGGCCAGCTCTCTGCTGTGGCCCAGGAGTGCAGTGGAGGATGGTCCAAGTGCTTGGACCCTGCACCGCATGGGAGACCAGGATAAGCACCTGGCTCCTGCCATCGGATCAGCATGGTGCGCCGGCCGCAGCGCGCCGGCCGTGGCGGCCATTGGAGGGTGAACCAATGGCAAGAGGAAGACCTTTCTCTCTGTCTCTCTCTCTCACTGTCCACTCTTCCTGTAAAAAAAAAAATGAATAGCCTTTGTTTACACAGAAAATGACATGGCTTAGAAAAAACTGAAAATATAACAAAGTACAATTAACCAATCAACAACTTGGATACATCAATAGTAACAACGCGGAGCTCTTGAAATTTAAAAATGGACATGGTGAGTTAATGAGCACAAACACATTGGAAAACACTTTGCTATAACCTAGTTTATTTGAAGATCTGAAAGCTTTCTGTCAAACGAATGCCATTCTGCATACTTGAAGAGAAACTTCAAGTATTGAATGAAGGAAACCTATCTAATAATCTGCATAGCTGCTTTTATTGTAATACCAAAAATAAGGACCAACCCAAATCAATTCAACTAGAGTAGATAATTTTTCTCCATATGTCTTTTATAATAGGACACAATAAATTAATGAAAATAACCTACACTGAAATGCTTAAGAATAAATATTACAAATATAGTATAGAGCAAACTCAGTAAACTGAAGAATGACATAAACAGTATGATTCAAAAGCTCAAAATTATATGTCACAGTAATATCTTGATTAGCCCTGTATTCATATTTAGGCCAATGTAATGAGATTAAAATAAGGAAATTAGTAAACAGGATGAGATTAAAGAGGGGCCAATAGAAGCCTTTAAAGAGGTGGGTAGGTGTTTATAGACAGTGGTTGTACATGAATGCTCATTAACTATTTTTTAAAGATTTTATTTATTTATTTGACAGGGAGAATTACAGACAGTGAGAGCGAGAGAGAGAGATAGAAAAGTCTTCCTTTCATTGGTTCACTCCCCAAATGTCCGCAATGGCTGGAGCTGCACCGATCCGAAGCCAGGATCCAGGTGCTTCTTCCTGGTCTCCCGTGTGGGTGTAGGGGCCCAAGGACGTGGGCCATCTTTTACTGCTCTCCCAGGCCATAGCAGAAAGCTGGACTGGAAGAGGAGCAACCAGGACTAGAGCCAGCACCCATATGGCGCTGCAGAAGCAGCGATGCAGGCAGAAGATTAACCTATTGTACCATGGCGTCGCCCCCCTCATTAACTATTATTCTTTACATCTTTCTCAATAACATGTCATTTTACAAGTTTTGAAGAAGAAGAAAATAATATAAAAAATAATTGGAATGACAGTGCTATGGTCTGAATGTTTGTGTCCTTCCTAAAATATATGTCTGATGTTCATTCAACAAAATTTATCAAACATTTTATTAATTCATAGCATGAAGGGACTTATGAGAAATAAGTAAATAGAAGTCAGAGAATTCTTCTTTCTCTTTTTAAAAATTTTATCTAGAATCTCTCTAACAAACCTATAGCCAGTCTGCACCCACATGGGAGACTAGGAGAAGCACCTGGCTCCTGGCTTCAGATCAGCGCGGTGCGCCGGCCGCAGCGCACCTGCAGCAGCGCACCTGCAGCGGCAGCCATTGGAGTGTGAACCAACAGTAAAAACATCACCTTCTTCACTCAGATATTATGGAAGGATGATTGGATAGGGAGTTCACAAAGTCTGACAATCAAAGTATGCAACTCAAGGTCTCTGATGAGACAGACACAAATTTACTATCCTAATACTTTGCTACTGAGGCTGTGGAAAACGTGTAAGCTACAAGATTATCTGCAGGAAATTAAACTTTACAAAGTGAAATGTCTGTTTTACTATGTTTGTTTTAAATAATTAAAGATGATAAAAGGACATGTAAAACAGTTTTCTGGAAAATATAAATTCACTATGATCTTTTCTGAAGATTTTTATTTCAGCTGCTTCCCCGTAGTAGATATGAGCGATCAAAGCTGTGACTCTAGCCCACACAAGATCCCATAAAGTTTTACAAGGTCTTTGAGATGCCCAAATACCAGAGATTTGTGAAATCCTTAAAGAATGCATAAAGTATAGGCACCACAAGGAGTTGCAATTAACTACAATAACATATCGACTGACAAGAGTGAGGGAGCCAAAGCTTAAAACATCCAGGTCTGCCTACACAAGATGAAAGACAGAGTTCTTCTGAAGTGAGTGTCACATCACAGAAACACCCCTCAAGGATTTATTCTGCGGATTAACATGCCAGAAAATGTAGTGTGCAAGGAATGCCTCTAGACTCATCTCATCTGAAGCATCCAGAGAAGAAGCATGGATAATTGTGAAGATTCATGATCATTGCAGAAGGCAGATAGGCTAATCAAGTTGATGGACAGCACTTAAGATGTGTCAGCAAAGTCAAGTACATATAGGACATGTGTGTGGATGAAAACATTCACATAGGAGACTAGTGTCTCAGAGAACAAGAACCCCATTACTTCCACGCACTCTTTTTGTTTATCTGGAAACAGAGCATCAGTTTGATGAGGCCTGGCTCCAAAAACAATGTTTGTTTTTTTTTAAATCTAAGTGTGGAGTAAATATGGCCAGCTCTCTCTGCTCTCCATCTCCTATTCCTTGAGAGACAAATTTTGGTTTCAAGATCAAGACAAGTTCCACATCTCAGCTGTAAGTGCCCTTGCAAATGAAGTAAGACTTAGGACCCCACCATAATGTTTTTAAACAAAAAGTTATTTATTCCTTTTTAAAAAAATTTTTTTTTGACAGGCAGAGTGGACAGTGAGAGAGAGAGACAGAGAGAAAGGTCTTCCTTTTCCGTTGGTTCACCTTCCAATGGCCGCTGGGCCCGGCAAGCTGCGTCTGGTGCACCGCGCTGATTCGAAGCCAGGGACCAGGTGCTTATCCTGGTCTCCCATGCGGGTGCAGGGCCCAAGCACTTGGACCATCCTCCACTGCACTCCTGGGCCACAGCAGAGAGCTGGCCTGGAAGAGGGGCAACCGGGACAGAATCCGGTTCCCCAACAGGGACTAGAATCCGGTGTGCCCACGCCGCAAGGTGGAGGATTAGCCTATTGAGCTAAGGCGCCGGCTATTTATTCATTTGAAAGTCATAGTTTCATAAAGAGAGGAGAGGCAGGGAGAGGTCTTCCATCCACTGGTTCACTCCTCAATTGGCCACAATGGCCAGAGCTGTGCTGCTCAGAAGCCAGGAGTCAGGAGCTTCCTCCAGGTCTCCCATGTGGGTGCAGGGGCCCAAGGACTTGGGCCATCTTGCACTGCTTTTCCAGGCCACAGAGAGCTGGATCAGAAGTGGAGTAGCCAGGACTCGAACCAGCACCCACATGGGACATCAGCACTGCAGGCAGTGGCTTCACCAGCTATACCACTGCATAATGATTCTAATTAATTTTAATGATATTAAACGTGCAATCTCTGATCCTGAATTGTTACTGCCAAAGGGATGTCTAACAGTGTCATGAGAAAATTTCCTTTAAGGCTAAAATTACCTTTAGGAGTTACAAACAATAGTTGAGATTCCAGCTGTCTTCAGGGGACAGAAAATAACAGGTAAGGCACACTCTTAGGAGAATCTAATACTTGACGATATCAGAAGAGGCTACCTTAAACTAGATTCAAAGCTAGGTCTGGGTTTCCCAGTCAAACTCTTTACCTTACTAATCAGTACTTCATTTAGCTTATATGATGCCATCCCTGATTTTTGGGTGTGGCACACAAATTTCAAGGCTCTGGGGGAGTGGGGAATGTATTTTGGACAGAGCGAGAAGAAATGTGATCAAGACTTCATATGAAAGAGTTAAAGTATTTAGGGAATATTTGTGTTTTTTTTTAACTCAAAGCTAATGAACTGGTTTATCCAAATGTGTTTTTACAGTAAGTCCATGTCTTTGTGTAGCTTTTCTCACTCAGAAGTATAAATGTTACTAACAAAAAACATCTTTTTGATATTTTAGTATTTATATTTTTATTACAGTTATTTAACCTGGGGAATGTTAAATAATAATCATTTGATTTTTATGTCATTGTTCTGAGTAGGTTAATAATTGAACTATTCAAACAAGTATACAGTAAATTTCTACTGTATTGATAGCAGTAAAACAAAATAAACTTATGAGGGAAAATTAGGAAATTTGAGAAGATTTTGAAAGCAAGAAAATTCTTGGGAAATAACGTAAGCTCTTGGGATCATTTCAGACCTCAAGAAGCCATGAAACCAGTGGATTCAAGCCAAGATCTTCCTGGGATAAAAGAAACCAGGTGATATCTGGGTAACAAAGGGGAAAAATTGAAACTTGACTAAGGTTCATCTCTGACAGCTCAGGCAGCAGGGTACAGATAAAGGATCTGGAAGGTCTTGGAGTGTGGAGTGACCTGGGGGGAGGCATGGTAGAGGAGGGGCTGTGGGTCAGTTGCTTCCTTTCATCGCCCCTCCCCCATTCCCAGCAGCTCTTTGTGATGAGGAGCCACAGTTCTGTGATGTGTGCTAGGACCCTGGTCCCTTCTACAGAAAGGAACTCCCAGAGCTCAGTGTCTTGAGGGTAGCAGTGTGAGTCATGATGGAGGGACATCTTCCTCCTCTGAAAGGTGTGAGTGCCACATGGCTGCGCACCAGCTTCACTTCCTGGGTGGTGGACATCATCTTTCCCATCCTGTGTGGAGTGGGGCTCTTTCTCCTGATACTCCCCTGCCTCAAGAGTGACCCATCCTCACCACCTGCTAGACAAAAGGGGAATGTCAGGAAGGTAAGGAGTTCTTGGTCAAACACAATAGAAAATTATTTTTTCTACTCATATTTTCATTTTATTTCCAGACCAACTAGAGAGACTCTAAGTTGGTAAATTTTGGGAACAGACACCATTCCTCAGGGCAAGAGTTAGACAGGGCACTATGATTTCTATCAAAAGGTCTCAGATCATATTCATGGGTTCACACCAGGACAAAATAAAACACTGCTACTCAATGGCCCATGAGTGGATCACTCGGACAGTTCAGCACAGGAATAGCAAATAAATAAATCCCCCATGAACCTCACACAGAGCAGCTCTTTGTGTACTTTTCAAGCAGCAGCTATACGTATATGTAATGAGAAATGTAATAATAAAATATACATTTTTAAATAAAAGAACACCAAGGTCCATTAGCCAAATATAGCAGCTAGTGATGGTGCTCATGAGCACTGAATGTAGGCAGCTTATGTGGGGAGAGGACAGAGAACAGGGTCCCAGGTGCTCTCTCCTATGTCTCTCAGAGTCAAGTGCAGAGAAGGGGAAGGAGCAGAAGCAGGAAGAAGAGCACCACTTTGAAAGGTAAGGCTCTGCCCTTCCACCTGGAGCCCCCACAGATGACCTGTACTCACCAGCCCTGAGGGACAGAGCCACAGCTCATGGAAGTCAGTGGCAGAGGCTTAGGGGGCAGGCTGCTGGGAAGGCAATCAGAATTTGGGTTACTTCTCAGCTTCCTGTTGGCAATGAAGCCATGGTAAACAAGAGATTGGCGACATCTAATAGGGGCACTGTGAGTTGCAGAGAGCCAACACTGCCTGTATGTGGAGTCCAGATGTGGACAATCTGTTTCACTTTAGTAAGATGAATTCTTTGAAGTGAACCTGTCTTTTCTCCCCTATAGAGCAACTGTGAGGACCATAGCTGGTGACCCAAGTGCAAGCACATTGTAAAGCAGAAAGAGCTGCCCTTCTGTAGGCCTTGCTGTCACTCTCTGGGGTCATGTGGGTTGGACACTGATGCTGAGGTTCCAGAGTTTAATTTCCCAGGGGTTTCCCCTGAAGAGACATTCTATTTGGCATCTTAGGAGGGCCCCAGATCCTTCCTTATGTCATTATAACCCCATCTCCTAATTTGCAGCTTCTAGAGTGTTCCTGCAGGAAGTAGAGGAGACACGGGGGCTGCTTTCACTTCTTCAAAGGTGACAAATTTCTACCTTTCTCTTTGTTCCTTGTCCTTCTTATTTCTGGGACTTATGATCTGACCCTGGGCCTGTGGCTGACATGGGTGGAAAAGCTACAAGATGGAGAGGGATGTGACTGAAGCACGGGAGTGAGGGTGAATCTCTGGGAGGCCTCAAAGGGGACATGGTTCCCCACCCTGACCAGCTGGCCTGTCCTGACCTTGTCTGCCTCTGGCTGAAGCTTGTGCTTCCTGTCTCCTGCAGCCACCAGGGGAAGCCCCCTGGCCAGGACAGAGCTCCGCATCTCTTATATAAGGACTTCTTGGGAGAGCAGCACGAACCAGCACTTGCCAGAGTCCACCAGCCTCATGACTGTGATGCTTCGCCTGCCATCTTTGCCTCGCCGGCTTCCCCAGCTCCTCTGCCTTCGGCCTCCTGCCTCTCACAGGAACCTCATGAACTCCATTCTAATTTGCAGAGAATCCCAGCTGGCCCTGTTCCAGATAGCTCCCCTCCAGGTAACTCCAGTTTGGCCTCTCTCATCATGGCCATCTCGGGCCTTGACTACTTAACTGGTTCCTTCTCACTCTTCTGGTGGTGGGCAGCTGCCAAGACCTTTGTCTTCCTCAGTTCGCTGCATGGCAGATCCCAGCAAGAGCATGTTTCCCACCGTCCACAAGAGGCCTCATTCTGGGGTGATCCCACATGCAGGCAATTGGAAGCTGGTGGCTCCTTGTTTGTCAGCTCTGATGTTCGGAAGCTGCTAGAAATACTCATCTCCAAGAAAGTAGAACAGATGTGGAAGGCAAAAGAAGATGGGTCACTTCTGAAAGAAATGCACCCAGGCCAGTGCCTGAATTCTTTGGGGAATCTGTTGAGGTCCCCACGTGATAAGCAGGCTGCCACCATCTCACAGCCTTTATGTGGGCTAAAATACAAGCCAGTGCAGCCACTGCATCCTCAGCAGCTCTCTTACCCTAAGGTCTTTGGGGATCACGTGGAGCAGGAATACAGCCAGCTTTTCTGGGGCCTCCCTTCCCTGCACAGTGAATCCCTAGTGGCTAATGCCTATGTCTCCAGGAAGCCTCTCAGATTCCAAAATCCCTCAGTTAAATTCAATACCAGCTCTAGTTCTCCAGTTCAAATTCATTCATTGCCCCAACCACACAAGTTAGAGACCCCACACCATGTCCCATGCTTTCCCACAAAACAACCAATTTCATCTCCATCTGAGGTTAGAAGCTGCAAAACATCCTGCCCTACATCCCAGCAGAGGGCACGATCTATCATCCCAACCTATAATGAACAAATGGAATGGCCCTTTCAGAAGCCAGAGAAAGCGAGGAGGGCAATACTTTCTCATTGCCAAAACTCTCAGGAACTCACTGGCCAACCCACTCTCAACCATCCCCAGGGCAACCAGGAATATACAACATCTTGTTGTACAGTTCAGGAGAAAACAGGCTCTATTCTCTCAACTGAAAATCAACAAATTGAATGGCCCTTGCAGAAGCAACAGAAACAGAGGAGGACTTTAGTCTCTCATTTCCCGAACCCACAGGAAGTCACTGGCCAACCCACTCCCAAACTTCCCCAGGGCAGCCAGGCCTCCCACACCTACAAGGTTTCCTCCACTGTTCCTGGTTATTCTATTAGCTCTAAGCTCCGTGAGCCACCAAAACAGCAAAGTCAGGTGAGATTTTTCAAAGATGAATGTCAAGATGGTCCCCCCTACAGAGCCCAAGCATCTTGGAAAGTGATACAACCTCAAGAACAATTCTTACAGACCTGTCAGTGCCAGGCAAAGGACAGGCACCAGCCCTGTCAGACCTGCCAGTCCTGTGCATTTACAGGTAAAGGCAACAATGAGGAGCATATTATGGGGACTATGCGCTCTAGAAGAATTTTTGGCAAGGGTTCGGTAAGGTTCAAACTAGACAAACCAGTCAAGAATGTAGGGCAAGATAGGAAATGCTCAAAAGATATAATCTGGAGTCCAGGTAGCACCTCAATGAAGTTTCTGGAGAGTAAGAAATCAGAAAGTTCTTTGACAACATCTGGGAAGGGTGACTATGAAAATTATGTAACCAAGAGCTCCAACAAGAAGCATCTTGAAAAAAATCTGAAAGCCCATTTGAGCAGGAAGTTGGGGCAGATCCAGGAGGGCAAGATCCCTGTGAAAGTGCGTCGATCCTTGTTTGCAGTTAACTGTGCTTCTCCCAAGTTTGACACCCATCCAAAACCCAGAAATCTCACCACCTCAAAAGGCCAGAGGTCCTTCACAGACACCACCAGGGAGCTTTCATTTCTTGATCCACACATTCGACTGATGCTAGAAACACACATTATAAGGTTCCGAGTGAGGCAAAAGTGGGGGCTACACCTCCAGGCTCTTGAGCCTAGAAATCTCAATTTAGGTGCAGTTCAGTCCTCAGCCCTTACACAGTCAGCCTTTTCAACCTCAGCCTTCCGTGATTCTGGTGCCAAGTTGAAAGCCAAGGCTGCTGACTTCCTAAGAGAACTTCCTTGGAAAGGTCAAAGAGAGAAGGTTATGACCAAAAAACCAGTCCCCACCCTGGAGAAGTGTCCACTTTCTCCCTCACCTACACATAAGGAAGTCCAGAGGGCCCTGAAAGCCATGCCATGTTGTAGTAACCGCAAGTCTTCAGTGGCTCCTCTGATTGGACAGCCAGGCAGGCTGCCTGCTCAGCCTCTCACTTATAACCTCCCAGGCAGAAACTGGCAGAGTCGTACTGTTCATGGAGCTAGAAAAGACTGCTTAGAACTGAGTTCAAGGCAAGCCATGACAAAGTATGAGCCATGGGAGGATAGAGGAGACCTGGGCTCACCAGACCCTTGCTGCAGCACAAGAACATTTATGATCAATGCAGGATCCCAATCTCCAAGGCAGAAAAAGACCAAGGAGGCAGGGGAGGCTAAGGAGAAGGTCTCTACTTGGGAAGTCTCTGTGGGAACCAGTGTGGCAACAAAGTCCCACATTAATGTGAGTCTGAAGAGTTTAGAATCTCTGGGGATGAAGAAAACATCCTCACCTTGTGAAAATTCCACTGACCAGCATTCAGGAGAGCCAAGACGGAAAAGAAGGATTACCAAGGAATTGGAGCTCAAAGTGGAGGTAGAGTCAGAGAACCAGCCTCAAGACACAACCACTAGCATTATCCAGCAAGATAGACCCTCTGTGTTACTCTCTGATACAGGTATGCCCACCTCTCGGGGCCCACTAAGCATCTCTCAGAGTGTGTCCACTAGTGACATATCAGCTTTCCAGGAGCTATGTGACCCTCTATCAAGGGAAAGAAGCGGCCAAGGGCAGCAAGAACCCAGAATCCTAAAAATGAAGGACCCACATAAGAGTGTGATCAAAACAACTGATTCTCCTAACAAGAGAGAGGTCTGCAAGAGGCCTAAACCAGGAGAGAAAGAAAGGATTGCAGGACAGAAGATCCTCCCTGCCCATGGGAGGAGCCACCCTGACCAAGACAGGGAAACAGGAAATACTCTGGGGAGTAAGTCTTCCCCACTCCTGCCAAAGAAAGGACAGGTACCTCCAGAAAACCATGTCAAGAAAATGGTGTGCCTTAGCTCCAACAAAAAAGGCAAAGGGTGGGGAGATTATCTGCAAAAAGTGAAGCCATCATCTGCCATTTCACAGGGCAAAGGAACAGCCATAAGCAGATACTTTGTGGAGAAGAAGGAGCAGGAGGCCCGGGCCATCATGACATTTGTTGCCAAGATTCTGGCAGACAAACTAAGGCTTCACTATGGACGTGGTTCCTTAGAGTTAAGTTGGGCTAGGGAGGACGCTCAGACTCTGGTGGGCCGGAGGAGTCCTGGCCGCAGGAGTCCCTTATATCTAGAAGAAAGGAGAGTGGTGACGGAAGTGGATTTTGGTCACCAGGTCAACCCCAAAGACCAAAGACATCTTATCAGCAATAGATGTGTCAGAGACAGGGACAGCAACTGGGACTCTGCACCCAGGAAGCCTGTGTACCTAGGCAGCCCCTGCCAGGTCAGGCCAAGTGTGGCAGGTGCCTCTGGCCACCTTCATCATTACCCAACAGAGAGGGACCTTGAGAGATGTGTCTCATCTCGTCAACCAGGTCATGATTCCCACACCTTTTCTGGTGCAAAAACTTTTCTACTACAAAGATGTCAGTTTGTGCAGAGAAAAGTTGTTTAGCCTCATGTCATTAGATGCTCTGGGCACTGATGGCTTCTTCCTAGAAAGGCATCTCTTACTTCCTAATACATATGTATTTTGTCCAGAGCTAGTGGCTTCTGTCTGTGCCATGATGGGGTGTAGGAAGGGGTCAGAGTATGCTCTTCCTGACATGGCTTCTAAAAGGTTTTGGGCATGGAGGGAGCCTGACAGTGACATTGCATACCCTCATTCTAAATTCCTGCATGATTCCTTAGGTTTTTGCAATCTAGTCATTTGAGAAACTAGCAATAGAGAGCCTTCAGGACTTCTCAGTTTGAGCAAACCTTATGAAAACGTCACCCAGGAATTCACTCAACTGATCCTCCTTGCCTCCTCCTGACCTTGAACTTTTGTGCAGCTGTGGAAAGGCTTGCACAGACAATATAGGGTCAAGAGGCTTCACACATCACAAAGAGGGCACAAGGAGTTTATGGGGTGTCATGAGTTGGTCATGAGCTCAGAGGTGGGGAACACTTCCCTCACTGGTTCTCTTGGTAGGGAACAGACACAAACCTGCCCCAGGAGCCCCTTCTTTCTCAAATGAGGGTTGAGAGAAAGATGGGCCTTCCCAGCCTGTCTTGTCTCAGCCTTGATGCCATGACAGAATCATTCACTCTGCCTCCCTCTCTAGAGCTGCGGCAATGACAGAACCAGTAGCTCTGAGTGTGGCTGGGTGAGAGCTACAGGATGGCTGCTGAGGGCCATCCAGCCCCTGCAGATACTTACCTCTCTGTGCACAGCTTCCTGTGTAGTATCTACTTGATGGTGGGCATAGTGTTGTTGCTCCCCCATTTGCTCAGGAAGGAAAATTCTTTCCCTTCACCACCAGTTCACCCCATAACCATATCTCATTGACTGAAGAATCCCCAGCACTTCAAATGAAAGACAAGAAAAGGAGGAAGAAAAGTTACCATGGGAAGGGAGTAGAAACATGAGAAAGAAGAGTCATTATCAACAATTGATCCCGTTCTCTAGCCAGACATGTAATTAACAAATGTAAACCTTGAGGCATAGAAATGTTCCCCGAGCCATACATATTCTCGCTTTCTTTTGACTCAGAACAAATGTTTTCCACATGGCAGCATACAATCTACATGGAAGGATTCTCTTCATAGACAGCCAGGAGATATCCTCAGGACACATTAATCAAGGTGATATCCCTAGGGGGTAATACATCCTATACTACCATTTATGATACATATTACCATTTCAGCCCCCAAAGAAATCTCTTCACCATTTAGATAACATATTTCAGAGAAATGAAACCCTTCTGATAACATTCTGTTATTTTGAATCATGGTATGGTTTATTAGGAAAATCATTACAAATGAAAATTTGACATTTACTTCCATGAACAACAGAGCAGAATCTACCCTTCAAATTAGTCATCTCAGAGATGTTGAATAGTAAAGGCAAAGTACCAAAATTCAGTTCCTTGATATGTCTTCCTTTCTTTAACACAACCCAACCACCACACACACATATAACCTTCCTGACAGGCATGGGGGTTCCTTGGTAGTGAGGCCCTAGGTGGTGGGGAACTAACTCATGGATGTGAATAAGACAGTGTTCACTTAGGGGCAGATGGGAAATGTTAGAAATCCCATTTAAAGTGATTTCCATCACATACTTTAAAAAATATATCTATACATATATGTTTTGTGAGACCTATAAATTATAGAACCAGGGTTCTTTCATATAATCTCCAAATAAATAATTATGTACATTATTGGAGTTGCATACTCAGGAAATATTTCACCGACTGGGAGAATGCCAGAAACCTGGGGGAAATACTGACATGAGCCAGAATGTCATGATCTTCCCAAAGCAATGGACTCAAAATCCAAAACACCATTGGCTCTGGATTCTATCAGGCAAACCACTGTGAGGCTTATCTAGAGAGAGTGGGAGCCACTCTGATACAGCAAACCCATTTCAGTGTCATCTCCCAGGAAGAAGGTGGGAATCATAGAAGTGAGTGAGCCTTCCTCTCCCTACTTGCCTGCAGAAATTGCTACTCCAGCCCAGAAGGGTCAATAAATCAGTGGTGAGAGGCTTTCATGAGTACAACAGAAAGAGAGCTCAGACACTTGCTATCAGACATCTGGCTGTAAGATGAGATATTTCATTGGACCAAGATAATTTCTTTATGGTTATATCAATATATGAAGGGGAGGTGGAACCTCAGTACTGTCAGAGCTGAGGGGAACAGGGGCTGGAACCAGTGGGGACCTCAGGTAGCATCTCTCAAAGATTGGTAAAGAGCAATACAATCATACCCCAGAGAACGAATTACAGCCAAAAATACATTGATTATATTCATATCAGAGCATTTGAAGTGACATCATCCCATAATCTACAGTCTCACTTTCCTTGCTCTCAGTAACTTAAGGTCAACAAGTGGTCTGAAAATATTAAATGTTAAACTACAGAAATAAAAATTTCATAAGTTTTAAATTAATCCATTATATGAGGAGATGATAAAAAGTTTATGAAAATAGAATCAAGACAAATTTATATTAATTCAAAATATTTTGAAGTCCACACATAATTTTTTTCATAATACACATTTCCAGGAACTTTTAAAAGAACATTTTATTGTTGTATTGTTATAATTTTATTAGTAGTGATTAATCTCTTACTGTATCTAATTTATAAATTAGACCTCACCCTAGGTTTATATGTCTAGGGGAGAAAAACACAGTATATAAAGAGTTTGACTTTCTGTGGTTTCATGCATCCACTAAGGTTCTTGGGACATACTGTTGTGGTTAAGTGGTAACTGTTATATCCTATTGATTTCAAAGGCCAATAGAGATCAGTAATTCTATTTACTAAGTTAAGAATCTTTCATTTTCAAGTATGGAAAAAATTCAAAGATATTTGTTTTGGATCATTTAAGCAGTTCAGGGGAAAGAACTGAAAAATATTATTAAATAAATCAAACATGGATGTAAAGCTTGATCAGAAAAGTGGGGCTGTTAAAATATTGGTTGAGTTAAAAAATAATAACAATACTTCAAATTATTTTATCTTGCTCAAAAACTGATAAATTTTGTAAGAAAGTTCTAGCTACAAAGTCAAGCAACATGCATGCTAGCTTAAACATGAGAAGGTTGGACCTACTTTCTTCCACTACATTACTTCAAAACTGTGAAATAAAATTATTAATATTTAATCAATGATCAAGTTTTAGTGAAGCCAGCATACATAGTTGCTCGAAGTTTATGCTAAACGGTGATTCTGAAGTCAAGTTGAAAAAATATGTCAGTTTTGATACAAAAATCAATTTCTTGGACTAGATAAATAAATGGGCTTAAATAAAACCTCACACTAGTTAACCCACTGCACACTATCTACCTTACCCAGAAATCTTCTGCAAAGGAGAATGATGTTTTTCACACTTCTGTGATATTTAACAGTGATGGGTCAGGAGTACTTGCGAAGATGAAGCCAGATGTCATCAAGACTGAAAATGTGGAAGTCTTGCAACTTTCTCTCATATTTGTAGCTGTCAAGTTAGATATTTCATTTCATAATGATACTCTCTTTACGATGCAGTGATGCATGAAGGAATGGAAGAATGACTGTAAGTTAAAAATCTGAAAAAATTTGAAACAGACATTTGGCATAGTGGTTAAGATGCCCCTTAGGGGACTTAAGCTGTTGCTTGGAATGACACACTCCATGTCATGGATACTCTACTTCCAACATAACAGTTTTAACATAAAGTGGTTTTAAATATTGTCAAATTCCTCTTCTTCATATATTTACATAATCAAATGCTTTTTCTTCCCTAGCTTATTGATACAGTGTGTAACACTGATTGAATTTTGAATGATGAACATGTCATGCATAATACCTGGAATAAATCTCACTTGCTCATGTTTATAATTCTCTTGATATACCTCTCTAGATTCAATTTAATATTTTGGTTTAGATTTAAAGTCTAAGTTCATGAGAGGTATTGGTCTGAGGTTTTCTTTTGTATGGTTTCTGTCTGGTTTTGGAATCAGGACAATACTGACTTTGTAATCAATCCTGCAATGTTTTGGGAGAGTTTTTGTAACATTGATGTGATTCCTTTGAATGCTTGGTAAAATTCCCTGATGAAATTATGTGGTCCTAGAGATTTGGGGGAAGAAGAAGCTGTGTAATTACAAATTCAATTTCATTATCAGTTATAAAGAGAGCTATTCAGGTTATGCAGTTCATATTAGCTCAATTTTTTTAAAGATATTGTTCGATTTCTAAGAAGTAGTTCAACAGATGAACCTAAATTTGTCCTATGCACTCAATATCATTTCAGTGTTTCAGGGTGTGGTATGACATGGACCATTCATTTACAATAAATCTCTTCTTTCTTTTTACTTGTGTATTTTATAGGTTTTACTTATTTGAAAGGCAGAGTGACACAGAGGAACAGGAGTGAGAGAAGGATGAAGAAGTCTTCCTTAGCTTGCAAGAGATTTGATATTTTGTTTACTTTTGAAGCACTAACAACTTAATTTTTTTCTGATTTTGTTTCATAACTTTATGCTCCTGTATTTATTGTTTCTATG
Source organism: Sylvilagus floridanus (assembly GCA_949820135.1). Classification (NCBI taxonomy): domain Eukaryota; kingdom Metazoa; phylum Chordata; class Mammalia; order Lagomorpha; family Leporidae; genus Sylvilagus; species Sylvilagus floridanus. The sequence continues at coordinate 57,040,896 of OX463226.1, read as the reverse complement.
CATAGTGTCAGTTGATTTTGCTCCTTTCTCTAGTTTCTAGAGTTGAGAACTGAGACTATTGATTAAGCTTCTCTTGCTCATATTGGACGCATCCCCCATGCTGTTTTGGGCAGCATCATTATATTGCAATGTCACTTTTCCATTTTCTTTCAGTTCTATATATTGTTTCCCCTTGGAGCCTTAATCTTAGACTCATAGCCTACCAAAATGTTATTTGTTTAATTCCCAGATGTTTGGGAATTTTACATCATCTTTTTCATTGATTTCTCATTTGATTTCCCATTATCAGTGAACATACTTGTAGGAATTCAGTTATTTTAAATTAGTTGAGGTTTATTTTAAGACCCAGAAGTTTGGTCTGTTTTGGTGAATTCAACATGGGTTATTAGAAATATAGTGTGCATGCTGTTCGTGAGTGAACTAGACTGCATTAATATCAGTTAGTGTTAACTGATTGCATTATTCAATTCTATACCCTTGCTGATTTTCTGTCTATTCCATGGCTAGAGTGGAGTGTTAAAGTCCTCAACTAAAATTGTGGATTTATTTGTTTTTACTTTCAGTTGTATCAGCTTGTGACTTGTGTTCAAAGGACGTCTTGTTCTATGTATACACATTTAAATATGATCTTATATCTTCCTTATGGGTTGATTGTTTTCTCTATATATACTGACCCTCTTCATCTCTAGTATTTTTTGTTATGAAGCCTACTTTCTCTAATATTAAAATAGCCAGTATGTATTTTAAAAATAATGTTTGAGTGATATATCTTCTTCTATTCCTTTACATCCAACCTTCCCACGCTGTTATATTTCAAGCGAACTTCTTGTAAATAGCATATTTTTGATTACCGAAATTTAATTGGAGCATAGATGCAATTTATGCTACTGTACATAAACTTAGCACATTTTATATTAGGTACCAGAATTATTGCCATCTCTAAGAAGCAAAAGAAAATTGTTACATGTTAAGGCTTAACTTTGTCACTTTATAATTTTGTTTGAAGTTTTGTCTTTCTCTTTTCCTCTCTTTCCTGATCTTTGGGTTACTTAAACAGTTTTAGGATTTCACACTGATTGTGCATTAGAGGGTTTTAAAAATTATATCTCCTTATAAGATTTTCTTTCAGTTGTTATTATTATGCATTTTAGACATATTATACACAACTTACCACTGTCAAATCATATTTATATTTCATCACTAGAGGTGTAGAAACCTTACTTCCAAATAGTTCTCTTTACCTTCCTTTCTTTTTAAAATAGATAAAAAGTTAGATAATTCTTATATATCCATTAGATACCATATTAGATGGTTCAAACATCAAGTATGGTTTCAAATAGATATATATGCTAAAAACAATTTGTCCTTAACCTTAAAAGGCCTTTATTTGCCCTTCATTGATGAATGATGGACTTTTTGGCTGACAGTTCTTTTTTTGTCAATACTTCGAAAATGTTAGACCACCTCCATATTCCCTTCACTGTTTCGTATGAAAAAAAAACTTGTCATTCAAATTTTAATCTCCTTTTATCTATACATATGATTTTAGTTGAATACTTTAAAGAATTTTCCTTTGTTTTTAGTTTGCAGAAATTTTGTATGACATGTTTTGATATGAATTTGAGTTTACCTATTTAGGGTTGAATTAGCTACTTGCATCTGTAGGTTTCTGTTGTTAACAAATTTGAGATGACTTTAATTATTATTTTATTGAATAGTAAAATGGTGCAATCACTGTGGAAAACAGTTTTTCCATTTCTCAAAAAGTGAAACAGAATCATCATAATTGTACTTTGAAGTATATACCCCAAACAATTGATAACAGGTGTGTGAAGAAAAGCTCACCCATAAATATATTAACCACACTATTCAAAATAATCAAAATGTAGGGAAAATCCAAAGTTCCATCAAGGGATAAATAAATATTGTATATCTGAAATGGAATATTAATCAACTACAAACAGAAATTAAGTACTGATACATGATACAAAATTGATGAACCTGGAAATCATAAGGAGTTAGTTACAAAATATCACATATCATATGATTCCATTTTTATGTACTTTGCAAAACACACAAATCTGTGGAGACAGATTTGTGGATATTCATGATTGCATAGAGCTATGGGGTGTTGGGGGGTAAGGGAGTGCCAACTAAAGGGCCCAAGGTTTCTCTTTGTGGTGCTTACATCCCATATGGGAACTGATTTGAGACCTGGATGCTCCACTTCCTATCCATGTGCCTGCTAATGTTCCTGAGAAAGTAGCAGAAGATGGCCCAGGTGCTTGAGCCCCTATGTGGGAGATCTGGATGAAGCTTCTAGCTTCAGATTGGCCCAGCTCTGGCTATTGCAGCCATTTGTAGAGTCAACCAGCAGACAGAAGATCTTTCTGTTTCTCTCTCTTTCCCCCCTTCCTCCCTTTTCCTTTCCCTCCCTCCCTCCCTCCCTTCAACTCTGCTTTTCAAATAAATAAATAAATCTTAAAAAAAAAACTTCCCTCTTGTCTTGCTTTGCAGAAACTCGAGAGATATGCAAAAGGTTGATCAATCAATCCCCAAGCAGGTATTGAACATAAATATTTGCCCTCAATTTTTCTACAAACACAACATGTCACAATTTGTAGATGTGAGTTTTAAGGAGCAAACATGTGCTTTATTCACTTCCCCAATGGACCCAACAGTGAGCTCAGTATAAATAGTTGGTGGGGACTACATAAGAGCCTATCAAGGGGCTGGTGCCATGGCGTAGCAGGAAAAGCCACTGCCTGCAATGCCAGCATCCCATGTGGGTGTTAGTTTGAGTCCCGGCTGCTCCATTTCCGAACCAGCTCTCTGCTATGGCCTGGGAAAGCAGTGGAAGATGGTCCAAGTCCTTGGGCCCCTGCACCTGTGTGGGAGACCCAGAAGAAGCTCCTGACTCCTGGCTTCAGATCGGTGCAGCTCCAGCAATTGTGGCCATCTCAGGAGTGAACCAACAGATGGAAGACCTCTCTCTCTCTCTGCCTCTCTCTCTCTCCCTCTCTCTTTGCAACTCTGCCGTCAAATAAATAAATAAATAAGGCCCTATCAAGGTATAATTCTAAAACTCAGAAATGAGGTCTACAACTGAGGGTAGAAGCACAATCTTTCATCGTGCCCTTCAAGATACAAGATAGAATGATATGAAACTCTGCAGCAATGGGGACTACAGGCCTTCAAGCAGAAAAAAATCTCCTGCAAATACTTTCAATTTTGCTGATATTGGTGCATTCACATATGTATTGAGGGTCTGATATGTGTCTGTGTTTGTTCCTTGTTACATAGAACTGTAATTATATTTGTCTTCACAGAAAGCAGAAAAGGGACGATTTTTGTGACAGTTTCCTCTTCTAGAAAGCATTATGTAGCAAATTCAAAAGATAGGGGAAAGTAAAAAGAAATACATAGATTTATATCCTCAAAATAATTACAGTAGTTTGATTTTCATATTTTTCTATATATTTTTCTATTGTTTAATTATGTGCTCAAAAAGAAAAATAGGGATGGGTTGTGACATATTGGCTAAGATGCTGCCTGGAATGTTGGCATTACATATCATAGTATTTAGGCTCAAGTCCCTCCCAAATCCAGCTTTCTGCTTTTATGTTATTAACTTTTGTAAACAAAACATTTAATTACATACCATGATGTGCTATGATATTCTCTGATTTTTGTTGACATTCAGGTAGTTAATAATAAAAAAAACCACTGAGATTGTACTTTATTATAAACAGCACTAACAAACTGCTTACTAGTCATTCTCAATCCAAAATCTTCCAAATTTAACCTGTTGTTTCCCTCTGGCACCAGCCTGATCTTGCTTTTTTTCTATATTAAAATACTAAAGTTATTTCACATGTATATTTTTGTGTCCCTACATGTCCATGTCTAACCACTGCTACTGCTGTGTCCTATCATATTGTTCCATACATACTTAAAACCAAGCAAAAAGCATGGAGTTCCATCTTTAAAAACTAAACAGGCATTTTAGGCAACAAATTATTGGCAATGGAGCCTAGACAACATTTATCAAACTTGATAGGGAAAGTTCTCACTATGCATTATTATAAAAGGGTCTGCCAGATATCAACTGTTACAGACATATAGTAAGACGGAAAAGTTTAACAAACTACTTAAACTATTTTTTGAAGAGACTTCCTCTACTGCCAAATATCTTTTTTTTTTTTTTTTGACAGGCAGAGTGGACAGTGAGAGAGAGAGACAGAGAGAAAGGTCTTCCTCTTGCCATTGGTTCACCCTCCAATGGCCGCCGCGGCTGGCGCGCTGCGGCCAGCGCACCACGCTTGTCCGATGGCAGGAGCCAGGAGCCAGGTGCTTTTCCTGGTCTCCCCATGGGGTGCAGGGCCCAAGCACCTGGGCCATCCTCCACTGCACTCCCGGGCCACAGCAGAGGGCTGGCCTGGAAGAGGGGCAACCGGGACAGAATCCGGCGCCCCGACCGGGACTAGAACCCGGTGTGCCAGCGCCGCAAGGTGGAGGATTAGCCTGTTGAGCCACGGCGCCGGCCTGCCAAATATCTTAAATAGCTTCTTGGTCAGTCATCTGGAAGCAATGATTCACATAATTGATTAATTTGGCTTCCAGTTTGGGATGAGAACCACTTATTTCTATAGTTGCTTGCATTTTAGCTTTACTGTCGTCTACAGAACTAAGTTTTGGGCCTTTTTCCTGTTTTTTTTTTTAAGGCTTCTTGACCCTTTGATCTTGGTGTAGATCGTTCTGAGTCTTTTCCCTCCTGGTTTTTGCCCATTTTCAGCTGGGATATCTTGTTTGGATTTCTTCACTGGAAGTTTTCTTCAATTTCTTAATCATCAAAATCATCATTGTCATCATCTCTGTTATCATCCATCACCATCATCATCATTGTCATCACCATCTTCATCAGCTGCATGCTTTACTTTTTTGTGGTATCTTGGTGCTGCCTTCAGAGACAGATCACTTTCCATATATACTTAATAGTTTCACAACCTCCACCTCTTTGTCATTTGATTCTGCATCTTCCTCCACTGCTACAAAGTGTTGTCCACTAATATGCAGAGGTCCTGAACCACACTTCAACCTTGAGACCACACGTAGTGTTATTTCAAAACCCCCAAGAGAAATCATTGACTGTATAGCCATTTTCAGTTGTCAGCGTTACTTTAATTATGTTCCTTCATAAGTCACTGATATTTCTCATATTATTAAAAGTTAATAGTACCAAGACATCAAACAAAAAGGATTCTATACTCTTTTAATCATTTCCCCCATAGCAATGTGTGATAAACAATGTACATCATGCCATAAAATTCAAAGAATGAACCATTGATGAGATGGATAAAACATGCTGGTCAGGGACATCCTGAAATTCTCACAGTCCACTGTACTCTCCCAAACTGACTTTAAGGTCCTTCAAGCTCATGAGCTGTATTTTTGAAATTAGCTATCAATTATATCAATAACACATACCATCTGATTGAAAATTAAAACATTTCCACTAAGATTAATTATTCCACTCCAAGTCAACTTTTCTCCTCCCTCCTTCTTTCCTTTTCTCCCTCCCTTCCTGCTACTCTTCCTTATTTCTTTACTTCCTTTCTTCCTCCCTCCTATCATTCCTTCTTTCTGTTCTTCCCTCCTTCTCTCCTTCGTTTATATCCATGTAGACTCTTGGTTTCCTACTGATTCCTTTCAATCTGGCACCATTGGTACTTTGGTGTCCAAGTTGGCACAGATTTGACTAGTTCTATCAATCTGACTTTTATGTTCTTTTGATAATTTTTTATTGCTTACCTTGGGACATGAAAAGATGATAAGAGCCCATTCTATTCATTCCCTAAACCTGTTAATTTCTGTGCATATCCTTGGTTCCTTCAATAGAGAATGCATTTTGAAGTCAAGGCCAGGGTGTTACTTGTGCTCATTATCATTAGGTGTTGCTGTTTCTAGGCAACTCTCAGTGGATGGGGCTAGGGAACATACATGTGTGGGTTAACACACACACACACAAACACACACACATACACACACATGCTTAAATTATGATGTTTCTCTATATACACAGAGAAGCCTGGCTCCTGGCTTTGGATCAGCGTAGCATGCTGGCTGCAGCACAGCGGCCGTAGTGGCCATTTGCAGGGTTGGGGGGAGGACCAATGGAAGGAAGACCTTTCTCTCTGTCTCTCTCTCTCTCTGTCTAACTCTTCCTGTCAAAAAATAAAAAAAGATAAATTTCTTCTCCTAAGCTGAGAAATCTGATTCCCCTTATCTTTAATATATTCACTTTTTCAATCCATCCCCCTGGCTATAAGCAATCTCTCATAATCACTAGCCATCACTGCCATCTTCATGTCTGATGTCTTCTTCTTCCCACTTGGTTTCATATATATTTATTGCCTCATATTGTGTTACACAGACAGTCTTCTGAAACCATTGTGTATCTATCACCCTGCACTGGGCAAACCGTCTGTACCAAAATACTCTCATCCTTCTTGGTGTCTGGTACTCTTCTCTGGGATACCTCATCAGCTTTCTGAATGCTCCTTCCCCCACACCTTTATGTTGATGCTAGGTTCATCTAATGTCTATAAGATTAAATTATTCAGAAAGACAAAGAAAAGAGAAATACTGAATTCTTCATTTTATTGTAGTTTAATTAATATGGAAGACTGTATGAATTTTAATTGTACAACTTCAGGAGTTTTTTATATATGAATATATCAACTCATCAAAATCAAGGTAGCAAACATATCCATATCATCCCTATTCATTTTGATTTTTAAAAATGAAACATTTTGAGCTAAGTTTAGATTCATATGCAGTTGTTAAGAAACAGCAGAGTGTTTTCACCTACACTTTTCCCAGTTCTCTCCAATGGTAGCAACTTAGTAAACTACAGGATAATATTACAACCACGGAGAGTGACATTGACATCAGCATATAAGAAACATTTCTGGGGCCGGCGCCGTGGATCAACAGGCTAATCCTCCGCCTTGCGGCGCCGGCACACCAGGTTCTAGTCCTGGTCGGGGCGCCGGATTCTGTCCCGGTTGCCCCTCTTCCAGGCCAGCCCTCTGCTGTGGCCCGGGAGTGCAGTGGAGGATGGCCCAAGTGCTTGGGCCCTGCCCCCCGTGGGAGACCAGGAAAAAGCACCTAGCACCTGGCTCCTGCAATCGGATGAGCGCGGTGCGCCGGCCGCAACACGCCATCCGCGGCAGCCATTGGAGGGTGAACCAACGGCAAAAGGAAGACCTTTCTCTCTGTCTCTCTCTCTCACTGTCCACTCTGCCTGTCACAAAAAATAAATAAATAAAAATAAAATAAAAATTAAAAAAAAGAAACATTTCTGCCACTAAAAGGATCTCTTATTTGTCTTATAGATGTACCCATTTCTCTACTGCTTCTACCCCAATTGTTACAGTTTTGTCATTTCATACATACGTGTGTGTGTGTGTATATGTATATATATTCACACATATATGGCCATATAATATGTAATGTTTTAGGATTAAATTTTTTTTTACTTGGCTTAATTCTCTTGAGGCTCATCTGTGCTGTAACATTTATCAATAGTTCATTCTTTGAATTTTATGGCATGATGTACATTGTTTATCACACATTGCATAACAATTGTGTTCTTATGAACAATAATTTTATAAATATTGGTGAGCAAATTTTAAATGTTAATTTATCTGAGAAATACAAAGAGTGAGTGAGATAGACGTACAGATACAAAGAAATAGAAAAAAGAGATTTCCTTTCCACTGGTTCTCTCCCCAAATGCCTACAATAGCTGCGGTGTACCAGGCCAAAGGCAGGAGCCAGGAACTTCACATGGGTGGATGGGAACCAACTACTTGTCCTATCATTTTTGCTGTCTCCCATGGTGTGCATTAGCAGGAAGATGGAACTGGAAATACAGCCTGAACTCACATGCTTTGATATAGAATGTGGACATCCCAAGTGGCAGTTAAACTGCTGAGCTAAATGCCCAGCCTTGTATACAGATTTTTTGTGAGAACATAAATATGTATGACAAACGGCCAATTATTGAGTTGTATAGCAATCACATGTTTAGTTTTTTTATGTAAAGCTGTCAACTGTGGCTTTATTATTTTGTATTATCAACAGAAATGTATGAATGATCGAGTTTTTCCTCATCCTTGTCTATGGTGAGTATTGGCTAATGGTGACATTTTTCTGTGCATCTTTGGTGAAAATTGTTTTTTTTTTTTTTTTTTTTTTTGATGAGCAGAGTTATACAGAGAGAGAGACAGAAAAGTCTTCCTTTTTTCCGTTGATTCACTCCACAATGGCTGCTGTGGCCGGCACGCTGTGGCAGGCGAACCGCGCTGATCCGAAGCCAGGAGCCAGGCACTTCTCCTGGTCTCCCATGCGGGTGCAGGGCCCAAGGATTTGGGCTATCCTCCACTGCACTCCTGGGCAATAGTAGAGAGCTAGACTGGAAGAGGAGCAACTGGGACAGAATCCAGTGCCCTGACCAGGACTAGAACCTGGTGTGCCAGTGCTGCAGGCAGAGGATTAGCCTATTGAGCCACAGCGCCCAATGATGAAAAGTCTTAAAAAAGTCTTTTGCCCATGTTCTAGTTGAGTTGTCTGCAGTTTTACTGTTGAGTGCTCAGAGTTTTGATATATTTCAGATACTATCCCTGTTTTGGATATATGTTTTCTTTTTCTATTTGACAGGTAGAGTTATAGACAGCGAGAGAGAGAGAGAGAGAGAGAGAGAGACAGAGAGAGACAGAGAGAGACAGAGAGACAGAGAGAAAGGTCTTCCTTCCATTGGTTCACTCCCCAAATGGCCACTACGGCTGGAGCTGTGCGGATCCGAAGCTAGGAGCCAGAAGCCAGGTGCTTCCTCCTGGTCTCCCATGTGGGTGCAGGGGCCCAAGCACTTGGGCCATCCTCCACTGCCCTCCCAGGCCACAGCAGAGAGCTGGAGTGGAAGAGGAGCAACCGGGACTAGAACTGGGTGCCCATATGGGATGCCAGCACCACAGGTGGAGGATTAACCAAGTGAGCCACGGCACCGGCCCCCTGGATATATGGTTTGAACTCCCATTTTTTTTTATAAGTAGTCTGTTCACAAATAATAAACAGAACATTTAGGCCATTTCTGCACTGGGTTTTCTTTCAGTAATGAGCTTGGGGAAAGTGCTTCACAGAGAGGATTTAAACCAAAGGAATACGTCTTTGTTCAGTGTAATGCTGTGACATTTTGATGCAAAGCTTTACTTGATTATCAATCTTTATATTTAGCATTTTCTGGATTTGAGATGGATTTTTAAAAGATCTAGGAAAAATGATAAGGGGAGGGAAAAAAAAGACAGTGTGATTTTTTTTTTAAATTTTTTTAAATTTATTTTTTATTTTTTGACAGGCAGAGTGGACAGTGAGAGAGAGAGAGAGACAGAGAGAAAGGTCTTCCTTTGCCGTTCGTTCACCCTCCAATGGCTGCCCCGGTCGGCGCACTGCGGCCGGCACACCGCGCTCATCCCATGGCAGGAGCCAGGTGCTAGGTGCTTTTCCCTGGTCTCCCATGGGGTGCAGGGCCCAAGCACTTGAGCCATCCTCCACTGCACTCCCGGGCCACAGCAGAGGGCTGGCCTGGAAGAGGGGCAACCGGGACAGAATCCGGCGCCCCGACCGGGACTAGAACCCGGTGTGCCGGCGCCGCAAGGCGGAGGATTAGCCTGTTGAGCCACGGCGCCGGCCGACAGTGTGATTTTTTAATGACATCAAATAAATATCTATTTAACACAGCAAGTTAAGCCATCACCCACAACACAGGCATCCTACATGGGCGTTTGTTTGAGTTCCAGCTATCCCACTTCCAAACCAGCTCCCTGCTAATGTATCTGGGAAAACAGCAGAATTTGGCTCAAGTGCTTGGGCCCCTGCCACCCATGTGGGAGACGCAAATAGAGTTCCATGGTTAGTGGCTTCATTCTAGTCCAGTGCCAGTTGTTGTGGCCAGAAGACGGAAGATCTCTCTCTTTGTCTCTTCATCCTCTCCGTGTAACTCTGCCTTTCAAACAAATAAATCTTTCTAAAAATAGCTATTTAAATATTTTTAATTAAAGTTATTCCTTAGAACCAAGGAAATAATAAGAAATATCTAGTGACAGTGCTGACTTAAGCTTGCCATAGGCAGCTTTCAATAATGACCATTATCACCAATGCTAGGGGACCAAATATCTCTGTTCTCTGGAACACACACATGCCTTAGGATACAAAAGAAGAATATTTGTCTTTAGTTTTCTTATTAATTTATACGCTCTCATTTTGGTCATTTTGCCTTAAAAAAACTAATTGGGAATTATTCTCTCCTCTGTGTTCTGGAAGAGAACTTGTAGTGTTAGTGATATTTCTTCTTTTATATGAATTTTCTGAAACTTTATTTTTTCTTGTTAATGAAATATTAATACAAAGTGAACAGATTCAATGTAGTCCATAGATAAAATTCTAAGACTAAATTCCCTAGTAAACCTAACTAGGCATGCAGATTTTTTTTGCAGCACTTTGAAATAATGAATTCATTTCACTAATGGATGTAGAGATATTCAAATTGTCTATTCCATTTAGGGTCAGATAATTTATGTTTTCAATGAACTCTGTTTTATCTAATGTTTCTAATTTATCATGATAAGTCACACTGTAAATTTCCTTATTGTTAATCAAATGTCTATAGGATTTCTAGGGGTGTCTCTTCTCTTATTCCCATGGTAGGTAATTTGTATTGTCTTTAGTTTTTTTCTCCTGGTCAGTCTGAACAGGGTTTCATCAATTTTATTTATCTTTTCTGAGGGCTAGCATTGGGTTTCCTTGATTTTTCTGTATTTATTCTGTTTCCTACTTCACAGTGTTTTATTTTTATTATTTCTTTATTTTTCTATGCATTTAATTTGTTCTTTTTCAATTGCTTCAGATAATAAAGCCATTGATTTGAAATGCTTTTATTCTAATATGGAAACTAGCATTAGAAATTGATCTCGAAGCACTGCTTAAACTACATTTAGTGTTTTATTATTTTGTTCACAATACTTTCTAATTTAACATTTAATTTTTTCATTGATGCATGTTGTAGAAATGTATTTTTTAATTTATGAATATTTGAAGATTTTAACAGATTTTGTGATATTGATTTAAACATATTTATATTAGAACAAACTTCATATACTTCATATATAGTTTTAAGAGCATAATGATACTTCCCACCCTATTCTCCCTCATCCTTCCTTTCTTATTTTTAATTTTTACAATGTGATACTTTCAATTTACTTATTAATCATAAACTTAAACCTTCATTGAGTAAATAATTCAATAAGTAGTAAGCAGAACAACCACTGTTCCTAATTGTATAGACAAAGACTAAACACTAATCAAATCTCAGATGTCAATTTTGCTCATGTAAAGTACAATTTTGACAGAGTGCAAAAAAAGTATTGGTTTATAAAAATTCTTTTGTGGCAGAACACATACACAGCCCAATTTAAATAGCTTCTATTTTTTCATGATTTATTTTATTGACCAGAAAACCTTAGCTTGGTAATTTTATCTGTGCACTTCAATATACTTCTGTTTTTGTGAATTTTTCCTTAATGTTTCCTTAACTGCCCTTTCATGTTAATCATGTCAAATGAGTTGATACTATGTTCATGCCTTGTATTTATTTATTAATTTAAAATATACTAGCATCAGTTTAGTTGCCAAACCAAAAAAGATGCAACAGAGAAAGAGAACTATAGACCAGTTTCTCTGATGAACATAGATGTAAAAATCCTCAAAAAAATATTAGTCAATAGAATCCAAAAATACATCAGAAAGATCATTCACCCAGACCAAGTGGATTTATCCCTGGTATGCAGGGATGGTTCAATATTTGAAGATAGTGTGGGTGGGAGGGCAGGTATGGTGGGAAGAATCGCTATATTCCTAAAGTTGTATTTATAAAATGCATGAAGCCTATATTCCTTAAATAACAGTTTCTGTGGAAAAAGACATACTACAGGGCAGTTATAATCGAAACATCCTGATACTGGCATAACAACAGACTTGTAGACCAATGGAACAGAATAGAAACTCCAGAAGTCAATCCATGCATCTACAACTAACTTATCTTTGACAAAGAAGCTAAAATCAATCCCTTGAGCGAAGACAGCCTATTTAATAGATCATACAGGGAAATCTGACCTCCACATGCAAAAGTATGAAACTAGACCCCTATATTACACCTTACACAAAAATCCACTCAAAATGGATCAAAGACCTAAATCTGTGATTCAATACCATCAAATCACGAGAGAACATTGGGTAGACTCTACAAGACATTGGCATAGGCAAAGACTTCTTGGAAAAGACCCCAGAAGCACAGGCAATCAAAGGCAAAACTGACAAATAGGATTACATCAAGGTGAGAAGCTTCTGTACTGAAAAAGAAACACTCAGAAAAATGAGTAGGCAACTGACAGAATGAGAAAAAGTATTTACAAGCTACAAAACTGATTAAACGTTGACATCCAGAATCCATAAATAGCTCAAGACATTCAACAACAACAAAACAATCTAGTTAAAAAATGAGCAAAAGACTTAAACTGGCATTTTCCAAGAGAGGAAATTCAAGTGGCCAAAAGACATTTGAGAAAATGCTCAGGATTACTTGCATATCAGGGAAATGCAAATCAAAACCACAAGAAGGTTTCACCTTACTCCTATCAGAATGGGCCACACACAGAAATCAACAAATGACAAATGTTGGTGAGGATGTGGGAAAAAAGATACCCTGGTCCACAGCCGGTAAGAATATAAACTGGTGCAACCACTGTGGAAAACAGTACGGAGATACCTCAGAAGTCTGAATGTAGACCTACTATATGATCCAGCCATACCACACCTGGTAAATTACCCAAACCAAAAGAAATCAGTATATGAAAGATTTACCTATATCCCCATGTTGATTGAAGCACAATTCACAATAGTTAAGATATGGAATCAACCCAAATGTCTATCAGCTGATGACTGGATAAAGAAATTATGGAATACACTATGGAGTACTACTCAGCTGTAAAAAAATGAAAGCCTGTCATTTGCAAGAAGATGGTCGCAACTGTAAACCATTATACTTAGTGAAATAAGCCAGTCCCTAATAAACAGATATCATATGTTCTCCCTGTTCAGAGATAACCAGTTGAGTACCTGAAATATAATGTATTCGAGGGAAATGTATTGAGGAACAATGTTTTGTTTTGTTGTTTTCTTTACTCTTCATACTATTTGCTTAACTATTTTACTTAGGGTAGGGTTAACTATACAACCATTAAGTGTACTAAAAATGAACAATGTAAAAATTAAGAGTTGGAATCTGAGAAGAAAGGGGAGGAAGGGTTGGAACATGGGTGGGAGGAAAGGTTGGAGTGAGGGGGAAGTACCACTATGTTCCTAAAATGGTATAAAGGAAATATATAAAACTTGTATAACTTAAATATAATATATAAAAATAAACAAAAAAGAAATATTCCTTCTGCTGTTTCACTACCCAGATGTCTGCAATATCCAGGGTTGGGCCAGGTTTAAGCTAGGAGCCAGGAACTTTATCTGAGTCCCACATGTGGGGGGCAGGAGTCCAGGCACTTATTTGGGCCATCTTCTGCTTTTTCCCAGGCCATTAGAAGGGAGCTGGACCAGAAGCAGAGTAACAAGGACAAGAACTAGTGCCTATATGGGATTCCAAGAAGTTTTACCTGCTACACAACAATTCTGGCCCCTGTTTAGGATTTTTACAACTTAGAATTATTTCACCTGTTATTCATTAAGAAAATCACTCTAATTTTCTCATGTAACTTTCTCTGAAATTTACTTTGTTTACAGTTATATAGGTACTCCACCTCTTTTTTATTTCTGCTCTTTTTTATTTCTGAATAATTTTAATTAAAAGTTTTAAAGTTTACTAATTGTTTCTTGTGCCCATCCAAATTTGCTGTAATACCTCTCATGAAATACCTCTCATGAGGTTTTTATTTTTTTAAAAGATTTATTTATTTTATTTGAAAGTCAGAGTTACACAGAGAGAGGAGAGGAAGAGAGAGAGCGAGAGAGAGAGAGGGCGGGCTTCCATCTGATGGTTCACTCCTTAGATGGCCACAACAGCTGGAGCTGCGCTAATCCGAAGCCAGGGGCCAGGAGCTTCTTCCGGGTCTTCCATGTGGGTGTGGGGGCCCAAGGACTTGGGCCATCTCCTACTGATTTCCCAGGCCATAGCAGAGAGCTGCATCGGAAGAGGAGCCTCTGGGACTAGAACTGGTACCCATATGGGATGCCAGCACTTCAGGTAAGGGCGTTAACCTGTTGCACCATGGCGCCGACCCCCACCCCCATGAGGTTATATTTACAGTTGGTTTATATTCCAGCTTTAAAATTTCTATCTGGTTTCTTATTGCTTGTATTTTTAATATTTAATTATTTATTAGAATGGTACAGTTAAACACAGAGAGAGGGAGAGAGCCAGAGAGAGCTCTTCCATCTGCTTGTTGACTCCCCAAATGGCTGCAAACAGCTAAGGCTAGTGTAAGCTAAAGCTAGGAGCTCAGAAGTCTGTCAGGGTCTCCCAACCGGGTGGTAGGGCCCCAGGTACTTCAATCATCATCTGCTGTTTTCCCAGGCACATTAGTAAGGAGCTGGATTGGAGTTGGAACAGCTAAAAATCAAGACAGAGCTCATATGATATGATGGCATCACAGGTATCAGCTTAACCCACTGTGCCACAATGCTGTTCCCTCCTTTTATGATATGTATCTCTTTATTTACATTTTATATTGGTGAAGATACTTATTTACTTCTTTGCCCATGGTTTCCCTTAGCTCTCTGAACATATTTAAGACAGTTGATTTAACTCTTTCTCCAGAATATCCAATGTCTAACTCCTAGAGTGATTTTTTTTTTAATCTTGTGAATGGACCAGACTTTCTCATGTCGTTGCACATCTTATAATTATTTTTTGTTGATAACTAGGCATTTTAAGGTTTAGAGTATGGAAATCAGATTCCTCCTTCTCCCTGGGATTGCTCTGGGCTCTATTATTTTGTTTGGTGACTTTTCAAGAAAAATTCATAAACAATTTTGTTGGTACAATTCACCAATTTGAAAGGATTTTTAACATAGCCTTAGAAACAGACAACCATCATCATACACAAATTTGGTCTAAATTAATTTTGCAAAGCCTGCTTATTTTGTCCTGTCTCTGTAATTTGTTTCTTTTAGCTTAGTGATCCACTAACAGTTTATCTTAAATGCCTGCCTCCTCTCCTACAAAAAACAAAAAAATAGTAAACAAAGGAAAGACTCCACGTGTCTTTGAAATTAGCTTTGTATAACTGTTTACAACTCAACCTTGGCCTTCATTTCCTGCTTATTTTGAGCATAAAGATTAACATAAAGGGAAAGCACAATGGTATTATTCTCGGGTCTTTTCTGATTATTTCTCCTGTATATCTGTGTGACTTTCTGGTTTCTTTGATTATATTTGAAAATGTTTGTTGTGCATATTATTTTCCCCTACTGTTAATGTTTGCCTCAGATAGAAGTTGTTTGTTAATTTGCTTTTCTGTATTTTTCCTTAATTTTTTCCATTTTGATGTTTCCAAATATAAAAAGTCAAAATTCTCAAATCAGTGATTTCAAACAAGACCACACAAAGAAGATCAGTGTGTATAATACATCTTCTTCCCCCTAATTTTGCTGTTTTATGAAATGGTATGACCAACAGAATCTTGGATACGTGTGCCTGGATGGAAAAGTTTACTTCTTCACAAAAAGTAACAACCTAGAGTATAAAGAACAGTTTCTTTTTTTTATTAGCAATTCAAATTTCAATACATAATTGTTTTCTATTTTTCATGTAGGTATATGAAAATTTGAGTTGCTCTATTTTATTTACTCCAGAAAAAAGCAAAAATATCTCTCCCAGTACTCTTCAAATGTTTAGATTTGATTCAATAGGCATTATTTATTATATTCCATAGATTCAACTATTTAGCTGTAAAAATAAAAATCATTTTAATGGCAATATTTATCAAGTAACAAACTTAATAAATGCAGATTTAGGAGCATAGTGATACTTCCCAAAATACCCCCTTTCCCCCATGCTTCCACCCTCCCTCCTCTTTCCTTTCTTATTTTTTCTTTTAATTTTTACAATGGCACAATTTCTGATTATTTTATAATCATTAGGTTAACCATCAACTAAGTAAAGGATTCAACAAATGGAAGAGAAAAAACACTGCCTTCTCTTCTATTTGTTGAATTCTTTACTTAGTGGATTGCTTATGGGCTGTAAACAATGACCAAATCTCAAAATTTCAGTTTCATTCATATACATTACATTTTTTGTATTCTATTAGTTACCACAGATCCAAGAAAACATAATATGTGTGTTGTGGGTACTGGCTTATTTCACTAAGTATAATGGTTTCCAGCTTCATCCATTTTGTTGCAAAGGACAGGATTTCATTCTATTTTTATGCCTGAGTAGTATTCCAGAATGTATATGTACATTTTCTTTATCCAGTCATTCATCAGTTGATGGACATCTGGGTGGATTCTATATCTTAGCTATTGTGACTTTGTTGTGTCCTGATTCCCAAATAATACACGAATGGCAGTTACAGATGCAATAAGCAGAAGATTTATTCTAGCCAGCTGGGGCCTTTACCTACATGCACAGTGGTGCTGCCCCACATGCTGCAGGAGGCAAAAACCCTCTCTCCCCTTTCCCCAGCAATTTTATATTCTCTAACAAACAAGTATGCATGTCCCTACACACGAGGCTACTTCCTTATTCTTTTATGGCAACTTTTACAAACTTAGGTATTTCATTGGTGTTTTTAAATGTAAAGGGCTATACATCACAAAAATGAGAAGTCTCAAAGGAAGAACTCAGGCAAAAAAGGAAGCTGTAGTCCACAGATTCCAGGAATTGTTTGCCGTTTCTCATTTCCGAGAATTTGGCCTGTTCCTCTTTTGCCTGACTTGGAGCCTGTCATGGTGTTATAAGCAAGCAAGCTCAGATACAGAGGCAGAGACAGCAATTAGCAGGCCTAGGGTAATTTTAGGCTTCCACATTCCCCCCTTTTTCTCTTGCTCATAAGGAATCTTCCTAATGCAGTCTTATGCATTTATGTATTGACTTTTCTGTGTTTTTAAGTTTGTGACTTAATTTGGCCATTATTTTTGTTTACTGTTTAGTTATTAGGATCAATATACTTATTAATATTAGTATGTCAATTTTTTTCATTTAACATTTTTAATATAACCACTTAACTACTTGGACAGATCACTTAATTATTTAACATATTTATCAATATCACAACAATAATATCAATAATTAAACTTAGTATAACTCATAGCTTATTTAACATAATTACTGAATTAGTTTAACATAACTAGTTATCTTAATATATATCTAACAACAATATCATTTATTTGTCAGGAAATCAATATTAGATCATAAGTCACACAAACATTATTAAAGTCATCTTGAGTACTATCACAATGAACAATACAAGCACAGCAAGAGATACGATACATAATATTGGTTTGTTATCTAGGCTCGTATTAATGTCATAAACGTGTTTGTCCTGTGGAGGGTGTACAACGTCCAGGGTTTAATGTCCCAATGGCAATGGACCCCGGATCAGTCACTCACAGGCAGCAGGCCTGGAGTCCTTGGACAAACAGTGAAGTGTGAGGCGATAGTTCGTGTGGCTCGGGGACAGTTCTGCTGCTCAGCGAGGCGGCGAGGCAGCAAGGTGACAGCTCTGCTGGTCAGGTACAGTGCAGTGGTGATGCAGCAGATCTACTGTCCCCTGGATCCCACCATCGCCTTGTGCCGCATAGCTTAAAGGCTAGTGGGCTGGCTCTTCGGCTCCAAGCGTGAGGAGATTTAGAGTTTCGCACGCACTGGGCCCACGCTCACACACACATGCACAGACAGTGGGGTTACAACTCAGGGATGGCTTTGCGAGTCAGCTTGTGCTGCTACTTGCTCCATGCAGAGTAGTGGACTGCCTCTTCAGCTCCGGATGTGTGGAGATCCAGAGGTTCACACACACTGGGCCGTTGGTTCGGCTGCAAAGCCGAAAGTGTTGTAGCAACTTTTATTAGACAGGAACTAGACAGGAACAGGGCCGCTCATGCAGCTAAGGCCGCTCAGGAAACTGCAGCTGGAACGGCTCAGTAATGGGTCAGGAACTTTTCAGTGACAGCTCGTCTCAACTCTGCTCTTCTTTCTTCTGCTCCAGGTGGTTTACATGCCCCAGGCCAGTCCAGTCAGTAGGGGTAGGAAGGTATCGTCCATTGCACACTGTAATCTGACTGACCAGAGATACCTGTTAGGTATGATTAGGAGTGTCTCCCTAACAGCCATTAGGTATTGCCTCAGGTCCTGACTTATTATGAATAACTCCATTTTATTTTTATTTTGTGGCTAATGGTAACTTTTTTTAAAGTTTTTATTTAATGAATATAAATTTCCAAAGTACAGCTTATGGATTACAGTGGCTCCCCCCCCCCATAACTTCCCTCCCACCCGCGACCTTCCCCTTTCCCGCTCCCTCTCCTCTTCCATTCACATCAAGATTCATTTTCAATTCTCTTTATATACAGAAGATCAGTTTAGCATATATTAAGTAAAGCTTTCAACAGTTTGCCCCCACATAGCAACACAAAGTGAAAAGTACTGTTGGAGTACTAGTTATACCATTAAATCACAATGTACAGCACATTAAGGACAGAGATCATAGATGATATTTCTCTTTTAAAAATTGATTAATTTTCTATGCAATTTCCAATTTAACACCAAGTTTTTTTTTCCTTTTTCAATTACCTTTTTATACAGAACATTGATTCAGTATATACTAAGTAAAGATTTCATCAGTTTGCACTCACACAGAAACACAAAGTGTAAAAATAGTTTCAGTACTAATTATAGCATTACTTCACATTGAACAACACACTAAGGACAGATCCCACATGAGACGTAAGTACACAGTGACTCCTGATGTTGATTTAACAATTTGACACTCTTGTTTATGGCGTCAGTAATCTCCCTAGGCTCTAGTCATGAGTTGCCGAGGCTATGGAAGCCTTTAAGGTTCGCCGATTTCGATCTTATTCTGACAGGGTCATAGTCAAAGTGGAAGTTCCCTCCTCCCTTCGGAGAAAGGTACCTCCTTCTTTGATGGCCCCGTTCTTTCCCCCCGGGATCTCACTCGCAGAGATCTTTCATTTAGGTCTTCTTTTTTATTTTTTTCCAGAGTGTCTTGGATTTCCATGCCTAAAATACTCTCATGGGCTCTTCAGCCATATCCGAATGCTTTAAGGGCTGAATCTAAGGCCAGAGTGCTATTTAGAACATCTAACATTCTATGAGTCTGCTGTATCTCCCACTTCAATGCTGGATCGTTCTCTCCCTTTTTGATTCTATCAGTTAATATTAGCAGACACTAGTCTTGTTTGTGTGGTCCCTTTGACTCTTAGACCTATCAGTGTGATCAACTGTGGACAGAAATTGATCACTTGGACTAGTGAGATGGCATTGGTACATGCCACCCTGATGGGATTGTATTGGAATCCCCTGGCATGATTCTAACTCCACCATTTGGGGCAAGTCCGATTGAGCATGTCCCATATTGTTCTTCTCCTCCCTCTCTTATTCCTACTGTTATATTTAAAAGGGATCACTTTTCAATTAAAATTTAAACACCTGAGAATAATTGTGTGTTAATTACAGGGTTCAACCAATAGTACTAGAACAAAACAGAGAAAAAAATACTAAAATGGATAAAGTATTACATTGTACATCAGCAGTCAGCACAAGAGCTGATCAAGTCACTGTTTCTCATAGTGTCCATTTCACTTTAATGTTAACTTTTTAACTCAATATTTTACTGTGGAGTTTCCACAGTTCACCTCCTTTTGTTGGTCAGGTAAGCGGTGATCTGTGACTCTTTTTGAGACTCCTGTGATTTCCCGCAGTCCATCCCCTAGGCTCTCAACGTCTCTCCCAAATGAGAGGCATTGTGAGGCTCAAGAGCGAGCAATCCCAAGTCATTCCAGTGGCCTCTAAAGTCCACGTCGCTTCACCTTTATTCATTGGGAGGCACAGTTCTTGAGTTACAGTGATCCCCTTGCTGGGAATCTATACCACATTTCCACAATTTCAGTAAAATGGAAGGTAAACATATTCTCTAATTTTTAGACATTTCATGGGTTTATCTTGATTATGTCACCATTATCCACTGCTGATATATTGTAAAAGGTCCATATATATATATATATACATATATATATATAAAACAGCCTATAACTATATATTTAACAGTCTATAGCTTAACGATTTATGTTTTAATTTGACCATTATACCTACAAGCTTAACATGCAATCATAATCATACTAATAGCAATAACTAACAATCCATAATCAGTAATCAACAATCAATAATTAAACATATAACAATTAACTAATTAAGGAACAATTTTATTATTACGTTTTATATATTTCACATTTTTATTCTCTAATATGGGCTTCCATAGACATTCATATAATGCTTTACATTTTAGTGACTAAAAGAAGTATTCATGCCATTTTTTCTCTTCATTTTGCCTAGCATTTTTACATTTAAAAACATCATTATGCCTTAATATGGAAAATGCATAATCTAAGCCAAAATTTTCTACATATACTGGGCTTTTTATTTGTGGGAGTTTCCATAAGTATTTATTAATACATATCCTATAGTCTAATTTGGGGTTTGTTGATATTTCTATATCAAATATATCTAGTATTGACAGGAAGCAGTCTTCATATCTTAAATCTATATTTCTTTTTTTCCTTTTTTATTTTTGCCATGTGTTTCTTCTTTTTCCTTTCTATAAACTCCAATAGCTTTAGTGCTTGTTCTTTCTGAGGCCTGAAATAATCCTTCACATGCATGGCAGCAATCCATTGAGAAGCTCTGGACCTGGTAGCCCCCTGTACAATGCTGGTTCTACTATCCATCTTGCCTTTTATTTGGGTAATTACTGAGAACTGCACTCCTGTATCCACCAGGAAATGAACAGGAACCCCTTCCACCTTAAAAGTTACCCTGGACTCGGGGAGGGGATCTGAGCCCCATCCTCCCTATGCATTGTCATTCCCCTCTTTTGTGAAGAAGACCTCAGCCCGACTGCCCTTCCTCCTGTCTCTTTCTCTGTTTTCTCGCTTAGGACATTCATTTTCCAGTGTCCTTTCTCTTTGCAGAGAGTACATTAGTTCCTGCTGAGCCTAGACCATGGTCTGTCTATCCCCGGGCGGTAGTCCTGCCTTCCCTCTCTGTCTCCCCTTCCTGTTATCATGGTTAGAAGTATTTTGGAAAAGATAAAGGAGGGCTCCAAGATGGTGAAATAGGGAGGGAGCCCACTGATAGTCTGAGAAAAGATAGTTTAATAAAAGTGGAGATACTGTAGTCTCAGGGAAGAGTTAGAGAAAAAACTGCAGAGGAAACTCTTCCAGAATTAGTGGGACATGGTGGACCTACGTGGAGGGCATGGGCGCCCTCGGCTTGGGACCCCAGCCGCCAAGTCTATGCACCAGCACTGGAAAGGGAGGTGATGCGAAACTGCAGTAGCCCGAGACACTGACGGAAAAGCAGCAGGAAAAGCCTAGAGGGAACAAGGCTTGAAGCTCCGTGGGGGAAAGTATACCAGCCTAACTAGACAAGAGAAAAAAAAAATAAAAGGGACCGGTATGGACACGATTCTCTCTCTCCACTCACTTTACAAAGGCAGGGAAGACAATACAGCAGGCACCATTTAGGACATACATAACAGCTGCACCAGCTCGGGGCTGTGTCTGTCCTCAGCCAATCAGAAAAACCTGACTCTGGTGTGGAGAAATAACACGAGATTAAGACCTAGTGAATGTGTGGAGCTTATGAACTGGGACTGTGAAAAAAAAAAAACTGAGGGTAAGTGGGAGAATTCACGGTGTGGCTGAGACATGAGTAGTCTCGGTGGGAGACCCCACAAATTCAGGCAGCTTTGGCTACTCCGTGAGAGACATTGCAGGGGAATCTGAACTCACACTGAGGACTGCACAGATCCTTTGTGTGGTCCTTGGGACAGAGCAGACAAATATTATACCCACTGGGGCTAGCACTCAGGCACTGATTGCCATCAAGGAGAGGAGCTCAGCTGAGTGGAATTACTTCCCTTCTGAATAAAAGAGAGAGAGAGAGAGAGAGAGAGAGAGAGAGAGAGAGAGAGAGAAGATTTACCATGCTAAACCTGGGTGTGTCAGCTTTGACACACCCTTAACCCTGAAGAACTGAACAGAGCTCTCTGGCCACACCTATCACAAGCCTCTAGAGATTCACTAAAAGCAGATAATCCACATAATCTAGAGCCCTAGTATAATGAGAAAAGCCAGCACAGCGAGAAAGAAAAAAGAAGAAACCAAAGAATATCTCCACAATGCCAAACAACAAATGCAAAAACTGAGGAAACAAGAACAAGGAAGACATTATGATGCTCCCAAATGAACATGACACTCTAATACAAGATTATTAAGATGATGAGATAGAAGAAATGAAAGATACGGAATTCAAAAAATTTATGATAACAACATTTAGAGGCTCAATAGGCTAATCCTCCACCTAGTGGCACCGGCACACCAGGTTCTAGTCCCGGTCAGGGTGCCGGATTCTGTCCCAGTTGCCCCTCTTCCAGGCCAGCTCTCTGCTGTGGCCCGGGAGTGCAGTGGATGATGGCCCAAGTCCTTGGGCCCTGCACCCGCATGGGAGACCAGGAGAAACACCTGGCTCCTGCATTGGATCAGCGCGGTGCGCTGGCCGCAGCACACCGGCCATGGCAGCCATTGGAGGGTGAACTAACGGCAAAGAAAGACCTTTCTCTCTATCTCTCTCTCTCACTGTCCACTCTGCCTGTAAAAAAAAAGAACATTTAGAAGTTATCAAAAATAAATGCATAAATTACAGAAACCATACAGGACAGGACAGATAATATCTCTTGTGAAAATGAAATCTTAAGGAGGAGTCAAAATGAAATGAAGAATTTAGTAGAACATGAAATTGAGATATTGAAGAGAAATAAAAATGAAATGAATTCAATGGAACAAATGAAAAACACATTTGAGAACCTTAAAAACAGAATCAGTGAGATAGGAGAGAGAATATCGGACTTAGAAGACAGAGCACAGGAAAATATACAGTCAAACCAAAGACAAGAAGAGGAAATTAGAAATCTAAAAAATACTGTTGGGAATCTACAGACTTCTATTAAGAAACCCAATATTTGGATTCTAGGAATTCCTTAAGGCATGGAGAGAGAGGAAGGATTAGAAGGCCTTTTTGGTGAGATACTAGCAGAAAACTGCCCGGGTTTGGAGAAGGACAGAGACAGAAAGCACGTAGAACCCCCAATAAACATGACCAAAGAGATCCTCACCACAACACATTGTAATCAAACTCACCACAGTGAAACATATAGAAAAGATTCTAAAATGTGGAATAGAGAAACGTCAGATTACTCTCAGAGGATCTCCAATTAGACTCACAGCAGACTTCTCATCAGAAACCCTACAGGCTAGAAGGGAATGGCGAGATATAGCCCAAGAACTAACAGAAATAAACTGCCATCCCAGAATATTATATCCTGCAAAGCTCTCATTTGTGAATGAAGGTGAAATAAAGACCTTTCATAGCAAACAGAAATTGAAAGAACTTGTCATCACTCGTCCAGCCCTGCAAATGATGCTGAAACATGTGTTACACACAGAAACACGGCCATTAATAGGAAAGAAGGTAAAGGAAAAAATTTTCACAGTAAAAGATCACAGGAAGTTCAAAGCATATATTAGAAATATCTTTGGAAAAAATGGCAGGGCAAAATCACTACTTATCAATAGTCACATTGAATGTAAATGGCCTAAACTCTCCAGTTAAAAGGCACAGACTGCCTGAATGGATTTTTAAAAAAAAAAACATCTATTTGCTGCCTATAAGAAACACATCTTTCCAACAAAGATGAATGCAGACTGAAAGTGAAAGGTTGGAAAAAGATATTCCATGCAAACAGAAACCAAAAAAGAGCTGGGGTAGCCATCTTAATATCAGATAAGATAAACTTTAACACAAAAACTGTTAGGAGAGACAAAGAGGGGTACTATAATGATTAAGGGATCAATTCAACAGGAAGATGTAAATATAATAAACGTATATGCACCTAATTTCAGGGCACCAGTTTATTTAAAAGATATGTTAAGGGACTTAAAGGGAGACTTAGACTCCAATACAATAGTATTGGGGGATTTCAATACTCCACTTTCAGCAATACACCGATCAACCAGATAGAAGATCAACAAGGACACAGCAGATTTAATCGACACTGTAGCCCAAATCGATCTAACAGATATCTACAAAATGTGAGAACTTCCAATGTGCCCTATAAACCTTAAGCCTGTAACTCCTGAGCAACACAAGGCCACTTGCCTCCATGGAGAAGCAGCTGTCCACTGCCTGTCATGAAATACAAAACTCTGATGCTGCAGTTACTGGTGAATATGGAAGTTTAACTGAAAAAGTGTCATTAAATTACAATACTGAAAATACATTTGAGGAACAAGTATATATTGTGGGCTTTGTGTTCTATGGTATTTTGTTTAAACAGAAACTAGAAAAATGGAAATGGCAAGTAACTTTGCTAAACCAAATTCCATGAGTTTTGGTTTCTTGGTACATTGTATTCATTACATATATTTTGCTAGTAAAATTTCCCCAAAACTCACCATGTGAAACTACTATTGTGTTATAGAGGGCAGAACCATAATGCCTGCTATGAAAACACACGGCCTGGGAAAGCAGTAGAAGATGGCCCAAGTCCTCATGCCCCTGCACCCATGTGGGAGACCTGGAGGAAGCTCCTGGCTCCTGGCTTCAGATTAGCTCAGGTCTGGAGTCTGAGGTTATTTGGAGAGTGAACCAGTGGATGGAAGTCCTCTCTCTCTCTCTCTGGTTCTATCTCTCTATATAAATTTATCTTTCAAATAAATAAAATAAATCTTAAAGAAAGAAGTGAAAAACATCACATATATTCAACATATTAAAATATTTTTCAATTGTAATTTTCAGGAAGATTTCAGAGTTTCTAGGAAACATGCAATGTGCTTGAAAACCTATTTAGAAAACTCACACAGTTTTCAAGCATCCCTCAGATGTTTGACAAGGAAAATAAGTAAACCCGTCCCAATGAGGTTACAGGTGGTAGTAGAGGTCTTCCCAATTCTGTCTCACAATAGGTGGCAACCCAGAGATCTGGGTAGCTGCTACAAATAAGGGAAGGAAGGCTGGAATTCCCATTGTTGTGGAGAAGCCTAGCTTTAGTTTTCCAGGGACTCTTCCTGTACGAGTTAACAATGGTGGAGACTGGGAGTTGCATCTGTGCTTCAACCACTTTCTCTCACTTCCTTTGTAAACAGATTCTTCCCAATCTTTCACTCTTTGAGTGAGTGTGATATGGTGTAACCGGTTTAGGTATGCATGAGCTGGAAGCCCTTGCAAACCCCAAATGATAATTCTATCTTCCTACTTGCCAAACAACACTAAAATTCAATATCCCTTTATCATAATTCTTCATAAAATTAAGTATAGAAGGAAAGTTCCTTAACACAATGAAGACTGTATGTGAAAACCCACAGTCCATGTCATATTTAATAGGGGAAATCTGAGTTCATTTTTTCAATATCTGAAGCAAAACAAAGAGTTTGACTTTCACTAGTCATATTCAAGTCATATTCAGCAAAATATTGTAAGTCACTGCCAGAACATTAAAGTGAGAGGAAGAAATAAGAGGAGTACAATGAGAAGAGATCAAATTATCATATTTGATGATGACATAATTTAAAATATGGAAAAACTCAAAGATTACACTAAAAACTGCTAGAACTGAAAAGTTAAACTGAGCAAAGTTCCCAGATACAATATTAACATATAATACTCAGAAAGACATCAAAAATGAAATTTTTGAAAAATCACAAAGCTATCCAATTCACAAAACTACAACAAAATAAAATATCTAGGCATATGTTTATCAAAGAAATCACATGATCTCTACAGTGAAAATTACCAGGCACTGAGGAAATAAACTGAAGAGTCCTAAAAAATGGAAAGATATCACATGTTCATGTATTGGAACAATTACTATTGTTTCAGTATGTATACTGTCTACATAAATTTACATAACCTTCAATATAATTCGCATCAGAATATCAATAGTACTACTTACATGAATAGGAAAAATTCCTAAAATTCGTGTGAAACCACAGAGGACCACAAAAAGACAACTTAATACTTTGCAGAAAATCAAGTCTCAAAGTATCATAATATCAGACTTCCAAACATGCTACAAAGCTATACTAACCAAAACATTATAACATTGGCACAAAAACTTATAAATAGACCAAAGGAACATAATAGGAATATCAGCAACAAATCCATCGAGCTGTAATAAACTGAATTTCACCAGGGGCATAAAAATATGCTTTGGATGAAGGACAATTCTTCAATAAATGTTACTAGAAGAGCCAGATATTCATATGAAAAATAATCAATATAGCCCTACATCTCTTTCCATACATTAAAAAATCAAAAATCTATCAGCAGTGGATCAAAGATCTAAATGTAAGGCACTCAACTTTGAAACTACTAGATTGGTTAATGCTGTGTGTCTATCTGCTGCAATATTGCATTATAATTCATAGAATGAACTGGTATATCACATTAATAAAGAATTTTGAAAATAAAAAATTAATATTTTAAAATTTAGAAAAAATATAATAGCTTTACACTAAGATCCCAAAACAGGCCGGCGCTGTGGCTCAATAGGATAATCCTCCACCTGTTGCACCGGCACCCTGGGTCCTAGTCCCAGTCGGGGTGCTGGATTCTGTCCTGTTTGCTCCTCTTCCAGTCCAGCTCTCCGCTGTGGCCCAGGAGTGCAGTAGAGGACAGCCCAAGTCCTTGGGCCCTGCATCCGCATGGGAGACCAGGAGAAGCACCTGGCTCCGTGCTTCAGATCAGCACGGTGTGCCGGCCACCGTGGCCCTTTGGGGGTGAATCAACAGAAAAGGAAGACCTTTCTTTCTGTCTCTCTCTCTCACTGTCCACTCTACCTGTCAAAAAAAAAAAAAATCCCAAAACACAGGTCTGTCACACTGTGACCTTAGAAAAACCCTAACCTTTCTTGTTTCCTCCTCATGATAAATATGATAAACATGATAATATCTACCTTATAGGGATGCAATGAAGAATAAACTGCAGCACCAGTTTAAGGTGCTCATTACAATGCCTTAATTCTAAGTAAATGTTGACAATTATTATTTTTTTATCTGACAGGTAGAGTTACAGACAGCGATTGAGAGAGAGACAGAGAGAAAGGTCTTCCTTCTGTTGGTTCACCCCCCAAAATGGCCGCTATGGCTGGCACTGTGCCAATCCAAAGCCAGGAGCCAGGTGCTTCCTCCTGGTCTCCCATGCGGATGCAAGGGCCCAAGCACCTGGGCCATCCTCCACTGCCCTCTCGGGCCATAGCAGAGAGCTAGACTGGAAGAGGAGCAACCGGGTCAAGAAACCGGAGCCCATATGGGATGCTGGCGCTGCAGGCAGAGGATTAACCAAGTGAGCCAAGGCACCGGCCCTGACAATTATTATTTTTATAATTTCTACTTCTTTTCATTTTGTAAACTTCTTTTAATCTGAATAAAATTAAAAATGACCTGAAAAATAGCACACAATGAATAGACTTCAGCACATTATTATAGGTAATAGTTTTTAGATATGATCCAAGAAACCAAAGGCAAAAGAAAAAAAAATTAAACAATTAGGATTATATAAAACGAAGAAGCTACTGTGCAGAAAAAGATACAATCTCACTAGGCTAATCCTCCACCTTGCGGCACTGGCACCCCAGGATCTAGTCCTGGTCTGGGCTCCGGATTCTGTCCCAGTTACCCCTCTTTCAGGCCAGCTCTCTGCTGTGGCCAGGGAGTACAGTGGAGGATGGACCATGTGCTTGGGCCCTGTACCCCATGGGAGACCAGGAGAAGCACCTGGCTCCTGCCATGGGATAAGCGCAGTGCTGGCCGCAGCGGCCATTGGAGGGTGAACCAACGGAAAAAGGAAGACCTTTCTCTCTGTCTCTCTCTCTCACTGTCCACTCTGCCTGCCAAAAAAAAAAAAAAAAGAGAGAGAGTGAATAGACAGCTGCAGAATGGGAGAATATATTTACAAATTATTCATCTCATCAATCAGGAGATTAATACCCAATAAATATAACTGAAAAGATTAAATAGCAATAAAGCAAATAATCTGAGTTTTAAAATGGGCCAATGATCTAAATAAATATTTCAAATGAATATATATAAATGGCCCCCAAGTATATAAAATGATAAAATCACTAAAATCAGGGTACAGAAACTGAAATCGCAATAATTTATCAACTCATCCTAGTGATAAAAAGACAAAAAGTAATGCAAAGAGGACCTCTTTCTTTATGAGAATATTAGTATACCCACCATGGAAAACAGTATGAAAATTTCTCCAAAACTGCAAATGTAACTATGATGTGCTCCAACTACTCCACTACTTATGATGAGGAAAAATGAAGAGGAAATTAAATGAGTGTATTGAAGAGACATCTTGTTCCCATGTAGCACTATTCATGATAACCAAGACATAGAAATAATCAAGGTGTCCACTGACAAATAGACAAATAAATGTAGTATAAACACACAATGGAATACTATTCATCCATTGGGCTGAAATTCTATCAATTGTGGTAACATAAATAGAGTTGGGGAATATTAAGCAGTGACAAAAGTCAGATATGAAAGTCCAATGCCACAGATTCTCACCTGCATGTTGATATACTTAAAGTAGATACCCTAGATGTACACAGCAGAAAAGTGATGACTGATGTTGGAAATAGCAAGAGTAATGAGGGAAAGATGGAGCTTGGATAATGTGCACATGTACATAGGAGGAATCAGTTCTAATGACCAACAACACAATAGATTTCACAAGTATTTATATGGGATGCTGGCACTGCAAGTGGTGGCCCAACCTATTATGTCACAGTGCTGTCCTCTCCAGATTTTATGAATATCTAGAAAAGAGGAGTTCACAGCTTCCCAAATTCAACAAATTGAAAATGATTAAGGAGATGGGAATGCATGTTATCCTGATTTGAGCATTCTATACTGTACACTCATATGAAATTATCATGCTGTTTTACAAACACATGTATAATTACTATGTTACAATTAAAAATAAAGAAATGGACTTGCCCCAAATGGTGGAGTTAGAAATGTGCCAGGGGATTCCAATACAATCCCATCAGGGTGGCATGTACCAATGCCATCTCACTAGTCCAAGTGATCAATTTCTGTCCACAGTTGATCACACTGATAGGTCTAAGAGTCAAAGGGACCACACAAACAAGACTAGTGTCTGCTAATATTAACTGATAGAATCAAAAAGGGAGAGAACGATCCAGCATTGAAGTGGGAGACACAGCAGACTCATAGAATGGCAGATGTCCTAAACAGCACGCTGGCCTCAGAATCAGCCCTTAAGGCATTCGGATATGGCTGAAGAGCCCATGAGAGTATTTCAGGCATGGAAAGCCAAGACACTCTGGAAAAAAAAAGAAGAAGACCTAACTGAAAGATCTCTGCGAGTGAGATCCCAGTGGAAAGAATGGGGCCATCAAAGAAGGAGGTACCTTTCTCTGAAGGAAGGAGAGAACTTCCATTTTGACTATGACATTTTCTAAATAAGATAGAAGTCGGCGAACTCAAAAGGCTTCCACAGCCTTGGCAACTCATGACTAGAGCCTAGGGAGATTACTGACGCCATAAACAAGAGTGTCAAATTGTTAAGTCAACATCAGGAGTCACTGTGTACTTACTCCTCATGTAGGATTTCTGTCCTTAATGTGTTGTCCAAAGTGAATTAATGCTATAACTAGTACTGAAATAGTATTTTACACTTTATATTCTGTGTGGGTGCAAACTGATGAAATCTTTACTTAATATATACTAAATTGATCTTCTGCATATACAGATAATTGAAAGTGAATCTTGATATGAATGGAATGGGAGAGGGAGTGGGAGACAGGAGGGGTGTGGGTGGGAGGGAAGTTATGGGGGGGGAAAAGCCATTGTAATCCATAAACTGTACTTTGGAAATTTATATTTACTAAATAAAAGTTTAAAAAAATTAAAAAAAGAAAAAGTATAACAAGAAAATGTGAACCACTCAATATTATGCCAATAACCTAGAAAAGTTAAAAGTAATGTAAATAAATTGGCCAGCACCACGGCTCAACAGGCTAATCCTCCGCCTGTGCTGCCAGCACACCAGGTTCTAGTCCTGGTCAGGGCGCCAGTTTCTGTCCCGGTTGCCCCTCTTCCAGGCCAGCTCTCTGCTGTGGCCCGGGAGTGCAGAGGAGGATGGCCCAAATGCTTGGGCCCTGCACCCCATGGGAGACCAGGATAAGCACCTGGCTCCTGGCTTTGGATCAGTGCGGCACGCCAGCCACAGCACACTCGCCGCTGTGGCCCTTTGGGGGTGAACCAATGGAAAAGGAAGACCTTTCTTTCTCTCTCACTGTCCACTCTGCCTTCAAAAAAATAAATAAATAAAAAAAATTTTAAAAGTAATGGAAATAAATATTTGAAAATCAGGATCTATCAAATCTTGTTAATAAAGAAATGGATAGGCAGATTCCAAGATAGCTTCATAGTGAAAAAACATACTATTTTTGATAAGGGGCAAAGAAACAGAAAAAAATGGAGGAACTGCATTCCCATGGCAGAATTACAGAGAAATCTGTGGTAGAAATCTTACAGATGGAAGAAGGATGTTGTGGAGTAGCATAGAATGTGCAGACTGCACCATAACTTGTGCAGATATAACACCTGACCCACACAGCCAAGAGCTGGAGGATACACCATCTTTGGACTGCAAGGTGAGAGCAGACTGTGGCAGCCCATACTACTGGTAATGCTGCCAGAGGGAGAGCCTTGCAGACTGCACTGTCTTTGAGCCCTACCTGGAGCCCTAATGGGGGTCAATGTACCCACCTTATCCAGCACAAAAAAAGCGCTTTTCTTTCTCCATATCCTTGCACAAAAGTGTCTGGAAACTGGTAGGGAGAAGGCATCATATTGACAAAAGTGGCAGTTGCCATGGCTCTTGTGCTTCCATGTGATCAAGGGATTTTACCAGATGAAAAAATCTACATTCTCCACTGACTTTGAGTATGGCTGGGAAGGTTGACAGGGACTTGGCACCCATATAGGACTGTGAGGTGCCTCCATTCTCTCAACATATTACAGGCACTTAAAATGCCAAGGTGGAATACCCACAGTCATCTGGCTCAGTGAATGTCTCTGCTA
Source organism: Sylvilagus floridanus (assembly GCA_949820135.1). Lineage (NCBI taxonomy): Eukaryota > Metazoa > Chordata > Mammalia > Lagomorpha > Leporidae > Sylvilagus > Sylvilagus floridanus. The sequence goes on along the minus strand of OX463226.1, from coordinate 57,009,351 downwards.
TCTCTGTGGACATGATAAGTTAGAAGAACAGAGAAGATCCTCTAAATCCTGTGACTGTGGGAGCCTTATATATTGTGACTGTGGGAACTTGGTGACTGAACAGGGCACAGGGTATAACTGGGTCTCTGGGCAATCACTGTATCTGGTACAAGGGGCTCAGAGCTCCCTGATTGCACGAGATGGGTCATTGGAGAGGGATCTGTGCTCAGACTGAGGACTACTCAGATCGTCTCTGCAGTTCACATGACAGCATCAGTGTGGATTGCACCCAGTGTGGGATAACCGCAGACATTGATGGCCTAGCCAACAGGGGTGACCATACCCTCTTCCTTGTTGAAAACAGAGTAGATCTGCAACAACAAACTGGGGTATCACACTGGATACTCGCCCCACAAGTTCATACCAAGCATCTTTTCTGACCAGAATGTAATGAAGATGAAAATTAACAACTGAAGTGTCTTTAGAAAATGTGCAAATACATGAAGATTGAACAATAGGCTATTTTATAAACAGTAGGTCATAGAAGAAATTAAAATGGAAATAAAAAATCCTGGAAAAGAAAAATGATGGCAATATCAAAATGTATGGGATACAGCTAAAGTGGTGTTGAGAGGGAAGTTTATAGCAATTGGAAATATATAAAAATACATTAAGAAATTGGAAAAACATCAAATAGATGAGTTATCAATGCATCTTAAGGACCTAGAAAAACAACAACAAACCAAACCAAAATAGGGGAAATAAGTAAATAATATTAGAGAATAGATAAACAAAATGGAAACAAAAACAATACAAAATATCAGTGAAGAGCTGTTTTTTTGAAAAAAAGCAAAATTGATACACAATTGGCACAACTTACAAAAAAGATGATGAAGTCCCAAGTTATTAAAATTAGAGTTGAAAAAGCAGATGTAGCAATGCACACCACAGAAGAAAAAAGAATCATCAGGAATAACTACAAACAGCTATTTGCCAACAAATTGGAAAATACGGAAGAAATGAAGAGATTCCTCTTAACATACAATCTAGAAAAACTGTCATGAAGACATCCAAAATGTAGACAGACAAATAACCAAGATGGAGATCAAATCAGTAATAAATACCCTCCAAACAAAGAAAAGCAACAGATAGCTTCACTATTGAATTACTATTGAATTCTACTAAACTTTTAAAGACGAACTAATACTAATCCTTCTCAAGCTATTCAAAAATGATTGAAAGAGAGATCCTCCCAAGCTACTTTTATGAGGCTATTATCAACTTAGTTCCAAAACCAGAAAAAGATACAAAAAAAGAAATATAATTATAGACCAATAATACTCATGAACATAGATGTGAAAAATCCTCAATCACATACTTGCTAATATAACCCAACAACACATATGGAAAATCACCCACCAAGTGAGATTTATCCCTCCTATGGTGGGATGTTTCAGTATGCAAAATTCAATAAATATGATACATCACATTAACAAATTGATCATATGATCATCTCCATAGATGCAGAGAAGCTATTTAATAACATACAACATCCTTTCATGATAAAAACCTTAAGTGTAGAAGGAAAATTTCTCAATGCATTCAAGGCAATTTATGACAAATCCAAGGCCAGCTTCTTAAATGGGGGAAAGTTGGAACCATTTTCACTAAGATGCAGAACCAGACAAGAATGTCCAGTCTCACCACTGGTATTCAACTTAGCCCTGAAAACTTTAGACACAGCTTTTAGGCAATAAAAACAAATCAAAGGGATACAAATTGGAAAGGAGGAAGTGAAACTAACCCTCTTTGCAGATGCCTTGATTCTATACATAGGGGATCCAAAAAAACTCCACTAAAAGACTATCTGCCTTCAAAAGAGGATTCAGTAAAGTTGTAGGATATAAAATTGACACTCAAAAATCAGTAGCCTTTGTATACCCAGGAAATGACAAGGCTGAGAAAGAAGTTATAAGACCAATTCCATTCACAATAATGAACTTATTGTACATGAAGCAAAGGATCAATAGCTTAGACTGCAGAGAAAGAGGGAGACAGCAGTGAGAGGTCTACATCACCTGACAATGATTTAAAAATAACTTTAAAAAGACTAATTGCTTATAAGATCTTAACACGGGTCTGATATAGTTACCTACTACTATAACTCTATGACTACCATATAACTAACTCTACATGACTTCTACTACTAAAACTCTAGAGGTGTTTTATTGGTTATAACAATCCTGACCCTAGCTTTGGGGTTGGGAGTGACTGCTACCTTCTGAATGCACTCTTGATGAAGAAGATACTACAGTATTATATTTTCTGTGTTTAGAGGGAATATTTTTGTTCTTATCTATATTCAAGGCCAGAATAATATGTTTCTTGCACTGAGCCTTTTTAATTGTACTCAAAGTCTCCACCAGTGAGATTATAAAATTAAATGATCTCTGTAGTTGATCCAAAACAAATAAATACCGTCTCAAAAATTACCGAATTAAGACAAACCATAAAAATAAAGATGGGATATGGAGATGTAAACACTTGGGTTATTTGGGTAAAATTTTCATCATAGGCCACTAAAAAAGTGTTATGCGTGTGTGGCTGGACAGGCACGAGTAAATTTTGTCAACTTTCCTCTTGGATGGGACTCTGATACAGTTTGAACGAGTTGTATGCCAGCTCTGTACCAAGACAAGGATGCATACAATAATTTGAGACATACAATAATTTGTCATTGCCATTTCCAGCAAGGTCCCACTCTCTGGAATTTGTCCCCCCCCCCCCCCATATAGGCACACTGAATTACTCTTCCTCTCTGTCCAGGAGGGAGACAGAGTTTGATCAACCTGTAGAACAATTATCAATCTGTGCTCAGGTCTGAAATGTCTCTGGTGAGTCTACTAGAAAGAAATATTCAACCATAAGCATAACACAGGCTGATGTCTGGTTGTTTATTGGAGGGAGAAAACTTTATGACTGGTTGCGATTAAGTTGGACAGGGATACATGCTGTGGTGCAACTGCGGATCCCTTTCACCTCAGGGCTTCAAAATATATCCTGTACTGGTGAAGACCATCATCAATCACAGAGGTCACCAATAACAGGGTCTTTTGACCCGCAGGTATACTTAGACTCAACAGGAGTCCTTAGAGGGCTCCCTAATGAATTCAAGGCTCAAACCAAATAGCAATGGTTTTTGAGTCTTCCGTCTTCTGTTGGGTAACCATTGATAGAAAATGTTGATTGGATTAATTATATTTACTATAATCAACACAATTTTATGAATTATATCTTTGATGCCCTCAAAGGAGTAGTCATTAATTAGTTCCACCAGCAGGACGACTTGGGAAAACAGAAAGATTCTAGACATGATGTTGGCAGAAAAAAATGATGTTTGTGTAAAGATTGGAGGACAGTATTTTTTTTATTCCTAATAATACTATACCTGGTGGTTACTTTCCTAGAGCCTTACCAGGCCTGAAGGCCCTATCTAATGAATTAGTTGAAAATTCAGGAATTAATGATTCCTTTATAGGATGGCTGGAGGACTGATTTGGAAAATGGAGTAGAATGGCAGCCTCAATTCTAATCTCTTTCACCACTGTGGCAGAGTTCCTAATGACTGTGGGGTTTTGTACTTTCCCTTGTGTAAGAGGACTTGCCCAAAGACTAACAGAAGTGGCAATTAATAAACAAATGCCATTAACATACAAATATATGAAGATTATGAAGAATAGCAAAAAAAAAACCTTTTAAGCCAGTTTAATGTCAGAGTATAAATTAAAATAACATCGAACAGTATGAAGAAAAAAAGGAGAGATTTGTAAGAAATTGCCATGATGTATTTTTATAAAAGTATCAGCTTAGCTTAGTGGGGCCGTGATAAGAGGCCTCATTAGCATGTAGGATAGAGTTGAAAAACCCCAAAGTATGTCAACTGCTGAGTTTGCTTCGCAGACTATGCACCACTTCTAATTTTTATAATATTTAACAATTCTGAAAGCTGTACTGTCTCGATACCTGGCTACCCATTACACCGTGCTCTCCAGTCTCAGTTCTGGAATTATAAAAACTCTGTCATTATCACAATGTAACTCTCCCTCCCTTATCTTAAATCTGCCCCATTTCCCAAACTTTGAGGCACCATGTGAAGTTTAGATTGTACTTCCCAAGTTGCTCAACCAGTGAGGAGCTAGTTGAAAGGACCTCTGTGTGGTAGGGTTAAAAGGAGCTGAGTTTCTGAGGTGCCTGATGCCAACTGCTGGTCACCATTCCTGAAATTGCAGGGCAAACAATGCTTCACTTTCTGCATCTTTCATTTTTCTGAGTCCATCCTTACATGGGTAGGTTGTCTTAGGCTGACTTCTCTCCCCCCAAAATTCAGAATCTTCCATATTTAAAATAACAAATAACCTTAATTGCATCTGAAAACTTAGCTCCTCCATGCCATCTACTGTAACATTTACAAGTTCCAGGAAATGAAACATGGACATCTTTGAGGAGTCATTAATGTGTATACCACATGGTCTAACCATGGGTAAAAATGACAAGATTCAACAATAACTTGTGTACAAGTGTCAGCTCCTTTGGCCGCAAAAGGAACGACGTTGCTCGCAGCTAATCGGTCTTCAAAAGACTTTTACTTAGAAGGAGTGGGAAAGAGTGGGGGACCGGGAGAAGGGGGAAGAGATGGCGCGCACGTTCCTTAAGGGGGAAAGCTGGTGTGCCCCGCTCCTTCTCCCGCAGTCTGCTTATATACCAAATTCAACCAATCACAGTCATTCAATCACAGTCCATGCACAGAGCTCTCCGATCCGCCACTTGATCATGCTCAGCTGTGGAGTCACGCAGCAGGCAGGGCACCAGCGCCATCTTGTTGTTTTCCACGATCCTCAGCTAGATGGAAAGCTCAATCAACTGCTACATCCGCATTACTGCTATAAGCCACACCCACCATGGGGGGGTCCCATGGCAGGCCTATCCATGGGTCCCCACATCTCCTCCATTTTTATTATATTAAGTGACATGGAAACGTGCCTGTCTTGGGTTCCCAATGGCGTGCAACCTGCTTACCCGTATTGGAGGTAATAGGAAGCTTGTCCTACCCTCTGTCTTAGGTTGCTAGGTGCGCCCATCAGCGATTACCCATTATTGGCTACCGTTCCATCATGTTAAGCCACACCTCTCCATGGGGGTGAGAGCGCTAGGTGGCTAGCATAGCCTGCTGAATTACCAGGTTGGTACGCTGCTGGCAGAGTTTTACAGCTCTGATCAGAACTTCTGGATTATTGGAGTTTTGAAAACCAGAACAGCTTTATCAAATTATAATTTAACAGCTTTCCCGGTCTTTACAACGGTTCACTCCCGCCTTTCTCTCGGCATTTTACTCCCCGTCCTTTATCTACGGTCCACTCCCGCCTGTCTTCTGGCGCTGCACTCCCCTCGGTTATAATCCTAGGCCTTTTTACCCGCCTAGATTCCTTGTCTTTTTTCGACAGTTTACTCCCGCCTTTCTGGCATTTTACTCCATCTTTTGTCGTCGGTTTACTTCCGCCTGTCTCCTGGCGTTTCACTCCCCGTCTTTTGTCGACGGAACCTCGGTTATAATCCTAGGCTTTTCACTTTACCCACCTAGATTCCCTGTCTTTTTTCGACAGTTTACTCCCGCCTTTCTGGCGTTTCACTCCCCGTCTTTGTGACGGATCAAATTGTGAATTAACAGCTTGAAGTACATTTAAGAAAACAAATCAAATTAGGTCAGCTTTCTTACAACTTGCTACTTAAATCCAACACATGAATTTTAGCAAATTCCTTCATAATTTCACATTAGCAATTAGGCACAAAGGATACATCTTATTCAAGAAATACTTGGTTCAAAGTAAAATGCTTAATTGGTACTATTCTTCACATGTTCTGAATGCAGACAACCACTCCACATATCTTGTACGCCTTAAACACTAGTTACCTCAAAATTCTCCCATTTCACCCACTTGGCGAGGAAGGTGAGGCCTATATTGTTAAGTACAACCTCGTAAAATTACTGTTCCAGGTGGTATTGATCATCTGTCCCAATTCTAGGGTACAATTAGAATTCTCGTGTAAATCAGTCTCAGACAAAACTCAGTACAAAAAATCATAAACCCCTTAACAAACTTCATAATTACAAATCAATAAATGATCAAGCAATACTTTCAACAAGCCAAAAGCTAAACTAACAAGACATAAATGGCAAATATTTTATCCAGCAAACACACACAATGATTTTAAGGATAAACTGAAACATTTACATTCTTTTGTAAAGCAAACCAAGCATAATCTGCTCAAGCATTCCCATCAATAATAGGGGTAGAGTTAGTACATAATACAAAAACAGAATGGGTAGTTCGGACACTTTTCACCATGATTAGCATTAATGAACTGTTTTATGGCTCGCCTTTTTTAACCCTATTCTTTGCGTCTGTAATGGAGTCTTTAGTCTTTATCACAGCCTTTTTTCCTTGTGCTTCTTCCTCTCATTATAATAAGGCCGTATCCAATTTAGATTTCCACATAGTTTTTGAAAATCATTTAAGGTTTTTAGTCCTGTCGTAGCAATGGCAAATTCCAAAGGGGCCGCATTTGTTGGTGTAAGCCTAAGTCCTAAATATCGAACTACAGTATCCTTTTGAACCTTTTCTGGTGCTATCTGTAATCCTGCCTCGTGCAGACATGAGCTTAATGTTATGAATACTGCTTCCAATATATAAATCCATATAATGGTGGATTTTTGCTTCTCCATGTCGCTGACGAACAGGCTCTATTGCTTATGAAACATATGGTAAGATCAATCACAATCAGTACTCCCGCCTTTCTCCTGGTGTTTTAGTCCCCGTCTTTTGTCGACGGTTTACTCCCGCCTGTCTCCTGGCGTTCTACTCCCCGTCTTTTGTCGACGGAACCGCGGATATAATCCTAAGCTTTTTACTTTACCCGCCTAGATTCCCTGTCTTTTTTCGACAGTTTACTCCCGCCTTTCTGGCGTTTTACTCCCCCCTTTGCGACGGAACCGCGGCTGTAATCCTAGGCCTTTTACTTTACCCTCCTAGATTCCCGTGTATGCACGTTTATCCTTTTCTTACTTCCTGTTTCCAGCAATCGGTCTGACGATCTGAGTCACGGCACCACTTGTCAGCTCCTTCGGCCGCAAAAGGAATGACGTTGCTCGCAGCTAATCGGTCTTCAAAAGACTTTTACTTAGAAGGAGTGGGAAAGAGTGGGGGACCGGGAGAAGGGGGAAGAGATGGTGCGCACGTTCCTTAAGGGGGAAAGCTGGTGTGCCCCACTCCTCCCGCAGTCTGCTTATATACCAAATTCAACCAATCACAGTCATTCAATCACAGTCCATGCACAGAGCTCTCCGATCCGCCACTTGATCATGCTCAGCTGTGGAGTCACGCAGCAGGCAGGGCACCAGCGCCATCTTGTTGTTTTCCACGATCCTCAGCTAGATGGAAAGCTCAATCAGCTGCTACATCTGCATTACTGCTATAAGCCACGCCCACCATGGGGGGGTCCCATGGCAGGCCTATCCATGGGTCTCCACAACAAAAAACTCATTTTAAATATAAACAAAAACTTATTGAAAGTAAAAGAAGAAAGTTTCTTGGGATTTTCTACAAATATAATATGTCATCTGCAACTAAACAGTTTTATTTCTTCCTTTTAGATTTGTATGTCTTATATATACTTTAACTTGTGTTATCACACTGGTTGGGATTGTCGGAAAGCTCCATGTTAACTGATGAGGAAAGATATAAATTCCCTTTTTGTGCCTTAGGAGAAAAGCACTATTAAGCCACTATTAACTATAGACATTTAAAAAAAGATATATAAATGCATTTTGTCAAATTGAAGAAGTTCGTGTTTTTTTCTATTTCTCTATGTGCATTTTTCTGAGAGTTTTAATAGTGAATGGAGGGCCGGCGCTGCGGCTCAATAGACTAATCCTTGGCCTTGCGGCACCAGCACACCAGGTTCTAGTCCCGGTCAGGGCACCGGATTCTGTCCAGGTTGCCCCTCTTCCAGGCCAGCTCTCTGCTGTGGCCCTGGAGTGCAGAGGAGGATGGCCCAAGTCCTTGGGCCCTGCACCCGCATGGGAGACCAGGAGAAGCACCTGGCTCCTGGATTCGGGTCAGCACTGTGCACTGGCCGCAGCGCGCTGGCTGCAGCTGCCATTGGAGGGTGAACCAACGGTAAAGGAAGACCTTTCTCTCTCTCTCTCTCTCTCTCTCACTGTCCACTCTGCCTGTCAAAATAAATAAATAAATAAATAAATAAATAAAGTGAATGGATATCAGATTTGTTTTTGTTTCTGCATCAGTTTATGTAATCATGCTATTTTTCAGCATTAGCCGGTTACTAGGATTGACTTTTGAATATTAACCAAGCATCATTTCCCTGTGCCAGGGACCCCTCCCTAAACAACAGAAAATGAATATTTAAGCTGTAAAGTGATGGTGGCTATGGACAGATATGATAGGTGCATTCCAGCAGGAGCTTTTAAAAAATAAGGGGGCAAAGGAGACTTTCCAAAAAAAACCACTTCACAATTTACACAGTTTTAGTATATGCATGTGTAGCCTTGTAACAATTATGTAAGCAGTGCTATAGCTCTAAAATATCCAACCAAAATATGTATAACCAAATATGTAAAGAGAAATTTACAGTTGTTTGTGCCAGGGTATGTAAGACAATGGACTGTTTTGTTCAGGGCCCAGATTCTGGACACAAATCCTCTGGGACTGCAGGCATAAAATGCTGAAAGCTCTGGTGTCCCGCCTCTCTGACACAAGATTCCTGCTACATGTAAGGGGCCTCTAGTCCAGGATTCAGAGACAGTGTTTTCACCTCCTTTGTCACTAGGATACAAACCTCTGGGACACCCAGAGAGACACCCTGCCCCCATGCACTAGCGGACTGGCTGATCCCTATGGGACTAGCCTTCCTGACAAGCCAAGGCAAAGATCCTGGGAACACAAAAGAACCCAGTGAAGCACCAGAAGTGCCCAGTGAGGTGCAGAAACCAGTGAAGGGAGCTGCCAACCAAAAGATTGCTAAGACTAGTTGGAACCTGGGTTTACAAAGTGGAAGAATATAAAAGGCAGAAGGGAAGCTTGACCACCTCCCAGAACTGTCATGTAGTCTCACAAGATTGGAGGGAGTACCAAGGTGGGAAGGCTCTGCTGAGATGAAAGTTGCAATTCTTAGCAATTAGGGTGGTGGGTTGGAGATGTTGCTTGTGTAATAAAACTTTTTGAAAAGAAATATTCAGGAAACTATGGTGTTAAAATGCCTTCCGGGTAATAGATGTTATGCATATGTTATATGTGTGCACATGTTGTATGTTTATGGGGAAAATTTTTGTTCAGAGCTCTGTTTTAATTGGTGTACAGATAAAATAACATACACACACACACACACACACACACACACACACATAGAGAGAGTGTTAAATTAACTGAAAATATTTAAATATTTTTTGTTCACATAGAAATGGGTTGCTTTAATTTTTTTTAAAGTCAAATGATCTTAAAAATGCTGACCAGATCCTAAAATAGCTCATTTCATCTGGGGAGCCAGAGAAGGGTCCCCCATCTTGCACAACACTGTGTCTTCTACTACCTACCACAGCTCAGCAATTAAATATTTCCAGTCTCTATCAGTATGTACAAATTAATTCCCGAAGCCTTATGAAAGGGATAACTACCCTTTTTTCTGTAATAATGCATGGTCATATATAAAAGACCAAACAGCACAACAAAAAATAGAAGCTTAACTGTGTTACAGTTTTCAGTTAGATTTTTTAAAAGCCCCCCTTTTGAACTAAACAATAAAAGAGAAAGATAAAAAGTTTTACTAATGATTTCAAAATGTATAGACAAGTTGGATATGGTGATCATCATCTTTTGATCTTACCTAAAAGGACATACCTCTCCTCATGGACATTGTCTTCACGGGTCAAAAAATCATGCCTCTGACTACAGATTTCTAGGTCAGGACCCTAAAGATCAGGGATGGGACTGAACATCCCCTTTGCTGATGTCCTAAAGTCTGCCTCTATAGTCTACTTTAAAGAGACCCAGTAAGAAGAGGACCCAGCTAGGCAACAGGAACAATAGAGGGTTGGCTGGTTGATCAACTAACAACAGCTTTACACATTGATCTGCCATCAAGGAAACCCACCAAAGCAAGTCTAGGCCAAATGGAATAGGTTTTCTTTTTTTTTCTTATTTATTTTTAAATTTATTTTATTTATTTATTAGAAAACTTTTATTTAATAAATATAAATTTCCAAAGTACAACTTTTGGGCCAGCACCATGGCTCAATAGGCTAATCCTCCGCCTGCAGTGCCAGCACACCAGGTTCTAGTCCCAGTTGCTCCTCTTCCTGTCCAGCTTTCTGCTGTGGCCTGGGAGTGCAGAGGAGGATGGCCCAAGTCCTTGGGCCCCGCACCCACATGGGAGACCAGGAGAAGCACCCGGCTCCTGGCTTCAGATCAGTGCGGTGCACCGGCCGCAGCATGCCGGTCACAGCGGCCATTGAGGGGTGAGCCAACGGAAAAGGAAGACCTTTCTCTCTGTCTCTCTCTCTCACTGTCCACTCCGTCAAAAATAAATAAATAAATAAAAATAAACAAAGTACAACTTTTGGATTATAGTGGTTCTTCCCCCCATAACTACCCTTTCACCTGCAAACCATCCCATCTCCTACTCCCTCTCCCATCCCATTCTTCATTAAGATTCATTTTTAATTATCTTTATATACAGAAGATTAACTTAGTATATACTAAGTAAAGATTTCAACAGACTGCACCCACACGGACACACAAAGTACAAAGTACTGTTTTAATACTAGTTTTACCATTAATTCTCATAGTATAACACATTAAGGACAGAGATCCTACATGGGGAGTAAGTGCCAAGTGACTCCTGTTATTGATTTAAAATCGGCACTCTTATTTATGGCATAGGTTTTCAATACGGAAAACCAGGGTTTTGGGCAAACAGCAGTCACAACAAAAGCCAATCTCTAAAGAGTCCTATTAGCTCTGCCAAGAGCTAGGCCACTAAAAACAAAATGGTCCCAGGGTGAATAACCCCAGGGTAAAGGCTGTGCATCCTGTTGGCCCTCTCCTAGGCTGAAAAGGTCCTTCAAACTGCCCAGCTTCCAAAGTAACCACTGCTATTGAGGGGACAGTCTAGAGCCAATAATGTTAAAGACAGGACTGAAAATTTCCTTTTAAAAATGCTGCTTATTCATCGTTAACCTTTTCTCAGGCCAACTTTCTTCCCAGGCCAAATCAGGTGATGAGAGTCAAAAAGGGGTCTTCCCTAAGGAGGTATCCTTGCTTACACTGCATTTCTACTATTGCTGCTATAATCTGTGGTCAATGTTCTCACAAAAACAAAGGCCTAGATTGTAAACTATCACAGCACTCATATCTGTTCCTAGGCTTTCATTGTTATTTCTAAATTTCAAGGTACCTTGCTGTCTGATAGCTCTGAAACTTTGGGTCTGTTTAATGCCAACAACCCAAAGTTAGAGTTCCTTACTTATGGAGATACAAAAGGAGTTGTATTCATTAGGACTCTGCATAGCAATTGCTGAAAAGGGAACCAGAGGTGGTCTCCTGGATCCACAAAGTAAATATGGCATCAAAAGGTGACTGGGAGTACATCTCTGATCCAATGACACCATACAATTCATTCATTCATTCATTCATTCATTTATTTTGACAGGCAGAGTTAGTGAGAGAGAGAGAGAGAGAAAGGTCTTCCTTTTTCTGTTGGTTCACCCCCCAAGTGGCCCCTACAGCCAGCGTGCTGCACTGATCTGAAGCCAGGAGCCAGGCGCCTCCTCCTGGTCTCCCATGCGGGTTCAGGGCCCAAGGACTTGGGCCATCCTCCACTGCACTCCTGGGCCACAGCAGAGAGCTAGACTGGAAGACAAGCAATCAGGACAGAAGCGGCACCCCAACCGGGACTAAAACCCGGGGTGCCGGTGCCACAGGCGAAGGATTAGCCTAGTGAGCCATGGCACTGGCCAACACCATACAATTCAATAATCTAAAATAAACAAGCAGTGTCTCAAGAGATCCCCCGAAGACAACAGCTGTGCTTTAGTCATTCTGAAAGCTGACTAATCTATGCACCACAGATGCTTGATGAATTAACTGCCTAACAAAATAAGTACATTGTTCTTATTCTCTAATAATTACAATATGTTATAGTCAATTGTAAAACAGAATGTTTACAAACTGTTTTGTGAAAAGAAATAAAACAAGTTTACTAAAACTGCTTCAGCTGACTTGACTCAGGGCTTCACCTCTTTTGGATCGTGTGAATAACTCTTATAAAGTGGTATAAAGTCAAGGTCATGAAAAATAAAATAGGGGGCAGCATTGTGGTGTAGCAGTAAAGCCGCCACCTGTAGTGCTGGTGTCCCATGTGGGCACAAGTTCAAGTCTTGGCTGCTCCACTTCTGATCCAGCTCTCTGCTATGGTCTGGGAAAGCAGGAGAAGATGGCCAAAGTGCTTGGGCCCCTGCACCCATGTGGGAGACCCGAGGAAACTCTCGGCTCCTGGCTTTGTATGGGCGCAGCTCCAGCCATTGCGGCCATTTGAAGAGTGAACAAGCGAATAGAGGACCTCTCTCTCTCTCTCTCTCTCTCTCTCTCTCTTGCCTCTCTGCCTCTCTGTAACTCTGCCTTTCAAATAAACAAATAATTTTTAAAAATATATAAACCTTTAAACCAAGGTGACTCTGATCCTGAGAGTCTGTGCATCAAAGGGGTTAATGCAGCAGTAAGGATGTCTCCAAAAACTAAAGAACACAAATAATTAAGCTGTAAAGGAGAACCAGCTAAGGGCAGATATGGTGCAGGATTTCCAGCAGGGGCTTTCTGAGAACAAGGGGGCAAAAGGATCTTTCCAAGAAAAGCCACTTCCCAACCTAAACAGTGTTAGTTATACATGTGAAACCTGGTAAAATTATGTAAGCAGTGTTATAGCTCTAAAATACCCAAAATATGTATAATCAAATATATAAAGAGAAACTTAAAGTCACTTGTGCTAGGGTATATAAGATAATGCCCTGTTATGTTCAGGGCCCCAAGATTCTGGATAAAAATCCCCTGGGACTGCAGGTATCAAATAAAATCTGCTTCCTGATAAAAGCCTTGGTGCCCCACGCCTCTGTCCAAGACCACCAGTGCATCCCTAGGATAAATCCTAGTAGGTATAACGTAGTGAAGAAAAAAGCAGCAGAATATAAATCATCAGAATCAATCTGAACGTGAAGCAGAGGGGCGTGTCTGCAAAATGGAAAAGTGGAGAATTCTGGGAAGCTGCCCCGCCTCAGAAGCATGGCAAATCCTAAGAAAGGGTCAGAATCAACTTCAGAACTCCGGGAAAAGTCACAGGATCACAGCCCCTGACAATTGCTTAATCAGAGGCAAAACCCAGGGCATGGACAGATCTCTGCCACTATGACCCCACGGCCTCCCCAGCGCAGGGGCCTCCTGGCGGCTCTCATGCCCTGGCCAGGAGGTGGGCGCAGGTTCCCTGAGGACAGCATGCCTGGTCCCCAGAGCGCCCAGTTCCTGTGTTTTTTTCCCTGGGGGCTGACACAAAGGACTTACCCGTGGTCGTCCTCACTCCTCGGGGTCTCTGGTCGAGCAGAGGCTGCACAGCGGCTTCTCAGACTCCCAGAGGCGCGGCGCGCGGCGCGGGCGCGGTGGGCGCGCGTCCAACGGTCTCCGCGTGGCGCCGCCGCAGCCTCGCCTCCCCCTGGTGGCGGCAGGAGGAAGCGGACGCGACTGACCGGAGAGCGGCAGCGCAGGAAGCAGACGGCTTCCACAGCCCGCCGGGCCCGGGCTCCGAGGAGCGGCGAGCGCCTCCTTCGCTGCTTTGGAAGAGTGAGTGAAAGATGGGTTAGCCTCTATTTAAATAGGAAGCAGGAGGAAGTGATTCCATCTCAGGTGTGTGCTGTACTAAATCTGCACAGGCAGAGTCGCTGGGAAAAAAATAAGCTGCGTTGGTTCCCAGCAAAGGGAATTCCAAGGCCCCTTCCCTCATTTGTAACTGCTGCCCACACCCCTGGGTGGCTGCCTCCTATGAAACAGAATCCTGACAGCCACCCCGTGCGATCTCATCCGGAGAGGCTTTTTATCTTCCTTGTCAATCACCTGAATGAAACTTGAAAACTGTGCATTTGTCATGTAATTTTATCAGTCCACTTGTAGGTTTTTTAGGCAGTTTAAAATTATGGTAAAAAATATAAAATAATTTAGTAAGTCAAAGTCGTGTCAAATTTATGTTAGATGTCATATCTGATTCCCCTCCCCTTATGTCATTTCTTTACAACAATATTCTTTTTATTTCTATGGCATCAGTCTGATTTATCAAATTAAAATACTTGTGGATGTATTTTCCCATAAATTGTTTTGTCATTCACGTCATTAATGTATTCCATAAATCCTGCTGTGGTGATAATGATTCAAATATGTTCTTGGTATTGAAGAAATCCATCCATTTTTAATATTGTTTCCTAGGACAGCATTGTTTTGTATATTGCAGATTTTAGTTATTTCAGTATGACGCAATTAACTATTTTGCCATAACAATTTGTTATGTTCAGGAACTTGTCACCTCATTTGAGTCCTCAGGTCTAGGCTCTGTTCCCAGCTTCCCATTGTGAATGCGTCACTATAACTCTTATTATAATTCTTATTATAAATTGGTCGTAATAAGTATTTTTCATTTTTAAGTGACTTTTCTATTAGTGTCCATGTTTTCACTAACTGTGAGCTGTGGAGTCTATCTTCCATGCCAGGCAGTGATGACTACTCTGTAGTAGAGTCATATGGTCTTCGTGCTGCTCAGCTATTATAGGCTTAAAAGTGTTAGGGCACCTTAGAAGCTCTCATCTTTTCTAGCTTGTCAGTAGGGCCTGTTTGTCACATGATTAACTTTTGAGCCGCTGGACGATTTTGACTGAGCATTATTTCATTTCATACCCACTTCATATTTGCTTTGAAACATACTGGTACTTTATCTAAAACTCTTGCACCTCCTCAAATAATTCAGAAATGAGGAGGGAGGGAAAACTTTTGACTAAGATGTAGGGAGAAGGAGAGTAAAAACTGTCTCTTATGTAGAATTTAGCCTTATGTAAGTATTGTCTCTGGTTATTGTACAGTAGAAAAGAAATGAAGTTAAAGCATTTATTATAGGAGTAGGTGAAGGAACAGGCGTTTGGCCTCGTAGATGCTTGGAATGGCTCGTAGTCGTATCAGAATGCCTGGGTTCAAGTCTCACCTGTGCTTCCTATAATAGCTTCCTTTTAGTCCACACCCTGGGATGCAGCAGTAGTGCTTAGGTACCTGCCAACCACATGGGAAATCTGCATGATGTTCAGGGCTCGTGAGTCAGTGTGGCCCAAACTGTTCTGTCTTTGGCATTTGAACAAATGAGAGATCTCTGCCTGCATGTCTCTGTTTTTCTCATTGTCACACTTTCTCTGCCTCTGTGCCTCTCACATAAACACATAAATAAAAATTTGAAAAATATATTTTCTAGAAAATTTTGCTTCTAAAAATATAATTGCTGCTAAAATTTGAGTGCTGTTACACCTAAGGAAAATTCATTCCCTTTTAAAGATGAGATTGTGTGTCTTTAATGCAGGTGAAGATGAACAATAATTCAAAAACTAAAATATGTCAAACAAATGAGGAAGTTAGAAAAAAATTAATAGTATTTTATTTTAAATTTAATGTAGTGTGAACACACTCATCTAAAAATGTTATATATGTTATATAAACTTTTCTTGTACAGAGATTATGTATTATTTTCTCCTACTAATTTTGGGTTTTGTTTATTGTTTTTCTAGGTATTTCAGGGCATGGAAATATCATTCATTTGGTGCCTTTCCAATTTCTTTTTTTTTTTATTTTTTTTTATTTTTTGACAGGCAGAGTGGACAGTGAGAGAGAGAGAGAGACAGACAGAAAGGTCTTCCTTTTGCCGTTGGTTCACCCTCCAATGGCCGCCGCGGACGGCGCGCTGCGGCCGGTGCACCGCGCTCGTCCGATGGCAGGAGCCAGGAGCCAGGTGCTTTTCCTGGTCTCCCCATGGGGTGCAGGGCCCAAGCACCTGGGCCATCCTCCAATTTCTTCATGTAGGCACCAACTGCTGTAAATTCCCTCTTAACACTACTTTTGGAATATCCCATAAGTTTTGATATGCTGTATTGTCATCTTCATTCACTTCCAGAATTTTTTTCATTTCTCTTTTGATATTTCAATGGCACACTGTTCATTCCAGAAAATGTTCTTTAGTCTCCATATGCTTGCATATGTTCTAGAAATTCTTGAGTTGTTGAATTCAGCATCATTCCATTGTGGTCAGAGAAGATACATGGTATGATTTTGATTTTTTGACTTTGCTGAGACTTTCTTTATGGCCTAGCATGTAGTCTGTCCTAGAGAGAGTCCCAGGCACTGTTGAGAGCAATGTGTATTCTGCAACTGTGGGATTAAAAGTTCTGTTGATATTCATTAGGCCCATTTGGTCTATTGTGTTGATTAGCTCTGTTGTTTGTTGATTTTCTGTCTGATTAATCTGTACATTGCTGAAATTGAGGCACTGACATTCCCCATTACTGTTATATAGAATCTCTCTATAAATATAAGGTTCATTAACATTTCTTTTAAATAGCCAAGTACCTTTTAGTTGGGTGCATATAGGTTTATTGTAGTCCCATCTTCCTATTGAATTGATCTCCTCTTTGTCTCTTTTAACATTTTTATTTGTTAAAGCCTATTTTGTCTGATATTAGGATGGCTGCATGGCTCTTTTTTGCTTTTTGTTAGTATGGAATATCTTTTTTCATCCGTTCACTTTTAGTCTTCAGGGATCTTTATTGGTGAGGTGTGTTTCTTGTAGGCAGCAAATATATGGGTTTTGCTTTTTAATCCATTTAGAGAGTCTGTATCTTCAACAGCTGTGAGTGTAATTGTAGATCTTCTGAATGTAATTTGATGTTTCTCTTGTTCATATTTTAGAATCTCTTCATTATGTTTTACTGTAGAAAGTTTGACTGCAATGTGTTGTGGTGAAGGTCCTTTCTGGTCATATCTATTAAGAGTTCTATGCAATTCCTCTACTTGGACATCCCTTTCTTTCTCCAAATTTGGGAAGTTTTCTGTAATTATTTCACGAACTATGCTTTCTAATCTCTTTCCACACCTTCATGAACTTCTACAACTCTGCTGGCTTGTTTGGTAGTATCCCATAGATTTCCATTACTGATTTTAATTTTTTCTAATTTCTTCTTTTTTGTTGTTGTGACTGAAAATTTTTCAATGTTGGCATAATCAATAATGTGAAAATGCCCATACTACTGAAAGGATTTTTCTGTTTCAATGTGACCCCAATTGAAATGCCAAGGACACTATTTTCAGATCTAGAAAAAATGCTTATATTCATATAGAAATACAAAAGATCCAGAATAGATAAAGCAATATTATACAACAGAAACATAGCCAGAGGCATTACAGTACCAGATCGCAAGACACACTGCAGGGAAGTTATAATCAGAACAGCCTGGTACTGATAATAAAACAGCATAATAACAGACCTATAGACCAACGGAACAGAATACAAACTCCAAAAATCAACCCATGCATCTACAACCAACTCATCTTTCACAAAGGAGCTAAAATCAACCCCTTAGGTGAGGACAACCTCTTTTTTTATTTATTTGACTGGTAGAGTTACAGACAGTGAGAGACAGAGAGAAAGGTCTTCCTTCCGTTGGTTCACCCTCCAAATGGCTGTTGCGGCTGGCGCTGCACCGATCCAAAGCCAGGTGCTTCTTCCTGGTCTCCCATGTGGGTGCAGGGGCCCAAGCACTTGGGCCATCCTCCATTACCCTCCTGGGCCACAGCAGAGAGCTGGACTAGAAGAAGAGCAACCAAGACTACAACCCGGTGCCCATATAGGATGCTGGTGCCACAGGTGGAGGATTAACCAAGTGAGCCATAGCACCAGCCCTGAAGACAACCTCTTTAACAAATGGTTCTGGGGAAATTGGCTATCTACATGCAAAAGAATGAAACTAGACCCCTACTTTACATCTTACACAAAAATCCACTCAAAATGGATTAAAGACCTAAATCTGTGACTCAATACCATCAAATCACTAGAGAACATTATGAGGACTCTGCAAGACATTGACATAGGCAACGACTTCTTGGAAAAGACCCCGAAAGCACAGACAATCAAACCCAAAATTAACAAATGGGATTACAAGGTGAGAAGCTTCTGCACTGCAAAAGAAACATTCATCAAATTAAAGAGGCAGCTGACAGAATGGGAGAAAATATTTGCAAACTATGCAGCTGATACAGGATTACTATCCAGAATCCATAAAGAGCTCAAGAAATTCAGCAACTAAACAAACAAACCAGTTAAGAAATGGACAAAAGGACTTAAACAGACATTTTTCAGGAGAAGAAATTAAAATTGCCAACAGACAGTTGAAAAAATGCTCCATATCATTAGCAATCAGTGTAAAACAAATCAAAACCACAATGAGGTTTTACCTCACCCCAGTTAGAATGGCTTTTTTACAGAAATCAACAAACCATAAATCCTGGCGAGGGTGTAGGGGAAAAGGTACCATAATCCACTGTTGGTGGGAATTCAAACTCATGTATCCACTGTGGAAGACAGGTTGTAGAAATCTAAGAAACCTGAATATAGATCTAGCACATGACCCAGACATCCCACTACTGGGAATTTACCCAAATGAAAATAAATCAGTAAATGAAAGAGTGATCTGTATTCCCATGTTTATTGCAGCTCAATTCACAATAGCTAAGATATTGAATCAACCCAGATGTCCATCAGCTGAAGACTGGATAAAGAAATTATGGTATCTCTACACTATGGAATACTATACAGTGGAAAAAATGGCATCCTGTCTTTTGCAATAAAATGGATGCAACTGGAAACCATTATACTTAGTGAAATGAGCCAGCCCCCAAGAGACAAATACTGTATGGTCTCCCTGAACTGTGGTAAAGAATTTAATACTGCCTTTTCACCAAGATGGCACCGAAGGCAAAGAAGGAAGCTCCTGCCCCTCCTAAAGTTGAAGCCAAAGCGAAGGCTTTGAAGGCCAAGAAGGCAGTGCTGAAAGGCGTCCACAGCCACAAGAAGGAGATCCGCACGTCCCCCACCTTCCAGCGGCCCAAGACACTATGCCTCCGACGGCAGCCCAAATACCCTCGGAAGAGCACCCCCAGGAGAAACAAGCTTGACCACTATGCCATCATCAAGTTCCCCCTGACCATGGAGTCGGCCATGAAGAAGATAGAAGACAACAACACACTGGTGTTCATTGTGGATGTCAAGGCCAACAAGCACCAGATCAAACAAGCTGTGAAGAAACTGTATGACATTGATGTGGCCAAAGTCAACACCCTGATCAGACCGGAGAGAAGAAGGCGTATGTGTGGCTGGCTCCTGACTATGATGCTCTGGACGTTGCCAACAAAATTGGGATCATCTGAACTGGAGTCCAGCTGGCTAATTCTAAATACATGTTTTTTCACCATATTAAAAAAAAAGAAATACCCAAAAAGTAATCTATAGGCATGAAATTGACACTGTGAGTTGCAATGGCATTGAACAGCCCTTGTCTCAATTGTTGAGGAATGGTGCTTTTTTTTAAACTTTTCATACTCTTTGTTGAACTCTTTACTTAGTTTGGGGCTCATATTAGGAATATGAAGTTAACTGAAAATAGATCTTTGCAAAGGATGAGAATGGGAATAGGAGACAGAGGAGGAAGAATAGTGGGAGGGGGGGTATGATGAGAAGAATCACTGGGTTCTTAAATTTGCATATATGAAATGCATGATGTTCGTATACCATCAATAAAGTGTTTCTAATATTAAAAATTTATATTTTTTTAAACAGAGATTATATATTCTGAGCACGTTTTTTATAAGGAAACATGTAAAGTATCACAAATTGATACTTTATATCGATTTTCCTTGTACTCACTTTTTTCAATAATCCTTGAAATTTCCTTAGATTATTCACTTTGCACAGCAGAAAATATTGGTTGCTTTTGTAAATAAGGTTGCTTAAACCTGAAATTCTTTTCTGAGTATTTGAGGAAGGGGTAGATAACTCGGTCATAATATCTTGGTCAAGGCATTAATTCATCAACTTTTTATAAATATTTGGTTTATATATTTAACATGTAAAATATGTACAGTATTTGTCAATAATATTTTAAAATATCTTATAAATATTAAATAATTGTCATTAAACAGAAACACAGACTAAGCAGTGCCATGTGGCTGGGGTTTACTTTCATTCCATACAGAAAATCAATTGTCTTCAGTTTGTGTGCCAAGCTAAAATTTGTATGAAGAGTCCAACTGAGTACTTTACAGTTTTCATACTCTCAATTTCACATAAGAAATTATTCACTATTCTTCTGGAACTCAGGCAATTGAAGTTGGGGGTAAAGTCAGGTGGAAATGTACGTATGTTAAGAGAATGAGCCAACATTTTCAGGCACAATAGTTGGCTCTATGAAAGACAGCAAATAGTAGCTAGTGTATGACCCTCTGCTTGCAATTGATTGTCATTTCTACATTTTTGTATGTTAGTCAAATAGTGTCAGGGAGCTAAAATCTACAGTTCCAAATACCTCCAAAATAAGAAACAGAAAACAATATTTTTTTTATTGCAGTGAAGAAGCTCTCCTGAATAGTAATTTTTTGTAAACAGGTGACATTTTCAAAAAACTCATTTGCCATCAAATTTTCTGTCATTCACATTTGTATAAAGCAGCCAGTCTTAAGACTGAAGTGGTTTTTATACACACTGCATTGCTTTTCATGGTCTCATTTGAGAAACTGGTACATTTTGATGTTAAATTCTGTATATGCAAATAAAAAAGAAAAATAACTCAAAGTTAAAGAAAAGAAATAATAAAACTAGGGAATAAATCAGCCACGGATCCCACATTGTTTGGATCAAGACATAGATTCAGGAAAACTTTTCTCAGTGCAGTAGGAAGTAAAGAGCAAAGGGGGATATGCATTCAGGGTCTTTGGGTCATTTTTAGGTTTCTATGATATAAAGTTTCTTCAGTTGGATTCTTAGTACTCTGTGGTGATCCGGCACACAAGTTCAGAGTGTGAGGAAGGTGGATGTGTTTGTTTCCTCAGTGGTGATTACTAGCTCCATAAAAGCCTACCTATCACAAATAGATCACTGGAGGAGTGAATGAATTATCTTCCCGAAGTGGAGGATCTGATAATCATGTGTATATGCTGAATTAATGTGATACCAGTGCACTCAACTTTGTAATTTTTGTCCATGACAAGTCTAGAGAGGTTTAGAGAGTTAGATTTTTCAAGGCAGGGAAGAGGAAAAGAGATTGAAGGGGACTGCTGATTGGAGTAGAACTATATAGGTTTGTGCTTAAAGGTGGAACATGGTGTACTCCTTCGAGAGGATGCTGGCTGGACACAAAGAAAGCAGTGATTTTCAGATCTGTAGTTGGATGAAGCAATGTCATAGTTGGGCATAGGCTAGAAGGATAAAGGTTTGAATATTATACTGCATTTGTTAAGAATGCAGAGGTGTTCCTCGTGATAAATTCTTGGGTTTGGCAGTAACTGAACTCAGAGAGAGGTAAAGAACTCTAAAACAAGATATGATAGACAGAGACATTACAGGATCTTCTACACATGTGGAAATGGGATTCTCCAACTGATTCTCCCCACTTTATGCTCCATACCCAAGAGCCATCACACCTCTTTCCCCTACCTGACCTCCACAGGATGTGCATTCTTTCCACAACTTCAAGCTTCAGTCAGTGACATCACTCTGGACAGAAAGGCAGAGATGGGGCAGTTGGAGAGAAAGAAAGAAAATTGTCATAGACAATATGTTTTGGTTTCCTTTTAATTTTTCATGGAGCATTTCCTCACGTTCTGGATGCATTACTCCCATCATTATCTGGATAACTTATGCCACTCTTAATTTCTGGCCAGGTGCAAATAGTTTTCCTGAAAATCTTATTACAGATGGTAAAAGAAATTCTACGTTTTGGGCTATTGAGTTTGGGAAGGAATGGGGCGGTTACTCAACTGAGGATGACTAACTGAAATGGTGAATTTGAGGGACCAGTGGGAGACACAATCCGTTTTCAGCTACACATAAGGGTGGAAGAGAGAGTTATGAATTTGACAGACAAAAAATAAGTCTACTCCTGAATATGGAAGCCAGAAATGCATAGACTATGATTCCTGGTAACATCAGTTGAGCTGCCCCATTATTTTTGCTGCCTGAAACCAGTATTTCTCCCTATCCTTTATAGGAACCTGAAGCAAATACTTGTATTTTTTTTGTTTATATCCAAGTCACTCCCTGCAATAAAAGGTGCTTCTACATTTCTGGCCCACTCTTCAGTGTTCTCCAGCTAAGAATATAGAATTACTCTGTCCTCAGTGTTATCCTTGAAGAAAAGGAGATAGATAAGTGTGTCAAAACATTATAAGGATTAAGTAGGATAATAAGCATAAAAAGATTTGTTTCAAAAATAATAATTTAGTTTAATTTTAATTAATTCACTATTCTAAGCTAAATTGGGCTTATTGTCCCTATTTCAAAAGGTAGAATTATATCCAACAGTAGTTCTTCCTAGCATTCTTTTGCCTAGATAGCTTGGTATTGACTGTCAGATAAAGATATCAAAGCTGTGCATAATTGTGATATAGCTGAGGTGTCACTGGGGCTTGAAGTGAGGTTATCCTTGAAAGCATTAGTTCTCTCATTATGAAATCCTGATGCCTCCTCTAAGATGACTTCCACCCAAGAGCCAACCATTCAAGGAACTGTCTTTACATTCTGTTCTCAAGTCTTTGCAGCACTTCAGCCATTACTCATATTGTTCTCTTCAACCCAGCACATGTTTCATCCCCTATCTCCTCCCTCATAAGAACACACAGAGAGATCCCCCTCCCAGATGAGAATGTGGATATCACTGTCTAATGGGTGCATTGAAGCTTACATTTTTGGGTCAGGAAACTTGGAAAACATTATTAACACCTGAGCCAAATAGTGCAGAATATCCTGGAAGACAAAAGTGGAAAACCAAGTCTGGTTCCCTTCTAGTCCTTCCTAGCAGTGAGCAGGAACAGTAATCAGGGGCTGGAGTTTTGTAGTGGTTTATCCTGCCAACTGGATACCAGATTCCCATATCAGAGTGCTGGTTCAAGTCTTGGCTGCTCTTGTATTTTTTTAAAGATTTTATTTATTTATTTGAGTGGCATAGAAACAGAGAGTGAGAGGGAGAGACAGAGAAAAGGGTCTTCATTCCCCAAATGGCCATAAAGGCTGGAGCTGTGCTGATCCAAAGCCAGGAGCCAAGAGCTTCCTCCAGGTCTCCCATGCAAGTGTAGGGACCCAAGGACTTGGGCAAGCTTCCACTGCTTCCCCAGGCCATAGAAATGAGCTAGATTGGAAGAGGAGCAGCCAAGACTAGAACCCATGCTCATATGGGTTGCCGGTGCCACAAGAGGTGGATTAACCTACTTCACCACAGCACAGGCCCTGACTGCACTGTTTTTTCATCCAGCTCCCTGATAATGTGACGAGGGAAGCCGTGGAAGATGGCCCAAGTACTTGGACCCCTGACATCCATGTGGGAGACCCTGATGGAATTCCTCATTCCTGGTTTGACCTAGCCCACCCTGAGCATTGTAGCCATTGTTTACAATGGCAAGTGAATAGTGGATGGAAGATCTCTTTCTTTTTCTTTTAAAGCTTTTATTTAAAGAATATAAATTTCCAAAGTACAGCTTATGGATTACAGTGGCTTCCCCCTACTATAACTTCCCTCCCACCCACAGCCCTCCCCTTTTCCGCTCCCTCTCCCCTTCCATTCACATCAAGATTCATTTTCAATTCTCTTTATATACAGAAGATCAGTTTACTATATATTATGTAAAGATTTCAACAGTTCGCCCTCACATAGCAACACTAAGTGAAAAATACTGTTGGGGTACTAGTTATAGTATTAATTCACAATGTACAGCACATTAAGGACAGAGATCCTACATGACTTTTTTTTTTAAATTGATTAATTTTCTCTGCAATTTCCAATTTAACACCAAGTTTTGTTTTCATTTTCAATTATCTTTATATACAGAAGATCAATTTAGTATATATTAAGTAAAGAGTTCATCAGTTTGCACCCACACAGAAACACAAAGTGTAAAAATACTGTTTGAGTACTAGTTATAGCATTACTTCACATTGGACAACACATTAAGGACAGATCCCTCATGAGATGTAAGTACACAGTGACTCCTGTTGTTGACTTAACAATTTGACACTCTTGTTTATGGCGTCAGTAATCTCCCTAGGCTCTAGTCATGAGTTGCCAAGGCTATGGAAGCCTTTAGGGTTTGCCAACTTCAATCTTATTCCGACAGGGTCATAGTAAAAGTGGAAGTTCCCTCCTCCCTTCAGAGAATGGTACCTCCTTCTTTGATGGCCCCGTTCTTTCTACTGGGATCTCACTCGCAGAGATCTTTCATTTAGGTCTTTTTTTTTTCCAGAGTGTGTTGGCTTTCCATGCCTAAAATACTCTCATGGGCTCTTCAGCCATATCTGAATGCCTTAAGGGCTGATTTTGAGGCCAGAGTGCTATTTAGGACATCTGCCATTCTATGAGTCTGCTGTGTATCCCGCTTCCCATGATGGTTCAATACAATCCCATCAAGGTGGCATGTACCAATGCCATCTCACTAGTCCAAATGATCAATTTCAGTTCACAATTGATCACACTGATAGGTCTAAGAGTCAAAAGGATCACACAGACAAGACTAGTGTCTGCTAATACTAACTGATAGAATCAAAAAGGGAGAGAACGATCCATCAAAACAACTAAATTTTGAGGTTATACAACAGAAGATAACTAATATAGCTTTATATCATTGTAACTGATTCAAAATATAGCAAGACTGGAAGGCAGGGACCAGTATCTCCAATCCCAAATAGAAGTAGTGTCCATTAACGTCCCTGCAGGTGTGGTTTCATGCTTAAAGACCAATCCTCATACCTTTATACCAAAATAGAATCATTGTGCTTTAGTAAGCCCTCATTTCCCTCCAGGAGGTGAAATAAGTATACTGTGGAGAATATGGCCACAATGGGGCCATTCCTGGAAATAATAAACTTTGTCTTCTCTTCCTTATATTCTTCCTTTTTTCCCATTTATTCCATCATTACATTTTCCTCTCTCTCTGTCTCTGTCTCTCCCCAGAATTTGGGGAGATCACCTTATTACTATTCCTGAAAGTGATTGGCATATGCTTTCCTGGTCTTTAAATGATATCATTAAGCCGAATAACCTAGAGATGTTCTTGGGAAGGGCTTTTTCCCATGCTCAAGGTTGTCTGACAAGTTCCTGGGACCTCTTTGTCATGTTGGAAGTATGCTTTCCATACAGAGTAACTGGCCACTCATCACAGATTTGTCACCACCACTCAGTTCCTGGATAATGCCCTGTTCAGCCCAGTATCCTCAATTGCAAAACCCATCCAGACATGCCCAGAACAGGGACCACATATCTATGAGGTACTCTATAATGTTTTTGTTAACTCAAGGTAAACCATTATTTTCAGGAAAATATTCTTATCTCATACCTTCCAAAGCTGCATCTTTTAATCTCCATACCATTTCAAAATATAGAGGAAGGGGAGTGAGTGGATGGCTGCATATTTTCTATATTTATTAGGGTAATGTAAGAAGTAGAAAACATGGCTCATTGACTCAAGTTCATGAGGAAGAGAAGAGCTGGTTCTTGGAAGCAGCTGACATTCCTCACCAAAGGACACATGAGGATTTCTCCCTACCACTGGCATTAGGACCTAAACACACCGATGCTTTCAGTTCTAAGACCTCCTAGAAGCATCAGGCAAGTGTATGACTGTGCTGTGCCAGAATTACTTCCCATATACTGTCACTGCATAGAGTTCAGAGTAGGAAGTGAGCTGGTGCATGGATTGTTGGAGTTGGTTTCTGGACATAAATTTATCTTTTGAAGAAGCCCTGAAAGTTTTTAGAATAAACATACTATATATCTGTTGGACATTAGAAAAGGGTCAAGTCAAAGACCACAGAATAAGAATACAAAAGTCATTTTGAGGCACGGTACAAGGAACTAGTCATATTTAAAAACCAAAAGAGTTCAGTGGCATTAAGAGCTACACTAACTTCTTCCTTTCCCAAGGTACAATTTTGGGTTTACTCAGAACCCACCTGCAAGTGTAGGATATAAAGTACTGTATTATCTGTTAGGGTACATACAGTGGAAAGGATAAATATTATTGGTTATGCTAAACAGAGGTTGTTTTCATCAGAGGATGTTATTATTGAAACTGAGGATCTTACTCCAGAAGAACTGGATAATTGCTTTGTGGAAGTTTGTGTTTTTTAAATTATTTTGTATGTCAGAGAAAGCAGAGGGAATTCTTACAGAGCCTTCACAAGGTGTGAAAGTCTGTGCAAGGCATCTGGCATAATTATATGCAGGTGGTCATGATTGGAACACAAGCTCCTTAGAGTATGTGGAAGGGTCGTGACTTGAGAACAATAGCTGTTCCTTAAACGTCCAACAATCTAGGGCTGTCTCATCCTGAGCCTCCTCCCTCTAAAACTTGTAGGACAACTTGGGTCTAGATATTAAGTTTTGGGAATATGAACTGCCCCCTTCCTCTTTCTGGGGATGAGAATGAGCCACATAGTTGGAGTTGCAGAACTGTCATTTTCAGCCACCGCCTGGGCCTGTCTTACCCACAACCCAGTTTCTCCTCTGGAATCTTCACAAGGAGTGCCATTATCCCAGCGGCTTCAGAAGTCCCATGACTCATAAACAGAACTCATTCTTTCACAGGACTTCCCTCTCCTGTGCTTAAAAAATTGCAAAGTGCTCAGACAAGATACCTCTCTCTTTAGGACATTTATTTGAATGAATAAATATTGTCAACAACAAATGAATTAGGTTTGTATGTAAATTTTCTTACTTGGAAATGCTGGAGAACCATTTTCAGTATAAGGAATAGAATGAAATCACTCAACACAGTGCCTTCAGTGAGCCTGGCCAGGGACATCTAAGAAGCAATATAGAAAGGGATGTCATTGACATGTGACAATAAATCAGTTAGGAATGAAACTATCAGAGCAGCATTACACTGGTGATTTGAATTAGGCCAAGATCAAGATGCTTCATCAAATTAACATTTTTTATTTTTAAATTAGTTATTAATATAATGCAAACAGATTTTATGTATTTCATAGATACAGTTCTAAGAAGATAACCATACTTCCGTCCTTTCCTCCCTCAACCCTCCTTCCTTTCTTCCATTCTTATTTTCCTTAAATTTTTGCAGTCAACTGCCTTAAATTTACTTTATAACCACAGCTTATTTATTTTAAAAATACACCTGGGCTCAACTTATTTCATTTCAAAATGTGAATTTTTTTTTTTTTGACAGGCAGAGTGGACAGTGAGAGAGAGAGACAGAGAGAAAGGTCTTCCTTTCGCCGTTGGTTCACCCTCCAATGGCTGCCACGGACGGCGCGCTGCGGCCGGCGCACCGCAATCGATCGTCCGATGGCAGGAGCCAGGAGCCAGGTGCTTTTCCTGGTCTCCCATGGGGTGCAGGGCCCAAGCACCTGGGCCATCCTCCACTGCACTCCCGGGCCACAGCAGAGGGCTGGCCTGGAAGAGGGGCAACTGGGACAGAATCCGGTGCCCCGACTGGGACTAGAACCCAGTGTGCCGGCGCCGCAAGGCGGAGGATTAGCCTGTTGAGCCACGGCGCCGGCCAAAATGTGAATTTTTTGTAAAGTTAGTATATTATTGGCCTTTCAAGTTTAGTAATTCTTAAAAATTTAAAAAATAACATTAATATTCCAGCTTTTTTCTTTTAACCTTCAGAGATGTGTGCAACAAAGACAGAAGCAAATAATAGTAAAGTGTAAGTGGAGAAAGTATACTTTAGAATCAGCTGAGATTACTACATGTCTTCAGTGTAAACTAGGAGTTTCTTAATCCCAGTGTCTGGAGTTATCAGATTCTAGAGGTCTCTGTGCCTTTCACCTTTGAGTTATTTTATGACTCACAAAATGTGGAAAATTGAAATTAAGCAGATGATCACAGTTCACAGACATGCAAATGAATGTCATCTGGTGAACTCATGGTTGATTCTTCTCCCTCCTTCCCACCACTCCATCTTTTGGAGTAAGCCAGGTTTACACTATACATAAATGCACTGCAGCTACTGTTTACATATCTGCAAATCTTCGAATTCTCCTTTTAATCTGCTTTAACATTTTACTAATTCCCTCATTAGCTGATGAGTTAAATAAAATTTCCACATGTTCTTTTATAAATTCTTGATGGCACCCTAGCCAAAAATATTGTTACATAAATAAAATCAGATCTTGGTATGCTTTTTCAAATCTATATTTTGTCATTTAATTTTTTCTGTAAGGTTACATTTGGCCATTGACCATAGTCTATATCCAAGGAAATCAGACACTTCTGAATATTTTAATGAGGAATCAGAATCAAATGATTGCCCAAAACATAGATGCTATTCTAAACAAGTTTGTGTGTGAAGATAATCTCCTGTCAAGAACTACAGAAATAGTGTATCTACTGTAGGGGGAGAAAATGAAAGCAGTCTTTGATATGGGCAAGACATTAATGGGTTTCTTTTCAATGAAAAGATTATCTGACCTTTAGGACTTTTAAACCTTTATTATTGTGTTCTTTTAATGAGAGAGGAAGAGAAGGAGG
Source organism: Sylvilagus floridanus (assembly GCA_949820135.1). Taxonomy (NCBI): domain Eukaryota; kingdom Metazoa; phylum Chordata; class Mammalia; order Lagomorpha; family Leporidae; genus Sylvilagus; species Sylvilagus floridanus. Next base: position 56,980,424 of record OX463226.1, on the reverse strand, counting down.
GAGAAAGATATATCCTCTCTCTGGTTTTATAATTCAAGACTAATTTTATTGAGGGTAGCAGTGACAATTTTTTAAAAAATGTAAACATGGAGGAAGTAGCACCTCTCCCTGTGGTAGATTAATTAGGTGCCTGGCTCCAAACTGAAACTTTTTCATTGTCAGAGATGTGAGGAATCTTAGTTTTCCTTTCGATAAAGTCAATGAGCTCATACAGATGGCTTTACTCATTACTAGGTAAGTTTTGGGTGGACAACATGTGGCAAATGGTGCTATCGTGTCCTCACACTTGGGCACTAGTTTCCTTTTACTTAGAGAGGATATCTGTGGATATAGTGGGTTTTATATGCCTAGTTATGTTAAAGAATGATTTTTTTTTTCTGTCTTTGTGGTCACACAGTGAATGCCTAGGTGTGCATCACAGTCTGTTTTAAATATTTGTTCAATTAAAAAAATAAATCTTTTCTCTCTGGTGAAGGGGAGCCACTAAGATTTAATATTTGTTTCTGCAAAACAGGTTCCCTCATAAATTGATTAAATAAAATCTTTGACATATGTTGGATTTGTATGTGTCATGATTTTATATTTTCTTGATAAAAAATCTTGTTTATGGGGAAATGTTAGTGGGTTTGCATTTTCTTTATGAAGACTATGTATCACTTCCCCTTACCCACTGAGTATCTATTTTATCTTCCACAGTTTTTTCTTAACACAGAATTGGATACATCCTCTAACCTCTGACCTTGCTAGATTGTTCTACAAGTATTGAAATACAGCTCAACCCTCTGAGCTCTTTCTTCATAGGTCTTTTATTTTTAAAGATTTATTTATTTGAAAGGCAGAACTACAGAAAGGCAGAGGCAGACACACCACACACACACACACACACACACAGAGAGAGAGAGAGAGAGAGAGAGAGAGAGAGAGAGAGGTCCTCTAATTGCTAGCTCATTCCTCAAATATCTGCAGCTGTGCCGATCTGAAGCCAGGAGCCAGGAGACTCAGATGAGTCTCCCAGGCAGGCGCAGGGGCCCCAAGGACTTTCCCATCTTCCAATGCTTTCTCAGGCATATCAGCAGGGAGCTGAATCAGAAGTGGAGCAGTCAGGACTCGAACCAAGCGCTCATATGGGATGCTGGCACAGCAGACGGTGGCTTTACCTGTTATTGCCACAGTGCTAGCCTCTCTTCATAGGTGTTGATTCAGGGATGCACACAACACAATAGTAATAGCAGCTGGTCTAGTGTGTATCTAACTAGCCAAAGGCATCCTTCTTTGAGAACAACCCCATGGTTCCTCTTCTTTGTTACACTCTCTACACCTTCAGAAAAACCTCCATTTGGTTCTGATACCGTTTTATGTCAAATGCAAATTCAATATTGTGATCTTAACTTAAATTTCTTCTTTTTTAAAATTTATTTTATTTATTTGAAAGAGTTAAAGAGAGAGGTAGAGACAGAGAGAAAGGCCTTCCATCTACTGATTCACTCCCCCGATGGCCGCAACAGGTAGAGCTTTGCCAATCCAAAGCCAGGAGCCAGGAGCTTCTTCCGGGTCTCCCATGCGGGTGCAGGGGCCCAAGGACTTGGACCATCTTCTACTGCTATCCCAAGCCAAAGAAGAGAGCTGGATTGGAAGAGGAGCAGCCAAGACTAGAACCAGCACCCATATGGGATGCCAGCGCTTCAGGCCAGGGCATTAACCCACTGTGCCACAGCGCCCGCCCCAGCTTTAAATTTTCAAATGCAATTAGCCCCATCCAAATAGCCTTATTGTTACAGACTTGCCAACACCTCACTGGGCTTCAGAAGCAAGTCACCCACTATCTGTTTTTACCCAGTCTTGCTTCATAGGAATTGGAAAGCCCCAAATTAGCAGGCAAAGATTTTGCTAAAAAAAATAGGTATTTTTTTATGGGAGATGGGGACAAGCTAGGGCCTGCTTCACATTGTGTGTGTATGTGGAGTGGCTACTAAGCTCCTAAGCTCAGGTTTTCTTCAAGGTTTGCCTTTCACAAGTGAAAACAACTGAGGCTAAGGAGGGTCGCTGATCTGCAGACAGCAGGGCAGTAACCTGAGGATCTGGGACTTCTCCCTGGGCCCAGGCTGTCTCAGAAAGCCAGTCAGCCATCAGCAAAAACACAATACCTCTTGGTATTTACTGGCATCTTTTAGTACACTGCAACAGTGAGTCCAGCAAGTCTGCTTTTGATCCAGCTTCCTGCTAATGAATCCAGGGAGGCAGTGGGTGATGGTTCAACTACTAGGGAGAGACAGCTGGAGTTCTGGGTAACTGGCTTCAGCTTGGCCCAATCATGGCTTTTGGAGAATGAACCAGTGGATGAAAGATCTCTCTGTATTTCTCTCTTCCTCCCTCTCCCAATCCTTCTCTCTGTCACTCTGTCTTTCAAACAAATGAAAAGAAATATGTCTGAAAGATTTTTGCAGTAAAAGAAACTTATTTTTAAATTCTGTTTCCCCACAAATGTTTTATAATTATTAGTCAAACCTAACATTGTGGCTTTATTTTCTTTGTCTTTGGATGAAATGTTCCAGGTCTCTACTTGCCAGTGTAACAATAATCAATATATTTTCCTTTCTCTTTCCACATTTGTATTAACAAAAGCTACTTGCTGATATTGTGACTAATCAGAATCACATTTTAAAAGATAAGTTAATGCTTGCTTAAGAACTCCAGGGACTGACTGCAGAGCAATGACTGGAATCAGAATACCTGACAGGAACTGTGGCCACTCACTGAAACAGTCAAACTTTGGATCAAAGAACCCACAAACAAACTTGTTTCAAGCTGACCTAAAAATCTGCCTGATAATCCACAGAGGCCTTTACCTTCTCAACTTTCCCTGCCAATCATTCCTCCTTTCTTTTCCTTTTTTTTTTTTTTTTTTTTGTTAACTAGCAAGGTGGGAACGGCACTTTTGAGATTGAAGATGCCTACTCCCTCCCACCCCCCAAGATTGGTAATCTCTTGAATAAACCTATGCCTTTCCATTAACTTTTTTCTCTCATGAATTGGCCCTCCAGCAGCCACTAGTCTGGAGTTTTTCCTGAATTGCCAGAATTAGCAAAGGAGTTCAATATATTATAATTCAATAGGAATTTATTCTGTGCCAAATACAAGCTGCAGTGCTGGCATCCCATATGGGCACCAGTTCAAGTCCCGGCTGCTCCACTTCCTATCCAGCTCTCTGCTATGGCCTGGGAAAGCAGTGGAAGATGGCCCAAGTCTTTGGCTTTCCTGCCAAGTTATCTACTCCTTATCAATATCAAATTTTGAGAAATGACCATGGTGTATTTTCATAAAAGACATAGCCTTAGTGTGGTATGAAACTAAGCTTCAGTAGATTATAGAATAGACAGTTGCAAAAAACCCAAACTAGGGCATCTGCCGAGCATGCTTTGCAAACGGTACACTACTTGTTATCTGTATAACACACAGTGCACTTATCTCTCAGTTCTTGGAACTGTATTAGCCTGAGCACACAATGTAAGTCCTTGCCCTGTCCTAGATCTGCCCAGCAACATCCACCCTTAGTACCCCTCTCTCACCCTGCCTTAGACACCTTGTCAGGTTTACATTGTACCTCCCAAGCTTCTCAATTGATGAGAAAGTGGGGCAAGGGGCCTCTGCATGGCAAAGATAAAAGGAACAGTCTGGGAGAGGTGCCTGCTTCCACTTGCTGGTCACACTCTGGAGACCAGGTAACAATAAATGCCTCACTTTCTGGTTTCTTCATATTTCCCAGTCCATCCTTTGGTGGGTAGGTGGTCTCAGGTAGGCTTCTTTCCCACAATACTAACTGTAGTACAGAGGCCTTTAAGTGGATGCAAGTCCTATGTGACTATTTTCTGCCCTTCCTTTTTATTGTTTTTTAAGGGTGGGAGGAAGAGAGGCCAGTGTTGCATGTAAAGCTACCATCTACAGCACCGACATCCCATTTGGGCACTGCTTTGAGATCCAGCTGTTCCACTTCTGATCCAGGTATATCCTGCTGATATACCTGGGAAAACAGCAGAGAATGGCCCAAGTGCTTGAGCCCCTGCACACAAATGGGAGACCCAGTTGAATCCCCTGGCTCTTGGCTTTGGCCTGATGCAGCTCTGGTCATTGCAACCATTTGGGGAGTGAGACAGTAGATAGAAGATATCTCCAGCCCCTTTCTAACTCTGACTTCTGACATTCAAATAAATAAATAAATCTTTAAGGGAAATAAAAGAATATTCAGATGGTTAAAAAAAAAAAGGAGTGGGAGGAAAGAAAGATTCCTAGGATGTGGCAATGCCTCTTTTTCATGTTTTTCTCCCTTTCCTCATTCCTCTTCACCAACTGTCCCCTTTCTGCCTGTTCCACTCATGATACTAGTCACCAATAGAGGTCCAGTGGGTCTCCCTCTGGCTTCACTGCCCTGGGGCAAGAGGGAGCCCATCCTGACCTGGATTACAGCAGTGATCTTTGGTCTGGGGTTTCCTTTGCCTTAATTGCTCTCACCCATGGTTCCCGACTTCTGCAGTAGTTGCTGCACTGAGAATAAGGCTGAAAAATTCCCAAATGACCCCACCTTTGCTGCAGTGAGGCCCACGGCTCTGCCAGGAGGGAGGAGAAGGAGGAAGGGGAGAAGAATAGAGATACGTCAAGATGAAGAAGCAGGGATTGTTTTTCCTTTTGGAAAAGGTGATCTCTAAGGAAGCACATATGTGAAAAGGGGGTGCATGGAAATTGCTTACACATCAAAAAACTCCTCCCTCACAGGGTCAGGAAGTCCTTCAGTACTGGTCAAACTCAAGTACTGGCTCCATCTTTACCCATAGAAGTCGCTGTGGCCTGTAGTCTTTGGTACAGGTTTTTAGCTCCTGTAAAGGCTGATTTTCAAATTCATCGTTTTGGCCAAGGAAATCTTAAATACCACATTGATGGGGAGGAAGGGATTCTAATCAGTCAGTGACTTGCTCATTAATTTGTTTGAAATATTTATTAAACCAGAACAGGGCCAGTACTGGATTAGGAAGCAGCCAATGAGCAGGATAGACTTTGGAGAGTATACAGCATCTCCCAAGAAATGATTAAAACTAGTTAAATAAAATGTTACTATCAAACAATAAGTAAAGGACATTGGAAACTAGGGTAAATTGTGCCCCCATCATCATTTGCCTTGAGACAATTTTTTGAGGGGGCAGAAGTATGTGCTAGAGGATATAGCATATGAATTGAGTGTTTCTTTTATAAAAATATTTTTATTTCTTTATTTTGAAAGTCAGAGTTACGGCCGGCGCCATGGCTCAATAGGCTATTCCTCCACCTTGTGGCGCGGGCACACCGGGTCCTAGTCCTGGTCGGGGCGCCAGATTCTGTCCCGGTTGCCCCTCTTCCAGGCCAGCTCTCTGCTGTGGCCAGGGAGTGCAGAGGAGGATGGCCCAAATGCTTGGACACTGCACCCTGTGGGAGACCAGGATAAGCACCTGGCTCCTGGCTTCGGATCAGCACAGTGCGCCAGCTGCAGCGGCCATCGGAGGGTGAACCAACGGCAAAAGGAAGACCTTTCTCTCTGTCTCTCTCTCTCTCTCACTGTCCACTCTGCCTGTCAAAATAAATAAATAAATAAATAAATAAATAAAAGAAAGAAAGAGTTACAGAGAGAGAGGGAGAGAGAGCAATCTTCTATCTGCAGATTCACTCCCCAGATGGCTGCAAATAGCCTGGCCCTAACTGAGGCCAGGAGCTCCATTTGGGTCTCCCACATGTGTGGATCATCTTCTGCTGCTTTTCCCAGCCCATTAGCAGGGAGCTGTTTTGGAAGTAGAGCACCTGGGACACGAACTGGCAGTCAAATAGGATGGCAGTGGCTTAACCCATTGTGACACAACTCCAATCCCTGAACTGAGTGTTTCTAAGATAATTCTATGGCTTTACAATGTGTAGTTCCTTCCTCCAAATATGTTTCAGGAAAAAACTTTTGAGCAGTTAAAGCAATAAACATGTACCATCATGTGATAAAAAGGACATTTTACCAATTTACAATTATACTCCTAATACATGAATTATTTAATACTATAAGTTGGGCCTATTAGTCTGATTTGTGGATGTTTTTAATCTTCTCTATTTATCCGCATAAGCCTGTTTTCTTAAAAAAAATGTTTAACTCTTTGTGTACTATAATATCCCTGATCTATAGTATCTATAATAGAGTACAAAAAATGTAATGCATAAGTATTTGCATTGTAATCTGTATAAAATTATTCCTATGGCTTAAACTGTTGAGAGAAAATGGCATGCTAAATGAACTTATTATCTTGTAATCACACAGGAAATATTTATATGTTAAAATAGAGGAGGAAAAAAAGTTTTCCACTTTAAATTTAAAGACTCACTGTAAATATAGCTGAAGTACTAAAGGGTACAGTTCTCCAAATGGTCACTTGCTCCTGAGACATATTTTGCCAGCATATTCCATATTATATTTTTGAAAAGTCTTACACATATTTTATGGTAGTTTTTTTTTTTTTTTTTGGACAGGCAGAGTTAGAGAGAGAGAGAGAGAGAGAGAGAGAGAGAAAGGTCTTCCTTCCGTTGGTTCACCTCCCAAATGGCTGTCATGGCCGGCACGCAGCAGCACTGATCCAAAGCTAGGAGCCAGGTGCTTCCTCCTGGTCTCCCATGCGGGTGCAAGGCCCAAAGACTTGGGCCATCCTCCACTGCCTTCCCGGGCCACAGCAGAGAGCTGGACTGGAAGAGGAGCAACCGGGACAGAACCAGCGCCCCAACTGGGACTAGAACCTGGGGTGCAGTGTCGAGGTGGAGGATTAGCCTAGTGAGCCGCAGCACTGGCCTTATGGTAGTTTTTTTAATCATGGTAATAGCACTTAGCATGAGTTCTGTCCTCTTACCTTTTTTGGTCCAACCCTGGAGATTCTTTTTTAAAGATTGATTGATTGATTGACTGATTTATTGCCTCTTAATGTTGGTTTTCTCTTGTAATGCATTGTAGACCCTCATTTTTCTGTTAATACATTTTTAGCCCTATGTGTTAACAATAGGACTGGTGACAACCACTCCTGCCAGTTGGGACTGTGTTAAGAAGCTTCTATTAGCTGGTTATTTTTTTAACTTTCTGTGGACAGGATATTTTGCTCTCATTGGTTGCTTCTAATCTGGCTTCCCTTTGTAGACCTGAGCCCTTCATCTTAGGGTTCATGTATTCATATTACTTGATCAGGCCCTGGCTGTCACGACAACTCTGTTTTACCAAACCAGAACTGCCAATATCAATTCTTTTGACTCATGTGGGGTCATGAAGTGTAATGAGTCACCTCACCTAAATGTGAGAGACAAGTAAGAGGTTGAACACACCAGGATCCCTCAGTGTCTCCACCCACAACCGGAGCTGTAGCTGGTGGAGAGCAGCCATCTTGTTTGTTTACATTCCCAAGCCCAAGAGGGCAGGCTGTGCTTCTGCCTCCCGCACACACACCTCAGTAGTGGGGACACCCAACCTCAGAACAAGGATCACAGTGGTTCTGAGTGACTCCCCCCTCATTGTGCAGGGGGCACAGCAACAGGAGAGGCTGAACAACTGAGGCCCAGGTGCTTTCGAGTGAACAAAGGAACAGGAAGACTGTCCCCCCCAGTGGGCGGGGCTTAGAACATCAAAGCCCGGGTACCTGCCTTCTTCAGCTCCCAGAAAAAAAACAAAGCTCTAGGAGGTGGAGCTATGCGCTTACACTGGCAGTTGGCACAGACCCATAGCAGAGGGAAATCAAATTAAAGATTAAACCAAACGGAAACCAAACCTACTCACATATATGTAGTTCAAAAGTCTCATTGTTTTAACAGAGGATCAGATTCTACGTCAATCAAAGAAAAATAGAGTGATAGCTTCTGTATACAAAAAATTCTTTCTTTTATAACCTTCTGTAACTTTCTCACATCTTCTGTAACTTACTTAAACTTTTCTATCTTTTCCATTATAGTCTAGAGTAAACTAGTCATCAGGACAAAGTAATTCTTACAAGCTGTGTCATTTTTTTATTCAAAAAGTCTCTTTTTAACCTTTTCACCAAGAACACATTTTTATGCTTGTCACCTTTATTCCATCTGCTGATTTTCTTGGTTTAGACTGAAATAATCCTTTACAAATATTTAAATTAAGACAACATTTTCTAAAGTAAAAGAACATAGCAAATTTCAACCTTAGTTACTTTTAAGCAGTCTTGAATTAGTTTTCATATATGGACAGTCTATGAAATCATTTGTTAACAAACACAAAGTTTTCGATAGAATATAAAGTGCTAAGAGTGCTTAAATTTATATTTAGACACATTTATCTCATTTAACTTTATACAGTTTACATTGTTATTACACCTAAATGACTTAAGAGGCTGATATTACATCAGCCTTTATCTGAATTAAGGTCAAATTACATCTATATGGAATTGTATTTTATTTTTTTTATGAAGCAACTCAAACTGAAAATCAGTGATATCAACCTGAGATCTATTAAATAGCCATTCTTCATTTAGTCTCAGGAAGACAGAAAGTGTTGTGACAAAACACTATGTCTTTTTTTAAAGGTAGTGAATTTTAGGTTTATAATATTCAGTAACAGCAAATTAGCATGAGAATCAGTGTCTTTTCATTTTTTTGTGTGAGATTGTTATGTATTAGCTATATCTGTTTAGATTTTAGAATGAACTGGAGCCTAATAGTCTTATATTATTTACGTTGGCATAAGGCCCAGATGGAATTCATTATCCTGAAGCCTGAGACTGGTATGAAGAGGGCTTTTTCCTTATATATGGTTTTAGCCTGTTTGTCACCCTTATATGATTACATGCATACATTTGATTGGATATTCTAATGTTACATGGCAGCCACAGGCATTGATACAATACTGCACATGTGTACATAGTTACTGATGTTTTTTCCCACATACATACTGAATACTATGTTGCCTTGCAACAGTTAACACTATTGCTCTATACTAGCAAACAGAACCTGAAATGATTACCGATACGGGCAGGCAGATAGGATTAATGCAGTTAGACTCATGAGCTGGAAGAACACACCTTTGCCCTGCACCCTTTTGTTATCTCATGCCCCTACCGGATCTTACCTGTATGTAACCAGTCCCCTTTTGGAAACCAATAAAAGGTGTGGAGTGTGCTGAGCCCTCCCCCTTCCCATTGTCACATGGCTCCAGGCTTACAGCCCTCCGGTAGCCCCTCTCTGCTTTCTTGCCTGATGGGCTACCTCTGGCTGCTGCTAACCACAGGCTTTGCTCCATGTAGCTCCTGGCCTGATCTCTGCCTGGTATGGATCCACTTTAGGCTTCTAGAATCCTTTCTCCCTTAAATAAAGCCCTGGCTGTCCTGTGTATTTCTCTCACTAAATAAATGCTAAAATCTTACTCCGTCACCTTTTTTATTCTAGCTGATATTCAGAAATCTTATCTGAATAGATGGCAAGGAACCTCAAGATATTAATAATAAAGTAATTAATAAAGCTAACTGACAACATTACTACAGTTGAAGCATTCACAGGCAAGCAGATAAAACCATATTTCATTCCCAGAACAAATTCCTCCCTGTTTATTTTCTTCTGACCTTAGGAAGGTTTTTACTATAACTTTAACCATGTTAGTTAGAAACAAGTTTAATTAAAAACAAAGGGCTCTACCATGGTAAATGGTAGCTGGAGAACCTTCTCTCAATAGAACTTTTCTTTCTACCTAGTCATGGTTGTGTACTAACATACCCTATACTAAAAGCTCCAATACGCTCTGGGTGAGGGTTGTGATGCTCTCCTCCTCTGAACTTCCCTCTCCTCTGCAGCAAACAGGGGGCGAGGACCATGACTGTTGATTTTCCAGCCCTTGTGGACTCCTTCATTTCTTGGTGACACCCCCGGCTACCCACCAAAGATCTCTCATCCTCCATTTTTCTTCCTCTTCTAACCCTGCCCTTTTCCTCCCAAACCGACCCTATTAAATACACTTTCACTTTATTGTTTTTCTACTCCCACATGAACTCCAGCCAGAAGCCACTTTCCAGATCTCTGCCACTTGTCATAGCAGACTTGATTTTCAACCCATGGACTGGTAAGAAATAGGCCTCCATCTGCCCAGTCATGCTGAGGCAGACTCTAGCTGTTGTCCATGCCCTCAGAGGATCTACACTCCAGCCAAGCTCCTCTCCCTTAGTTCCAAGAACAAGAGAGAAATTTTCAAAAAGTTCTGGGGAACAATCTCACATCCTGGACTAGAGATACTTGCCCTAATTTTTCTCTTCTCTGGGAGAAGAATCTGGTTGTGGAAGCTTCTGGAGCCAGCTAAGTCCCTGGTCCTGTCCGTATTTTGCCTGGTCTGTAGGTTTCAAAATTTCTCAAATTTCTAACAAATCATCCCTGGCCTGTCTCCTAAAAAATGTATTGGTGGCTGTGGGCCTGAAGGGGGAGATAAAGCCAAAATAATTAATTTTCTTCTGCACCACATTTTTGCCTCAGTATAAATTGGATAATGACTCTCAGTGGTGAAAATTTTGGTATTTTCAAAGTCCAAATTTTTCAAAACCTTGACAACTTTACATAGAGAAACAGAAAATACTCAGTGGTCCCTACACTCTTCCCACCATTCAAACCTCTGCCCTCCCTCCCTGCTCTCTTCCTCTTCCATCTGAGACATGGCCTACCCTACTGTCTAAAGAACACAGCACTCCACTGCTGCCTCGAGAACATGGCTTTCCTCTCACTCTGTCTTCTCTCCTCACTCTCCAGTTCTTTCCCCAACACCCAGTGGCAGCTGCACACAACCTATTCTCTTCTTCCTCACACCCTGTTTGCTATCCAGACATAGCTGAGGACTCTCCAATGTATCACCCCCACCCTGGGCATCCTCAAATTCCCACTCCCTTCCCTCCTTAGTGGCAGTCTTTGATGAAAAAAATGACTGTTTAAACTTTTTTTCTCTCTCTCTCTTTGGTTTATGGTATGTAAGCTCCACCCCTTTGCCAGACAGGGAGAGTAGGAGGAAAACCAGTTACCTCTCAGCCTAGGGCAGTGACACTCAGGAGTCTCCCTGGTGATGACTCCCATTAACCCTCTTTAAAATTTGGATTATTGATGATGTGCTTTAAACTTATTTTTAAATGATTATTTCAATATATAATTTAAGAAATAAGAAAAAGTAATAAAGTTATGAACATGAAAATATTTTCTTGGTGAGATAGGTTAAGAAGAAAACAGAAACTTTGAATACAGAAAGGGAAAAGATAAGACAAGATACCTAAAGGTTTAAGTAAGTTGAAGAAGGTCTGAGCAAGTCATAAAAGGTTTTAAAGGAACAAGTCTTGTAATGAAAATGTGTGGAATAAAATTGATTCTAATTTCTAAGTGACATAAGGTTAAAATCCAATGAAGCAATGAAGCTTTTGAACAATATAATTAATAAATATCTGTTAGTAGTTTTGATCTTGATCTTAATCTTGAAAAATAAAATATGTTTTTGCAAAAGCTGCAAAATCTCATTTTAGCAGTTTCTGTTTAATTCTGTAAATTTTCTAGGTGGGTCCCATAAATGTCTTCCTTGGTTCTGTTAAATTGTTCCAAATTGTGGCATGATTCTATGTGCTACCTCTTCTATTCAATGTTTTTATTTCCCATTTTGATGACAGACCAAAAAGATACAGATTTGGGGTTCCATTGAGTTAATCTTTTGTGTTCTCTTTCAATAAACTCTAATTGTTTAAAAGCTGCTGAGTTGTTTTAATGGTTTGTTTTATTTATTTGAAAGACAGAGTTACAGAGAGAGGTAGAGACAGAAAGCGAGGTCTTCCATCTGCTGGTTCACTCCCCAGATGGCTGCAACAACTGGAGCTGTGCGGATCCAAAGCCAGGAGCTAGGAGCTTCTTCCAGGTCTCCTACATGGGTGCAGGGGCCCAAGGACTTGGGCCATCTTCTACTGCTATTCCAGGCCATAGCATAGAGCTGGATTGGAAGAGAAACAGCCGAGACTAGAACTGGCACCCAAATGGGATACTGGTGTTTCAGGCCAGGCTTTAACCTGTTGTGCCATAATGCTGGCCCCACTGCTGAGTTTTAAAAGAGTTTGTTGTTCACTCTACAGTCCTCTGCTCTACCAGCTGAGCTATTGAAGGATGCATTCTTAAGTGTTGAAACTTAACTGAAAAGTGATCCGTGTTAAATATAAGAGTGGGAATAAGAGAGGGAAAAGATGTACAATTTGGGACATGCTCAATTAGACTTGCCACAAATGGTAGAGTTAGAAATGTGACAGGGGATTCCAATACAATCCCAGCAAGGTGGCATGTACCAATGCCATCTCACTAGTCCAAGTGATCGATTTCTGTTCACAATTGATCATAATGATAGGACTGAGAGTCAAAGGGATCACATAAACAAGACTAGTGTCTGCAAACACTAACTGATAGAACAAAAAAAGGGAGAATGATCCAACATGGGAAGCGGGATACACAGCAGACTCATAAAATGGCAGATGTCCTAAACAGCACTCTGGCCTCAGAATCAGCCCTTAAGGCATTCAGATCTGGCTGAAAAGCCCATGAGAGTATTTCAGGTATGGAAAGTCAAGACACTCTGGCAAAAAAAAAATGAAATGACCTAAATGAAAGATCTCTGTGAGTGAGATCCCAGTAGAAAGAGCGGGCCAACAAAGAAGGAGGTACCTTTCTCTGAAGGAAGGAGAGAACTTCCACTTTGACTATGAACTTGTCTAAATATGATCAGAGTCGGTGAAATCAAAAGGCCCCCATAGCCTTGGCAACTCAAGACAAGAGCCTAGGGTGATTACTGATGCCATAAACAAGAGTGTCAAATTGTTAAGTCAACAACAGTAGTCACTGTGCACTTACTCCTCATGTAGATCTCTGTCCTTAATGTGCTGTACATTGTGGTTTAATGCTATAACTAGTACTCAAACAGTATTTTTCACTTTGTGTTTCTGTGTGGGTACAAACTGCTGAAAGCTTTACTTAATATATACTAAATTGATCTTCTGTATATAAAGAGAATTGAAAATGAATCTTGATGTGAATGGAAGGGGAGAGGTTGCGGGTGGGAGGGAAGTTATGGGGGGGAAAAGCCATTGTAATCCATAAGCTGTATTTTGGAAATTTATATTCATTAAATAAAAGTTAAACAAATTAAATAAAAAAGAGTTTGTTTAAATATATACTAATTTTAAAATATTTGAATTATTGGTTTATAACTATTATTTAATCTTACCTATAACTGGGTAGATCACCCTAATTAAGTGAGTGATATTATTTGATGATACTAAAGGATGCTATTTTAACCAGATGTTTTAAGTTCCATTGGCATCTTTGACAGACATTCTAAGAATCAAAGTTCCAAATTCTTTGGACTTTGATATTTCCAGTTTGGCCCCTGGAAATGTCAAATGATATATCTCTCATCCTGTACAGACACTGACTAACTGACTAATTAAGCTATTTGGATTATATTAAGGGAGCTGCCAAGATGTGCAATGGTGCTAAATTTAAGTTATGATAATGTAAATTGCTATTGACACAAATGCCCAAAAGTTACAAAAGTCTAATGATCTTGTTTTATTGTTATCAGCCATGATGGCTATCTTAATGAGAAAGGTTCAGAAGCCTAAAAGGGATACATGTTTTAAAATCCTTCAGGTATTTTCTAAAATACTGTTTGAAATAAACAAGTGCCTCTGTTTCTTCTTGTGGAATAGTGAGTTTTACAATTTTAACAATCACTATTTAAAGTAGTTTGTTATCCACAGTTTTGTGGTCTTCTAAAAAATCAGATTTATGAAAAACTCTAACAAATGTTGTTAAATGTAGGTTTTTGGAAAACCTATAAAATCAATCTACATGAGAGATTCAAAAACTCTGAAAAAATGCAAAAACAAACTACCCAATGAAATTAAAACATTGATGGTTCTGTGTTTAAATGTTTCCTCCTTTAGGTTCCAAAGGTTTTTTTTTTTTTTTCTTAGTGTGATTTTTATTATATTTAGTACTTTGAGACAGCTCTGTAAACAGATAAAGCTATTTAAAAATTGGCTACAGGTATAGTTCCCTAGGTACCACTTCTCCTAAAATGTCTTTGTTGCTTAAATGGGGCTAAAACAGTTATTGGCACTGACTCCTGGTCATCAACTACTTATCCCACTACGGGGAACACATCAACAACCAGGTCAAATCTGAATGGGCAGTGAGGGACAAATAAGAGCTAGCCACAAGATGATTTGTGCTCAAAAAGGATTTTGATCAGAAGGAAAAAGTAATAATCAAAATGCAGTCATTGATGTCAACCCCTAATACAATTAAATAAGGCCAAGGTGTTATGAAAAAGGGTCTTGTGCATGATTGGTTGGTAATTGCTTTATCATATATTCATAATAAATTCAGTTAAATAATATTGGACATTCAGCCAAAAAGCAAGTTTCCAAAAAAGACTTAGAAGTAATTGGAGATATCTTACATGGATACTAGTTAGGCCCAAAAACTCAGGCCTATAAACCCACTGGCCACGTGATGAGCACTGGTTATGTGTGAAAGCCCAGAGGGGAACAGTAAGTAAATTGGGAGCCTGACTTGTTGCCTCACTTCCTCTCTATTTCACTCTAGCTAGAAAAATCAACTCTATTCTAAAGCATTCTCTGCTAGGATGTACAGTTTAATTCCTCAGACCTTAAAAAGAGATGGCTAACCTTTCTGTATAATAATGCTTGGCCACTTACAGGACACCAAATAATAGAGCCAAATAAGAACTTAAATTATGATTTTACAGATACATTTATTTTGCCATGGGCACAATAGTCAAGCAACATCCACCCTTTTCAAACCAAACTGAGGGAGAGATAAAAATTGTACTAATGACTTCAAAATTTATAGACAGGTTGGATAAGGTGGCCGTTATGTTTGATTTTACCTAGAAGGATAGTCTTATAGGAAAAATACTGTCAGCGCATTCTTGTGACTATAGATTTCTAGCTTAGGCCACTAAAGTTTAGGCATTGGAGGAAGCACTCTTGGCTGACATTCTAGAGACTGCCTTCGTGGTCAATTCCATGGTCTACCTTGTAAGCTATACAATAGGAACAATGTAAAGATGAGTGACAGGCCAATTAATAACAGCTTTACACAGTGACCAGCCTTCAAGGAGACTCAACAAGACCAGTCCACTCCAAAATGGAAATGACTTTTGATGTGGTTTTGGGTAAGTAAGGGTCATGACAGAAAATAGTTCCAAAGACACTCAGCTCTGCTAAGAGCAGGTCCCAGGAAACATAACCGCCTGCGGTCAAAGTGTTGTGAGCTAGGTTGGGCCTAAATCTCTATTCTAGGCACTTGCCTTTTACTTAGAGAAGACTTCTAAGTACAGGTACAAACATGATGTGCAGTGTGATAAGCTTTATTTATAGAATGCGAAAAATACACAGGCCATATGAGGGCTTTATTTAGTGAGAGTGGTCCAGGAAGGGTTAAGAGGGACTTACATACCCTGCTTTCCCTGAGTCCATGAAGAGGGTGGGGAGAAGGAGAGAGAGAGAGCACCCTGCCTTTTACCAGGCTTCTTATGAGCTTAGAAAGGGGAGTGGCTAGATAGCACTTCCCCTTGGTCCCAGGCAAGAGGAGGTACATCCTGGCAAAGGGGTCATCCAGTTGACAAGTAGATTGATATGGTGACGCAGAGTGGGGGAGGTGTGGCTTCCAGCTTATGAACTTAAACTGCCTATCTGCCTGACTTGTCCCACATCATAAGAACTCCCAAGCCAGAACTGCAGACCCTGTTGGCTCCAATTTGAAAAAGCCCTTTATGCCACCCAGATTCCATAGTAAGCATCACTATTTACAGGATGGCCTAGGGTTAGTAATGTTACAGGCAGGATTGTGAATTTCCTTTTAGAGAGACTCCCTATCCTTTACCAACCTCTTAATCAGGGCAGTTCTCTTCCCAGGCCAGTCAGGTAACGGGAGTCAGTGGGATGTCTTCCCCAAGGAAGTTCACATCTCCCTTTTGATGTCTCCTCCAGTACCTCATGTGAAGAGATAGGTAGGTCTGGGCCTCACATATACATGGCCAGGCTTTAACTCCCATCTTACTATTATCAAGCCCCTCCTGTCAGTTTCTATTTTCTTCTCAATAGGAAGACTTCCTCCTTGTTTGGATAGTGCCTTTCCTAGGTCCTCTAATAATGATTCTGTTCTTTGTTTTAGACCCTGTGAATTCAATATGCTTGTTAGATCTGCTTCATCCAAACTTGAAGCAATGAAATTCTCAATGGCAATACACATAAAACCTTGGATGGAAACAGTTTCTGTGAACTGCACTGTGGCTCCATGGGGGACCACCTTCTGCTGGAACCCTGTCTTGATCGTAGGTTTTTACTTTGCCCCTACTAAGCCTGAAGATGCCAGGGAAGTAAATGTCCTAACCCCTGTGAGGAGCCAGGGTTTCCATAAGCAGAAGCAGGAATGAAGCAGCCCAGGACTAGAAGCAAGCTGGGCTAACTCCATACCATAGCTCCTTGCCAGCAAGTACACAATAAACAAAACAGGGAGGAAGATCATTGTAGCAAATGGACAAGCAGTGGACAAGAAGATTTAGACTTTATCAAAAACAAGTTAGAAATGGCTCCATTAAGACTACCCCTGCCTTCACAATAAATAGTTTATAACTATTACTTTTGCTCTTTGCAGATGATATGTTAAAGACATACAAACATGATTTCTATCCCTCTCCTTCTCTCACTCTCTCTCTCTCCCTCTCCCCCCAACCCCATGTCTCCGAACCCCTCTGCTTGAAAGCTGTGTTTCTTTTTATGTCAAGAGTGCTGTTTTTACACCACTAAATTGGGTGTGGTAAGAGAAGGGTTTGGACTCATAAAGAAGTGTGTTCATGAAATCTATTCCCATCTTTCCCACCATGGGCACCATCTCTACTATATCCTCTTCTCCACATAATAATAGTGCTTTTATTACTACCAGATGTAACTCATGTCTTTCAAAAGTTCTTACAGGAATAAGTGACAGCTGTCACACAGGGACATCATTAAACTGCTCTACTCCAAACCATCTGATCCAAAGAACAGACACATCTCCATTCTTCAGCAGGAAGTAGCCTAAGAAAATTCACAATGCCCTTCCTTCCCATGTACATTGGAAGCCAGGACTGATGGAGCAAGGACAAAAGCCTTAGATCTGCTTTTGTCTGTTGCCTGTGCGATTGAGAGCAGATTTCATCCTGCATTCTTTTTCAGTCAGCACAACCCCACCCACAGCCCCAGAGCTCACCAAACTGCTACCTTAGAGCCCATCCACCCCATCTATAAAAACCCTCTATACCCTCTCTAGTAGTGGACCCCTCGCAGGTTTGTCCATGAGTAAATCCACGCTGATTGTGAGTTTGTGGGTGGTCTCTTTGTCTTTGATCTTAAACCTTAACACAAATTCCATAATTTTTTAAATCAACATGTTCACATTTTCAGTCACCAAAAACTTTGCTACAAAGGCTGCTGTTGTGGTGCAGAGCTTACCCTGTATTTGGAACACCTGCATCCCATATCAGAGTACCTGAATTTCAGTTCCACCTCTCTTCCCATCCAGCTTCCTGCTCATGTGCATCCTAAGATGCAGCAAGTAGTGGATAACTACTTAAGACACTGCCACTCATGGGTAGACCCAGACTGAGTTCCAAGTCATACCATCACTTCCTCCTCACTCTATGCAATAGTGGAGATTCAGTAAGTCCAGCTGACACTCAGTGGCATTAATTTTGTAAGGCTATGAACACAAGATGCAGGTCATTGGGGGCCTTCATGGAAACTGCATTCCCCATACAAATGTTTTTAACCTTGCAGAGGAATTAAATTACCAAACACAACCACCTCTTTACACTAAGCATTCTCATTAAGTAGATTTTACTGTGCACACTCCAAAATACAGTTTCCTTCCTCTGAGTCTTGCACTGCCTGTGTGGGTGAAGAAAATGCTTTATAAGTATTTTACACACATTTCTTTGGTGGATATTAAAACTAGTCCCTTTTGAGGAGTTAGATTATGAAATATATTCCTAAATATTATTGATTTCATTACCATTTAATTATTTTTCATTTCTTCATTCCAGCTCACACTTTCTGGGAATGAAAGAAAATATTAAAAGTGTAGTAAAAGGACATCTTAGGTATAAGAAACAGGAAGGCAGACTTGAGCAAGGAAGGAAAAGCATGCCCAATAGAGTGACAGTCAATCACAGAAATGCAAAATGACGTGACAGGCCTGTGCAGTTTGATCACAGAGCATAAATAGTGATGAGAAGTCATTGTGCAAAATGCAAACTCAGAGAACAAGTTTTGTGTTAAGCAATATTTTGGTGTTTTCTGTCATTCTCAGAAAGAAGCCAGAAGATCAGCTCCTGAGATGAGACTGGGTTTTCAGGTAACCCCTGCTCTGTGTCAGAGGAGAGCAAATGATGGGGTTCCCTGAGGATATAGATGAGCTGGAATTCCTATACCCCTGCAAAGTGAAAATATCTCTTTAACGCTTAATTTGATATGCACACTTTCCAAGTTTCTCTCTCTTTTTTCATCGCTGGCTTACAGGTAACACTTAGGCTCACTTGTATTGGTTGTTTCTCTATTTGGGGTGGCCCACACTCAATGCATGAATGTGTGTTTAGTCCATCACTGCTAAATAAACTCTCTCTCTTTGTACAAGATACTAGTAGTTTCTGTGTGGTGTTTGTATCTCTGTGGGAGGCAAGAACCTGGAATGGAAATTAACATACTCATTGCCCACATCAATTTCACATTACTCAGATCATCCTCATGTCACAACAAAGAATATTTGCTAGGACAAAGCAGCCAGTCATCCCTTCAACCGATCTGGCACTCATGAGTCCTGCTGTTTCCAACAAAGGGCCCTGGTAGACATTCACTTAGCGTTTTCACTGAGAGATCAGGACAGTCATGTCCTTGGAAAAGACAGGCAGGCTGTAAGCTGCTTATAGTTTTTATATCTTTGTGTATTGTAATTACATGAGCCACACTTAGATCACAGCTGTCATAAAGTGTTTGAAAAATAAAAAGCAAACATAAAACATCAGAAGAAACCTTTCTCATCTGCCTTAATTACCAATCTGCTTTCCAAATGTTGAAGAATGTTGTCTCAGGTTTTGCACTCTTCTCTGTTTCTGCTCCTGTTTCTCTGCCTCTGTCCATCTGTGTTGGTGTTCTCAAAACTGCCTTTAGATTCAGTGATTGCTGGAGAGCCTGGAAGAACAGAGGCAAGCTGTTGTGCTCATGGTTACTGTTTGTTACAGTGAAGGGACAGTTCTGAGTTCCAGAGAATCCAATGTGTTAAAACAGTGCTCTAGTGATGTGGGAAACAGGCACAATGTAAAGTTGTTGTCCTTTATCTGGGGGTTCCATGCCTGTAGATTCAGTCACCTGCTGTCAACATGATCTGACACTGTTAATAGGAAATTCCAGAAATCAATAACGCATGATTCTGAGCAGCGTGATGAAATTTCGTGTCATTCTTGCCAGCCCACCTGGGATGTGAGCATCCCTTTGTCCAGTGTGTCCACATGATGTACACTGCCTGCAAGAGGGCAGTGTCATCATTCACACAGGTTTATTGCAATGTATTGTTATAGTTATTCTGATTTATTATTAATTCCTGTTACTCATCTCTTGCTGCACCTCATTTATCATTAAAATTTATCGTAGATGTACAGACAGGAAAAGGACAGCAGACACAGGATCTGACACTGCACTTTCATGCATCCCTTGAGGGTCTTAAAATATTTCCTTGCAGATAAGGTGGGTGATAGGGAAGCCCAAACAAGACATCATGGTCTGGAGATCCTGCATGGCTGACCTGAACAGATCAGTCTCCACCCTCTCCAGAAGCAGAATTGATCCCACTGAGCCCAGAGCCCAGGCCATGTGGTCAACCCCTCATTACAGAATATGTGCACACATATACCCACACATCCATGTTTACAGCTGTGTGAATTATACCTTCTTATAGTCACACAAGTGGTTTGTTTTGCTCTTCTGTGCATGACTTTGTTATATACATTTACCATGTTTAGAGTGCATTTCCATGAAAGTTTTAATTTAATACCTGTGGTATTCCATAGCCTTCTCAGAACATCATTTCTTTGACTTCCCCCTATTGACAGGTATCAGGAGGGTGCTAATCAGCACTCGCCCTTGTAAACACCACTATACACACAATTACCCCATGGTAGTGGAAGTAAAACATCATGGGCTCTGAGTACAGAATACTGGTATCAAAATCCAGTCTCTGCTACTTTGTTGCAGTGTGTTTTTAAGCATGAACTTAAATTCTATGTCTCTTTTTCTTTTAATAAAATGACAACAGTAATTGCACCTGCCCCAAAGTTATAAGTACCATCACCCACAAAGTATTGATATGGTATCTGATATGCAAAAATGATGTCTCTTGGGTCTGGCGCTGTTGCTTAGTAGGTTAAGCCTCCACATGCGGTGGTGGCATTCCGTGTGGGCACTGGTTCCTGTCCCGACTGTTTCTCTTCCTATCCAGCTGTCTGCTATGGCCTGAGAAAGCAGTAAAAGATGACCCAAGTACTTGGGCCCCCACACCCATGTCGGGCACCTGGAAGAGGCTCCTGGCTCCTGGCTTTTGATTGGTTCAGCTCTGGCACTGTGGACATCTTGGGAGTGGACCAGCAGATGGAAGACCTTTCTTCTCTTTCTATAACTCAACTTCTCAAATTAATAAAAATCTTTAAAAAATGACACTTTATAATTTACTATTACTATTACTACTTACATAATTATTACATAATTACTATTACTACTTACTATTTACTGTTCATAATTTACTATTTGGAAATGTACATCAGTTAATTCCATCTGTTCTGAAAGCATAGTGTGTTCTGAACAAAGCAGTATTTATTACACTACAAAGATTTACATCCAAGGGTGACCGGGGACAATACTAGCTTCTTTCCTTTCTTTGAGGTGCCTGAAGTTGTGGTCATTATGAAGTAAATGGAGTGAGTGTCATATATACGTATGCTTATATTTATATAAATTTATATAATTTATATTTATAGATATAAATATTTATATTTATATACATATAAATATAGCATTTAAATTATAATATATTTAAATATTTAAATATAATATTAAATATAATGTATTTAAATATAAATATAAGTATAAATGAAATAATACATAAGTATTTATATAAAGTACTCATGGAATTACTGATACTTATTATATATATATAATTATCAATAATGCCATGCTTCAGAAACTCAGATATTCAGTAGTTTCTTTGCTCAGGCAAAGATGAATGGAAAGCTTCACTTCTAGCAGTTATAGAGCTGCAAGACCAGGCCTAGACACCCTACATCCTCCCCAGCTCCTCCCTCAGCCCTCAGGGTGCTACTGCTCATTTCCTTGTGACCCTCAGAAGCTGCCCTGGTGCTCACTGTGGTTACAGTTCACACTCAGAAGTGTTTTCCTCTGCCTCTGCACAATCCAGAGGCTGGTGCTGCAGTCTGCACGGAGGCCAGGGTCAATGGCATGCACTGTACAAGAATCCCCATGACAAGGCCCCATCTGTCTTAAGGAACTTCAAATCCCTATTCTATCAAAAGGATTTTCTCTGAAATTCCTTGTTATGTTGTTTCCTTTATTTTGGATTCACTTGCTTCTCTTTTGAAAATTTTTAAATTTAACTTCTATTTGAAGGGCAGAGAGACACAGAGTATCTCAGAGATTCCATTTGCTGGTGTATTCCCCAAGTATCTGCAACATCCAGGGCTGACTTTGTTGAAGTGTGAAGGCTGGAACTCCATTCATGTCTCCCATATGGATGGCAGGGATCCAAGTAATTAGGTCATCATCTTTGTCAACACGTGGCATGTGGGAGAGTAGAGGGGCAGAGAATCCAGGGTAGAGCAGGCAGGTCGGGAAAGTCGAGCGGTAGCAGCAGCTGCGATATGCATGGTGTTCATGGGCAGAGACAGGGAGTATGCAATCTCTGACACAGACAGAAGGAAAAGGGCGCAGGTGGAGAGATAGTGCATGCTCCCCTGCATCTATTTTAACCTCCAAGTCCTCAATTTGCCCTCCAGGTTCCTGGTGTTCTTTGGCTACTTCATGTTTTCCCTTGAGGGGGTCTACATCCGGGCAGCTGAAGAGGTGGGCACCACTCCCTGTGGTCTCAGCATCAGTGGCATGGTTGTTGGCAGAACAGCAGCCCTGGCACCCAGAGGACAGTGGAGTGGAGGACGACTCTGGGAAAGAACAACTGAAAGCTGCCCTCCTGCACCCCTGCACTGATAGCCGCAGGTCTGGACACCCCCAGAACTCAATGTGAAGGGCCTTGGAGAAGAGCCTAAATCCAGCAGGAGGGGCACCACATCCCAGGGATGCTGTGAAAAGGCCTGGAGGAGAAAGCCTGGGGTCAGGGTAGACCCGCGTAGGAGTGGGTCTGAGCCGGCCAGGTGGGCCGGCATCACAGCCCAGGGACCCAGGAGAGGAGAACCTGCTGGGGCCGACAGAGAGCAGGGACAGTGCTGATTAAAACTTGGCCATTTAGAGCAGGTTGTATGCATGCGGTCCCCAGAAGAAACAGTCCGAGAGGAACAGCCAGAGTGCCTTCTTGCCCTAAGGCCTCGTGCAGTCTGTGGAGGGAACGCTGGTGACTTCGCAGCGGAACTGGTGGCAGGGAAAGGATTCCTGCACGAAGGCGCAAGCCGGAAAGCGCGAGTCTGGCGTAGGCATCAACTGACATCGCCCAGGGTGAGGCAGGCGTTGGCCCCGGCAGGACGGTTGCAGGCGTTTGGAGCTGCGCGGGCTGCTGTGTGAGAACCGTTGGGGCCCGCAGGTCCAATCCGACGAATAGACTGGCCTGGACACCATCTCTACAGGCTCTTGATGCACTGCCCAGTACGCCAGGTGGGCCTCAGAGACCACATATTGCTGGTGCTCTCCCTGGGTCTCTGAAGGCAGCGCCTGCAGCAAGCCAGGGAGAGGGGAACCCCGATCCCACCAGGTGCGACTCCTGGAGACAAGGGCACTGCTCCATGGCCACCGTGGCCCACAGCTGTCATCTACCTGGCTGTAAAGGCTTCCTAGCAGGTGTGTGGTGCCCAGAGCTGATTAGATGCTGCCAAGGATGCTTCCTGGAAGGCGGGTTCTCTTCCCCGCTTTTTAGAAATTTAGTTAAAAAAAATTAGACCCTCTCTTAGATCAGTCAATGGCAGTGGTCTTGCCAGTCTTTGAATGCTGTGTATCCACAGCAGGGGGTCTAAAAGTGGTGCTGCCTCATATTCTTGGGAATTACTCTGATTTTTTTCCTCATTGCTGTGCTGTAATCTGTAGGGTACCTTGCACATGGCATATCTCTGAGTACGTGCACTGCTTCCACCTAGGCAGAGGGCACAAAAGCGTGGTCCTAAGTGGCACGGGACACACACTGGGCTATGGTTTCCTGAAATCCCCAATTGTCATCCTAGCATCATCCCTCACAAACATGTGAAGTCTGTATTTTAGACCAGTTTTGGTTTATTTTGAACGAAACATTCTGGTGGAAATTTCCTCGTAAATTAAAAGCTACTTTCTCTGACCCCCAGGAATTTGTCAGGAAAGGAAACACATCATCTCATGAGTTATTAGTGTAGTCATGTATTGGATTCCAAGAAGACTTATACCTTTCAGTCATTGTGCCAGTGTCAGCTGGGTGCTCTCCTTACTGTACACTATTGTGACCTGAATGCCACCTGAGATATCTATTGCTCAACAGAGCAAATGTCCTTTGGTGTCAGGACAAGGGAAACATGGATCATTGTTTCAGCATGACAAGAAGGATTGAGACAGTCCTCCCCCATGGCTTAATTTACTTGAACCTAGTTTCCTTGATTTACTTCACTGGGGCTGGTGTGTGTCCAGCATATCATTTGCAGAAGTTTCAAGACTAGGAATCTGTAAAATCATTCAAATTTCTATTTAGTTTTTTAAAATCTATTTACAATTATATCTGACATAATTCATATATTACACAATATATTTTGGCCCTCTGCTCATAAGATTATCCCTTTATAGTCAAAAAATTTAGATGCAAGATTTTATTTCAGATCCAAATTCTATTTGAAGACAGGAGAAATAAGCTCTTATATGCCACCTATAATTTCTTCAGAAGCAGAAATTATGGGCAGTTTTGCATTTTAAATCATTTAAGCAAAATTCAATGATATTTTGTTTGTGGAAAAGATCATTAATTTTTTTAAAAATCCTTTCCTATAGTAGTTCTGAAAAAGATTACATGTGATTTAAAAAATACAGTCATGGCCTGCGCTGTGGCTCACTTGGCTAATCCTCTGCCTGCAGCGTAGGCACCCCAGGTTCTAGTTCTGGTTTGGGCACCGGATTCTGTCCCAGTTGCTCCTCTTAGAGTCCAGCTCTCTGCTGTGGTCTAGGAAGGCAGTGGAGGATGGCCCAAGTGCTTGGGCCTTGCACCCCGCATGGGAGACCAGGAAGAAACACCTGGCTCCTGGCTTCGGATCAGCGCAGTGCACCAGCCGTGGCAGCCATTTGGGGGATGAACCAATGGAAAAAGGAAGACCTTTCTGTCTCTGACTGTCTCTCACTCTCTAACTTTGCCTGTCAAAAAAAAAAAAGAAAAAAGAAAAAATAGTCATATTATTTCCATGGATGTTATAAAAGAAGAAAATTAGACATATGAGAAACGTTGATTTTTTAGGACAATAAAATGGGATTCGGACAATAATATTTTGTGAACTTTTACTTCAGGATTTTTCTGACCAAATGGAATTGGAAGGCTCAGGTATGTCTTTGAGGGAATGTTCTCTTACTCAATTATTTTAAGCCAAAAATGGTAGAAAGTGTTATTGTTAAGTAATTCAATGATAATTCAAACTGTGCATGGAATCTTTTGTAGACTTGCATGGGTATGCAGAATTCAATGTGGTTTTGTCCAAATGTTGATTTTATTTTACTGTTGTCTGTCAGGGTGGATGCTTCAGGTTGCTGGAAAACAAGAATTCACCCAGCCTTTGGGGAACTGCAGCCCACACACAACTGTGGTGGTCAGCTGTACTCATCTTATGAGATCATCCTCAGAGGCACCTCTTTGCATTCCTGGTGGGTATCTTATTTAATGTTCTTATTTGCCCTGATACCTCTTAACAAACAATGCTCCAATTTCAAGTTACCAAGCCCCACACAATTTATACTGGACAGAAGAATTATATTTTTTACTTGTATTTTACTACATTCAGAACCAATGAAATTACACTGGAGTGAAATCAAGGAGATAGGGTTCTTGTAATAGATCCAATAGAACATAATGATGTCCCTTTGGGAAAGTCTTACTAGTTTGAGGCCTATTTCTTTGTCTTCTGACAGGGTCATACTAGAAGACTCAAAATACTATGGGCTTGTGAAAAGTTCATGGGCAATGAGTGCTATGAAAAAAACATACATGGATTTCAAAATTTTCACACAAATCTAAACATATGCAAAATTAATCTGGAATGCAGAGTGTCAGGGAAAGGGAGAGAGAGAGAGACAGAAAGAGAGAAAGAGAGAGATTGATTCCATCCACTGGTTCAATACTCAATTGCCTGCATTGGCTTGGGAGGGGAACTTAATCCAGATCTTCCCCATGGGTGGCTGGCTGGAACACAATATTTGAAATTGCCATTGCCTCTCAAGTTTGGTATTTGTAGGAAGCTAAAGGCAGGAACTAAAGGCAGCTATCACATCCATGTACTCCACCATGGGATATGGACATCTTAATCAGTGTCTTAACATCTTGATTCTATATCTACTCCTAAAATTATTTTTAAATCTATTTTCTCAATAATTTTGAATTATCCTTGTATATCTGAATCCTTTGCAGAAATACCCTAAATACAATAGGTATTCTAAAATAGAAGGCCAATTACACATGGAACAGAGTAGCAGCTCTATAAATATGTTTTCAGAGTTTTCTCCATTTTCTAGTTGATATGACCAAGATGCAGCAGAAGTAGATGACTTGACCTGAAACTCCAGAGTAGAAGGAACTAAAAGTTCCTTCCCATCCTCAAGCTCTCTTTGTCAATGCATAGACTGCAGATTATTAACCTGTTATTCACCATAAAGTTTGAAAGGAGCTTAAACCTGAACTTGTGAATAAGGAACAAACGCTTTGAAACTCTTGAGGTTTGTTACTTTTTGAATTACGTTTACACCAAATAGTCATTTTCTAGAGAGTACCTTCAGCATGGTATCTTGTCATGTAAGAAGTGGACACCACAAGTTGGTATAGGGTTCAGCCTTCATTCTCAGAGTGGTGTTGAGCTCCTAGTGAAATGGCCCCTTATTTCCTCTCGTAGACAACAGGCTTCTTGGGGACCAGGATTACCTGTTTATGACTAATGGTGTCGCCTTGGACTTTTTGTGGAAGTGCAGAGGTTATTCACAAAATGAGATGTAAGCACATTAGAAAATCTGTATATGGATCACTTACCACCAATTACAGATACGCAGGAAAAAACATTCCATTACTAATGGTGCCTAATGTTCACCTCTGTTCCGTGGTACCAGTGCTTGACTCCAGGTATATTGTTTTTGCACTCTTTTATACACATCATCCTTGGATCCATTCCTTGATCCCAATGATGAGTTCAGGACTGATCCAAGGAGATCAGAGAGGAAGGCAGGACTAGGCTACAAGTCCTTCTTGGCTGATATGGCAAGATCATGGTGTGCTTTTCTGATGACAGAATTCTGAAATGCACAGATCTCCTTCCTTTGAGGGTGTGGAGAAATCAGTGCCCCAGGAGGGGAGCACACTGTTTCTGCTCCTGGGTGGCCATTATCAACTAAGGGTAAACAAGACTGAAGTGGTTTCTGATGTCTTACTGTTTAAAGGTGGGGTTTGTGGGCAGAGGAGGGTATGTTGAAGTGATCTTCTCTTATCCTGGGGTTTCCCTCCTGACAAGGGAGCTCCTACGGCCACTCCAGGCTGTGTTCCTGGACTGACTACTCCTGGGGTGGGCTGGTGGCTCATGAGGAAACTTTGGGAAGAATTCCCTAGGCATGTTCAGCTTCCCTAATTCTGTTCTGTTCTTTGAAGCTGCACTTGGACTCCTTATGCCTGAATCGTGTGTGTTACTACTTGGCAAATCTATGCAGTTCTGGAAATTGTTTGGGGGGCTATTTTGTTCATTCAAAATGAAACTCTTATGTCATGGTCATCACCAATATTAAGAATATCTTAACATCCATTTTCTCTTTATTTATTATAATGCCCCAGCCCTAGGGAGTTGCAGGGGTTACTCTCTGAAAACCTTGACAGGATCCCAGCATTTGGTGCATTATCCAGGCATATTGAGGAATGAAATGAAAGGGACATATTTTAGGGAGAGAAATGCTCATATGGAGTGCACTGTGGGAAGGTGGCTTTGTGTGTTGGTCTTTATTGCGCAGTGAGATACTTTAGCTGTGACAGTTTGAAAATACTGAGGTTTGGTCAGACAGGTATGTACAGTAAATCCCTAGAGCCCTGGAGAAACTCTACTGTCTTACTTTCCTATGCTTTTCTCTTTCCTCATGCTGGATGTCACAAATTATATCAAACTTTTTGGCTCTGAATAATGCAGCGTTGCTCATGTATCTCTAAGGAGACCAAAAGTCTGAAATGCAGAGGTCATCAGGGCCACACTTCTAACAAATACTGCGAGGGAGAATCCACTCCTTGCCTCTTGAAACTTGTAGAAGTTGCTGTCTTCCGTGACTGTGGCCCCAGTCTCTGCCTTTGTCTCATGCCACTTTTTCCCTGGGTGTTCCTATCTTCTCTTGTCTCAAATGCCTCTCTATTATCCTCTACTAAAGACACTTATTGTTGTATTTAGGGCCCTGTCAGAAAACAGAACCTTAAAACATCATCTCAGGATCCTTAACAGGAGAAGGCCTTGAGTCAAAGCATTTTAAGCTACCCTACTTTGGAGTCTTGAATCTCATACTGGATGACTGGTTTCATTCCTTGCTCTTCTGCTAGCTTTCCAGATTCCTGTTATGCATCCTGTCCATCAGAGATGATGGTTCTAGGCTCCTGGATATGGACTAGCCTAGCCCTGTCCTTTGCAGGTATTTATGTAGGTATACCTTGACTGCAGAACTTTCTTTCTCTCCCTCTCTCCCTCTCTCCCTCTCTCTCTCTCTCTCTCTCCCTCCCTCCCTCTCTTCCTCTCCCCTCTCACCCCTGACACTCCTTCTCTGTCTTTCACTCTGCCTTTCAAGTAGGTAGAAATATTTTGAAAGTTCCTTGACAATATATTGCAGAAATTTTATTTAAAAATTGTTTATTTTAAAGACAGATTTACACAGAAAGGTGGAGATACAGAGAGAAAGAGGACTTCCATCTGATATTCTACTCCCCAAATGAGTGTTATATATTGAGTCCAGGCCAAAACAAGGATACAATTCTGAATTCCATCCAGATCTCATACATGGGTGGAAGGGGTCCAAGTACTTGGGCCACCATCTTTGCTTTCCCAGGCACATTAGAAAGGAGCTAGATCAGGAGCAGTGCAGCCAGAACATGAACCAGTGTCTGATATGGGATGTGAAACTGCTATGCCACAACATTGTCCTAGAATGTGTATAGCACACGTTAGCATTCACATATGTGAGTAGCTATAGGACTGAGTAGCTTCTTTAGCCAGTAGTGCCAGGCTGACTCTGGATGTGCTAATGACCTATGAGAGCCAAGCTTCCTCTTAAAGACTCCATTCTACTTGACTCTGTACCAGGACACAGAACATGGCCACCGTGGCTCAGGTCTGTAACCCCACACATCAGAGGCCATAGATGCTGTCCTGTGAGACAGGGCCCATCATCAATTCTGCCCTGCCTCTCTTCAGACATGTTTAAAATATCTGTTTCCAGTGAGCCTTGTCTTTTTGCATGATATAAATGGAAACCGTGCTTCTGTCCACCCAGCTTTGATCTTCCAAGTCTGCTTAAGTCTCCATAGCATGTGGCTAAACCACCTGGTATTTCATGGAGGATTGCTGTTTGCTTCCCCTCTCTGCTAGAATGTAGGCTCTACAGAGTCGGGAACTTTGCTTTCTTGTCATTGACATCACTGTCTACAGCATTACATAGCACATCCCAGATGCTCACCAGATACATTCAGTTGCTGACAGTAAGTGAACTGCCTGCCAAACCTATTGGGATCTTTCACACAACTCAAATGAAACCTGGGGCGATCATTAGGCCCAGAAGCTCAGAAGCCAACATCCAAACAAGAATACTTGAGGCTAATTCCTCACTCTGGCTCCTAAAGCCAGCTTCTTGCTTATGCAGACCTTGAAGAGCAGTGATCATTTAGGTAAAGGGGGCCTTGCTAAGTTGGGAGACATAGATTGAATTCCTGGTATTCAGGTTCAGCCATCCATGCTCCAGCCATTGTGAACATTTGGGAAATGAACCAGTGGATGGCACTCTCTGTATATTTGTTTCTGTTCTCTTTATTTGTGCCTCTCTACCTTCCCACTAAATGTAAAGATTAACAAAAATAGAGCATATACTTTTGCCAAAATTATTGGTGTCCATTTTTCCAAGTCAGAAGTCCACAATAGACCTGGGTTCATTGCCATTTCTGGGTGCACTTATCTCTTCTCTCTCCTTTGCTCCAACCCCACTGACATCTCCTGTGGACCAGGAGATCAGGGTTTCCTCTCTGCTGCAGTCATTGTGGAGTTTCCCATAAGCTCACTGCCACTGCTGTGATGCCTTTGAAATTTTCCCTGTCACACAGTCACAGGAATGTTTGTGAGATCTACAGGCGTGCTTCTCTAGTTTTGAAATCTTGTCATGACTCCCATACTTACAGAAACATGGACAAAATACCCCTGACAAAGTATATGACTTCTCTACTCTTGGCCCTTGTCTCACCCTGAAGTCGCACCTTCCAGCTTTCATTTAACTTCTTAGCCCCACCCACCCAGCTGTGTGCTTTCCACTGGCTGCCCCCTTTCTTCCTACCCTAATGTTTCACATGCTGTAGCTTAGACCCAGAAATAGCCCTTCTACACTTGATGGTTGTCTCCTCCTTTTCTAAAGTGTCATTCATGTTTCATATCCCCCAGAAATGATTCATGTGTCTTATTACCTACTCTATGGATCTTATCACTTATACCTCACAATCACTTACACCCCAGTTCCAATTTTGAGTGAGATTAGCTGTTTCATCCAGGACACAGTAAACTCTCACGTGCAAACAGAAGTCTTCCAACTCTCCCATCTTGAGAGACCAGCATAGAGTGTTGTGTGGCATTTTCATATCTTATATTTCACAGTGATGTGTTAGAAGCCTAAGGCAAGAGTTGTGATTTTCTCTTTTCCCACCTGAACAGGGTTTTCCTGGGTTGTCTATGTCTAAGTAAAGGCTGTGCTTTGCATCATTTAATCAAGGGAGGACTAAGAAGAACTATTGCAAGGTGTAAAATTGGGTGTAAATATTAGAAGTTGATCTCTTAGAGGTTTATAATAAAGCTAGATCAGTTATTAAAGATAGACATTTCCTGATATTTATAAGGAGCAGAATCTAAGATGACTTTCATTTTTAATGATTGCAAAGCAGGCATGAACTCTCTTTCTTGGTTCCTCTAGATCATGTATCTGGATTCCATGCCAATTGTCTAAGAAGCAGCAGAAAGTGTGAGGACATACGACCTATGCCTCAATTGGAGAAAATTGCACAACCCTAAAGATGTTCAGACACTTTTTAAACATGGCAATCATAAAGGGTGCTGTTCTAACATACCCGAGAGGGTGTGGCCTCTGAAGAGGTCATAGTGCTGGAAAGAAAGCTTGGAAGGAAGAGACTCCAGGGCAGACTTCCCCATGGCCCTGGAATCAGAGTTCTCGATGTCAGCAGGTGCAGGTGTGGCGGGACACCACTTACACATCCTACAACCTAGAAGACAGAAAATTGGCACTGAGCCTGGCTCAGATCGTCCACAGCTCACCAATGTCAAATCTTCTACTACTGTTGAGTCAAGTTCATTGCACTCAAAGTGGTACTTTGGATGAACATTCAAATCCCCAAATTCCCTTTAAAATGAATTCTGCTAATTTCATTGTCACTACCAGCTCTAGACTGAAGTTGGAAAACAAAGAGATACTCATCTTCTCAGTGCTGGGAACGCTGGGAACAATCCCTAAGCCAGAAGCAAGGGCCATTCCAATTGGGAAA
The DNA here is from genome assembly GCA_949820135.1 of Sylvilagus floridanus. NCBI lineage: Eukaryota > Metazoa > Chordata > Mammalia > Lagomorpha > Leporidae > Sylvilagus > Sylvilagus floridanus. The sequence continues at coordinate 56,949,113 of OX463226.1, read as the reverse complement.
CCTGGTCCGACTTTGTCTGGTGTAACAAATACAGACTGTGTACATGTCAAACTCATTCACACGATTGCATTGTGCAGGCACTAAGTGGCTGAGAAGCAGGAGGAGTTAGGTCAATTGCTTGTGTTGGGACCATTGGCCTCCTAATTAAGAAATAACAGCCATGGTGCATACTATATGATGATGATTAAGGGTAGCTCCTGGGATAAAGGAATGGCTGAAAGTTTTTAATTTGTCCTTGAACTGACTGGTCAGGCAAACTAGCATAGACTTGTGCTGAGGCAATGCTTCCATTGGGTGGTGTCCACAGCACCATGGAAAATGGGATGTAGTTCTCTGTGGATACAGAGGTAGATGCAGCCTTGGAAGGAAGAGTAGCGCCTCACCCTGGTGTTGCTCATGACAAGTGAGGACAGTGACCTTGCAGAGACCCTTCCTGCTGGGATGGAGCAAGCTGCAGCAGCTGTTATTGGAAGACCTATAAGTACAGGGGCCTTTGGAGAGAACCTCTGTGTTCCTGCCCTTCCAGGGTCTCCAGCACAGACAAGGGCAGTTTCTGGGCCAAAGGGATGACTGAAAAATTGGAAGGGCTGTGGGGAAGTCTTGGGGTAAGTGGACTGGTGGTGTCTTTGCAGGGTTCTTTGATCTACTCTGCCTTGGAGATAAGATTCCCACTCCTACTGAAGCTGGGAAGGGAGCTGAGGATGACAGCATCAGGAGGAGGTAGGGTACTGTCCTTGTAAGAGACCTCAGAGACTAAGGGAGACTGAAAAGTTTAAGTGTGTAGATGTATTGGCTACAACAGAAGAAATTACTGCTGTAGGAGGCATGGGTTCTCATGGATACTGGCAGAAGGGCCTGAAAGAGGGATGAGAAAGAAAAGGGAAAGGTTTCTATACACATTGGATTCTGAGGTTTCTTTCTGTAGGAGGGAGGCTGAAAGGAGAAGGGTGCAAGGCTTGGATTGGGAGAGCTCAGAAATAGGAGGTGCTGTAACTCTGTATGAATGCAGAACACCCACCCTGAGACTATACCTGAAGGCAGGAAGAGAATTGGCAATGACAGGCAGATATAAAGAGTTAGGGATGTGTGTTCTGTTTCCATACCAATATGTATGTGGGGGGAGGGCCTGGGTAGAGAGGAAGAGTTTTGTAGGCAAAGATCATTCTGGCAAGCCAGTGGTGGTAGCGGAAGCTGATTCTTTCAGAGAGTGGAAGGGATTCTGAAGTACACTCTGGTGCCTTTTACAACCCCTTGGCCTCTGATTGATTTTCAAAGACCTTGGCATTCTTGGAAACCCGATGCCATCTCTCCCTCAATAGCAATGCAAGGCAGTTTAGGAGGTGGGGGAAACTCACCTGTGTGTATCAGCAGGAATCTGATAGTAGTCAGTGGTGGCAGCAAGCCCAATCACCTGCAGAGGCAGATGTAGCTCCAAGTGGTGATTTGCTGCAGAACTATGTGCCTGAGGAACTTGGCTGTTTCTGCCTCAGTATTTCTACCGCTGATTCTTCGTGAGGCTGTGGAGAGCAGCCTAGGCTGGCTCAGTTTGGCATACTGTTTCTATTTGCGCCTTTCCAATGATAGTCAGGACCCAAACAATGCAAATGCCTTGACCTGACACACCCCTGGAATTCCCTCCCACAGGGAATCAAGCTCTGTGAGATCCCTGGGCCTCTACATTGTGCAGCGGTTAGAAATGGTGGCAGTTTCCCAACAGAGGACCAAGACTTCCTCAGAATGAAGTTTAATCCCCTTGAGTTCACTGGTCATGGGTGCATCTTCTCTGGATAGAACAGTGCTCAGTTTCTCTTCCTCTTTTTTACCATGCCCTTCCCAGGGCTATTATTCGGGTCTCCCCTGAGAATTGAAGGGGCTGGGCCTAGGGTGTTGCCAGGTCTCCAGATCCTCCTCCTTGGTTTCTTCCTGAAGCATAGAAAAAAATGCACACCTGTGCCTGGCTTTTAGGAAGTCTTAAACTTTTGTCAGCCCAGTTCTTTTGACAGCACCCAGCCCGGGGACCTTCTTTGAGTAGCGGCTGCGGCATCCTATGAAAGTCGGGACCAGGGTCTGGAGACCCAATTCCTTTCCCCCATGGTCTGCGATTCCTGCAGGGAAAGGGTGGTGGTGCAGGCAGTGGGGATCAGCCCAGTGGGGTGGGCCAGTGTTGCATGGTTTCAGAGGGGCAGGAGTAATAAGGCTGTTAGAAGTGGCAGCTGCCCTAGGAAAGTGATTCTCTCCACATGCAGCAGGTTACCTGCAGATAGGGGCACAGCACCATCAGTTCCCAGATGGATGTCTGCCCTCAGCTTCCTGCAGGCCTCAGAGCTAGGTTGGTTTGCTGACTCATCCTAAGGCACTGGTGAGCAGCCTGATGACTTAGGAAACCTCTATTGCTCTACATGGGCCTGCCCAACATGCATGGTCCTACAGCAGGACTCCAAGGCAGTGCTCTGAGGAGAGCCATGGGCCTCCTCCCTACAGATATTGAATGAGTGTTGAGGAGGCCAGACTGCCCCTCCAGGAAGGGCAGTCTCTAGGGCCTCCAGCGGCCTGGGTGGGATTGTTTCTCACACAGAGGGGACTGGTTTTCTACTCTTCTCATTTTCCATCCCTCCACAGGGGTGCTCTTTGGCCCTCACCTCCATCTCAGTAAAGCAGGAAAAAGGGGAGTTGGCTTGATCTGGTCTCCTCATAACTTTGGAGACAACATTCCTTGGGGAGCCCCAGGCCCATGCTGGTCAGTATCAAATGAATGACAAGGCCTAGGACTGTGCTACAAGGAAGGGAAGTATCCCTCAGCCTCCTGGTAACCTTGGTGTGTTGTCCTCACGGTGAGGAGGCCTGTGTTCACCTCCCTCTCCACTTCCTTCCTGGAGCTTTTCTTTGGCTCTAACCTTGGTCTCTGTCAGAGATATGGGCAATGCCTATATCTGTCTCCTCAACATTGATGAAATGAGCTGGTTATGTTCAGTTACATCCATGTGCCTGGCTGTTATCTGCGCCAACCTCTGGAATTTGCCAGCCATTTTCTTTTCCTTGTACCTGTTTGATTTCTTTCTTTCTTTCTTTTTGACAGGCAGAGTGGACAGTGAGAGAGAGAGACAGAGAGAAAGGTCTTCCTTTTTGCCATTGGTTCACCTTCCAATGGCCGCCGCGGCCAGCGTGCTGTAGCCCGCACACAGCGCTGATCCAATGGCAGGAGCCAGGTGCTTATCCTGGTCTCCCATGGGGTGCAGGGCCCAGGCACTTGGGTCATCCACTGCACTCCTGGGCCACAGCAGAGAGCTGGCCTGGAAGAGGGGGCAACCGGGTCAGAATCCGGCGCCCCAACCGGGACTAGAACCCCGTGTGCCGGCGCCGCAAGGCGGAGGATTAGCCTATTGAGCCACAGGGCCGGCTGATTTCTTTATAAGTAGCCCAAACTCTAAAAGGGATGATATAGCCAATTAAGGTGTAGGTTCTTATAGTCACAGCCCTGGCTAGGAGAGAGAAGGAAGAGTTGGGTGAGCCTGGTCAAGTGGGGTAGCGTCAAATACCAGGAGTTCATGATAAGATGCCATGACCAAATTGAGTGCGCCAGAGATATGCAAAATGTCTATAAGTGGTCATAAGGCAAGAGTAAAGTATAGTGGAGAAGTTCTCATTCTCTCCAACAGTGATTCATACACACTATTCAGCTGAGTGCTTGGGAAGTTGCATCATAGCAGATGATGAAGGGCACAGTGCAAGGGGGATGCTCCTGAGACCAGCAGTTGTGTATACAGTAGAAGTTGCTAAATGATGTAGGACTGTAGGTGTTGAGTGCACAGGATTGCTTCACAAGAAGGATAGCATCCCTTTCCCACCAGGTGGCCCCACAGTGAGGGAGGCTCTGTTCACCTGTCCTCCCCCACTTCTCCCTTCCTGGAGTCTTCCTTTTGCCCCCACCTTGCTTTCAGCAAGTGAAAGTGATGGGATGAAACCTGGATTAGGCTCCTCAGCCTTGAAGACCCCAGCTTGCAAGGGTCCAGTTACCTCCGTGCACCTGGCTTTTGCTTGTACCAAACTTCAGAATTTTCCAAGAGATTTTTCCCCCTTTTGGCTATCATCATTGAGACCCAGGGTACACTTTGAAGATCCTGTATTCACAGCAATGGTTGGGGGAGTGAAGGAGGAGTGGGAGGATTCTAGTCATATTGGGCAGCATGGCAGGGCAGCAGAGCAATATGGCAGGTGTCATGACCAAGTTAATGCAAGAGTTGCCCATGATGAGCCAAATGGGAGTGGTCACAAAGCAAGAGTGATGTATGGCAGAGAAGCCCTCACCCAGTCCTTTAGTGCATGAGTCATGCACTCACATGGTCATGCACTCAGAAAGTCGCATCACAAGAGGTGACAAGGGCACAGAGTGAGATAACATGTCTTAAACCCAGCAGGGTGGGGTTCTGTAGAAGATGCTGAATGGCAAAAGACTAAGCCTGGTCATTGGCCCCAGCCTCACTTTCTGGCACCTGGGAGATTACTGCCGTGATGTTGAGCCTTAGCTGGGACATTTTGAGGCATGTTGGGACATGAGGGGTGAGATCTGCCATGGACAGATCTTTCAGCATGGGCTTAGGTTCCTCTGAAGGCTCCTCGTCACCCTCCCTTCATAGCATCACCCTCAGTGACTGTGTGGTGCTGATTCTCTTCCATGGACATTGAGGGTAAAACCAGTGGCCAATAGCTGCCCAGTCCCCCCACCATGCTCAAGGGGAGGAGCAGAGAAGGAGGAGCCTTAGCCAAAGACATAAGAAGAAGCTTACAATTAAATGAGAGGACATTTCAGTATGTGGATGATATTCTTGTTGCTATTAAAAGTATGGAAACTTTAGATGAGACAGAAACATAAATTTAAATTTCCTGGTGAGAAGATGTATAAGGTGTCAAATAAAATGTCCAAGTTTTCCCAATAAACTGTGAAATATTTCCACAATGGGTTGTCTCAGTTATGTTGGTAAAAGTAAAACAAAGCCCAGAATGCTTGGCAATGGAAAGCCAAATCACCAGAGATAGGTGTTGATCAGAGAAACAGGTTTGTTCAAGGGGCTAGTATTCTTTGGGAGCAGGGAATAGGCATCTTCAGGCTCAAGTTGCTCTTCTCAATCTCATGTGAAGAGAAGAACTTTCGAAAGAGAAAGGGAGATGGGGAGGTCAGGAAGGATAATGAGTTCAGTTGATGGATTATCAGACTTGATCCCAGAGTCAGTTTGGATAATCATTCTGACATGATTAGGTGCAGAGTTTTTTGACACAAAGCTTGGCTGTATCCAACTGGTGGTTGTAAATTTTTGTCTGAAGTTTTCAGTTGTAGCCATGGCCCTGCATTCAGTGCCCTGAATATTTAACCATTATTAATGTGTTGAACAACCATTGATTAGCCCAAGATCAGCCCTTAGCTTTTGTTCAGAAGAACGTGAAAAGAGAAAGGAAGATGTGTACATTACAATTACATTAGAAACGAAAAGACCTGGTGGAAGGGAAGGCTTGGCCGGAGTAGTGGTGCCTGTCAACATAGAACCACTAAAATAATTACTTTGTCTGACTGGATTTTGCTGCATTTAGACTCATGGCTGGGCCCCTCTATAAACCTTTATGGTTTTAAAATTTCATTTTATTTGAAAGGTAAATAGGGAGTGAGAGACATAGACAGAAACAAATTGTCCATTCCTGGCTTCACTCCTCAAATAAGATTAATCATAAATGTTGGGCCAAGCCAACTCCAGGAGCACATAATTCCACCCAGGTTCCTCACATGACTGTCTGTGGCCCAAATTATTGAGTCATCACTTGCTTCCTTCTGGAGTATGCATTACCTAGAAGCTAAAGTCAGGATCCAAGCCAGGACTTGAACCCAACATTTGGATATGGTATGGGGGTATTCCAAGTGGCAGTTAATCACTGCACCAAACACCAAGTTTTCTATGAAGCTTTTTAAAATTTATATAAAGGGAGCATATTCATGTATTTTACATATACAGTTTTAAAATTTTTTATTATAATGAACATATTTCCTAGGTGAAATTCTTTTTTTTAAAGATTCCTCATTAAAAAGCAGAGTTACAGAGGTGGAGGCAGAGGCAGAAAGAAGTCTTCACTCTGCTGCTTTACTCTCCAAATAGCTGTGATGAACCTTCTTCTGGGTTGGTCTCCCACATGGGTACAGGGGCCCAAGCACTTCCAAGCCATAACAGAGAGCTGGATTGGAAGTTAAGCAGCAGACTCAAACCAGCACCCATATATGATACTGACACTAGTAGATGGCAACTTTACCCACTATGCCACAGTGCCAGCCTCCAATAAGTGCAATTCTAAGATGACCATAATCCCCTTCCTGCCCCTCTGCCTCCCTCAATCCCCCTCTTGCTTCCTTTTTTCTTTAATTTTTGCAAAAACATAATTTCAATCCACTCTGTAATCAAGCCTTAATGTACTACTAACCATGATAGTCAACAAGTACAGTTTTAAGTTAAACCCAACACTTGGGTGTTCCCTCCTTCCCTCACTCAATCCTACCCTCCCTCCTCTTTCCTTTCCTCTATGAAGCTTTAGAGAAAGGAGACAATAAACCATTGAATGGACTAAAGAATTGAAGGAATTTCAGACTTCTAAGGGAATAGTAATAATGGCCTTTTATTTGAGACTCTCAGATTTCATACAGCATTTCACCCCTTTGTTCATGAGTGAGGAGTCTCAGGTATCAGCCTGTTTCCTCACAGCCAGGCATAGTAACAAAGGAGTGGTTCATCTGCCTCTGGGCAGTGGTAGCAGCTTGAGACATCCTCCAGACCCAACCTACCACAGTGCATGCTCCACAATGTTGACTGCTGCCTTTATAGTAAAAAGGAGGATATTGACTCACCTTTGGGAGATTAGAAAAAAAATCAGGCCATTCTGTTTCACAACTCAAATGTTAAGCTGAAACTGGGGTTCACCTTGATACCTATCATAGTTCACCTTGATACATACAAGCAGTATGTATACCAATGACTGTGTACAAATAATTGCACAATTTTATTGCAACAGACCTGAACTGACAGATCAACCCTTGGAAAACCAGACATGGAGATATTTATAAGTGGAAAGAGCTTCATGGTTTAAGGCCACTGGGTTTCTGCTTGTACAGTGGCAACTCATCCAGAGGTCCTGGAAACAGAAGCCCTCGCCTGAGTTACCTCTGCTAAAAATACACAAGTAATTTCCTTCACGTGTGCCCTGCACATAGGCCAGGGAGAAAAGATAACAGTTTGTACTTATCCAAAATATCACTCTTTTGTGAGACATCCTCATGGAATAATATAAAAGGAAAGAGGAATATTGGCAATGGGGAAGAAGGAATTTAAGCACACTATAGGGATCTAGAATCTGTTAGATGCAGCAATGGACCCTGTACAACTAACCACAGAGCTTTGCTCTAGCCATCAGAAGACAGACAACCTGGTAGCAAAGGGAAACTCTAAGGCCAACTAACTGGCAAAACAAGCAGCAAAGACTAAGACTCCAATAACTCTAATTTAATTATCCTTTATATCAGACATAGATTGGCCAAAAAGTACACTCAAGTCTTCACCAGAAGATCTACAAAGGGCTCATGAATGGAGATTTGATAAAAGACCAGCATAGTCCCAGGTTGCCAAAATTAGGCACAGCAAAGAAGGACCCATGGTGATTCCTGAACATCTTATGGAGAGGCACTGAGCACATCCACCAGAGTACTGACTATGACAGGAATGCGATTTTACAGTAGATAAGGAATTATATTTCTGAGACAAATATGCAAAGAACAACTCAAAAGGCAATGCAAAACTGCAAAATATGTGCTAAAAACAAGCCTAAATGGGCCCACCCCATATTAAAACGCATCTCTGCCCAAGAATCAGGCCCCGGTGAAGATTAGCAAGTAGACCTTACCAGACACCAAGTGTCACAGGGGACATCAGGGTCTGCTGGTGTCTGCACACTGTCTCAGCATGGGTAGAAACCTTTCCTTGCAGCTCAGGTGACATGGGCAGGCATACAGATTAAAATTGATTAGGATTGTGAGCTGGAAGACCATGCCTTAGCCACGCCCCTGTGTGACCTCATGCCCCTACCTGGCCACACCTGGGTGCCCACCAGCCAATCAGGTTAATTAACCACTCCCCTTTGGAAGTGGGTTAAAAGCCTGGGGCATGGTGTGTCCCACCCTTCTTCTCTCTTCTCCACCCTGGCCTCTTGCCAGGAGGGGGCTTGCTGTAGCCCTGCACCCCAGGGTGCGTGGCCTTTGGGCCACCCACCCTAGGCTTCCTGGCCTAGATGCTCTTCCACATGGCTGGTTCCTGGTGCTCGGTATGAACCCAGATTTACCCCTCTCTCTTAGATAAAGCTCTCTCTCTCTCCTATGATTTCTCTCACTAAATAAAAGCCTAAAATGTACTATGCTGCCTCATTCATTGATTCTGGTATTTAGAATTCTTCTCTAAATATTAGGCAAGAACCCTCTCAAGCTTATTAATATTGGAATTTATTAGTAAGCATTTGGTGATATCATATGGCACCCCAAATTTCAGTAGCCTATGTGGCACCCCAGATGGCACTTCTGGGGAACTTTAAGGGACCACCTTTTCATATAGATTTTAGGGAGTCATCTCTGATATCACAGGCACAGCTTCAGGGGCCTTGAAGCTTTCACTAAAAGATTTCACTCCTGGCTTTGGATTGCCCTTCTCCATGCAAAGTGATGATAATGAAGGATAATCTGTTGCCCAGTTGATTGTAGAGGTCTCTGGAGTGTGGAGATGATTATGGAGACTCTATGCTTACTGCAGACCCCAATCAAGATGGAAGACTGAGAAAACTAATCACATCTCGAGGACAACATTCAAAAATATATGTTAGGAGTCTAACTTGACTAGGAATATGGGTCATTTTTCCATCTTCTTAATGGAGTATCTGTTTAAATCTTTGCCTATTTTTATTGAGCTATTACTGACTTGTATATGACTTGTATATATTTCAAATGAAGGCCATTAGTCTGAATTTCAATAGTACCCAAAATGCACTGCTAAATTATGCTTGACCACTTATACAGTTATTTGATGAAAACATCAGAAGATTTTTTTCATTCACTGAATATTTATTGAATAGTTTCTAAGTGTGAGATATTCTGATAGGACCTTGTAAAATGATTAAAATCCATGCCTTTAAAAACCTTGAACACCCACACCAATCCACACACACACACACACACACACACACATACACAACATTAACAAATGATATAGGAACAATGAGAGGGAGTAGAATTGTTCCTGAGTGCAGAGTTCAGTGAAAACTTTGAGAGGAGATGACATCTGAGATGAGCCGTTAAGTATAAAGAAAAGTATACCCACACAGAGAAACTGTACAAAGTAAGGTTTCTATTAATAGAAATTATGTTAATTAAGTAATTCTTTTTTAAAAAATTTTAACTCAAACATTTTAAACCAATATAGGATGCATCAGTGTAGGACCTTGAGATCTTCTAGGTACAGTCTTGCAGACAAAAGTAGTTAATAGCCTGTGTTTCCATAAAGCAAGATACTTCTATAGTCCATAGGAAAAGTATAAGCTATCTGGCTCCTGGATTATTGGCTGGTAGCTAGTAGTGTTCAATACACTATATGTGGCATTAAATAAATAAATGTTTAATTAAATCAACTAAATAAATGAATTCTTTGAGTTACTATGTGGATTTAACTATAACACTGTGTCTCTGGCAGCAGCTAGCTCTCCAGTGATCCCTACTGTAAGTAAGACAGGGTCTTGGCTGGCGCCGGGGCTCACTAGGCTAATCCTCCGCCTTGTGGCACCAGTACACCAGGTTCTAGTCCCGATCGGGGCGCCGGATTCTGTCCCGGTTGCCCCTCTTCCAGGCCAGCTCTCTGCTGTGGCCAGGGAGTGCAGTGAAGGATGGCCCAAGTGCTTGGGCCCTGCACCTCATGAGAGACCAGGAGAAGCACCTGGCTCCTGCCATCGGATCAGCGCGGTGTGCTGGCCGCAGCACGCTGGCTGCAGTAGCCATTGGAGGGTGAACCAACGGCAAAAGGAAGACCTTTCTCTCTGTCTCTCTGTCTCACTGTCCACTCTGCCTGTCAAAAAAAAAAAAAAAACACAGGGTCTCAAGGGGTTTCTCTGCTGATCAGTACATTTCTTTTTTAAGATTGATTTATTCATTTGGAAGTCAGAGGAGGGAGGGAGAGAGGGAGAAAGGGGGAGGGGGAGAGAGGGAGATGGGGAGGAGATGGGGAGAGGGAGAGAGGGAGAGAGGGAGAGATGGAGAGAGGGAGAGAGGGAGAGAGGGAGAGAGGGAGAGAGAGAGAGAGAGAGAGAGATCTTCCATCCGCTAGTTCACTCTCCAAATGGCCTCAATTGCCAGGGCTGAGCCCGGCAAAAGCCATGAGTTAGCAGCTTCATTTGAGTCTCCCACGTGGGATGGGGGTGCCCAAACACTTAGGCCATCTTCTGCTGCTTTTCCCAGGCCATTCGTAGAGAGATAGATCAGAAGTGTACCCACTGCACCACAATGCTGGTCCCAGGACATTCCTTTTTGAAGAGCCCTGTCTAACCACAAGCACAGCACTTTGGAGATTCCCAGGGACTCCCAGTCTTTTGTGGCAATAGTGTGGGCACCAGATTTGTGGCCTTTTTCCTGTCTCATCTCCCTTTCCTGGGTATCCTGATTTCTACCATAAAATACTGAAATGGTGACCTTCAGGAGATTGTCTAATGTTCTCTCAGGCCCAGTGGCTTTTTTTAAACTTTTTTCCCCCTAATGTCTAAAGCATACTGGAATATAAACTTGTCTTTTACGATTTCCTGTCCCTCCACCGAGTTTGGATACAGTGACATATGCTTGATTAGGGCCTCTCTCAGTCTCTTTAAGGAAAGCAGAGGGCTTTTCTTCCAGACCTTGGTCTATCATAGATAATTTATAACAGGGGCATTCAGAGGTCATGAGGAAAGGCAATGAAAAGTTGTGTGAAGGGGTACAATTGGCTAGGGACAAAAGATGGGTTGCATATTTCAGTGTGACACCCTGAAGGGCTGTCAGAGTCTGGGTCCAGTCAGGAATGCATCAGATGGTGCTAAATAGTTGTTTCAGCTTGAAATCTTCAGTTCATATGGGACCTTATCCCAGACTCATGTGACTGACAGGTCTCTGTAGAAGGAACAAAGTGCAGTTTTGCAGTTTTCAGCATGATACCCTTATTATGCTGTCAGAGTCTGGGATCCATTCAAGGAGTCTTTGAAAGATGCTTGGGAGTTGCCTTGGCCTGACCTCAGCATTTGCTCCAAGACCTTCTGCCAGTCTCATGCCAATTTCTGTGAAAGTTATGCACCTTTCCTAGTACCAGGAACGGAAGGGGGACTGATCAAGCCTCCACAACCCGCCTCCCCCGCCGCAGCAAACCTTGCTTCTGAGTCTTTTTTTTTTAGATTAATGTATTTATGTGGAAAGCAGAGTTAGAGAGAAAGAGAGGAAAAGACAGGGGGAGAGGGAGAAGGGGAGAGAGAGAGAGAGAGAGAGAGAGAGAGAGAGAAAGAGAGAATTTTCCACTTGCTGGTTCACTCATTAAATGCCACAATGGCCAGGGTAGGGCCAGGTGAAGGCAGGAGCCAGGAGTTATATTGCAGTCTGTCATGTGGGTAGGAGAAGACCAAATACTTTCCCATGCACATTAGTTGGAAGCTGGATCAAAAGTGGAGCATCCAGGACTCAAACGAGTGTTCAAATGGGATGCTGGCATTACAGACGCTGGCTTAACACAAGGCACCACAATGCCAGCCCACCTCTGGGTCTTGAGACCAGCAGCTGTGCTGTTTTTAACTGTTGGAGATCCAATGTCTTTTAGTTGATGTAAACCATACTGGAGAATAATAATCTCTGAAACAAACATGAGCAGTCTATCTTCACTCTTTCCTCTGACAACCCTGGACAAGTCCCCCAAAATGAAGGAGGCTTGGGTAGTAGCATTTAAATGCTCAGGCTTAGTGTTTCATGACAAGGAAGACAGGAACACAGAGGAGTGAGTGAAGAATAAAACAGGACTGTATTAAAATGTGGACAGCTCCTGTGGCACAGTGCCCAGCAGGAGAGACCTCTGAAAGGAGACCATTGAGAGGAATAGTGAAGGAATTTGTATTCTCTGTTTACACAAAGTCTTTGAAGTAACTCTGTTTAATATCCACCCTACTGTGAGCTCATCCTACCTCCTTATCTTCCATTTCTCCTATTTGGTCAATCTCTGATCCTGAGTGTGTTATCCTATGGCTCCTTATGGTTTGTGAGTTCACATTCTTGAGCTAGTCTCTCCCTGTTTCCTTGTTCATGACCTTGGGCTTGTTAGCTTATGAACACAGGCTCATCTCTCTTGTTAATTAAGTCTTCAGGCATTTGCTTTTTTTAAGTTCCCTATTGGGGTTTTGTAAAGCATGTCTCTTAAGTTCATGCCCTAATTTCGCTTAGAAACCAGAGGTTATACTCCAATCACATAGCCCTCCCTGCATACTTAGCTGTCTGCCTGAGTCTCACCTAACCTTATTTGCTTTCTCCTACTTATAATCAGTATTGGGCTTGCGCCATGGCTCAACAGGCTAATCTTCTGCCTTGCAGCGCCGGCACACCGGGTTCTAGTCCCGGTCGGGGCGCCGGATTCTGTCCCGGTTGCCCCTCTTCCAGGCCAGTCCTCTACTGTGGTCCGGGAGTGCAGTGGAGGATGGCCCAAGTGCTTGGGCCCTGCACCCCATGGGAGACCAGGAAAGCACCTGGCTTCGGATCAGTGCAGTGCACAGGCCGCAGCGCGCCGGCCGCAGCGGCCATTGGTGGGTGAACCAATGGCAAAAAGGAAGACCTTTCTCTCTGTCTCTCTCTCTCACTGTCCACTCTGCCTGTCAAAAAAAAAAAGTCATCAGAGGGAAAAAACACCAACAAGTATCTCCACAAATACCTAAAAATAAAGGCAGAAATACAAGAAACAAGAATAAGGAAGACAACATCATGTCCCCAAAGAAACACAACAATGCTTCAATACTAGAATATGAAGATGAAGAGAAGGAAAAAAAGCTGGAAATGGAATTCAAAAATTGATTGTAGGATTACTTAGATGTAATCAGAAGCAAATCCATGAATAAAATCTATAGGTGAAAGAAAATTTTTCCCATGAAATTGAGATTTTTAAAGAGAAATCAAAATGAACTATTAGAAATGAATTCAACAGGGGTTGGTGCTGTGGTTTATCAGGTAAGCCATTGCTTGCAGTGCAAGCAATATGGGTACTGGTTCGAGTACTGGGTGCTCTGCTTCCAATCTAGCTTGCTGCTATAGACTGGGAAAGCAGCAGAATGTGGCCCAAGTCCTTGGGCCCCTGAACCCACATGGGAGACCTGGATGAAGCTCCTGGCTCCTTGCTTCAGATAAACACAGCTCTGGTTGTTGTGGCCAATTGGAGAGTGAACCAATGGATGGAAGACCTCTCTCTCTGCCTCTCCTTCTCTTTCTCTGTAACTCTGACTTTCAAATAAACAAATAAATCTTTTAAAAAAAGAAATGAATTCAACAGATCAAATAAAAAATGTGGTGGAAAGCTTTAACAATAGACTTGGTGAGGCAGAAGAAAGAATATCAGAAGATAAATCTCTGGAAGTTTTACTGTCAGACCAAAAAAACAAAAGGAGAAAGAGGAGGAGGAGGAGGAGGAGGAAATTAAAAAACTTAAAAACAGGCAGGTGCCATGGCTCAATAGGCTAATCCTCCACCTTGCGGCACTGGCATACCAGGTTCTAGTCCCAGTCAGGGCACCAGATTCTGTCCCGGTTGCCCCTCTTCCAGGCCATCTCTCTGCTGTGGCCCGGGAGTTCAGTGGAGGATGGCCCAAGTGCTTGGGCCCTGCACCCCATGGGAGACCAGGAGAAGCACCTGGCTGCTGCCATCGGATCAGCGCAGTGCGCCAGCCACAGTGCGCTGGCCGTGGCGGCCATTGGAGGGTGAACCAATGGCAAAAAGAAGACCTTTCTCTCTCTCTCTCACTGTCCACTCTGCCTGTCAAAAAAAAAAAAAAAAACTTAAAAACAGTGTTGGAGATTTATGACCCAACATGTAGGTCTTAAGAGTTCATGAAGGTGTGGAAAGAGAGAACAGATTAGAAAGCACTCTTATAGTGAAATGATTATAGAAAACTTCCCCAATTTGGAGAAAGGGATGTCTAGTACAGAGAGAAAATAGAATTCCTAACAGATATGACCTGTTGCTGTGGATTCGTTCTGAGAGGTGGAGTGCGATGGGGGAAAGAGGCGTGGAGTCACCACACAAACCTCGGGAGTCTGGTGAAAGTGGGCCAGAGGCAAACAGCCCACAGACACGTTTATTTCAGTTGGTACAGCAGCTTATATAGCCGAGGCAGCCAATACAGTCAAGGGGCAGTTTATGCCCTAACCAATCACAGCCCTTTGCCAGGCAGGCTCCGTTGCCAGGTAGTTTCCCATGGGGTTTCCAAAGCCATTCCTTAGTAACTAATGCTTGCTTGCCAGCAGCCAAGTTGGCATGGCCTTCTCATTTCACCACAAGGTGACACATTTTAATCAAACTTTCACAATTAAACATAAAGAAAAGATGTTAAAATGTGCATGAAACATCAGATTATGTTCAGAATATCTCTAATTAGACTCATAGTTGATTTTCATCAGAAACCCTATGGGCTAGAAGAGAATGATTTTCCAAGTCTTAGGAGAAAAAAAAGCTGTCAACCCAGAATTCTGTATCCTGCAATTCTATCATTTATGAATGAAGGTGAAATAAAGACTTTCCATAACAAACAGAAATCGAAAGAATTTGTAACCACTCATGCAGCCTCATAAAAGATGTTTAAAGATGTGCTATAAACAGAAACACAGAAACATGGTCATTACTATGGGAAAAGGTTAAGGAAGAAAATCTCCCATAAAAGTACAAAAGAAATTCAAAGTAAACAATATTAAAAAATGGCACAGCCAAGTCATTACATATCAATAGTCACCTTCAATGTAAATGGCTTCAACTCTCCAGTTAAAAGATACAGACTGCTGAATGGATTAAAAAACAAGACCCAGGCTGGCATTGGGGTTCAATAGGCTAATCCTCTGCCTGCAGCACTGGCACCCTGTGTTCTGGTCCTGGTCAGGGCACCGGTTCTGACCAGTTTGCTCCTCTTCCAGTCCAGCCCTCTGCTGTGGCCTGGGAGTGCAGTGGAGGATGGCCCAAGTCCTTGGGCCCTGTACCCACATGGGAGACCAGGAGAAGCACTTGGCTCCTGGCTTTGGATCAGTGCCATGCGCCGGCTGCAGCGTGCCAGCCGCAGTGGCCATTGCTGGGTGAACCAACGGAAAAGGAAGACCTTTCTCTCTGTCTGTCTGTCTGTCTCTCTCTATGTGTATGACTCTGCCTGTCAAAAAAAAAAAAAAAGGACCCAAATATTTCCTGCCAAAAGAAATACCTCTTACCAACAAACATACACCCAGACTAAAAGTGAAAGGTTGGAAAATGATATTGTATGCTAATGGAATGCAAAATGATAGGTGTAGTCATCCCAGTATCAAAATAATTAAACTTTAACACAAAAACTATTAAAGGAGACAAAGAAGGGCACTGTCTTATGATTAAAAGATCAATTCAGAGGAAGATGTACCTACAATAAATGCACATGCAACTAATTGCAGGGCCAATGACTATTTAAAAGAAATGTTAAAGGAAACATGGACTCCAATACAACAGTAATGAGGAACTTCAATACCCTACTTTTAGCAATGGACAGATCAATCAGACAGAAAATCAGCATATAAACAACAGAGTTAATTGACACCATAGACAAAATGGACCCAATGAATACATAACTTTTCATCCTACAGATTCACAATGCACATTTTTCTCATCAGTGCATTGAACTTTCTATAGGCCATAAGGCAAATCTCAGCAAATAAAAAAAAATCAAAATCATACCATGCATTTTCTCTGACCACATAAAATGAACCTGTAAATCAACAACTCAAGAATCTCTAGGACACATGCAAATAAAAATTTCTGGAAACAAATGAAGGTGACAATATAACATTACAAAATGTATGGGATACAGCAAAAGCAGTGTTAAGAGGAAAGTTTATAGCAATGTTGCATATATCAAGACATTTGTAACACATAAATAAATTAGATCAATGCATCTCAAGGGTCTAGAAAAACAACAGCAAACTAAACCCAAAATTGGCAGGAGGAAAGAAATAATTTAGAGAAGAAATAAAATTGAAAAGAAACAAAAAGCAGAAAACATCAGTGAAATGAAGGGCTAATTTTTTGGAAAAAAAAATGAGATTCCATTGGCCCAAAACAATAAAAATGAGAAGACCAGTGTGGTGGAATGAAAGGGCCATGCCAAGGTGGCTGCTGGCAAGCAAGCATCAGTTACTCAGGAATGGCTTTGAAACCCACCTGGCAATGGAGCCTGCCTGGCAACAGGCTGTGATTGGGTGACATTGAAACCCACATGGCAAATGGAGCCTGCCTGGCAACAGGCTCTGATTGGATGGCTTTGAATCCCACCTGGCAACAGAGCCTGCCTAGCAACAGGCTGTGATTGGATGGCTTTGGAAACTGCCTGGCAACTGGCTGTGATTGGTTGGGGCATAGACCGCCCCTTGCCTGTATTGGCTGGTCTTGGCTATATAAGATGTTGTACCAACTGAAATAAATGAGTCTGTAGGCTGCTTGCCTCAAGCCTGCTTTCAACCGATTCCTGGGGTCTATATGATGACTCCACGCCTCTTGCCCCCACCACGCTCCTCCTCTCAGAAATGAATCCACTGCAACATTGTTGAGGAATCCACTGCAACAGACCAGAATCAATAAAATTAGAGATTAAAAAGGAATGTAATAACAGACACCACAAAAACAAAAAGTATCATCAGAAATGACTACAAAGAGCTGTATGGCAACAAATCAGAAAACACAGAAGAAATGGATAGATTCCTGAACACATACAACCTACCTAAATTGAGCCATGAAGACACAAAAAATCAAAGCAGACCAATAACCAAGACAGAGATTACATCAGTAATAAAGACCCTTACAACAAAGAAAAGCCCAGGACCAGATGGCCTCATTGCTGAATTCTACCAGACATTTAAGGAAGAACTAACTACAATTATTCTCCAGTTATTCTAAACAACTGAAAAGGATGGAATCCTCCCAAACTCCTTTTATGAAGCCAGCATCACCTTAATTCCAAAACCCAAAAGAAGATGCAACAGAGGAAGAGAACTATAGACAAGTTTCCCTGATGAAAATAGATGCAAAAATTCTCAACAAAATACAACAACACAACAGAAAATTCATTCACCCAGACCAAGTGGAATTTATCCGTGGTATTCAAGGATGATTCAACATTCACAATCAATCAATGTGAGAGATTACATTAACAAACTGAAAAACAAAAAGCCTACAATTATCTCAATAGATGCAAAGAAAGCATTTGATAAAATACAACATCCTTTCAGAATGAAAATCTTAAGCAAATTGGGTATAGAATGAGCATTCCTCAACAAAATCAAGGCAATTTATGACATCCCATGGGAAGCATCCTACTGAATGGGGAAATGTAGGAAGCATTACCATTAAGACCTGGAACCAGACACGGATGTCCATCTCACCATTTATATTTAATATAGTTCTTGACATTGCTGCCAGTGTTTTTAGGCAAGAAAATTAAATCAGAGAATACAAATTGGAAGGAGAAACTCAAACTATCTCTATTTACAGATTGCATTATTCTATACATAAGGAATCCTAAAGACCCCACTAAGAGACTATTGGAAATCATAAAATTGTTTGATAGAGTGGCAGGAAATAAAATTAACACATAAAGATCAATAGCCTTTGTATACACAGTCAATGCCATGGCTGAGAAAGAACTTCTAAGACAATCCCATATTCAATAGCTACAAAAAATTAAATAGCTTGGAATAAATTTAACCAAAGACATCCAAAATCTCTACATGAAAATTGCAAACCATTAAAGAAAGAGGTAGAAGACAAAAAAAATGGAAAAAATCTTCCACATTCATCAGTTGAAAGAATTAATATCATCAAAATGTCCATACTACCAAAAGCAATTTACAGATTCAATGTGATACTCATCAACATACCCAGGGCATTCTTCTCAGCTCTAGAAAAAATAATGCTGAAATTCATATGGAAACACAGGATACCCTGAATAGCTAAATCAATCTTATACAACAGAAACAAAGCTGGATGCATCACAATACCAGAATTCAAGATATACTACAAGGCAGTTAAAATCAAAAGAGCCTGGTGCTGGCCAAAAAAGATTGAATGCCTAAGGATACAGAGTAGAAACTCCAGAAAGTTCAGGATTCCAACACACAAACATAGGGGTTATTGCAGAATACATTTACAGGTTTCACAGGGGTAAACACTTAAAAACATTCCTTTCTATGTGTTTGGAATTATTTAGATGTAGAATTTGATTGTGTGTCATAAACTTAAGAATATGAATTTTGTTTGTTTTGTTGTGCTTAATTTTCTGTGGAACATAGGTTCATTCTGAAAAAAGTTTGACAAATGTAAATAGGATCCATGTTTCTCCTATTTTGTTTAAAATCTGAATACAAATTATTTAAAGTAACTTATTTTTATGGACTTATTTTGTATCATATTTCTAAGGTATCAGAGCAGGAGAAACATTAATTTTAATTCTTATTTATTTGTGAAGCAAATTTGGAGGGGAGAGAGAGAGAGAGAAAGAGAGAGGGAGAGAAGCTGTGTACTGATGATCATAGCTTCTCACACAAAAGCAACTCCAATGGAAGATTGCAAAAATGTAGATCTTTTAAAAATATGAACTCTGGGCAATGAATGACCAAGTTATTTTCAATAAGTAACTCATTAAATTGTGTCTTTGGATCTATGAAGGTCTCTGTTTTGCAACTTTAGCTGGCTTTTAATGATTGCCTCTTTTTTAATGGTGGAAACTATTTCCTAGTCTTATGAAAGTGATCTTGTAGTTAATTCTGAAATGCTGCTATGTTTGTGATAACTGTGTTACTGTCTAAAACTATTCATGGATCATTTTGCTATTGGATTTTAATGGATAAATAAACCCAGAAGATAGATCAATATCATTGACCTAAGTATTTAGATTCATTAGTAATTTAGTTTGGAACTGGATCTCAGAGCATAGAATATATATTAGAGTCATGTGGGTATGTGTATATGTGATTCATAATGATAGTAGACTGGCAGGTTTTATTGTGGACATAGTACCCAAGGGGATGAGGATAAAGTCATTAGCCTCAGTTCATAATTATATTTCTGAAATATTCTAAGTGACACAGTCTTCCTTGATAATCCTACATTTGAATTTTTTTCATTACGTTTTTGGATTCTAGACAGTAAATATTTTCTTTCACAAGACTTTGTGTAGGGGCTGATACTGTGGCATAGTGGACTAAGCCTCTCCTGAGATGCCAGCATGCCATATGGGTGCTAGTTTGTGTGTCAGCTATTTCTCTTCTGATCCACCTCTCTGACTATGGCCTGGGAAAGCAGCGGAAGATGGACCAAGTACTTGGGCCCCTGAAACGTCATGAGAGACCTGGAAGAATTGCCTGGCTCCCGGCTTCAGATGAACCAAGCTCTTACCATTGCAGCTATTTGGGGAATGACTGAGCAGATGGAAGACTTTTCTCTCTGTCTCTCCCTCTCACTGGCTGTAAATAATAAATAAATAAATAAGCTAAAAAAGAACCCAAAAGCTATCAGAGTCTCCAATGGCAACAGGGGCTCAGAAAACAGAGTTACCTCATCCGTTTCTTGGGCCACAGTAAAAAGTCTAAAAGCAGTTCACTCAAGTTTGTCTGTTTTTATAGCAAACAATTTAGGAACTTAGAAGGGAAAATATCCAATTTTATTTCAGTTCACCATTTTCTCCCCTCCAGAATTGTATGTTGAAACTGTACTCCTCAATGGGATGATAGCAGGAGGTAGGTTCTGGGGGACTTAATTAGCATTGGAATATATCATTATGTGAATGCCTTCATAAAAGAGGAGACAAAGGAGGACAGGTCAGGATATAAATAGGAAGAGGTCCTCATAATAACTAACCATGTTGTACCCCAATCTCAGACTTTCCAGGAGATCAAAATACTAGGACAATATTAGAGATGCCTTGCTACTGACTTATGAGAAGAATGGAGTAACAAATCTGCTGAGGCTCAGTAAACTTACAGAGTTAGAGATTCCCCACCTTCTCTGTACAGTTAATGATCTAAATGCCCCATCTTCTCAGTACCCTTTATGGTCTCACTTCACATCCTACAGATGCTTAATACCTGCAGTACTGTAGCAAATGCTCACTTGTGAATCCAAACTCCCAGGCCTACTCACTCCAATAGTGTTTTAGAGGCAGTCTTAGAAAAGACCATTTCACTACCACTTGTGTCTCCCAGAGCACACAAAAAACTGCATAATTTGGGAAACAGCAAGGGTCACTGAGAGAGGAGTAGGCAGAAGGAACAGGAAGCGGGAAAGTTGAACATGCTATATTATACATTCAGCCTTGCTTTCCTGGTGATTGGAAAGGAGATCATCACTGGACTGTGGGTATCTGCATAAGAGGCATCTGCTCTTTCCTCAGTAAGTGATCACTAGAGAAACTTCCATCGTAAGATGGTCGCCAAAATCCCTGCCACTCTAGGTGTCCTTGTAGACCCTCCTCTTACCTAATAGCCTTGTACTGTCCAATCAACCTTTTCCATCTCTTACCTGTTGTCCCTTGTGTGCATTTCCAAACCTGATTAGCATGGGGACTGGTAGAACCCAATTTCCTCAGCCTCCTTGACAACAGTCTCTCCTTTTCCTTGTCTCCATTGGTGCATGAAGGTCTGGAACCTCTAAAGAAATGCATGCTTTCATTCAGAAGAGGTTTCTGGCAACTTGCTAATGAGTTCTTGTGTCTTTGACTTACTTTCAATATCTGTACATTTGAACTCTAATTTGAACTACACAAGGATCTCTACAGATGAAACCCTTCACTCTAAGTATAAGCCATGAACACTCCGCATGGGCCAGCTGGGTCCCTGCCTTGCATGGTCTGCAAATAATGTTATAAAGAGCCAACTGGCTTGTGGCAGAGAAAAATGTTCTACATCCCTGCCTGAAACTGTGGTAAATTTCTAGAACTCTACAAGGCATATTGTACAGCTGTAGAGCTTTTAATGTGAGTAGATGAAATGGTTTGGGTTTCAGAAGTACCAGGTTCCTGACTGGTGTGTGGGAGAAAATAGAGTGGCCAGCCTATGAATAATGACATTGTGAAAGAGTATGCTCTCACTTTTCAGTGTGTAGGGATGTGTATAAAAAAGAAAATGCCACTCCTGACCACTAGTGTTAGGGGAACAGAGATGCTGTTAAACATCCAGTCATGCACAGGACATCTTCCTACGAACAATGATGAATTTTGGAACCCCCAACGCCACTGAGAAGACTGAGAAACCTAGGAATGTTAAGCATGAATTCAGTTACAGCCCCTGAAGTTGTAGCCCCACCTATATACTGAAGAATGGGACTGCTTTGGATTTCTTGGGCATCCTGTGGATTGAGATAACATTCCTGAGTGGGCAGAGGCCTGAGTGTTATCCTGGTCCCTCATATGAAAGTTAGGACTGGCCCACTCTATCTGACAATGCTTGTATTTGCATATAGACAAAGACTGAAAGAGATGTCTCTTGTTAGCTCCCAGAAGGTGCTGTATAAAGGTAAAGAAAATATGAGATATGAAGGATATACCCACGTGGCTTGCTTATCTCCTCATTAGAGATTAACGATTTTCATGGTCATAAGATTCAAAGTTCCTAATGAAACAACAAAAGAGGTCAAAATGATGATTGAAAAGCTTATGAAAAAAATTTAAAAAAAAGAAAAGCTTATGAACTCTGTGACATGAAAACATCAGGAAATGATATTTGAGTGTTATTCCTCTGGAAAGAGGTGAAAAACAAATATACATGATCATAAGAAAGTATTCCAGACATGGCCAAAATTATGTCAAGGCACAAGAAAGTCAGAATACAAAATTAAGTGAAGTATAACTGGCCACCTAATTTGAAAGAAGGGCCTGTGTTATGGTACCATGGTTTAAACTGCTGCCTGTGATGGTGGCATCCATATAATCTCCAGTTCAATAGTCTGTCTTTTGTACAAAAGTGCATCCAATTGTAAGGGCAGAGGTTAATATTTGATATGATGTCTCTCAGCTACACCATGGGGTTATGTCCCTAGTGGGATGAATCTCAAGTGGGGAGGGGCATGCACACATCATAATGGGTATTCTGTGATGCAATAACCTGGGGGATGGTGTAGGAGATAAATGTGGGCATGGGCCTGAGCATGTGTCCAGTTACTCATTTTGATTCACTTTGGTCAGAAGCATTTTTGCCTAAAATGACGAAAAAATTACCTCCACTTTTTCCGCGTCAACCCCAGCCTCGCAGTCCTGCTCCTTCAGATTCCCGCTTTCCAACCTGCCTGCCTCACCTCGCTCCTCCCTCTGGCAAACCTAAGCCTGTCCTCCAGCACAAGAAATCTTCAGCTGCCTGCCCTGCCCGTCTCCCTGCTCTGACCAGCATCTCTTCCCACAAGGACATTCCGACCTCCAAGACCTCCAAGCGCACCCTGGCCTCTGTTCCTTCCAAGTCACCCACTCACCACCGCCCTGTTCGTCTGGCTCCCCTTTCCTGCTTCTCCTCTGTCTGGGCCCCGACTCCTCCCTCCAGCCCCTCTTACTAGTCCTCCTGACTCTGGTGTCCACTGACACCCACCCCAGCCCAGACCTGGGGATTCACAGATCTTACTTTGAGATCTTCTCTAAGAGTGTTGGCAGTTCTGGCACAGTTCAGACAAGAGGACAGTGGCTTCGCAGCAGCCTAGCCTGGTGAGTAAAGAGAATGCGAGAGGATGGCCAGCTGACCAACAGCCTATAGTGTCAGCTCAGATAATTACAGGATCCTTTTCCTGATGACAAGATCCTGGTTATTATACCACTATATCTATTTTACCTTCATCCTCAACTGTTAACCTGTTTTAGAACCAGAGGTATCAATGATGATGTGCTTTTTCCAAACAGACTCTGCTCTTCCTCTCCTGCTGATGAATCAGCCTTCAGGAACCCCCAGGCCTACAAGAGGCTTCTCAATGAAAGCAAATCACAGAGCTGAGAGCGGGACTAGTGACAGAGAAGGTAAAGAACCTGGAACAGAATACGTATAATCTGCTCTGGTGCAGAGAAAGTCCTATTGGGATGTCTTGATTTCAAAGGATTTTGAGTAAGGGTGACCCCTGACAAGTGTTAGGACACCAGGCCACTAATACAAGTGGAGAGTCACAGCTGTTTCCTTTCCTTTTTCTTTCTTTTTTTGACTCCATGAAAGGATAAGCCTCCCTATCAGTATCTTATGTCCCACAATGTGAAAGGTAGCAGAGTCTAAATGGCATGAACACATCTAGTTCCTACCCAGATGATAGCATCAGAAGAACAGATAGTATTTTTATCCCCTCTCCTCAAAACTGATTGACTCAGGGCCGGCACTGAGGCTCACTTGGTTAATCCTCCACCTGTGGCGCCAGCATTCCATGTGGGTGCCGGGTTCTAGTCCTGTTTGCTCCTCTTCCAGTTCAGCTCTCTGCTGTGGCCCAGGAGGGCAGTGGAGGATGGCCCGGGTGCTTGGGCCCCTGCACCCGCATGGGAGACCAGGAGGAAACTCCTGGTTTCTGGCTTAAGATCAGCTTATCTCCGGCCATGGCAGCCATTTGGGGGGTGAACCAGTGGAAGAAAGACCTTTATTTCTGTCTATATCTCTTACTAACTCTATCTGTGAAATAAAAAAAAAAAAAACTTATAGACTCAATATAAACCCAATCAGAATACAAACATCTTTTTTTCTAAGATGAAAAGCTTATTATCAAGACTTTCTTAAGTAGGTATTAGTTCCCTAGATATCAATATTTTTTTTTGAGACAGGCAGAGTGGACAGTGAGAGAGAGACAGAGAGAAAGGTCTTCCTTTACCGGTGGTTCACCCTCCAATGGCTGCTGCGGCTGGTGCGCTGCGGTCGGTGCACCACACTGATCTGAAGGCAGGAGCCAGGTGCTTCTCCTGCTCTCCCATGGGGTGCAGGGCCCAAGCACTTGGGCCATCCTCCACTGCACTCCCGGGCCACAGCAGAGAGCTGGACTGGAAGAGAGGCAACCGGGACAGAATCCGGTGCCCCAACTGGGACTACAACCTTGTGTGCCGGCGCCGCAGGTGGAGGATTAGCCTATTGAGCTGTGGCACCGGCCCATATCAATATATATTACAATAATTATGGTTAGCTGAAATAGTGTAATGCTGGCACAAGCATGGACAGACTGCACAGATAGACACAAGTATATACTTCAAGACACAAAAGCACAGCAGAATGATGGGGACAGGACTTTCTATTCAACAAGGTCATGCGAGGTCAGATGAATAGTTATTTAGAAATAATCAAGAACATATTTTATATGAAAAATACATCCACATTTGAAAACTTAAAAGCAAGCGATATAGAATTGCTCTGTGTGTGCCTGGTTACATATGAAAAAGCAATGGAAATGTAGAAATGAAGAAGATTAGTATATTCTGGGTTAAAACATGGAAATCAATCTTATCTAATTCTCCTTTTAGTGTTAATACTGGAAAATTGACATGGAAATTTCTAGAACACTTTTATAGGGCAAGTCTACCAGTGCACAATAATTTCAGCTTCCATTTACCTGAAAAAGTCTGTATTTTCCTTCAGTTTTGACAGAGATTTTCATTGATTATAGAATTCATCTGGACAGATTTTTTTCTTTTGATATTTATTGAAGTTTTATTGGTTCTGGTCTTAGTGTATCTCTGACAAAACCCCTGTAAATACTCTACTTGTATTCTATGTACACTATCTTTTATTACCTGTGTCTATTCATATGAGTGGTTTGATGCATAATTTGATTATGATATGCCTTGGTGTAGGGTTCTTTGTGTCCAACCTTCTTTGGATACATTAAAATTTTTTGCTCTAAATGCTTATTATTTTCTGGAAATTGGAAATAATTCTTTCATTAATTCTTTGAATATAGTCATATTGCTCCATTTCTCTCTTTCTGAGATCGAGTGCATGTGTGTTAAAGAGTTGCTTTTTCCACTGGGGACTGAGGCTTGTTTTGCTTTGATTGTATTTTACTGTGTTAGCCTGGATAATCCCTATTGAAGTATGTTAAGATTCATCAATGCTTGTGTCTTCATTGCTGACAACATTCATTTTTTTCTTATGCATTTTTAGCATCCAAAATTCTATATGCTTTTATTCTTGTTACGTTTTCTATTTCTGTCATTATGTTTATCTTTTACCTTAATCTTTAACAAGACAAAAATAGAACAGTTACAAAAGAACAATAATTATTTTCAATTCCTTGATATTAATTTCATATCAGTCATTTTGTTCTTTTTTAAAGATTTATTTGTTTATTTACACAGAGAGGAGAGAGAGAGAGAGAGAGAGAGAGAGAGGTCTTCATCTGATGGTTCATTCCCCAATTGGCAGCAATTGGTTTCTGTATCTGTGGATATTTTTTCCATAGGTCTGAGATCCTAATTTCCTCTTTAATTACTACACTCTATTTCTACATTTAAGTGATGCTATTCATGGAGAATGAAAATTTGTTGAATGCTGAATTTTGTTGACCTGCTTTAAAACTGGTACAAATTTTCCTGGCAGACATGTTGGCTACTTGTGTGTCAGGCTGTATTTTAATAGCTTGATTCTTGTCTGTGGTAAGGGAAGTCCAGGTTAGCCTGTTTTCTTAAGGCTACATCACCTCTATGGCAGCGTTATGAAGGAGCAGAGGACAGAGTAATAGACAATAAGCACAGAAAGCACAGGGTTATCTTGAGGGAGCCTCCTAGCTAGAGTAATGAATGATACAATCTGGGACTTGAGGCAATGAGGGACGACACAGGTGATTAGGATTTTCAGAACAGAGCAGTCATGCTATCTATCTTGTATTAAGGACATGCCAGGCCAGATTTAGAGCCTTCACTCACAAGCCTTTATTAGATTCTCTGGCATGCTGTTAAGATAGACAGTTTCCTCCTACTTATAGGTGAGTTAAATAAAGCCTAAAGAAGTCAAGTGGCTACTAGTGAAAGTACAAGGAACATCTGACAATGAAGATTAGGTTCATTCCTTTGTCAAACTGCCTCTCTAAAGTTCAGACTTCATAGGGAAGTAGAGTTGTGAGATGATAAATGTAGTTACTTAAAGTGTTCCTGGAAAAAGGTAGTTTACAGATGTTTTGGAACAAATAATTAAATTCATGATTCTGAGAAGTCTTTCAAGAATTAATGGAAAATATAGATATTAAGAAAAATAATAAAGTTTTGTGTCAAACTAATGTTTCAGTTACTTTTTCCATAAATGTTTGAGGTCACCTCATATGTCAAATGCCTCTATTGGACCCCTAGCAATTATGAGAATGTGGATCTATAACCAGAGAAAATGAGAGATTCTGATTACATCTGAGACTCAGTCTCATTCTAATTTTGCCCCATGTGGAGTAAGAGCTGCTCTTCAGCTTGCACTGGTGGAGGGAGAGATCAGCTGGCAGGCCACAGTCTTGCTAGCTCTTCACCAGCTAACAATGCATCTTCTCAGTAGAGTGAGAGTGTATTTTCTTCTTAGTGTTAGGAAGCTGTGAAGATTGCAGCAGGTGGTTTGGGTACTACTAGGACTAAGGGGCCCAGGAAAGGATCCCCATGGCAAGTATTAAAGATGATTCTGTAACATAACCAGAAAGAGATGGATGCTGTTCATGGTTCTGGAGTTCTGGATGATGTAATGGTTTATATACAAGGGTAAATAGGAGAAACCATCATGCTAACAGGTTATATATATCCTCAGCCAACAGACACCAAACACACATCTGTCCACACCATCCCAGGAATACTCATAGTGCAGAGACAAACAGTATTTTCAAGTACTTCAATAGAAACGAATGCACTTTTGACAGGAGGATTTTGATTGTGGCATCTGCTTTAAATTTGTGTCTGACTCATTCAACATTTTTTTCAGAAGTTTATTATTCAAGGTGAAATCCGCTCATCAGTTCTTTACCTTCTAGGTTTGCCACATGAGGTGGAGTCTTTCCTGTCCATGAGTCAAGCAGCTCCAGTACCAGGGTAGGTCCTGAGAAGCTGGGCACACGGCCAAGAGCCTGAAGACAGAGAGCCAGGAAGGCGATGGTGTGCCATGGGGATGCGATTGTGGGGTGACAGCATGGAGTGCTGGTACCTGGAGGGTGCACTGACCTGCCACTGCCCAGAGATGGCAGAAGGATGTCAGCGCCAAAGTGCAGAAGGCCTGGGTCCCAATCACCTCACTAGGATTTTCAGAGAAGCATCTCAATGTTGCAGAAACTCTACAGCTACATGGGCTGAGTTTCTCCACAAGGTTATGCGGTGCTCCAGAAGGCATTAGGGAACAAGGAATACTCATAATTGCAGTTTTTCCAAAGAGAAAATGCCTCTTGTTTCCCAGCCAAAGTGGATACTTCAGGAACCCCTGAGGCCACATCAAAGCACATATATTACATGCATGGAAATGTAGCCATGTCGCCTAAAGTGGGCATTATAAAAGTTGAATTTTTTACAATTCTGTTTTCCAAATGTTTATATTTTGAAGAATTGTGTTTACTGGATTGTTTTTTCCTCATACTTTTACTTTTGCCTGAGTGATGGGGAGAGTCTGGTTGGTGGATTCTAGCCCCATAGTACTCCTAATCTGCTACATTTGTGCACTCAACATTCATGAAACATCAGCATCCACTAAATGTGAGCCTCATATGGAACTCCGAATCCACAGCCACCACTCTGGGTCATATTGGAATCCACTCACCTGCTACAATCAGGCTCATTCTGCACCACCTTTCACACCCATTGTGCTCCAAAAAATCTGTACTCACAGAACTAGTCATTCACTCTGCTAGAAGAAGCCCTTCACTAGTTGCCAGTGCTTCCCTCCCTCATTTCATACACCCAAGAAGTCAATACTTTCAAGTTTCCTCATTGCAAAAGACTCCATCACAAGTATGGAGGCATCTCCACCCCTAGTCGCTTAATTCTTTCTTCTCAGTGCCTAGATCTGCTTCTCAATCAAATCTCACCAGTGCCTGGACAGATTCAATGGGCTCTCACACCCTTCCAACTTCCTTGTCCCCACCCCTCATATGCAACACTGCTAGATATAGAGCTATGTTAAAAGGCCACACTAATCATGTCAGTGTGCCAAACACTTGAGTGGCCCCAAAGCTTCTGAACTGAATTTGTAAACTAACACTGTGCAGTTCAAGGCCCCTTCAGGCTCCTAAACGGATCCACACATATGTTGTCTTCCCTCTCTAGCCCGCAGGCCTTTAACAAAGATTCTTGTGACTACTATGTGTCAGCCAAAGCAAAGGCCTCAGAGACTTGCCCCTTTCACCCTGCAATTTCTAGTTAATTGGATTTCCATAGTTTATCATGATATTTTCCACTGAATTTCTCCTATAGACACTGTCCCTTCTTCCTGAACTTTTCTCCCAACTTCTGTGCCTCATCAGCTGTGGTCTACAGCAGCCTGGATATTCAGAGCAACTGTAATATCTTCATTTTGCTGAATAGCTAAACTACTTTTTGTATGAATGCCCATCCACTAATTTCAGAAAAACAAATGAATGGATATGGAATTCTGGTCCATGCCAACCATTCAAATAACCCCTTAATGCACCAAACAAGACAATGTCTCTCTAGATTGGGAGGTTGGGTGGTGCTTATTTAAATTTATTTCATGGCACTCAGAACAAGATCTAGCATGGGCCAGATGGTAATGACTAAATGGTGCTTGGATTAAGGTGTGTCTTAGAGATGGAAGAGAGTGTTTGAATGTGTACTGCAACCCTATTTCACTGTGGATCACACAAACACCAGAGTTCATGTGTTGGCATAATAACCTAGAGCAATCTGCAGATAGTATTCCTGGGGTTTGAGAATCACCCAGAGATAGAGAACAGAGGAACAGACAGAGCTCTCTTGGGGTAGCATGGCCTCAAAGCAGGCATCAGAGTTCTCTAGGTTAATGCTGGAAACTAGACCAATACCAATCAAGCTCACAAACAACAAGCATGCTCATTATACAGCCAATTTATTAACTCCCATGGCAACAGATACATTCCTATATACATAAAATAACATTCATTCATTGAACAATTTAGATGTTGATATTAAGAGCATAGGTTCTAGAGCCAAACTACCTGAGTTCACATCCTAATTCTGTGGCTCATTAACTTGTGACTTCGAGCAGACTATGGAACCTCTGAGACTAACAGACATTATGAGAATTGAAACAATGTGAGTATCTTGCACATGGTAGTCAATAAATTTTGGTTATTATAGTACTAAGTGGCAGTCACTGGAGTGGGGCTAAGTAGGACAATCTACCACTTGAAAGAAAAGTAGTAAACAGACAAGTACATAGGCAATAAAGAAGGTGTAAAAATAGCAAAGAAAACAGGTTTCAGTGAAGGGAGCAGAGACTAGGAAATCTTGGAGGAGGTAATCACAGTTTGAGGCACAGCATGTCAGATGAGTTATATGGAAAAGCACAGCAAGGAGCAGCAGCAGATTGGCTGCAGGACTGAAAGTAGGGTGTAAAGGCTGCTGCACAGGATGAGGGGGGCCATGCCTGGTGATATGTGAAGGGAGATACACTGCCTGGAATGTGGTCCTTCTTCCTCTCTAGTGTCTTAGAGTAGAATTAGATGGAGGGAGGATGTAGGTTCTGTGTACAAGGGTGAGGTATGAAGTGTGCAGGGGAGCATCTCACAGACAGTGAATGGGCAGAGAAGTCAACAGAAAAGCAGCATGATCAGAGGAAGCGGGGGCCAGTGCTGTGACTCAGAGCTCTGAGTTGCCACATGCAGTGCTGGCATCTCATTCTGGAACAATGGTTTGAGTCCTGGCTGCTCCTTGCTAAGGTACCTAGGAACAAGGCAGATATCATAAATACTTGTAATCTTGCAAGCCACATCAAATATCTTGATGGAGATTGCAGCTTCTTCCTTTGGCTTAGAACAGCCCCAGTAGTTGGGGGGTCATTTGGGGATTGAATCAGTGAATGGAAGATATCTCCTTACCCCTCCTCTTCACCTTTCCTCTCCCTGTCTTTCAAATAAAAATAAACGAATCTTTTTTAAAATGATATAATCTAGACGTGACTCTCCCAGATAGGGTAAGGATGAAAGCTGGCATTGAGACCATAATGAATGTCACAGGTGAAGAAGTTCTGCAGAGCCAGGCAGTGCATTGCTATCTGTACTGTTTTAAGAATATTCCCAGTTGGGGCCAGCACTGTGGCAGAGCAGGTAAGGCCTCTGCCTGCATTGCCAGCATCCCATATAGGCACTAGCTCTAGTCCTGGCTGTTTTTCTTTCAATCAAGCTCCCTTCTAATATGCCTGGGAAAGCAGTGGAAGATGGCCCAAGTCCTTGGGATACTGTATCCAAGTAGAAGGCCCAGAAGAAATAACCATATCCTTGCTTTAGTCCAGCTAAGCCCTGGAAGTGCCAACCATTTGTGGAGTGATCCAGAGGATTGAAGATTCTCTCTCTCTCTCTCTCTCTCTCTCTCTCTCTCTCTCTCTTTCCCTCCCCTACTCTATCTATGCCTTAAGAATTAATAAAATCTTTATTAAAAAAGAATATGCCCAATCTGGTGCTAAGCCCTTGATTCACATTCCTTCATTATATTCTTAGTCATCCTGGTGAGGTAGACATTTTCCGCCTATGAAGAAGGGTGTAATGGGAGGGTCAAAATTTAAACAACTGAGAAACTGGTCATGGAAGAGCTAGGAATATCCGACTATAAACACTGGGTTCATTCCATTGTCAAACTGCCTCTTAGGTAGAGTCATGGTCGAGCCAACAATATGTGGATTTACACACACACATGGCACTGAGAAGCATGCTTATTTTAGCAAGAAGGATTTGACCATATTTCTTAGAAACTTTTTCTCAGTTGTTTCAGTGTTTCTCCTCTGCCTCTGCCTCTGCCTCTGCCTCAGCCTCTGCCTCTGCCTCTGCCTACAGCTGGTCCTGCATGCCACCCACATCTGCATTCTAGCACACCCAGGCGCTAGTAGCTAATCATGCCTTCACTCACCCAGTTGCCTATTGTGTTAAACACAAGAGTTACTATCAGTCACTGTTGGGTTTACTTGTCTACCTGTACCTATTCTGTCACTATGACTCCATCTAGATTCTGACTTCAGGCAGCATGGACTATGTCTGTCTTACTATACGCTTTACTCTCAATACCTAGGATGTACCCTGGCACAGCATTGGTGCTCAAAAATATTTGAGGAAAGATGAGTGGTGAAATCAGACTCTCTGGTCTCAAGGCCTTGGCAATCCTTTGAGGCCAGGATGCTCTGCTCTAAGATACCAGGTAGCCAGGGGGATGGCCACAGAGGCCCTCACTGCTCCCAAGTCCTGCCTCCTCACTATCACATACATGGTCTCCCAGGCAGATTTCAAATGCCACTCATTATGCTTTCCAAGAGAGAAAAATATGCAGATAAAAGTTGAAGGTAAAAAACCTGGAGGGTTGAGTCAAGAAAGACTCCTTTCAGGGCTGGCACTTGGCGTAGCAGGTGAAGCTTTGGCCTGCAGTGCCAGTATCCCATATGGGTGCTGGTTTGAGTCTTGGATGCTCCTCTTCAGGTCCAGCTCTCTGCCATGGCCTGGGAAAGCAGTAAAAGATGGCCCAAGTCCTTGGGTCCCTGAAACCACGTGGGAGACCCAGAAGAACCGCCTGGCTCCTGGCTTCAGGCTTCGGATCGGCACAGCTCTGGCCATTGTGGCCAACTGGGGGTGAACTACTGGATGGAAGACCTTTCTCTCTCTCTCTCTCTTTCTCTCTCTCTGTAACTCTGAACTTCAAGTATACAAATATTAAATACATAAAAAAGAAAGACTCCTTAGTAAACAACAGAAAGCACAGTGACAACGTATGCAGTGGCTGTGAGAAAATAGCAGGAATGTGGCTTGGCTGGGTTTGAATTCTGGCTACTGACTACTAGCTGTGTGATCTCAAGTAAGTCATTAAACCCTTTCATGACTCACTTTCTCTACTGCAAAATAGAAATATTGTAATCTAACCAATCTGATAAGTTGGTGTCAGGATTGAATGAGGTAATATTTGTAACGTGCTAATTACATAGAAAATGGGAAGTGTTGATTTTAAAAAGTGACTGAACACAGGCTTTCCAAGTGAGCTGTCCCAGTGATTATAAGGAGGGCAGCATGGATGCATCACTTAATATACTTCAGGAAGGTTTGTTGTGAGGCACAAGTGAAACACTGACTGTACAGACCATAAGTAGGACAGTGTCTAGCACGTACTAAGTGCTCAGTAAATACAGACTACATAGGAATGTCATTGTGATTCCATGCTGCTGGATGTGATGCCCTTATCTCATACCAGAGGGCCTCAGGTTTAGTCCCATCTCCACTTGTAATTTTAGGATCCTGCTGGTGCATACTGTGGGAGGCAGCATGTGATGGCTTGGTCACATGGGTTGCTGTCACCTATGCAGGAGACTCAGATTTTGTTCCTTGCTCCCTTGCTCTGGCTATTCGGGGCATTTGAGGGGTAAATCAGTGAGTGAGAAAAGGAGATGTACAATTTGGGACATGCTCAATCAGACTTGCCCCAAATGGTGGAGTTAGAAATGTGCCAGGGGCTTCCAATACAATCCCATCAAGATTGCATGTACCAATGCCATCTCACTAGTCCAAGTGATCAATTTCAGTTCACAATTGATCACACTGATAGATCTAAGAGTCAAAGGGATCACACAAACAAGACCAGTGATAGAATTAAAAAGGAGAGAATTAAATAGGAGAGAATTAAAAAGGAAAGAATTAAGGAGAGAACGATCTAACATGGGAAGCAGGATATACAGAAGACTCATAGAATGGCGGATGTCCTAAACAGCACTCTGGCCTCAGAATCAGCCCTTAAGGCATTCCGATCTGTCAAAAAAGTCCATGAGAGTATTTTAGGCATGGAAAGCCAAGACACTATGGAAAAAAACAACAAAAACAAGAGGACCTGAAAGATCTCTGCGAGTGAGATCCCAGTAGAAAGAATGGGCCATCAAAGAAGGAGGTACCTTTCTCTGAAGGGAGAACTTCCACTTTGACTATGACCTTGTCTAAATAAGATCAAAGTCAGTGAACTCAAGAGGCTTCCATAGCCTTGGCAACGCATGACTAGAGCCTAGGGAGATTTCTGACACCATAAACAAGAGTGTCAAATCGTTAACAACAGGAGTCACTGTGTACTTACTCCTCATGTGGGATCTCTGTCCTTAATGTGTTGTCCAATGTGAATTAATGCTATAACTAGTACTGAAACAGTATTTTACACTTTATGTTCTGTGTGGGTGCAAACTGATGAAATCTTTACTTAATATATACTAAATTGATCTTTTGTATATAAAGATAATTGAAAATGAATCTTGATGTGAATGGAATGGGAGAGGGAGTGGGAGATGGGAGGGTTGTGGGTGGGAGGGAAGTTATGGGGAGAAAAAGCCATTGTAATCCATAAACTGTACTTTGGAAAATTATATTTACTAAATAAAAGTTTTTAAAAAATAAAGTTTTAATGAATATCAAAAAAAGAAATGTCTCTTTTTATTGACCTTTCAAATAATACAAAAATAAATAATACAAAGATAAATAAAGAAATAAATTAGTCAAAAGCACAAAAACAGCACGGAAAGTCACCAAGCAATGACAAAGGGTCTAATCCAGCAAGAGGAAGAATAATTGAAAGTATGTACATGGACCTGTATTGAAGCACCCCGATATATAAAGCAACATTAACACACATAAAGAGATAGGTTCTAATACAATGATAGTAGGATATATTAATATCCCACTTTCAGAAGTAGACAGCTAATCTAAACAGAAAATCAACAAACAACAGATTTAAAATGCACTCTAGAACAATGGGATCTGACACACTTGTACAAAATGTTCAACCAGCTGTGGAATAGGGGGCAGCACTGTGGCATGGCAGGTTAAGCCACAACCTGGGCCACCGCCAACATCCCACGTGAGCAGTGGTTCGAGGGCTGGCTGCTTTACTTTCAGTTCTACTCCTGAGGAAAGCAGCAGCAGAGGGCTCAACTGCTTCTTCCCCTGCCACCTATGTGGGAGTCTAGGAAGGAATTCCAGGATCCGGCTTTGGCCTGGCCCAGCCCCAGGCTTTTTGGCCATCTGGGAAGGGAAACAGTAGAAGGAGAAACTGTCACTATATCTGTCTCTCCTTCTCTCTACTATTCTACCTTTAAAACAAAATAATCTTTCAAAAAAGGGAAATTAAAAATGTTTAAGAAAAGTTGCACAATACACAATCCTTTCAATAGTCCATGAGAATTTCTCTAAGATAGAACAAATTCAAGGTCACAAAAAAGCCTCAACAATTTCAAACAACAGAAATGGTATCAATGCTTTCTGGACACAATCTATTAACACTGAAAATCACTAACAGAATAACTTTGTAATCCATATAAATACAGGAAAATTAATTTATACCTGAACAACTATGGATCACATGCATATCCTCTAGCTAGAGGCTCCTGCTATACAGCCAGACTTCTTTCACTCCCCACAGCCAATTCCACTACTACTACACCCTGTTCTTCTGGCTTCTTAAATGTTTCTTCAATCCATTTCCTCTTCCCTATCCCACTACCACTCTCAGGTGCCCATCACTGCTCCTCTGGACATCTCTCATAATCTGCTCTTCAATATCTGCTTTTCTGAAGTCACTCCTTTACACGAGCACAACCATCATGCTTTCAAATACACAAGCATTACTTACTCACCATTCTGAGTATAGTGTATGGTGTGCTCCCTCCCCACTGCCTGGTGCATAGAGTTCAAGCTTTTAAGCTGACAGATTGCCCAGGACCCCAGTCCCATGTCACCAGTCCTTGCCTCAAACTGGATGCCAAATACTGCTGCTCTCAAACACACACACACACACACACACACACACACCTGCTGATTCACATATTTGAGTGTTGGATCACTCATTTTCCCCTTCTTCCTGAAAATGGTTTGCTTACTACTCTGATTAATTCTTAATGCATCAGTCCATACTGAGGCGGGACCTTCCTCTAGGAAGCCACTCTGGACTGCGTCAGGTATCCCTGAATGTGCTTCCACATTATTTCCTCAATACATCCCTCATAGCACTTAGTGTATATGAAAATTATCATTCTCCACACAAGCCTGGTGTACAGGAACATACAGAGGGAAATAAGAACAGTAGGAGCCAACATTCTCTCAGTTCTAACCCCACTTCATATGCTGGGCGTAATGCCCATGCAATGGATTTCTGATCTCTTGAGGAAATCAAGTTTATCAGAGAAGAATATGCATAAAGAAGTACTTTGATCACCAACATTCCATTTTAAAAATAAAAGTTTAAACTCAAAATAGGGCTGATATTTACTAAATTCACTATAGAAAACAAATCTTGCATCACACACCAATCCCAATAGTTAGGTCCAACAGTTTCAAATTAGTTAAGAAGGCACCAAAGTACTAGATTTTCAAATTAACTCTACAGCATTTATAATCCATTTTCCCTAAATCCTTAGCAAAGAGATATACTGACATGTGTGCCCAATGTTGACATATGCTCGATTCAGGCACACTGGAAACTAACTGTGGCCTAGGCAACACTACAATGCATGGAAAATGGGAAGAACATTGAGTTAATGGTTGTGACCATGTGAAGATTCCCAGTTCAAATTATCCAGAATAATTCTGTCCACTTTCAGAATTTCACATGAGGAGCGTCACAGAAACTGTTTCCTGCCAATCTCTCCTTGCTGGACTTTTCTCATCCTCAACAGTCTTGGCCACTAGGAGAAAATAAAGGATGGGGAGACAAACTCAGTATTTTGAGTGAGCCTTCAAAGCTTGACGCAGCTCCCTTCTCCTCCCCTGCCTCCTCTTCCTCCTCCAGGCAGAGCTGTGGGCCTCACAGAGGAGCACGGGGTCACCTGGGACCTTTTCAGGCCTCATTCTTCTCAAGGTAGCAGCCACTGAAGATGGAGAATCGTGGACCCAGGCGTGAATGTGAATCTGTGGTAACCCAGGACCTGAGGCCATCACATCAAGGCTTGAACTGGGCTTCTTGTCACCCAGGACAGCTGTGCCAGAGTGAGACCCTTTCAGCCCCTACCAGGGGGGAAGTGCCACAAAGCAAAATGGCAAAAAGCAGGGTAAAAAGGAAGAAGGAGGAAAAACAAGGTGTATAATAAGTATGCAGGAACCATCCCTTCAACCCACCACTAAAACAAAAACTGAAAAAGAGAGTAGTCACGTGGGCATTAGCAGACGTGAAGCACAGTCAGTACCACTGCATAGCAGTCAGGAGGACATTGGGAAGGGGGAGATGATTTGGTGGAACAATATGGGGAACCCAGAAGGCTCCTAGTGTGTGTGGAAAATGGTCAGGGACAAGGTGCCAAGTTCAGTTCAGCAGGAAAAGTCTGAGCTACCTCTTATATTCAGTTGGCACAAATACATGTCAGATCACTGTTGAGACCATCAGGTTAGGCTGTTTGTGGGCCCCTCACACTTTAGTACAATCCTTGTACCTGCAGCTGAACACTGTAAGAGGCAGGCCTGACCTAAGATGTAGTAACTCTGGTTACTTACTCTCACCTCTCTGCTACTCAAGTTTCTATTTCTCAGGAACAATCTACTTGCTCTATCAAGCCACCTCACTTTCACATCCAGTTTTGTGTAAGAACCTGTGGTTTTGTAGCATCTTCAATCCGGTTGTAATTTTCCACTCAGAGCTAACAGAGAGGAATGAGGCCATCAAAAGAGAAAGCTAGTTCTCAGAGACTCCCATTCCAGCTGACACCAAAGACCTCCTCTGTCACCCTGGGTGCCAGGTCAGTGAGCACACAGTCTCCAATAGAGAAGAGCAAGATCTTACAGGTGCGGTGCACTTCCTGAAAACCAGCGTCCTGATGGGGCACTCCCTTTGGTCCCTCTCAGACAAAACTCAGAATCTACACAAGAAAATGTAAATATAATTGATGATCTAAAAATATTTTCATACCGAAAACACTATAAGAAAACTTTGTATGAAACTGTTAGATTTGAAGAACATTTGGAAGACTTTCAAAATAAAATTTTGAAAAAGTTAAAAATATGAACCATAAAAATACCAAACCAATATGTTAAGGATTTAATTAATAAAGAGACAATCAGTAAACGTAGTGAAACTGATACACCGGGGATTTTTATTTTATTTTATTTTTATTTTTGACAGGCAGAGTGGACAGTGAGAGAGAGAGGCAGAGAGAAAGGTCTTCCTTTGCCGTTGGTTCACCCTCCAATGGCCGCTGCGGCCCGTGCACCGCGTTCATCCGATGGCAGGAGCCAGGTGCTAGGTGCTTTTTCCTGGTCTCCCATGGGGTGCAGGGCCCAAGCACTTGGGCCATCCTCCACTGCACTCCCGGGCCACAGCAGAGGGCTGGCCTGGAAGAGGGGCAACCGGGACAGAATCCGGCACCCCAACCGGGACTAGAACCCAGTGTGCCGGTGCCACAAGGTGGAGGATTAACCTATTGAGCCACGGCGCCGGCCAACACCAGGGATTTTGAAGTGTGCTATTTAGGAGAATTCAGAGAATGGGAACTTCTTGTTCATTGCTATATCCTCATACCTCAAACAAGGGCCTAGGAAATAGAAGGATAGTTAGAAAGCTTTTACCACCAAAATAAACTTGCCTTTTATTTCCATTTTCTCGTGACTTTTAATTTTTTGAAGTCCTCTCCTAGTTGGCACAGAATAAACTCCTATTGAATTACATTATACTGAGACTCCGTTGTTAATGCTGATGATGCAGGAAAAGGTAGGCTTGGGCTATTGGCCGCTGAATCCCAATTCACCAGAGACAAGAGCTGATGGAAAGACATAGCTTTATTCAAGAGGCTAACAGTGTTGGGGAGGGTGTGGGCAGTGAGAACAGCAGACATCTTCAGTATCAGAACTGCTTTTATCAACTTGCTAGTTAGCAAGGAAAAATTTTTTAAGGATGAATGGGAGGTGGGAAAATTTAGGGAAAACAATGGCCTCAACTGATTGTCAAAGTCAATTTGATACCAGTTTGATGTTGAGCTCTTGGATTCAAGATGGACTATTTATAGAGAGTGGCTATAGTTCCTAGCCAGGTCTTCTGATTCCAGTTTTTCTCTATAGTCAGTCCCTGTGTTAACCGAGGGAAGTCCATGGAAGCCGTGGAGTTCTTGTCTTCATGCAAAAAAGAATTCAGGCGTGAGACAGAGAGCAGAGTGATAAGGCTTTATTGGGGACAGGGCATCCATCAGAATGGAAGGGACAGAGAGAGAGAGCACCCAGTTGCTGGGACTGGGGAAGAGCAAGGTTACATGGTTGAGTGGAGAATACACCTGGGCAGGCCAAGCGGGCTGCTCAGCAGAGAGCTGAGCCCCTGGTCTGTTTGGATTCTCTAGGTTTCTTAGGGAGTTTGTTTACCCACCTCCCCCTCTCCTCCAGGACAAAGGATAGAGAGTCCTGGTAGAAAGGATTGTTGGGTGAAAATTAGCAAATTCCTCCCCAGATTTGCTGGCTCTGGGCAGAGTAGAGGGGCTTCCCTTGGGGCATGTCTTAGAAGGTTTTATTGCCTCATGTAATCAGGTAATCCCTTTGGTCCTGAGGAGAGAGAATTCTCCTGGGAGCTTTCCTTGTGGGAAGGGCTGGGACCACCTGGGAGGTTATCAGGGTCTGGGCAGGACTTTGAAGTACAAGATGCTGGGCTTCTGGAGTTTCTTTCCACAGTAGGTGCTGGTTTTCAGGCCTTTCTCATACACACATAAGTTCAATTTCTGACTTCCTACCTAACAGCGGGGTTAGGACAATTTAATTCCCATAATGTAAGACTGAGTAATAATATATCCTGACTGATTGGCTGCTAATGTCCAGTGTGGAGTGGGCAAGTAAACACAGAGCTGATTGGATGTTGCAGACTGCATTTGCAAATTTAGGACAAGATTTGGCTCTTGAATCAGCATCAGACTTAAGTTAGCATCAGAAGAAAATGGAAGCTTTCCTTAAGATAGTAGAGTCTAACAAAGAGGAGGCACCAGAGGGCTGTCATCAAAGAAGGATGCCTTTGTCACATTCAGAAATCCACCAACAATAGATGCTGGAGAGGATGTGGGGAAAAAGGGACACTAATCCACTGTTGGTGGGAATGCAAACTGGTGAAGCCACTATGGAAGTCAGTCTGGAGATTCCTCAGAAACCTGAATATAACCCTACCATTCAACTCAGCCATTCCACTCCTTGGAATTTACCCAAAGGAAATTAAATGGGCAAACAAAAAAGCCGTCTGCACAGTAATGTTTATTGCGGCTCAATTCACAATAGCTAAGACCTGGAACCAACCTAAATGCCCATCAACAGTAGACTGGATTAGGAAATTATGGGACATGTACTCTACAGAATACTATACAGCAGTCAAAAACAATGAAATCCGGTCACTTGCAACAAAATGGAGGAATCTGGAAAACATCATGCTGAGTGAATTAAGTCAGTCCCAAAGAGACAAATATCATTTGTTTCCCTTGATTGGCGACGACTAACTGAGCACCAAAGGGGAAACCTGTAGAAGTGAAATGGACACTATGAGAAACAGTGACTTGATCAGCTCTTGTGCTGATTGTTGTTGTACAATGTAATACTTTATCCATGGTAGTATTTTTTTTTTATCCTAGTACTAGTGGTTGAACTCTGTAATTAACACACAATTATTCTTAGGTGTTTAAATTTTAACCGAAAAGAGATCTCTGTGAAATATAAGAGTGGGAATAAGAGAGGGAGGAGATGTAAAATTTGGGACATGCTCAATCGGAACGGCCCCAAATGATGGAGTTAGAATTGTGCCAGGGGATTCCAATACAATCCCATCAAGGTGGCATGTACCAAGGCCATCTCATTAGTCCAAGTGATCAATTTCAGCTCACAATTGATCACACTGATAGGTCTAAGAGTCAAAGGGATCGCACAAACAAGACTAGTGTCTGCTAATACTAACTGATAGAATGAAAAAGGGAGAGAATGATCCAACATGGGAAGCAGGATACACAGCAGACTCATAGAATGGCAGATGTCCTAAATAGCACTCTGGCCTCAGAATCAGCCCTTAAGGCATTCGGATCTGGCTGAAGAGCCCATGAGAATAGTTTAGGCATGGAAAGCTAAGACACTCTGAAAAACAAACCAAAAAAAAAAAAAAAAAAAAAGAAGACCTAAATGAAAGATCTCTGCGAGTGAGATCCCAGTGGAAAGAACGGGGCCATCAAAGGAGGTACCTTTCTCTGAAGGGAGGAGAGAACTTCCACTTTGACTATGACCCTGTTGGAATAAGATCGAAGTCCACGAACCCTAAAGGCTTCCATAGCCTTGGAAACTCATGACCAGAGCCTAGGGAGATTACTGACGCCATAAACAAGAGTGTCAAATCGTTAAATCAACATCAGGAGTCACTGTGTACTTACGTCTCATGAGGGATCTGTCCTTAATGTGTTATCCAATGTGAAATAATGCTATTACTAGTACTGAAACAGTATTTTTACACTTTGTGTTTCTGAGTGGGTGCAAACTGATGAAATCTTTACATAGTATATATTGAATCAATCTTCTTTATATAAAGATAATTGCAAATGATTAAAAAATCTTGGTGTTAAACTGGAAATTGCATAGACAATTAATCAATTTTTAAAAAAAAAAATCATGTAGGATCTCTGTCCTTAATGTGCTATACATTGTGAATTAATACTATAACTAGTACTCCAACAGTATTATCATTTTGTGTCTCTATGCGAGGGCAAACCGTTGAAATCTTTACGTAATATATACTAAATTGATCTTCTGTGTATAAAGAGAATTGAAAATGAATCTTGATGTGAACAGAAGGGGAGAGGGAGCGGGAAAGGGGAGGGTAGGGGGAGGGAGAGAAGTTGTGTGGGGGGGAGCCATTGTAATCCATAAGCTGTTCTTTGGAAATTTATATTCTTTAAATAAAAGCTTTATATATTAAAAAAAAGAAAGTTACAGTTTTCTGTATTGAATTATAGTTAAGTTCTTTTCACAATGCCAGAAAACTGTTGCCTTCCAGAGTTCTCAGCTTAAATAGGAAGTAATTCTGTTATGACCCCAAGCCCTTAAACTCAATTGAAATTTTTTCTTTTTCTTCAAATACAAAACTATTATGAGTTTTAAAACTGTAGTTGGTTTATGCTAACCTCATACCCATTCCCTGATCAACAAGAGATTGAAGTTCTAAATGCACAGTTTATATATAATACCATAGTCAAAAACTGCAAAGAGAAACTTTCCACAATTGATTCTTAAGTAAATGTTACCTAGGGCTTACGGAAAATAAAATCTTAAGAATAAAAAAAAAAAAAAAAAAAAAGAAGGATGCCTTTGGAAGTTAGGAACACACTGGACCAGGTGCTGTTACCATGTTGCTTGGTGAATATATGATTCAAGATCTGTGAAGGAACTCAGAGGGTGGAGTGTTATTTAAAAGTACTTCTGGGGATTGGCACTGTGGTGCAGTGGGTTAACACCCTGGCCTTCCGTGCAGGAAGACCTGGCTGCTCCACTTCCAATCCAGCTCTCTGCTATGGCCTTGGGTAAGCAGTGGAGGATGGCCCAAGTCCTTGGGCCTCTGCACCTGCCTGGAAGACCCTGAAGAAGCTCCTGTTTCCTGGCTTCAGATTGGTGCAGCTCCAGCCATTGTGGCCATTTAGGGGGGTAAACCATCAGATGGAAGACCTCTCTCTCTGTATAACTCTAACTTTGTAAACAAATCTTTTTAAAATAAGTAAATACTTCTGGAACAATTTTGCAGCTGAAATGTTGAGATCTGTCTCCAATTAGATGAAAGATAAGCCGTGGAAGACCTGGAGATATTCAGCAGCAGGGACAGGACGCAAGGTGTTTGTGTTTTGAAAATTCAAGATAAAAAAAAAATGAGACACATACACCTACAAAATTAACACATATCAAATATTTTTCTAACTCCTCAAATAATGGAATCTGTTTTGTGGAAACAAAGACCAAATCACCTGTCCATTTAATGGCTCCCCTTCCCAAGGGAGAAAAGATGTAATTTTAGTACTGAATGAATATTAAGCCAG
Organism: Sylvilagus floridanus; assembly: GCA_949820135.1. Lineage (NCBI taxonomy): Eukaryota > Metazoa > Chordata > Mammalia > Lagomorpha > Leporidae > Sylvilagus > Sylvilagus floridanus. The sequence continues at coordinate 56,906,669 of OX463226.1, read as the reverse complement.
ACTTTGATGCACACTTAGGTACTTGCTATTAATATCAAAAAGACAGAAATAAATCTCAATTTACATAGTCAGGCAGATACAACCAATTACATACACAGATCTGTTCTCTAGTGAAACTAGTGCTCATGAGGACATGGCAGCACAATTTGCCCCACAAAAACCACCCCAAATTTCCCTGAAATGGGGTAGGCCATCTGTATGAGCTGATTCTCTTTATCCACAGAAAAACTCCTCACATCTCCGGCAGCCAGGAAGTTGCAACTTGTAGCAGCCAGGCACCTAATTAAGCTACCAGAGACAGGCACTATTTGCTCCACGATTATGTTTTAAGGGAATGTCCCCAAGTCCCTCAAGGAAATCATTCCTGGAATGTAAAACCAGAGAAACCTCAATGAGTTTTCAGATGACTTCCAAAGTTTTTAAGAAACATTTTTAACATTTTCAAGTCAAGTGAATGTCTTTTAAAAGACCTAGGCACACCTCACAAAGGCACAGAAGGATTTACAATTAGAAGTTTTTTTTTTTTTTTTCATTTGTTTGACAGGTAGAGTTATAGACAGTGAGAGAGAGAGAGAGACAGAGAGAAAGGTCTTCCTTCCATTGGTTCACCCCTCAAATGGCCACTATGGTTGGAACTGCACTGATCTGAAGCCAGGAGCCAGGTGCTTCTCCTGGTCTCCCATGGGGTGCAGGGCCCAAGCACTTGGGCCATCCTCCACTGCACTCCCGGGCCACAGCAGAGAGCTGGACTGGAAGAGGAGAAACCGGGACAGAATCTGGCGCCCATATGGGATGCCGGCATCAAGGCAGAGGATTAACCAAGTGAGCCATGGCACTGGTCCCCATATAGAAGTTTTATAAAAGCAATTATCTAAGCAAAGGGAGTGCAGTTAAAAGTGTCTGTCCCCTTTGGCACCAAGAAATTTTGTTTGTTTCTAGGTTTGTGCTCCATATTTGAGTCTGCCCCTGCACCAGGAGAGCCAGTTCAAGGATGAACCCCATTTGCCATGAGAGACCTGAGCCTAGATCATGGTGCAGCTATTTTAGACTAGGCATCCATCCTGTAACTCAGGCCTGACTGGGCCCTGAACCCTGAGCCTACCCCTAAGCTCCTGAAAGAAGAAAAAATAAATCCCCTAGCAACAGCCAATCAGCAGATAGCAGGGAAATACCTGCAGTTCCAGGTGTCTCTTCGGGCAGTTAAGGTGATTGATAACATCACGAGACCCTGCTCGGACCCTATACTTTAGCCAATCAATTTTTTTTAACTTTCATTTAATAAATACAAATTTCCAAAGTACAGCTTTTGGATTACAGTGGCTATTTTCCCCCCAAAACCTCCCTCTAACCCGCAATGCTCCCATCTCCTGCTCCCTCTCCCATTCCATTCACATACAGAAGATCTACTTAATATTTACTAAATAAAGATTTCAACAGTTTGCACCCACATAGAAACACAAAGTATAAAGTACTGTTTGAGTACTAGTTATAGCATTAATTCACATTGAACAACAATTAAGGACAGAGATCCCACATGAGGAGTAAGTGCACAGTGACTCCTGTTGTTGACTTAACAATTGACACTCTTGTTTATGATGTCAGTAATCACTCAAGGCTCTTGTCATGAGCTGCCAAGACTATGGAGGCCTTTTGAGTTTGCCAACTCCAATCTTATTTAGACAAGGTCATAGTCAAAGTGGAAGTTCTCTCCTCCCTTCAGAGAAAGGTACCTCCTTCTTTGATGGCCTGTTCTTTCCACTCGCAGAGATCTTTCATTTAGGCATTTTTTTTTTTTTGCCAGAGTGTCTTGGCTTTCCACGCCTGAAATACTCTCATGGGCTCTTTATCTAGATCCGAATGCTTTAAGGGCTGATTATGAAGCTAGAGTGCTGTTTAGGACATCTGCCATTCTATGAGTCTGCTGTGTATCCCACTTCCCATGTTGGATCATTTTCTCCTTTTTAATTCTTTCAGTTAGTATTAGCAGACACTAGTCTTGTTTGTGTGATCCCTTTGACTTTTTTTTTTTAACAGGCAGAGTGAACAGTGAGAGAGACAGAGAGAAAGTCTTCCTTTTCCGTTGGTTCACCCCACAAAGGCCACTGCAGCAGGCGTGCTGTGGCAGGCGCACTTCACTGATCCAAAGCCAGGAATCAGGTGCTTCTCCTGGTCTCCCATGCAGGTGCAGGGCCCAAGGACTCGGGCCATCCTCCACTGCACAACCAGGCCACAGCAGAGAGCTGGACAGGAAGAGGAGTGACAGAGACAGAATCCGGCACCCCGACTGGGACCAGAACCCGGGGTGCTGGTGCCGCAGGCAGAGGATTAGCCTAGTGAGCCGCGGGGCCGGCCCCCTTTGACTCTTAATCCTATCATTCTGATCAATTGTAAACTGAAACTAATCATTTTGACTAGTGAGATGGCATTGGTACGTGCCACCTTGACAGGATTGAATTGGAATCCCCTTAGCCAATAATTGTAAAAGGCATCGACCCCAAAAACCATCCAACCACCTTTACAAGTTCCATTCCAGCTGCTGGATGCACTAATCAATTTTAAAGAGATGTTCTTTGAATTTCCAGTGAAATGAGATGATTTGCTGAATGGTGCTATAAGGCATAGAATGTCTGTGGAACCCTATAAAAACCTTGTTAACTGAAGAGTCTAGGCTCTCAATTTAGATCTGCTGCACCAGTGACAGTTGAGAGCCCAGACCCGGGCCTGTAATAAAACTCTTGTGTGTTTTACAGTGGTAACGGCTCCTTGATGGTCTTTGGGAACCACTGAACTGGGCATCACATGCCCCACATTTCTTGTCAGAAAAAGGAATGCAGACATGAAATTACATTTGAATAGGTCATTTTACATCCCCACAGCATTAAAGAGGTCCATTCATAAAAACTAATAGTAATACAAATCATAACTGTCCATAGTAATGCAAACTCTGACTAGGGAAGGGACAATTAACCTCCCTCTCCTGGTGGATATTAACAGATTTTGTTAGATTTTCATTTGGATTAGTTTCATCTCTGCATTCCTTTTTAACAAGATTATCGTTGGCATGTCTGTGAACCACAGACATTTGCTTACTTTCCATTTTGCACATTTTATGAGTTGTAAAGTAACTCCAAATTGAAAAGTCCAGAGACCCATGGACTACAATAATTCTGGAGACTGGATTTAAGTAATGTCTAGCTTTACACTGAATATATCCAATAATCTAAGTTGATTTTAAAGTACAGTGCACCCCTTTACTCTTTACTATTACTCATTTCTTTGTTTCATATATCTATGAAGATTAAAAGGAAAATAGGGAATATTAATGTGAAGTTTTAATGTTTGGTAAGTACTAAACTTGAAATGCCAATAATGTGGTAACTTAACAGAAGTACATGTTTGGAAAGGAAATAAGTTGAGCCCAGGTGTTTTTTTAAAACAAACAGACTATAATAACAATTATGTTAAATGTTAAGTTCATAGGGGCCGGTGCTGTGGTATACTGGGTAAAGCCATTGCGTGCAGTGCCAGCATTCCAGATGGGTGCCAGTTCAAGTCCTGGCTGCTCCACTTCCGATCCATTTCTCTGCTGTGGCCTGGGAAAGCAATGGAAGAATGCCCAAGTGCTTGGGCTCTTGTACCCACATGGGAGACCTGAAAGAAGCTCCTGGCTCTTGGCTTCAGATCTGTGTAGCTATGGCTGTTGTGGCCATCTGGGGAGTGAACCAGTGCATGAGTGGATGGAAGACCTCTCTCTCTCTTTCTTCCACTGCCTCTCAATAATTCTGCCTTTCAAATAAATAAATAAATCTTTTAAAAATGTTGTTTATAGAAAAATTCCTAGTAATGGGAAGTGTGTTGTGATATATTTGACTTGTGAAGATGTTTTGATCTTGGCCTAATTCTAAACACCAGTGCAATGTTAATTGCAGTTTCATTTCTAACCCATTAATTGTCATGTGGACATTAATTGCCATGTGTCATTGACATCTCACTCTGTATTGTGGCTGGGAGGTCCCTGGGCAGTCTTCTGGTGCTTGGCCTCTATGCTGGACCTCTGTGGGAAGCCTTTGTGTGTTAGCTCACTTGGGTTCACTGTGTGTGAGGTGCTCACAGAAGGTCTTTGTGGGTTTGTGTGTGAGCCTTCTGGCAGGCTCCTGTGTGGTGAGGACTGTGGAAAGTCTGAAATCTGAGGAAGGTCTCTGCGAGGCCTCTGGGGTCTTCTGCAGGTCTCTGTACTGGGGCTCTTGCAGATGTTTGTGAGAGAGCTGTTTGGGAAATCTCTGAGGTGGGGTCCCTGAGAGATGTGCGAGGTCCTGGGAGGGGTCTCTGTGGGTTGCTTCCTTTCATGTCTGTGTGGTACTAAGAGGTCTCAGGATGCTGCACCATGTGACATATCTCTGTGAGGCTCCTCGGGAGATCTCTGTGAATCTCTTCATTGCTGGCCTCAGGGCACCTAGTGGGAGACTGAGCCATAGAAGGGGGAAAGAACTTGCTCCTTCCTGGTTTCCTTCCACATCCATCTGTGTTGCCCATTTATAGCATATCTCCTGGCAGAAGCCCTGAGGTTCCCAGCCTGTCCATATTCCTTAATTCAATTCTAGCGTCCTCAAAGAACCCACAGCAGCCAGGCAGTGACAACCCACACACAGCCAGGCAGTGCCCACTCTCTCCTCTGCTCCAGATCCCAGTCCCTCCTGATGCTCCTGACTCTGATCTCATTGGTGGTGCCACCTTGTAGTCTGCTGACTCATCACCAGACACTGAGATCAGGACCTGACTCCAGGCAAAACATTAAGTACCAACAGTCAGGCATGAGAGATCTGTGCCTTCTCTACCTCCATCCTAGTCCAGCCTGTGAGGGTCCCACCAGGTGTGTGGCAGGGGAGTTAATTCCCATCATCATCTGAATCTACCATGGCAGTGATGCCTTTGGAGCTGTGCCTACTACATGCCCTACCTGTGGTGTAGCATAGAAAACTCCCTCTAGAAAAATAGTTCTTATTCTCCATGCTACTCTTGCCCCTGCTTTTCTGGGCACTCCTGCTTTCTCGTGTGCAAAGTGTCTCCAGAAGAGGAAATCTGTGCTGGAAACAGAGTAAGGGGAGAGAAGGGACCATTCCTTGCCTGCATCTCCACTCCTCCTGACTATTTGGAACAGGTCATTTCCAGTATCTTATATAGAATCTTGTCTAATTGCCTTTTCTTCTGAAGGACTCTGAGATAAGAAATGAATTGGAGGCCAGAGAGACTTACTTTGTGATCCTGGGTCAGAGCTCATCACTTTTAAGTTCCCACTTCTCCCATGGCAGCAATCCCGAGGTGCTACGGTTTGCTGTTAATTTGTATATTGAATATTACCCAAAAGAACATACATTAGGTTCTTGATCCCTGGGGTGGCACTTTGGGGAAAGGATAAACTCATTAGGAGGTAGGGCAAAGTGGGACATACTTACGTCATTGTGCTCTAGAAAGGGATGAGCTGCTGAGATCTCATAGCAGAATTGATATAAAAGCTGAATTTGGGCACAACTACACTCTCTTCATCCTGTCTCATGATGCGATCTTCCATCTGCACACACTTTGCCACCCACCTAGGACCCCTTCCAGAGCCAAAGCTATTTTAACTTTGAACCTCCAAATATTGGCTGAACAACCCTCCACTCATTATAAGTTAGCTGCCTTAAGTATTTTGTTTTAGTAATGATAAACTAAGATATGGAGCCACATAAAGATGTAAAGGACACCAAACTTGGATTCATATCCTCAATTTTCTAGTTCATGCTTTTCTACATTTTATTAACTCATTATGTCTAGAATTCAAGAGATTGCAGCATGCAAGCTAATCAAATATATTCTTTTTTTTTTCCATTTTTTTTTTTGACAGGCAGAGTGGACAGTGAGAGAGAGAGACAGAGAGAAAGGTCTTCCTTTTGCCGTTGGTTCACCCTCCAATGGCTGCCGCGGACTGCGCGCTGCGGCCGGTGCACCGCGCTCATCCGATGGCAGGAGCCAGGCACTAGGTGCTTTTTCCTGGTCTCCCATTGGGTGCAGGGCCCAAGCACTTGGGCCATCCTCCACTGCACTCCCGGGCCACAGCAGAGGGCTGGCCTGGAAGAGGGGCAACCGGGACAGAATCCGGCGCCCCAACCGGGACTAGAACCCGGTGTGCCAGCGCCGCAAGGTGGAGGATTAGCCTATTGAGCCACGGCGCCGGCCCAAATATATTCTTAAGAAATGAATAGTTCCAAATTTTTCATCATCTCAAGTTTCACCCTGTGTGTCAGAGCTAAAGGTGGCTTGTCCACTTTTGTATTGCAAGAATCGGAGCAGGTGAGGACCTGAATTGGGATTGGGATGAGCCACTGGGTACCTCGTGTCCCCTTTCCTCTATACCTATAGAGAGTAGAGAGGTCAGGGCTTTCCTGTGGACTGCACCATTTACGGTACCCACACACCTCTTCGCCTCCCTCCTTGGTTCCATTTGCACAATTACTGTCCCACTCCCCATGCTTCATCTAGTAAGTGTCAGAGTGTTACTGCACACACAATTACATTCTGCTACATTCATCCATAACTTTCTCAATCTGAGATAGACCAGGGTGGATATCTACAAAGCTCAGCCTTCTTTTCTCTGATGGGAGAGAAAATATGTAGCAGTAGGGCCGTTCATTCAGGTGGACCAGAGCTGGATATGGCCCCCATCAGCCTTGCTGAAGCACCTGTAGCCTGAACACACACAGAACTTCAAGTTCTGTCTCCATTGCTGCTCTGGAATGTGAGAAATACAAAAGAAGTGGGATAAAGCCTTTGCATGTCATTAAAGCTGAACTAAATATGCCCAAGTCCACCCAAGTCTTTATTGCAGAGTAAAGGGGTTTCCCAGGGTAGACATCATCTACTCCTCACCAGGAAATCCAAAATCAAGATTTCTTTTGCCTTAAAACTCAGGCCCTGGCAGCTCCCATTCAAATTCATCCCACTGTGTGATACATGAAGCAACTTACCTCTTTCACTTCCTGGAACCTGGTGTGGGAATTTTCAAGCCAATATGCCTCTATACACCTGTCCCTATAACTGCATAAAGTTTCAAGTAGAGAAGGAGGAGTGGAAAGATGAGTTGAAACAAATACTAGGGTAAGACATTCATAGGTTCTTCTAATTTGGTTTCTGATTGCTGTTGTTTGGGTAATGATGATATCATGGTGCCAAAGTTGCAACAAAGGATCTAGGGATAGACACAAGCTTTATCAACACTGTCAACCTCCTGTCATGCCTCATCCCTTGTGGAAGCCAAAGCCCACCCCAGGCACAGAACAGATACTAGCCATTATCCTCTTATGAGGAAAAATGTATATTAAGGAACATCAAATATCTTGCAGGTACTGACATGAGGAAAATTATTTTTCTCTGCAGAGGCCAAGTTTTTCCATGGAGACATGTTTCCTACAAGGGACAACTAGAGAAAAAAATTCTGGATGAACAGACCAGCCAGATCCCTGAAAACAACAATGCCTTTGGCAGTGGGAATGGTAGACTGCAGTATGTGGCATTGCTGGCCCATGCTGGGAGGAACTGACTGGGGACACAGCCTTGCTGGATAGTGAGACATGGGGATGCCTCAGGCACTGGCCTTCATTGTTGAATTGCATTCTCTGAAAGGACTGTTGGTCTCTCACATGGCTTTGCCAACTGGGACAACTCTGACATTTGAGAGTAGCTTGGTGGTTGTAGGCTGTATAGCCCAGACTTCTCTGCTCTGACAGGATGGAAGGTATGTGGCAACAGGAGACCCTAGAGACTGAGCTGTCGAGTTCCTCTCTGTGCTGATTTACTTTTGAAGCAGAAAGATCGTGGTAAGGCTTCATTTTCTTCTCTTTTAGCTGCCCAGCAGGTGCCACCTGCCCCTCCGCTTCAGCCATGGTAGATGATGTGTCTGTACATGATGTGTCTGTGTCTGGTCTTTGGCTCTCAGAACTGGGTGATTTTTGCAGAGGATCTCCCTGCTCTTGGATTTTTCTATTGGGACAAATCCATTGACGAAGGCAGTTTGTGGTTGCTTGGAAGCAGGTTACTGGAGAAACCTGTGTGCTTTTCAGCAGGAGCTGGGGGGATTCACTCTGGAGGAGTTCTTCTTTCCATGTGATGTAGGTAAGTGTTGAAGTTTCAAAGTCTCTAGACTTTTTTTTAAGCTTTTCTGGATTGGGTCTCCTATAGCACTCACTTTGGTAAGCATGAACATGCATCTCACTTTGGCTGTTCCTTGAGTCCTCATGTTTCTGGACCCTGGGCTTCTGCTGCTCCAGGCTGCTCCCTCTCACTGCCATGGTTTCACTTGCCACTTGGAAATCTTGTTTGCCCCCAACAGGCATATTCTGGTGAATCTGGGAATCCACAAACTCTGCTGCATTAAGCATGTCCAGACAACAGCTGATGAGGACATCATGAAGGGCACGGACTTGAAGTCGCTTCACTGACTCTTCATCCTCTGTGTGCTCTTCCTCACTAACAACCTCTGTCTTAAGGCGGAGCTCTCCTGAGTCTCGAGCAAACGATATTTGAGGGAGTAAAGGGACTTCTAAGTTGATTCTCTCTGCCTCCAGGACAGTCCTGCTCTGCCAGTTGAGAGTCCAAGAAGGCTGCCTGCTCTCCCGCCCAGTGGGAGGAGCCTCTGAAGGCCTGAGATCCTCAGTATATGTGATTCTTATTGGAGTCCCCTCAATTTCTCTGTCTGCAGGGGAGGAGAGAGCGCCCAAACTTGCTGATGTGAAAATGGGCTCATTTATTATCACCTTCGCTTCTGGATATGTCTGAGGTGGTTTCCCAAGGACCTTGGCAACTTCAAATACTGAATTAGCTCCAGATTCACAAGCAGCTGAGGAGGGACAGGCAAACTGTGGAAGAGATACAGGTTGAACCTTTTGCAAGATATTTATGAACTTGAGAACCTTGAGGGGTAAACTCCATCTGTGCTTCACCCAATGCCTCACAATATGTGAATCCAGTGCCTGTTGAGTGAATGGATTGAGGAAGGTCAGCTCCTGTGAGGTACTCACACAGGTTTTCCAATTTTTCGACAGGTGAGTGTCAGCAGTCCAGGATGGGCACGCCCTTACAGGAGTCATCTCTTCATTGATCTGCCCAGACTTTGCCCCCAGATGGACACTAGGAATATTTTCTAGAAGGTTTTTATTTATGCTTCCTAATATATCATTTCCAGAGTCACTCTTCAAAGACCTTGTCAAATGTCTCTGTGACTTCTCAGAGGACACCCCCAAAGCCTTTACTGGGGAATTTTCCAAGACTCTAGATGGATCTTCTGGGACCTTTCCTAGGAAATGACCCAGATTCATGCCTGGCTTCTTGCCTAGCTGTAACCTCATGTCCTGTGGGTTCTTTCTGCACTCACGCATAGACACTGAGGATGTTGTGGGGCCAGGCTTGTCTTTTGCCTGACTTGTCACTGGTGATTTGTTCTGAGGCTGCAACAGTTCCACAGGCTTTTGAATACATTGAGGTAATTCCCAGCGGTGGTGAATGAGACACTCTTGATTATGTTGCTGCAGTTGCCTTTGGAGGTCACTGCTGATGGGGAAATTCTCGGGAAGGATGGAGTCTGCCCAGGTATCTTGGAAAAAGTTGGGACAAGGAGATGGCAGACTTCTTGAAATCTTTGTTCCACAGAAGGTGAAGCCTGCCTTCTTCCTAACCAATGCCTCAGGAAGATCCATTCTGGATGTTTAGTTTCAGTTGGGATGAGAGATGATGATTTACTCTGGCATGTAGACAAAGGTGCTCTGTGATCACTTATCTGGGGTGCAGAAGGTAGTAGGGTTAGGGAAGTTGGGAGGTAGGCCTGAGTTTGTACCTGACCCAGAGGTGGGGGCTGGAAATGCATGGAAAGAAGGAGTGAGGTTGGGGCATCAGGTGGAGGGAATGGACTTGAGAAAACAATGGGGACACTTTACTTTGCATTTCAATTGGACAGAGATTCATGATTACAGTGAATAAGAACAAGGGGGTTTGCAGGGCACAAGAATTCCCAGAGGTACAGGCAGCAGCCACCAAGGATTTGCTGTACACAGAGGGGAGACCCCACAGAAGATGCTTATATATGGTTCCCCCAAGATCTTAGCAGCTGAGAGTGCTGAGGACAGAGCAGTTGTTTTAATTTCTCTTTCACCTTCCAGAAGGAATGAGGAGTTGTGGGGTCCTGTTCAGGACCCAGTGATGCTACTATATTTGCCACAGAATTCAAGTGATATTCTGGGCTCATTTGTGCAGGGAATGATCCACCTTTTTCTCTTTCCTTCCTAACCTTGGCCTTGGTTTTATTTGTAACTTGTAACCAGAGGTACTTCTGGTCATCATAGCTGAGCAAAGAGGAGCTTACAGGCTTCATCTGCTCTTGAAGGGGTATCCACAGAACAAGGCCTCAGGTGGGTGGCCAGAAAGATGCTCTTTCCAGGTCTTACCTTCTGTAGAGGTGGGGAAGTGCAAGGCTCTGGTAGCCACCTGCCACCAACAGTGGACTGGGAAGGGACATCTTGAGTGATCAAAGACTGAGATGACCAGGATGCCAGATGCTGAGCAGCACTGCCCTGGTGCCCTCCAGCACACCCACAGATGTGAAATGAGCTCCTGGTCATTATGTGAAAATGAGCTCCATGCAATTGAATGCCGTGGCAGTGCCATCGAGTGACTCTGAGACAGGGTCAGAGTGATGCCTGGCAGTGGTGGAGCAAAGAGGGCTGGAGAAGGTGGAGAGTAGTCCACAGGATTAGGGGGTACAATGGAGGAAGGGGATATGCAAGTGGCTTAGGTGGATGGTGTCCTAGGGAAAGCAAATGATCTGGTGGCTGAGAGGCAGCCAGAGATGGGTGTGAAAAGACAGAATCTGAGTTTTCTGGGTTTGGTGACAGCATGGAGGCAAGAAGCAAAGGGAATTTAGACAGAGAAGCTGGGGAAGTCAATGGGAACAGAATGAGAGCAGCATCTTCCACAGGCTCCCCACCTGACCAATGGGCTTCAGCAGGTGTCCTTTTGCACACTTTCCCTGGGTGGTCTTCATGTAAGAGTTGATACAGCTGCCTTCATCAGAGAGGTTCCTTAAATTTCTGCAGGAGACAGGAGGTACAAGTTGGGCCCAGGAGCAGACAGGGCCCAGAAACTTGCCAAAGGTGGGCACGTGCAAGCCATATCCCTTCCAGTGTCCCACACTCTGACTTCACAGTTCTGCTACCCTTGACCCCAGGGTTTAGGTCACATCCCTCCATAGTCTCCCCCACCCATGTCTGCTCTGTGGCCCAGAAGTCACACATAGACCCTGGTAGGAAGGATACTGGAGAGAAGGCGGGAGGTCCTACTTGTGTAGAAGTGAAATCAAGTCTCTTCCAGGTTCTCCAGAAAATCCCTGCAGCCTGAAATTCGGGAAATTGAGGTATGGAGAAGGGAGGGGCCTGGGAATCTTAAAGGATGCAAAGGAGTCCAGGCGGAATGTTCCTGTAGGGATGACTGTTGGGGATAGGACTACAGAGCCCAAGCATCAGTGACCAACCATATGAACCTGACAGTGACAGCAAGGTGCACAGAGAGGTAGTGCATTATCATTATCCTCTATGGTCCTCCCAACAGCCCCAGAGGTAAGAAATGAGGGGACCATCTCAAAGGAGAATTGGTTTTAGCAAAGTGAGAGGGCTTGTCCACTTCTGGACGTGGAGGTCTCACCTCAAATCCAGGCAGTTTTTGTTCACTACAGCCCATGGCGCCCCCTGCTGGGTGACATCATTCCCTGGCCTGTCATGGCTTCATTGCCAGCAGGAACCTGAGAGGTACCCTGAATTCTGATTCCTTTCCCAGGAACCTTCCCTTCAGGCCTCCGACAGTGACATCTACAAGATGTGGCTCTGGTCCCTCAAGGATCAGTTATGTCAGGGTTGCCTGTGGGGCTCTGGGCAGAAGGTCAGACCCTTACCTTTCACAGCTGTGCTCTTCTTCCCACCTCTACTCCGCCTCCTCTTCACTTGATGCTGGAAGACAAGGAAGAAAGAGGCTGTGACCTCATTCTCGTTCATTCCCAGACCGGCTGCTGGTACTCAGTGATGATGCGTAATACAACTCGTTCCCTGTAGCTACGAAGCTTTGTGTTCTTTTCATTCCGCTGCCTCATTTTTGAAGTAGATGAATTATTCACTGATTATCTTCTTTGAAAAGCACACAAGGCATTTTCTACATGAGATTCACCGTGGAAGTCTTTGTTCCCTGTTCCTGTGCTGAAGAAACAGACTCGTTTCTACAGAGCATCTGAGCTGCTGCACAGGATCCTGCTGCCCAAGGCCAGAGGTCACTCCAGCCTCTGAATGGAGGCTCTCAGGGCTCAGCACAGCCCTCAGATCAACCAGACAACCAGGCACTGAAGCACCTGCCACAGGAAGGCCACCAAGGAACCAGTGCTCAGGGCCTGTCCTCCCCCAAATATTCCACCTCAGTCATCCAGTCCTGAGTGGCTGAGTCATGGTGCTTGATTCTGCCCTGGTGCCCTCCAGCACACCCGCAGAGATAATCATAGAGCTTTGGATCAAATCCTAATACCCACAGTAACCCTCTGCTATGTCACACCTATCCCTGAAAGATAATGCTCTATCTGTTCCTGATATTTCTCTACTTGGAGTCTATTTGACTCACAAAAGTAGAAATAGTAATATAAAGGAAAAAACAGCCAAGAGCTGCTTACCTTCCTGATGGCCCCCTTCCTCCTAGCAGTGGTGAGGATGGGTCACACTTGAGGCGGGGAAATAACAGGAGGAAGAGCCCCACTCCACACAAGATGGGGAGGGTAATATCCACCATCCACAATGTGGAGCTGGGCCTCAGCCATGTGGCAATGGTGCTTTTCAGAGGCAAGGGATGATTCTCCATCATCTGATTCATACTTTTGCACTCAGACAACTGATCCCTGGGAGTTTTCTTTGGGACTAAGGATTATGGCCCCTGGGCCCACATCACTGAGCTATTCCCTCCATGTCACAAAGGGCTCCAGAGGTTATGGAGGGCACAACAGAGGAGGTAGAGCCATGGCCCCTTTCCACCATCAGCAGCTCTCGCCTCTACTCAAGAGATCCCTCCACCTGTCTAGACCTTCTGGATCCCTCCTTCCAGCTCCACCTTCATAATTTTTAAAGATTTATTTATTTATTTGAAAGGTAAAGTTATGGAGAGAGAAAGAGAGACAAAGACAGAGACAGAGGCAGAGATTTTCCATCCATTGGTTCACTTTCCAAATGGCCACAATAGCCAGAGCTAGGCTGATCTGAAGCCAGGAGTGAGGAGCTTCTTCCGGGTCTCCCACATGGATGCAAGGGCCCAAGTACTTGGGCAATCTTCTGCTGCCTTTGCAGGCATGTTGACAGGGAGCTGGATCAGAAGTGCAGCATCCAGGACTGGAACTGGCACCCATATGGGGTACCAGCGCCTCTGCTCTGCTGGAGTGCCAGCCCCTCCACACTCATCTTTTAGGGACAGACCTTGGCACACTCATTCAAATTAGCACTCAGATATTTCCTGGTTGCGTTTGTCCTTTGGCTTAGGGTGTACCAGTATTACACCCCATGAGAACCAAAGTTAACCCTGGCATTTTGTTTGTTTCTCAGAAGTTTTTCTTCCATCAGGTCTTAAGATTTTTGTCTATATCACGGACCGATTTTTATATAATTTGTGAATTTTAAATAGAAAATTCAAATTTTTATTCCATTTTAAACTAAAGGGAATGTCACACATGCAATTAAAATAATTGTTCAAAATTCATAAATCTAAGCATGCACAAATTATAAAAGTACATTGACAAATTTGCAGGAAAATGAAGTTAAGTTTCTTTAAGTGCAAAACAATTTGAAGATCCATGACAGCTTTTTCTTGATGCACATTTTCTTTTTGAGACCACTTGTATCATGAAAACCTTCTTAGACAACTCATAAAGCACTTTCTCCAGTGACTTTCTCAGAGCGTAAATGGAAAGGGGCATGAAATCCCCCTGGAAAAGAGCCGCTACCTACCCTTTGTGCAGAGCAGAGACCTGGCTCAGGGTATGGCTGCCCTTACAGGGACTAACAGAGATCAGAAAATGAAGATAAGTGTTGAGAAAGTCCTGGAAGACAAGTTTCCTCCCCACTGAAGTGTGGGAGAGTCATCACAAGGCCCAGACACAGGTTCAGAGTCATTCCTTGCACTACATTGTCCCCTTCTGTAAATTCACAAGCAGCAAGTCCTGCAGCTAGGAAGCTGCCCTCACTGGCCAAAGATCACACAAGAAGTGGACTCATGAAAAATGGTGACTGACATCCTCAGAAAGTTGTGGACTTTAAGGATCAGATATTGTTTCAGAGGCATCTGTCATCTGTTCACTACAAGTGGTTCTGCCCCATCCAAGCCTCACCCCAGGCATCAAGTCTGCCAGGTCCCTCTGTGAACCTTCCACTGCTAAAGGAACTGTGTTAAGAGATTTGTCTCCAAGCCATTAGCACAAACTACCTTTCTAGAATTTCCAGGAGAGCACATTTCTGCCTCCAAAATGTTTTATTTATGGTTGAGAACATGGAATCTCCCCAATAAATTTTCTTTTTGACAGGCAGAGTTAGACAGAGAGAGAGAGACAGAGAGAAAGGTCTTCCTTCTGTTGGTTCACCCCCCTAAATGGCTGCCATGGCCGGCGTGCTGCGCTGATCCGAAGCCAGGAGCCAGGTGCTTCCTCCTGGTCTCCCATGTGGGTGCAGGGCCCAAGCACTTGGGCCATCCTCCACTGCCTTCCTGGGCCACAGCAGAGAGCTGAACTGGAAGAGGAGCAACTGGGACAGAATCCGGCGCTCCAACCGGGACTAGAACCCGGGGTACCGTCGCCGCAGGCGGAGGATTAACCAAGTGAGTCATGTTTCTGGCCTCCCCAATAAATGTCTGAATGAAGCTGGTGTGTTCATGAGTTTTTTTGGGGGGTTGTGGGTTTAAGTAATACAGGACTTGGGGGCAGCGCTGTGGTGCAGAAGGTTAAAGCCCTGGCCTGAAGTGCTGGCATCCCATATGGGTGCCAGTTCAAGTCCCGGCTGCTCCTTTTCCCATCCAGCTCTCTGCTATGGCCTGGGAAAGCAGTATAAGATGGCCCAAGTCCTTGGGCCCCTGCACCCACGTGGGAGACCTGGAAGAAGCTCCTGGCTCCTGGCTTCAGATCAGTGCAGCTCTGGCCAGTGGTTGCAGCCATCTAGGGAGTGAACCAGTGGATGGAAGACCTCTCTCTCTGTCTCAACTTCTCTCTGTAACTCTATCTTGCAAATAAAAAAAATAAATATTTTTAAAAAAGTAATACAGGACTTGTGGGTAGAGAGAGGAATTAGTGAGTTAAGCTTTTGCTGATTGCCTCATTTTCCTTCTAAATAGTTTTACCTAGAAGATAGAGTCCCCTAGAGTTCTTTATGAGAAATAAACAAACACCTCCCCTTAAAAGACCTTTGCCTCCTGATTAAGTGTGATAGGAGCTCTGTTCCCTGCCTCTTAGCTTATCCTTAATGATGATGTATGGCTGCCCACATTACTTCATGGACTGTTTCATAACCTCTAAACAGGAAGGATGATAGGTTCTTCCATATGTGCAAAGAACAGCAGTATAAATTCTGAGTATATGGTGGCTTAGTCATGTTTAGAGAACGTTATCAGTGATCAGAGGGTTACATAGAAGGGAGAATCTTCAGTTGGTTGTCTAGGATGTGCTGCTGCCATGGGCATTGGCTGGATTGTAGCAGGGACTGGGGAAAGAATAGAATACCTTTGCTGTGTAGCGCATGAAAATGTCCTCACCTGTGCAATTTCCTAATTGGTATGACACCATGAGCATGAGCAAACCAGGAATCTCTTCATGATGCCTAAATCGTTACTGTTGCAGAGCAAAACCATCTGCCAATTGCCAGTGGTAACAATGGAGACCAGGGAACCACCTACTTATCAGGGTAAAATAAAGCTGAAAGCAAGGGAAAGACATCAGCAGTCAGAGGGAAATTAAGAACAAAATGAAGAGGGCGAAGGGTGACATTGCTGCTGGAACAAAGGTTTATGCTTCATCATCCCCCCATCATGATCAGTGTCTTCCTCCCTTTCTCTATCTGATACAGGTACCATTTACTTGATGCCAAGCAGCAAGTCTTACTAAAGCCAATCTGGCAGAAGTGTACATGGGTCTGTCGAGCATCAGAACATTCTCTTCAGGGCTACTGTGAGGCAAAGAAACTCTTTCTTTAGGACAGGTGATATTTGTCTCCCACCCATGCCTGATTATACACATAAGAAATTGCCCTTAGTGTGTACCGTCCACCTTCCAGGTAGGAACTGCCACCTGTGATCTTCATGGGCATGGTGGAGCAATAGTATAGCTCCCTCAGCACATCAGCAGCTCATGATCCACAGGCAAATCTTGGTGCTTGCACCAGGGATGCAGATCTTTGGGTGTTCACCAAGAACTTCCACAGAGCACTGTTTTCAACCAAGACTGTGCACATCTTCACACTTAAAATAGGTTGTCCCAATAGAAGAGAACTCAACTCTACAGCATGGAATTTAAAAATCCCATAAGTTTTCCAGAAGGCACCTGACATTGTTTCTCCATATAAATTTTGTGCATGATGGGTGACAAAAAACAAATAGAAAACAAATGTCAACTACACCCTATTCACTCCACCATCCCTCGCCTTCTTATCCAAAGGTATGCCACTGGCCCAGCATTGTCTGAAGTTTAGTGTTAGAAAAAATAATGCAATTCTGTGGAGGCCCCCGGAAGGACAATGCTTAGGGAATCAGTGGAGATATACATCTTTCTGGGAATAGATCTGCGTAGAGCCTGCCTTCCCAATTGCTCTCTAGGCCCATCTTAGGGTACTTTCTCACACTTGCATGTCAATTACTGCTGTACAGGAGTATTTATCCCCAAGAACACACCTGCCCGTGGGAATAATACACCCTGGCATTCTTCCTTTAGACCTCATCCTTGTATCCTCCAAACATATGCCCTCATTTTTTCAATCTTTCAATTCTGGGTAATTAAATTTTACATGTACTGATATACCCACAAAACTCCTCTGTGCATTTCCTCTCATGTTAGATATTGTGGTCTCTCAGCCAATATGTGAAAAAGACCCACTTAACCCCCTGTAATGCTCCACTATTTCTCTGCCTTTTCAGAATGGCTTCTTATATGTATGTGATTAAATCTAAAAATCAAGTCTACTCTCAGCACAGCAATAATTTTATGCTCATCCTCAGCACTACCTGGAAGTAATTTACTCACGTATCCCACAAATAATTTCATGTACTCACTAATAGCAAGCAAAACAAATGGAGCTTAGGTCACTGTTTTCTTAATCTGCTCTCTGGTTCTTTATCATCCACACAGGAAAGGGAAGACATCATATGATAAATTAGCATGAAAAAACATTTCTATCCCTCCCATCTTTTTTCCTGTTATACAGAATGTGGTTTGCTTCTATGTTCCTAATGTCTCCCTTAAGAGACAGCTAAATTCTGGTTCTGATCCACCCTTGCCTGCTATCCTGGTTGGCCTTTCCCTCTTTCCATGAAGTACTCAGCATCTTTATTTTTTGAAACATTTCATCACAAAAATTTTAAACATAAAAAAGAGTAGATAAAACTATGTAATTCCCCATGCATGCATCCCCAGATTTCCCAGTTATCCTCATTTGGCATATTGCAGCATGCAATCATTTACATTTACATTAAAGTGCAAAAGTCCATCTGAAAACCTTGCTTTCCGTCTCTTAATACATATGCTATGTACCCTTAGTTCTCTCAATTTCCCTTCATATACATTACATAGGAAGCATACCTTTTTGAAACAGATATATATACCACTAGTGACCAAAAAAAGCATTTGATGATCATTTCTGCCCTATATTCTAGTCAACTCTGAAGAGATATCAGAATGAACTCCTACAAAGTGATCTTTAGAGAAATTTCAGAGCAAAATATTGCTTTCTGTTGATTATAACATCACTGTAACATGACAAAGTATATAGGCAGAAAATTCAACATGGGAGGGGGAGTATTTAGCTTAGCAATTAATATGCACAGGCTCAGAGAGCTTGAATTTGATGAACAGCTTTGTCTCTTGACTTCAGCTTCCCGTTAATGCAGACTATGGAAGGCAGCACTGATAGTTCAAGTAGTCAGGCCCCTGCCAACCATGTCGAAAATGTGGTCTGAGTTTCTGACTCTGAGTTTGGCCTGGCCCAAACCCAGCTGTTGTGGGCATTTTGAAAATCAACAACAAAAGAGAAATATCTCCTCTCCTTATAATAAATTGTTTAAAAAATAAAATTGTACATCCTGATAAATCCTGAGTACTGTTTGTGTAGTAGTTTTACCATTAATTCCCATAGTACAACACATTAAAGACAGAGATCCTACATGGGGAGTAGGTGCACAGTGACTCCTGTTGTTGACTTAACAATTGACACTCTTATTTATGCCATCAGTAATCACCCAAGGTTCTTGTCATGAGCTGCCAAAGCTATGGAAGCCTCTTGAGTTTGCCAACTCCAATCTTATTTAGACAAGGCATTAGTCAATGCGGAAATTCTCCCCTCCCTTCAGAGAAAGGTACTTCCTTCTTTGATGGCCCATTCTTTCCACTGGAATCTCACTCACAGAGATCTTTGATTTAGGTTTTTTGTTGTTTTACCAGAATGTCTTGGCTTTCCATGCCTGAGAAACTCTCATGGGCTTTTTTGACAGATCCAAATGCCTTAAGGGCTGATTCTGAGGCCAGAGTGCTGTTTAGGACATCTGCCATTCTATGAGTCTGCTGTGTTTCCTGCTTCCCATGTTGGATCATTCTCTCCTTTTTAGTTCGATCAGTTATGATTAGCAGACACTAGCCTTGTTAATGTGATCCCTTTGACACTTAATCCTATCATTATGATTAATTATGAACTCAAACTGATCACTTTTACTGGTGAGATGGCATTGGTACATGCAATCTTGATGGCATTGAATTGGAATTCCTTGGCACATTTCTAGCTCTACCATTAGGGGTGAGTCCAAGTGAGAATGTGCTGAACTGTACATCTCCTCCGTCTCTTGTTCCCACTCTTATATTTAACAAGGATCACTTTTCAGGTAAATTTAAACACCTAAGAATAATTGCGTGTTAATTAAAGAGTGCAAACAATGGTATTAAGTAGAACAACAAATACTAAAAGGAATAAAATAGTAAGTTGTTCCTTGACAGTCAGGACAAGGGCTGATCAAGTCACTGTTTCCCATAATGTCCATTTCACTTCAACAGGCTTCCCCTTTGGTGCTCAGTTAGTTGTCACCAATCAGGGAAAATGATATTTGTCTCTTTGAGACTGGCTTATTTCACTCAGCATGATGTTTACCAGAGTCCTCCATTTTGTTGCAAATGACCAGATTTCATATAGTATTCTATAGAGTACATATCTCATAATTTCTTTATCCAGTCTTCTGTTGATGGAGATTTAGGTTGCTTCCATGTCTTAGCTATTGTGAATTGAGCTGCAATAAACATTGAGGTTTAGACAGCTCTTTTATTTGCCAATTTAATTTCCTTTGGGTAAATTCCAAGGAGTGGGATGGCTGGGTCATGTGGTAGGGCTATATTCAGGTTTCTGAGGAATCTCCGAACTGTCTTTACCAGTTTGCATTCCCACTAAGAGTGGATTAGTGAGCCTTTCCCCCCACATCCAGATGGTTTACATTAAAAGATGTTCAACATTGCTAATCAGTGAAATGCAAACAAAAGTCTCTCTAATATGTCATTCCATACTGAATAGTATTCCCAGTAGTTGAAGCTCAGCCTTCCCCACAAGGCAAGATGGGGATGGACATGAATCTTGGAAGAGACATACATCCATGCTTCAAGGAAAAGTATGTAGGAAATAATTTACAATATTTTCCATATCAAAAATGTCCATGGAGATCTTTAAGGCTCCACACTCCTCTGCTGTCCCATCCCCTCTAGTGGTGTCTTGACAACAAACCGGTTGGGATGATCCCAATCTACAGATGTAAATGTAAATAAATCAGATGGATGCTGCCCTCACTTCCCACCAGCATTGATTCCTGAGGGCCCAACACCATAGGCTCTTACAAGATATCTGCTTTATGTTTTAAAACATAAATTGTAGTGTGGGGAACAGATCTAGAATCAATCCCTCCCAATGACACAATCCTCACTTCAGACAGCTTGGCTTCTGATACTCACTGACTCATCTCCAAGGTCTCTCCAGTGGGAGTGGCAGCTTCCTGTGGGCTGCATGCCTTCATGGTCAGCACAGAGATCAGTGTGTAGCAGAAGTAGGTGAACTGGCTCCCTAAGTGTGTCTTAGGACAGGGCAAGTACCCCCACCAACAAAGAGGATATTGTATTAGACACAAAGGGGAATGTGGAAGGCAGGGGTAAAGATTAGGGAAATCAAGCTATGAGGAGGATCCCGTGGCGAGAAAGTAGAGGAGACTTCTGCAACTCTGTCAGAAAAGGAACCATTTCCTCTTGAAATCTACTTCAGAAAAATGTGAAGTAACTTGTTCAGTGGATCGATTCCAAAAGTAAGAGTAGAGGACAGGGAAGACTTGTGAAAGAATGACTGCCTTTTATGAATGCAGAAGTACTGATGCTCCTGAGCTCATGGCAGCCTTGGGGAGATGCTAGAGGATAAATTGGCCTGTGGACAGGGCAGAGCCAGGAAGAGTGCCAAAAGGGACAAGCCTTGAACCATAGGGCTCTCTGCGCAGCAGAAAGATGATGGAGCAAGTACAGGCTCTTGAAACTAAAGGCCCAATTTATTTCACAAGTGTTAGAGGGGTTAAAGGCAGGATGAAACACCCCCCCAAACACCCCCCCCCTCAAATTTTGACATTTAAAGCCTAACTCTTTACAGTGAAGAAAATGAGTATTTGTTACCTACTGCTGTACAATAGAAACCTCAAAATTTAGTTGCTTACAAACATGTATCAGTAACTCACAGGTTCCTTGAGTTGGGAATCCAGGCAAAACACATCTGCTTCTCTGCTTCAGGGTCTATCCCAAGGTTATACTCAGGGTGTCAGCTGGAGGCAGGGTTTCATCTGAAGGCTCGGCTGTGGAAGGGTACAGGTTCATGCTCACTTACATAGCTGTTGGCAGGATTCTGAGCCTGATGCTTGCTGGGCTGAGGACTTCAGTTTCCCGATGACCATTGGCTCCTTTGGTTCCTCGAAATGCACCCCCTCTAATGTGGCTGCTTATTTCATCAAAACAAGGAAAGGAAAGTCTACTAGAAGCACAGAAGTTTGATAATTTGTAATCTAAAAATAGAAATGATATCCCATCATGTTTTTACTATTCTCTGGGTTAGAAGGAACTCACTGACTTCCACAACACTCAAGCTTGAGGAATAATTATACAGGACTGTAAACACAAGAAGGCAGGGTCAGTGGAGTTAAAAAGTCTAACAAAAGAGACTCTTCTTGGAAACCCCACTCAATTCATTGCATACAGATTCAAATATATCCTTCTCATCTGTATCAATTTTATCAAAGTAATATCTGTTTAATTGTTGAGAGAAAAGTGGCTAGATAGAAAAAAACCAGATAAATCAAATTTGTTTCAGCATTGAAAGAAGGAGTAGGTGAGGAAGTAGAGAGGTGTGGGCCCATCCTAAATGATAGAGAGAAAGTAGCTCCTTGAACTCTCTGGAGTGCCACTGTCAGTCTTCAGACTTAGAGGTACAGAGAAATTATTTACAGAATGGCTCATCCTGGATCCATAGCATCTGTACTCTGCCCTAGCTCCCAGAACACAGACCTGAAGAAGTAGTTTTCAGCTACCATGGATATAGAGTGTGTATAGAGAAGATCATCTTGCAGTGTACATGGTTTAATATATATATATATACACATATTTATATATCTATTTAAATGTAATCCAGTACACTTATCACTTGAAATTTGATTCTCACAGACTGAACAATAGAAAAAAAGTCTACCAATTTTTAAAAATGCCAATAAAAAAATCTCAGAGTTCATAACCCCCTTTCTGGGATCCTTCCCATGTATACCCAAAGCCTAAGGAATTCATGACAAGGGATATCTGATGGCACAAAGTGATGACATAAAGTGATGAAGTGACTGACCAAAGGAAACATAACCAGTCATAGCTGGTGTGCACATGCTTAAAGTTATAGAAGCAATGGGTGAGGGAGTCAGAGAATTCACATTCACAGAGCCCCTATGAAATGATCTATTCAAAATGAGGTGCATCAAGAGTGACACTACAGTGGAACATTGGTGAAATCACGTCATCAGCAAGTAGTGTCACAAATCTCCAACGATGTGAGAATGGATGTGAATATGGGTCCCTAGAGCGGCTGTGTCCAGAGTCAAAGTACTCTACAAGTTGTCAGGATTCCCTAAAGGGATGAAATGATGTTTTCTGAGATAACTGATCTTTAATCACAGAGTTCCATGAAAGCACTGCTTTGTCCAATCTTGGCATCTATGTTTCACAGTGAGTAATGCTTATTAGGCAGAATCCATGGGTAAGGACTATTTTTTGCTATCTTTCTATCTTTTGACATGGGGGAGTTGTTAAAATCAATTTAACTTAGGATATTGAATTACACTTTACATTTAATGTGGTGAAACAAATTTGTACTTTTATCTATATTATCTTTTTTGTATTTATAATGCATTCAAGTTCTTTATCGACTTACATAGAAGGGCAACATGAAGGACAGGAAAAATTCTATGTATCTGGTGGAGTAACATTGAGAAGAAGCTAGAAATGGAGAAGCACCTTAATTTTGGAAGAATGACTTAGATGAAATGAAATATAATGGAACTCAGTTAAGCAAAAGGAATAAAGTATCTCAGTTTCTAAAGATGTCTCGGGATAAAGTTAACTAAAGACCTTTAGGCAACAGAGTTAACAAGGAGACTCAACTGATGCCATCAGAATTTATTTTCTATGCTTCTCTGGTCTCTATATTCTGGCTTAGATTTATTGCAAGTCTTTGTGTCTTGCCAGTTTGAAATTGCCTCCCCTACCCCTCAAGTGCAGTTAAAAATGTATTTTCTCTCCCACTACTACCATAAAAGTTCCCACTGATATTTGTCATGTCTAACTGAGTCACGTGTCTATTTACCAATTACTGTAGTGCAAAACATAGAATGATCTTTGTGGTCAAGTCTCAGTTACATCCCTTACTTTAAAAGGGACTGTTAGTAAAAGACAAATCAACTTGCACCTGAATGGAAACTGAAAATAGAGTGAGTTCTCCAGAGGACAAGGGACACAATCCAAAAAGTGAATTAAAATTTAAAAGGAAATTAAAACAGCTGTCTACTACAATTTCTCTCTCTCTCTCTCTCTCTCTCTCTCTCTCTCTCTCTCTCTCTCTCTCTCTTATCACTGTCCCAATTCTGCCTTCATTTTCACACTGGTGCCATTGATTGAAGTTTACACTGGGAAAATGCTTATTCTGTACAGAACCAGGGAAGGGAAAGAGGTATTATGGGACCTGGGGTAGAGTGTGAAGTAGGATGAGTAGTTTTAATCCCAAATCTAAGAGTGTAGAGCTTCCAATAACCTGGCTTCTTTGGCTGACTTTGTGTTGCTGAGGGTTAAGCTGCCACCCACATCTTATATCAGAGCCCCACTTTGAGCCCTAGCTGCTCTGCTTTCAGTATGGCTCCTTGTAGTGTGCCTGGAAAAGCAGCGAATGATGTCCCAAGTACTCGAGCCCCTGCCACTGATGAGGGAAACTCAGACAGACTGCCTGACTCCTGGCTTCAGCCTGGCCCAGTTCCAACCATCTCAAGGTTAAGAGAATAAACCAACAAATGGAAAATCTCTTTCTCTCTCTGTCACTCTGCCTTTCAAATAAATAATTTAAAAAAAATCTTTGCTTCTCATTGTTGATCCCTTCTCACTTTAAAGTCCATTAGCTCCATTCTGAATCATTGTCACACCCTAGAATTTATCATAAGAAACACCTCTGCCTTATAAACAAATGTAGTCTGACATTCCAGTCTTAATCCTCCTATTCTATATCCTCAGTATCACAATGATATGAACTATTCAAGAAACTGAAAACAGTAATCTGTGGCTTAACACACTGTACCACAACACTAGCACCATAATCTTTTGTCTTAATATCTTCATTCTCCAAGGAAAATTTTATGTTCCACATCTAACTGTAATTGTGTATAGTTCCTCTCTATACAGTCTACCCCAAGCTCCTTTTAACCTTCCTGCTCCCCAAGAAATACAACTCTGTACCTTTTCTAGACTTGTTTTATAAAAATGGACTAATTTAGTCCAGCACTGTGGTACAGCAGGTTAAGCTACCACTTGAGATGTGCGCATTCCTTATTGGATTGCTGTTTTGAGTCCCAGCTGCTCTGATCTCACCCAGCTTCCAGCTAACGTACTTAGGAGAGCAGTGGACAATAGCTTAAGTATTTGGGTCCCTGGTTGGAGACACAGATTGTGTTCTTGGCTCCTGATGTTAGCCTGGCCCAGCCCTGGCTGTTGTGGTCATTTAGGAAGCAAACCAGCAGATGTAAAATTTCTCTCTCTCTCTCTCTCTCTCTCTCTCTCTCTCTCTCTCTCTCTCCTCTCTCCCCTTTCCTGTAGAATACATTAAAAATATTTTTAAATGAACTAATTCCCTTTGGGAAAAAATCACACAATTAAATACACATATAAGTACAACATTAACTAAGCATCTACACATAATTGTCAGTTCTTAAACTGCTGGAAAACAGTTCATTCACTCCTCCAATGATTATTTTGTACTAGGGAGTCTTTCAGGTAGTATGGATGCACAAGTGAGGAAACAAACAAACTCTCAGTCTCAGTGGAGTGACTGTTTTCTTAATTCCATTTCCTGTCTACTTATTATGTGTTGAGTAGGGCTTGGCTTCCCAAAACTCATGAAGATGTTTATTCTTTGAAGTCTACCTTAAGGGTGGTTGGATTAAGAGTGGATACTTGAGTTCGGCGCTGTGGCGCAGCAGGTTAACACCTTGGCCTGCCGGCATCCCATATGGGCAACTGTTTGAGACCTGGCTGCTCCACTTCCAATCCAGCTCTCTGCTATGGCCTGGGAAAGCAATAGAAGATGGCCCAAGTCCTTAGGCCCCTGCACCCACGTGGGAGACCTGGAAGAAATTCCTGGCTCCTGGTTTCTGATCGGCGCTGCTCTGGCAGTTGCAGCCTACTGGGGAGTTAACCATTGGATGGAAGACCTCTCTCTCTCTCTCTCTCTCTCTCTCTCTCTGCATAATTCCGAGTTTCAGAAAAATAAATAAATATTTAAAAAAGAAAGGGTGGTTACTTGACATAATTATGGAATCTGATGGATGGGTCTTGTAGAGGCCTTTAGGTCACTGGGGGTGTGCCCTTAGACAGTGGTTCTAGTTGATCCTTCTGCTTCCTGGATCACCATATGATCATTCTTCCACACCTGCCATTACCAGCCTCCACAGGACACTGGACTATGGGGCAGCCCAGTCCTGAACTGTCATCTCCAAACTGTAATTAGAAACAAATTTTTTTCTTCCCAAGGAGCTCCTCTCTGGTATTTTAGTTAAAGTAATGAAAAGAACACTATTACACTACTCCTTCCTAAATTCATCCATCCTCCTCACACTTTGAGCCTATGTTCTGGGCCATCACAGAGTAAGTATCCTACAGATGAAGACTTTGTCTCACATCTCATAAAAAGCTAAAAATTTCCTCAGGAGCCCTGAGCTCCTACCACCCTTTTGCTCTTTCCTTCTTGTTATTCTGGTACTGGTTTCCCTGAATACCTAGTCCATGTTTCAGTTGTCAATTTCATTTATTTCTTCTCTAGTTTTTATTGTTTCCTTTTTTCTTACTTTGTTTCCCCTTTTAATTGCATAAAACAGACTCCAAGGCCATTGATTGGACATCTTTCTGAAATAGGTATTTGGCCCTAGAAATTGATCTCTAAATACTGCTTTTATTGCACCTAACAAAGTTCACCATTGTTATTTACATCCATACTGCTTTAAATAATTCCATTTTTATTTCTTTTTGAATCATATTGTATTTAGAGATGTTTTATTTCCTTTCCAATATGTACACATTTCTCACTTTTTTGGTATTGATTTTTTAAAAAAAATCTTCTTTGTGGTGGGAATAAAGGAGTCTTGAAAAAATTTAGAGAAAATGCACATTATGAAAAAATGTGCATTACAGTTCCACTTTTGAAGCAAAATAAACCTATCTTTTTATGACATTTTCCATGAACTTTTGAAATGTCCTCATGCATACTACCTAATTGGTATACATGTACACAAGTTTTATGTGATTGTATTGTTTATAAAGTGCGGTTCACGTTCTATTTTAATAAATCACCCATTCACTTGTCTGTCCTGTTACTGGGTGCTTTACAGTATTAACCACATCAAACTGGTTGTTACTCTAACACTGCTGTGCTTACCAGCTTTCCATCTGTTTATCAAGGGGGCGAAACTGAAATATCTGGCTGTAGTTGTGGATTTCTCTGTTCCTCCTGGCATGTTAACATTCATGTACTTTGAAGCTTTGTAATTAGGTTCTCGAAAAGCATGTCTTGTAATTTACTCCTTTGTCTATATGAAATGACTTTCATTCTTCATGAACAATATTTTCTCTGAAATTTCTTTATATGATATCAATATAGTTGTTCCATCTTTATTTTTTATTTCTGCTCCTCAGTAGGGATGATTTTACTTGATAGTTCTTCGAATTCACTCATTCCTATTTCTGTCTGCCCCAATACGCAGCAAAACCCCTTTAGTGAGTTTTCATTTTGGTTCTGTTCACTCCAGATTCAAAATTTCTATATGCATTTTTTTTATATTTTCTAGCTCTTTATTGCTACTCTCTATTTGTTGACATCCTGGTTCCCAACTGTACTTAAGTTCTTATCCATGCTTTCCTTTAGCTCTTGGAGCATATATAAGATAATTTATGTAAAGTCTTTAGAAAAGCCAGTGTTATATCTCCAAGAGAGAGTTTACACTAATTTTGTTATGAATGAGTCACACTTTATTATTCTTTGCATGACTTGGAGTTCTGTTGTTGTTAAAACTAGGTATTTTAGTCAGCGAACTCAAAAGGCTTCCATAGCCTTGGCAACTCATGACTAGAGCCTAGGGAGATTACTGATGCCATAAACAAGAGTGTCAATTTGTTAAGTCAACAACAAGAGTCACTGTGTACTTACTTCTCATGTGGGATCTGTCCTTAATGTGTTGTCCAATGTGAAATAATGCTACAACTAGTACTGAAACAGTATTTTACACTTTGTGTTTCTGTGTGGGTGCAAACTGATGAAGTCTTTACTTAATATATACTAAATCAATCTTCTGTATATAAAGATAACTGAAAATGAATCTTGATGTGAATGGAATGGGAGAGGGAGTGGAAAATGGGAGGGGTGTGAGTGGAAGGGAAATTATGGGGGGGAAGCCATTGTAATCCACAAACTGTACTTTGGAAATTTATATTTACTAAATAAAAGTTTTAAAAAAATGAAAAAAAAAAACTAGGCATTTTGAGAATTAGCCCATGAAATTCAGGAAGTCAAATTTTTTTCTTATTACTAGAAATTATTGTTTTTTTCTACCTGTAGCTATTGCGTTTTTGTTTGCTTAATACAAATAAAACATTGTACAAATAATATTTATGCAAACAATATTTTATACAATATGTATACAACATAATTCATTTGTTTAAACTGTACAACTCAGTGGGTTTTAACATATTTTCAGATAAGAGCAATCAAAATCACAGTAAATCTTGTACAATTTATTTATGTAAAGTCTTTTGGCTTTGTTTTTATCATGCATGATCTCTGACATTTATATTCCTTTAGATTAATCCCCAGATTTTATGATATGTACACTCACAAAATGGGGAAAATCTCAAAAAGAGAGGAAACATGAAAAAAAAATTTCTAGGTCTATGAGATTTTGCTGTCTGTTGTGACACTATTTTATTATCTAGCCACTCTGCTTACAACTCTGCCCTCGCCTTCATATCCTGTTTGTTTTGATCCTAAAGATCAGCTTGAGGTGAAAGATTAGGGGCTTCTTGGGTCTTTTCTGAGCATGTGTCTTTGTCCTTCTGTACACACATGTGTGTAACTTTCTCCTGTTCCCCTGGTTGGAGGCAGGTGGAGGCATGGCAACCTTTTGGGTGTGCCAATTGGTTTCTTAAGCTGTAAATATTTTCCCCAGATAACAATGACTTGATAAAATATTCATTTGCTCATCTGTGTTATCTAAATCCATTGTCTAACAGTTATTTTCACCTTCAGTTTAGCTCCTTTGTACAACAGTGAGGTTGACAGCAAATTAGATGGCATGAACATTTTTGGTAAATATCATCCTGTTTACAAGAACTGTTTACAGGACAGTTTCTTCTCTGTCTTTAAGTCAATTTACAATACTTATTTTCTGTTTCTTATTTAGGATACACATGGAATTGAAGATTTTAGTTGCCTGATATTACACAATTAACCTACAAAAGTACAAATGACAGATATCAGAGTTCAGATAAATACCCTTTGTTATCTTTCATTGATTCAACTATTTTCTAGAATGTTGACTCTTTTCATTTTTTAAGATTAACTTAATCATTTTTGAAAGTCAGAGTTACAATGACAGATGAACAAAGAGAAACATTTCATCTGCTGGCTCAGAACCCAGATATCCACAATGGCTGGGATGAAGCCAGAAGCCAGGAGCTTCTTCCAGGTCTTCCACATGAGTGGCAGGGTCCAAGTTCTTGGCCCATCTGCAGCTTTTCCTAAACCATTATCAGGGAGCTATATCAGAAATAGAACAGCTGGGACATAAACCTGCTCCACATTGGATGTTGGCATTGCAGGCACCAGCTTTACCTGCTATTACGCCACAATGCTGGCCCTGGCTTTTTCTCATAATGGGAATCAGTTTCCACAGAGTTTTTCATATTATAGACTGAGTTGCAGAATAGTGAAGAACTATACTCACGTGGATTTTAGGGTGTGAAAGCTGTAAGTAGTCTCCTATATTTACTATTCAAATGTAGATGGATGTATTAAACATGGTCAGTTAGCTAAATGGCTTTGAAGTAAAAGCTGACCAAGTGATAATACTTAGTTCATTTGTTTCTGATCAAAGGAAATTTTACAACACTAATTATGAGTTATGTTTTAAAGGATAAGTGACATAAATATGGTACATATATTACATGTTAACTACAGATTCCAGGAGTTCGAAAGTAAGTTTACACATTCATTCTTTTAAGAATATCATTGAAGAGATAACACTGTGCCCAAGCACTTGTGAGAGCTCTTCAGGTGAAGACAATCTTACACACTAAAACAACCCAGTCTCTGCTGTGTTGAGTGAGTGAATTAAAGAATTTTCAGAAATTATCAAGTAAAAAACTCGTAAAGGGAAATAGAAAGTGTCAATTTGTGAGATGTTACATACATGCTTTTGAACAACACTCAGGATATGTAACCTCAATACAAACAAAAATTTCGAGATGATTATGGTCGATCACACTTTGTAATTTAGAATTAAATACCACTGGTTAACATTATTTCTACTTGTTTCTTTGACAGCAATAATTTGTGAATTATTTTTTGTATTTGGTTCAGTGGCAGTCATGACACAAGCTCTCATTTACAAAAGGAAACCAATTTTCCTTAGGTATGATAGCACCTTCTATATAACAACAATTATATTCTTAAAGGGTAATAATTTCTAGAAGGAATGTTAATTTTCATATTTGTTTATTTTATTTAGTTAAGAAACACACAAAGAGTAAGAGAGAGAGAGAGAGAGAGAGAGAGAGAGAGAGATCTCACTCACTGGTTCACTCCCCAAATGCCCACAACAGCCAGGCCTGGGGCAGAACCAAGCCACCAGTCTGAAACCCAGTCCAGTTCTCCCACAGGGTTGGCTGTCACATGCTGCCTCATGGGATGTGCATCAGCAGGGAGCTTGAATTAACAGTGCAGCAGTGACCTAAACACAGACATCCTGATATAGGATACGGGCATCCTACTTTTTAACTCAAATACTATGCCAAACACCTGTTCATAAAACAAGCACTTCAACTTTATCTTCTGTGGTACACTCACTAGCTACAGTATTTATCAAAGGTTAAAGTCTACACAGGTACAGGTTTTCACTCTCCCTACCTCATATCTTAACTCAAGATTTTCCTTCCTTCTCATCTCTGACCTGGTTGTGGAGATGCAGGAATTTGAAGTAAGGTACCCATGTGTTTTATGTTACATGAGTATAAGATCAAATAATGCTGACTTGAAGGATGACCCCATGTCCCCAGGTTTTCGTCACATGACAAAGAGTCCCTATTGACAACTTAGATGAGAACTTTTAAGGTGTCCTTAGTCTGTGACACCTGAGCAGCACAAGGGCCACTTGATTCCCCTGTGATATACTTGCCACAGCCTGGTATGGAATTCAAACTCCAAGGCTGTCCGTAAACATGGAGGATTAAAAGAAAATATGTCACCGAACTAAAAACTGGAAAATACTTTCTAAGGGTGATTTACATTGAAAGCACTATGAGGCCGGTTCCATGGCTCAATAGGCTAATCCTCCGCCTTGCGGCATCGGCACACTGGGTTCTAGTCCCTGTTGGGGCTCCAGATTCTGTCCCGGTTGCCCCTCTTCCAGCCCAGCTCTCTGCTATGGCCCGGGAGTGCAGTGGAGGATGGCCCAAGTACTTGGGCCCTGCACCCTGTAGGAGACCAGAAGCACCTGGCTCCTGCCTTCGGATCAGTGCGGTGCGCTGGCCGCGGCGGCCATTGGAGGGTGAACCAACGGTAAAGGAAGACCTTTCTCTCTGTCTCTCTCTCTCACTGTCCGCTCTGCCTGTAAAAAAAAAAAAAAAGGCACTATGATTCTGAAGTATTCTGAAACAATGAGTGATGATAAATTAAAGGATTTGTCAGCTAAGCACCCTGAAACAAATTTTACAAATACAGTTTTCAGGACTGCACAAATTTACTACATGTATTTAACTAACAATATGTAACTAAAAATCACTGCCTCTGTGGATTTATACTACATGTGACAGTAGTGTGGGGAAGCATCTGTATCAGGAAGACAGTGACAAACTCCAGATGTGAGGAGCCCTTTACATCAGCAAGTTCCTGCAATAGCAAATTAGTCCATCAAAATAGTTACAGGATCACAGAGAAACAGCAAAAATCTGCAGTTTGTAAAAATGTGATCCTTTGAAACAATGCTAAGGATAGATGGATTTCCTTAATATCAAGAATATATTTCATTTATTCTCAACTTGTAAAGACTTACTGATGGGGCCAGGACTGTGGCATAGTGGATAAAAAAGCTGCCACCTGCAGTGCCAGCATCCCATATGGGCGCTGGTTCGAGACCTGGCTACTGCACTTCTAATTAAGCTTTCTGCTATGACATGGGGAAACAGTAGAAGATAGCCCAAGTCCTTGGGCCCCTGCACCCACATGGGAGACCTGGAAGAAGCTCCTGGCTCCTGGCTTCGGATGGGCACAGCTCCGGCCATTGCGGCCAACTGAGGAGTGTACCAGCGGATGGAGACCACTCTCTCTACCTCTCCTTCTCTCTCTATCTCTTGACTTTCAAGTAAATAAATAAATCTTTTTAAAAAAAGATTTACTGAGTACATTAATGTTGTGAATCTCCAATTTATGGGAAATATATTCACAATAATTTGTTTTAATAGACTAAACCACAGACTGATATTAAGTGAACAAAAATCTCTGAAAAATGGTATGTAAAAATAATCACCAATATAATAACATAAGGGAGGGTCATGGTTAAGGCATCCATCAAGAATTCCACAAAACCTTGGCTTATAAAATCACTTTACACAATTTTAATGGATTTTAGGGCATCTGAAAAACATGCAAGTATACTGAAACCAGTAAATGACAAAATCTCAGTTTGCAAGCATCCAACAGATGTTAGACATGGAAAATAAACAATCTCCTCCCAGGAGATTGCACATGGTGGGAGAAATCTTCCCAATTCTGGTTCATAGGAGGTGGAAACCCAGGGGTCTGTGCTGCAGCTATAAACAAGGGAAAGAACTAGGAATTGGGAGCAACCTGGCTTTAGTTTACCAGGGACTCTGTCTCTGTACAGGTTAATGAACTGGTATTGCGTCTGTACTTGAACAGCCACTCCTGCATCCTATGTAAATAGACTCTTTCCAATCTTTCATTCTCTAAGTGACTGTAAGGCGATAAAATCATAAAATCACCTGCAGTGCCACCAGGGCTCCCACCCCACTCCAGGACAACCCACAAGTCTGGGTCCCGCCAGTCCCTAACCAACAGCACGGGGTCCTACTTCTTACTGCTGAAGCTCTGCTTCTTGGTGCCCTGGAAGTCAAGGGTCCGCGTCTGGCTGAACTTGCCTTGGTCCTGGAATTGGTGGTGTAGTCCTGCAGCTGCTGCTCTGTGAGAAGTGGGGATCACAGCTAGTACAGAGTAGGGGATCCCAGCGTTCTGGGAGAGGGCGGCACCGGGAGGACAGCCAGGTCTCCCAGTCCAGAGCCTGAGGCCACTGGTACCTGAGCAGGAGGTGAGCGCGGCTGCACACAGCCAGGCGGCCAGATGCAGTTGCTGCTTCTCCCCCTCGACCGCTCCTCTACCTTGGCCGCCCCCGCTTCCTCCAGCTGCCGCCAGGGGAACAGGTAGGCTGAAGCAGCACCCAGAGGAAACCTTTGGATGCGCGCCCACCGGCAGCTGTGCCCTTTGTGTGCCACCTCTCTGGGAGTCGGAGGAGAGGGCTCCGTGCAGCGCTTGATCGGTCCTGAGACCCTCTGGAGTGACAACGACCACAGGCAAGCCCCCTCAGGAAACTCACACCGGTCAAAACACACGAACGGTGCCAGCCTTGGGAACCAGATGCCCACCTTGTGTCTGTGGCCTGAGAGCCCCAAGGTGGCCTCTGCGCTGGGGAGTGATGGGTGTGGTCAACACTGAGGTTCTGTCCAGTTTCGGTAGTTTTGTCCCTGGTTAAGCATTTGCCTGCTGTTGTCATCTTGTGACGTGTTCTCGAGTTCTAGATTTTAACCGTTTCTCTCCCAGAATTCTCTGTTCTCCCACTTCATTCACCCCGAGCATCAGCTATCTTTCAGTTAGGACGGTTGAACTTTTATTTTCAACATTTAGTTTGTTTATGTTTAAGGGGTTAAAATAAAATAAGTAAGTACATAATATAAACAGGACAATGTAAATGACAAGGTGATTTAAAGGAAACAACAGAAAAGATATTTAACACAAGACCGCAATGAAAAACTGAGAAACAAAAATTATGAGTTAAATGACAATATTTCAAGAAGTTCTTGAAAAAAAAAGAAGCTTTTTTGATGCCAAAACTATTAAAATCCAAGAATAGTTTTTTCATAATATTTTCCCTGAAGTTTTTGGAAGACTTTTTTCATACTAAAGTAGTTAAATGGTAGAAGTCCTATCTTGTCAGTAATTATAATAAATGCAAGTGGATTAACAAGCAGAAATTCATACAAAAGATTATATTGCATGATTCAAAAACATCTATAAAAGACCAACTTAATAGATTTACTTTAGAATCAAAGCTAAATATAGGTTGAAAGCAAAATATCCTTAGTATAAACAATTACCAATCAAGATCTGAAGTGACTATGCTAATGTGAGAATTTATAACAGGAACTGTTACTATAGACAAAAAAGAAACTTCACAATACTAAAAGGATCAATCAATCCAGTCGATTAAAACATAAACGTATGTGCACCCAACATCATAGCCACAAAATATAAGAAACAAATGATAAAGCTGAAAGGAGAAATAGTTATTCAATAAATGTTGCAGAAATTAATAATTCCATTTCAATAAGTGATGGGCCTAGGTAGAAGATCAGCACAAACATAGAAGGCCTGATCAAAACTATAAAAGAACTAGACCCAATAGACATCTTTAGAACTCCATCCAAAAATAGCAGAATATCCATAATTTTGATGTGCAAATAGAACATTCCTGAGAGTAGACTATATGTAAAGAAACAAAACAAATCTGGAAAATGTAAAGGGATTGAAATCTTATAAGTATGTTCTTTTATCATGATAGAATGAAAATAGAAATAAAAAATAGAAGGGACATTAGAATATTTTCAAGCACATGAAATTAAACAATGTTCTCCTGAACATTCAATGGACAAAAAAGAAATCAAATGTGAAATCAGATAATACATTGAGATGAATGAAAATTAAAGCATACTATGTGCTGGGATTCCAACATGGTGGAACAGCGACAGGGTGAACTGCTGTAGGCTAGGCAAAAACAGTAGGGAAAAAAAGTGGAGAATGTGCATTCTCAAGGGGATAGTTGCAGGGGAAATTGAAGTAGAGATTCTGCAGGAGGAGAGATACCATGGATCTGTGCAGAAGGGCAGATGTGCAGCAACGAGCACAGACACAACAAACGACCCCAGCAGCCCTGAGCTGGAGGAAGCGTCAGCCCTTGAGCAAGGTGATATCAGACTGCTCAGCCTGTGCCACTGTTGTTATAACTGGACTACAGGACTACACTGTCTTTGAATTCAACCCAAAGTCCTGAGAGGAACATGGCACCTGCTCACTCAGAGGAAAAAAAAGTGGCACATCTTTCTCTGCTCAGCCCCCACCAACAGCAGTGCCTTGCAACTAGCTCTGAGAGGGTAGGCGCCATTTTGGAAATAAGTAGATTACAACTGCTGCAGCTCTTGTGTTTGCACTCAGCAACTGGCAGGGACAGTCTCCATCTTGGCAGTAGGGGCAACTGAAGGGTGGTCTCCACCTTGTCAGCGGGCAGCCCAGCAGGTGGGGAGGTGGAGCCATTCTGACAAAACTACTGCCTGTGGTGACTCTTGCACATGCCTAGCATGATTGTGAAACAAACACAATCGAGGGCTGTGGCCAACAGGTATTGTGCATGTGTGTGATCCCAGAATTTTACAAGAGAGAAAAATCCATGTTTCACACTCACTTTGAGTCTAGCTGGGAGAATTGACAGGGGGCGGGGCACCCACATATGACCATAAGGTTTCCTCAGCCTCTAAACACATCACAGGATCTGAAGCTACAGGGCTCAATCCACCTAGGTGGACCACCCACAGGCAATGGGATCTGGGAGCCCTTCAGCCTCTCTTGGATATAACAGGCTAGTGGAGTGGATTGGATCCTCTTACATTCATGACCATGGGAGCCTTGAATGCTGAGACTGTAAAAATAATGTGACTATGTGAAAGGGTACAGGGTGTAGCTGGGTCTCTGGGAAATCATTGTGAGTGTTCCACATGCTTAGAGCTCCCTGATTGCCTGGAGTGAGTCACAGTGGGATCTGGGCTTACATTGAGAACTGCAGAGATCCTTAATGCAGTCCGTATAGAAGCATGGATAAGTATTACACCAACTGAGGGCTAATACCAGGGCCATTAATCACCTTGAAAGAGAAGGGGTGAGGGTGTGATCAAGTCAACAGAGTTGACCATACTTACCCCCTTTCATTAACAAGAGGAGTTCTACCATGCTCAAGTAGGGTGTCACCCTTGATACCTACCACATATGGAGTGCTGACCAGAGTTCCCTGGCAATACCCAACAACACACCTGGTGATATTCATTGAAAGAGCAGAAATTCCACAAACCACAGAGGCATAATTCAAAGAGAAAAGCCATCAGAGGAAAAAACCATCAAGTATTTCCACAAATACCTAAAGATAAACACAGAAATTCACTAAACAAGAATAAGGAAGAGAACATGATGCCTTCAACACAATACAACACTTCAATACTAGAATGTGAAAATGAAGAGCTTGATAAAATGCCTAAAACAGAATACAAAAGATTAATCACAGAAGCAATCAGAAGCAAATTCACGAATTGAATCCATACATGACATGAATGAAAATTTTCCCTTAAAATTGAGATTAAATAGCCAGGTGCACTAGCATTGTTTACTTTTACTTGGAGATTTTCCACCTTTGCATTCTTCCATGATACTGGCAATCTTTCTCTATTTCTGTGGGTAACATATCCTTCAGCTACATTTGTAGGGCTTGATGAGTCGTTATAAATTATTTCCATTTCTGTTTGTTTTGGAAGGTCTTTATTTCACCTTCATTTATAGATGAGAGCTTTTATGGGTACAGTATTCTAGGCTTACAGTTTTTTCTTTCTTTTAAGATGTGGACCATGTTTCTCCATTCTCTCCTAGCCTGTGGTTTTCTGCTGAGAACTCAGCTGTCAACATAACTGAAGATCCTTTGAAGGTGATCTGGCATTTCTCTTGTGCATATTTTCAGATATTTTCTTTTTGAAAGTTTGCCTGCAATGTGTTGTGGTGAAGCTCTTTTCTGATCATATCTGTTAGGAGTTCTATGTGCTTCCTGTTCTTGGATGCCCATATCTTTCTCCAAATTAGGGAAGTTTTCTACAGTTGTTTCACTGCATAGGTCTTCTATTCTGTGCTGTCTTTCCACACTTTCAGGAAAATATTTGGTTATCTGATAGTACCTCATAAATCTCAAACACTATTTTTATTTTTTCTAATTTTTTTTTGTTTTTTGTCTGACTATCTCCAAAGATTTATCTTCTAACTCAGATATTCTATCTTCTGACTCACTATGTTTATTTTAAAGGCCATCCTTTTTTTTTTTATTTTGTATATTGAATTCTTCATTTCAAATATTTCAATTTGATTTCTGTTCAGTATCTCTATCTCCTGGCAAACTTTCTCATTCATGTCATGTATGAATTTCTTTAATTCATATATTTGCTTCTCTCTGATTTTGAGTAATCTTAAGATAATTCTTTTGAATTCCTTTTTGTGCATTTTATCAATTTCTTTGTCTTCACATTCTATTATTGAAGTACTCTATTCATTTTGGGGAGTCATATTGTCTTCCTTGTTCATGTTTCTTGTATTTCTACATTTATTTTTAGGTATCTATGGAAATGCTTATTGGCTTTCTCCTATGATCATCTTTATCTTTGAAATATGCCTCTATGGCTTAGTGTAGTGTCTGTTCCCTCAATGGATATGCATTGTGTGCTGGGTGGGGCCAGAGAGCTCCAGCCAGTGTTCCAGGGTGACTTAAGAGCCCAGAGTTCAGTTTTATATAATGTATATATATCATAATTTCTTTATCCAGTCATCAGTTGATGGATATCTGGATTAATTCCATATACTAACTATTGTGAATTGAGCTGCAATAAAGGGAACAGATCACTCTTTTGTATGCTGATTTCATTTCATTTGGGTAAATTCCCAGGAATGGGATGGTTGGGTCATATGGTAGGTCTATAATCAGATATATGAAGTATCTCCATATGGTCTTTCACAGTGGCTGTGTCATACTACATAGCAGTAAAAAAAAAATGAAATCCTCTCATTGGCAACAAATGAAAGAAACTGGAACCACAACACTTAGTGAAGTAAGGCAACCCCCCAAAAATCTAAAAACATATGCTTTCCCTGATCTGTGGTAACTAATAGAGTATCTAAAAGGCAATCTATAGAAGTGAAATTGACATTTTAGATCCAATGATTTTTAGCAACCATTGTCTCAACTGTTGAAGAACAGTATCTTTTTCTTCATACTATGTGTTGAAGTCTTTGCTTAGTGTATGGTTAATCTTGTTAGTTTAAAGTTAACTGAAAATATATCTTTGTAAAAAATAACTGGACTATGAACAGGAGGAGAAAGAAAGGTGGGAACATGGGCAGGAGGGAGGGTAGGGTGAAAAGTATCACTGTGTTCCTGAATCTGTAGATAGGAAATACATGAAATTTGTATACCTTAAATAAAAATTTTTTAAAAAGTAAAAAAATAGCATTACATACTGGAAATAGTTCTAAATTTATTCTAGAAACATTGAACTCAGTAATTTGATAGAAATGTTACATAGCAATTGGAACTAAAAAGATATAATATGCTGTCTTAATTTTACTTATTCAGGGCAAATTATTTACATCATTTGCCTCCACAGGGCAAGTGGTTTCTTAGTGTCTGCCTCTGGGAAAAAAAGTAAACTAAGACGGATTTAGACTGGAAACTCTATGTCGAATCACACTAGAAAATAAAAAGAAATAATTTTTTAACATTAAAAAGAGAGTCCATAGTGACACTCACATTGGTCATGGCTGATCTCTATGGCCAGCAGTGGGGAGGGTATGATATTTTGGCTCATAGTCGTAGCCCCACTCTGCCAAGGTTAAACAACTTCCCAGGGTGAGCCCACAGTGCCTACATACCCCACCTACTCAGGAGCATGAGCCACACAAAGGATCTGTGCGTTCCTCAGAATGAGTATAGTCCTCTGCAATGATCCACCCCAGCAGTCGGTTAACTCTGACCGTCTGAAGCCAGACTCGGTGATGGTCAAAAGATCCAGCCACACCTCATGCTTTATCTCACAGTCACAGGATTCCCACAGTCACAGGTCACAGGGCTCCCACAGCCACATGGAGTAAGGAATCCACTCTCGGCCCCATGAGCCACCCTGTCCATGGAGAGAGCTGTGGCATTTTGGGGGGCAGCTGCTTGCCACAGAGATTGGTTTGTTCTCCAACTTGGCAGGTTGAGTTTGAGAGCCTTGTTAGAGGGGAAAGGAGCACTTCACTGGACTCAGTGGGTGCCCTACCCTCTGGCAACCTTCCAGGCCAGACTCAAAGTCAGTGGGGAGTGTGGATAGATACCTCCCAAAAATCCCCCAGCTGCATGGGCCACTGCAATCTCTACTCACCTTTTTAAGATGTTTCCTCCCTTCTCACTGAGGAGAGTGGAGAGGAGCAATGTGCTTTGGGGGGAGGAAGAGGAAAGCATGTGCTCTCCCTTCACGAGTTAGGTGGACATGGTGACCCCACTGGTATTTCAGGCCAGTCTCAAAGCCATTGGGGACCACAAGGTTCTCCCTCAGGGCTGCCATAGGTTCATCTCACTTCAGTACAGGAGGATGGCATGCCATCCTGTGGGGAACCCCGGGCTGGCCACCTGTGGGAACCTCCTCATCTACATAGCTTGCAGCAATCGGTCGACCACAAGGCCTACGAAAACAACCAGGTGAAACAGATGAAACAGAATGGACTCTGCATAAACAACTAGGAAGAACCAGGTGAAACAGATGAACTCTCGATCTGAGGCTGTACGTGCCCTTTCACCTGGTTGGACGGTGTCAGCATGAACTGCACGTGAAGAGAACCACTATTGGCTGTGGAGCACATGCTCCACGGGACTTGAGATATAAAGGGACATTGGGATCTGGGTGAGGAGGAACGGTGCCCCTCCTCTTTTCTCCTCTCCCCTTGCCCTTTTCTTCTGCCCCCACGAATAAAGTTCCTAGAGAACCGAGCAACAGTGACCGTGTTGTGACTGCATTGGATCCTTGCTGGCGAGGGTCCGACAAGTGGTGCCATGACTCGGATAGCCAGACCGGTCGCTGGAAGCAGGTAAGAACAATTAAAACGTGTATAACACGGGAATCTAGGCGGGTGATATAAAAAGCCTAGGATTGGGGCCGGCGCCGTGGCTCAACAGGCTAATCCTCCGCCTTGCGGCACCGGCACACCGGGTTCTAGTCCCGGTCAGGGCGCCGGATTCTGTCCCGGTTGCCCCTCTTCCAGGCCAGCCCTCTGCTGTGGCCCGGGAGTGCAGTGGAGGATGGCCCAAGTGCTTGGGCCCTGCACCCCATGGGAGACCAGGAAAAAGCACCTAGCACCTGGCTCCTGCCATCGGATGAGTACGGTGCGCCGGCCGCAGTGCGCCGGCCGCGGCAACCATTGGAGGGTGAACCAACGGCAAAAGGAAGACCTTTCTCTCTGTCTCTCTCTCTCACTGTCCACTCTGCCTGTCAAAAAAAAAAAAAAAGCCTAGGATTGGTACCATGGGAAAAAAGGGAATAACAATGGGAAACACTCCCTCGACAACCAGGTTGTGCCTGTTATTAAGTTGTCTTTTAAAAGTAGCGGGGACGCCCGTGAAAGTGGCCACTGTATGTGCATTCACTAGGGCCGTCACTCAGACCTCACCCTGGTTCGTGGGAGTGGTGAGTTAGATCAGGAACAATGGCGTAGGGTCGGAAGACAATTGAGGGCAGCAGAGAAATCACCTGAAGTCCTTAGGTTATGGCAACTGATCGACCAAGCTCTCCGTAATGACTCGGAGGAAATAGCAACCCTTTTAGATAAAGGGGCTGATTTACTAGAGGAAACACAGAGAATCTCCACCTGGGAGCCTAGATGGAGACAAAGAGGATGGAGACAGAAAGGACCAACATGGGTCGGGACAGAGAGATAGGTAGGATGAGAGATCCCTTCCTTCTGCACCCCCCTATTTGCCCATTTGCACATTTGCCCATAGGAGGAGTTCCCCTGTGTTGCTGCAAACCAGCTAATCTAACTTTGCAGGATCAGCCGTTATGGCAACCGATCACCTTAACCAAGACTTCTCCCCCCTCCGAAGGACTCCTCCTCCACGAGAGAGACAAAAGGCGGGGGCTTCTCCCTGGAACCTCCTCGAGAAAAATTGGCAGGAGGACAAGGCACTCCCCCTAAGTGCGAAGAATATTACCACATAAATCAGGCTTTCCCTGTGATAGTGGACATGCAGGGCAACCGGGGATGGAGCCCCCTGGATCATAAATTGTTGAAGGAATTACAACAATCAGTACAATCATATGGACCACATGCTAACTTTACTAAAGCAGTCCTAGATAACATAGGCACCAATGGACTAGTCCCAGAGGAACCTAGCTAAGGCAGTGCTTGGTGGGTAAGACTTCCTTCTCTGGTCCACGGCTTACAGAGAGCTCACAAGGGCTCAGGTCCATGATAACGCTAGAAACGGTCAGCCAGCCTGGAACAAGGATATGCTAAATAGGGAGGGAGCTTTTAATGACGAACATGTCCAGGCTAGTTGCCCTAATGAGGTTTTGATGCAAGTGAGAGAACTAGCTCGGAAGGCGTGGAAGGTCATTCCAAGGAAAGGAGAGATCAGATAGTTTTATCCAAGATTACACAAGGCCCGACAGAGCCTTATGCTGATTTTGTGAACAGATTAATGGAGGCTGCTGGAAATATCTTTGAGACCATGGATGAGGCTATGCCTTTAGTCCGAAGGTTAGCCTATGAACAAGCAAACAAAACCTGCTGTGAGGCTCTAAGACCCTGGCAGCACAAGGACATTCCCACCTTTTTAAAAATCTGTAGGGATGTCATGGATGAAGTAGCCTCGGGAGAGCACACAGCAATTGCTATGGCCAAAATTATACGCAATAACGGGCTAGGACAAAAATGTTTTAAGTGTGGAAAAGAAGGTCACATGAAAAGAGAATGTACAGAACAGAGACAATTGGGACGCTAACCAGGACTGTGCCCTCGATGCGGTAAAGGCAACCATTGGGCAAATGAGTGCTATTCCAAGCAAGATAAGGCAGGCAACCTGCTCCTATCACCCACCAGATCAAGTGGCCAGAGTAATACATTAAAAAAAAAATGAGTGGAGGGCCCCCACACCCAGGGGCCCAAAAACACAATGGGTGAGAGGACAAACCATGGGAGGAGTAGGACCATCTCAAAAGGACCGGCAAGTGTTTACTGCACAGAGCTGTGAGCCACCAACTATTAAGTATTAACAGCTCAAATAGGAATCCAGGCAATAGAGGTGGAACCTTGAGAGCCCAAGGATGATATCAACGGTTTAGGAGTTACTATAGGAAGGGCTACAGATTCATTAAAGGGATTAGTGGTTATAACGGGGCTTATTCAGTTGTCTTGCTCACAGCTCAAAGTAATGTCCCAATCTACTAAGGGGATAGTGCAGCTGTTGCCATTGCAGCCCGTCGCTCAGCTGCTAAGAATAAACCCTGTAAAGGATACTAGAGGTAATCAAGGAAAGCATTTTGCAGCCCTCACTATGACTCTTGGTGAGCGCCCACTATGGACTCTTATTATCAAAGGAAAGGCAATCAAGGGGCTGTTCGATACGGGCGCAGATGTTAGTATTATCTCCGAACAAGACTGGCCTCCTTCATGGCCCCTCCAGGAAGGAGATAACACCTTGGTAGGATTAGGCACCGCTGTTGCCCCATCCCAAAGTGTGCAAGTGCTAGACTGGAAAGATCAAGAAGGCACCACAGGCAAAGTACAACCTTACGTGTGTGCTATCCCTGTAACTTTATGGGGGAGGGATGTCTTAGAGCAAGTTCATTTGCAGTTAACTAATGAACCCTGGGGTGGGAAATGATGAGACAAATGGGATACGCAGGAGGAGGACTGGGGAAACAGGAACAAGGAATAAGATACTCTCTTGAACCCCGAGGGAGCGAAGGCAGACAAGGCCTGGGTTTTTCTTAGGGGCCACTGCGCTGCAGCCATCCCCATTGCCATTAACTTGGCTAGATGACAACCCGATATGGATACCCCAGTGGCCCCTCACTCAAAAGTTGGCTGCAGTTCATGAGCTCGTTCAGCAACAATTAGAGGCGGGGCATATTCAACCATCCACCTCGCCTTGGAACACCCCAACTTTTGTTATAAAAAAGAAATCAGGCAAGTTTCAATTGTTACACGATTTAAGGGCCATCAATAAACAGATGCAGCCCATGGGGACGTTACAGCTGGGGCTACCAGTTCCCACGATGATTCCAAAGGCCTGGCCCATCATAGTGATTGACTTAAAGGATTGCTTCTTTTCTATCCCGCTGAATCCCCTTGACATGCAGAGGTTTGCCTTTACAGTTCCAACCATTAATCATGAAGGCCCAGATAAGTGCTTCGAATGGAAGGTTCTTCCCCAGGGCATGACTAACAGCCCGACTTTATGTCAGATGTATGTGTCACAAGCCATAGAACCAGTGCGGCAGCATTATTTAGCTGTTAAAGTCTATCATTATATGGATGATCTGTTGTTGGTAGCCACAAGAGAAGACACCCTAGAAAGAGCGTTTACCATGCTAACCTCATGCTTGCAGACGGTGGGGTTACAAATTGCACCAGGAAAGATTCAAAAGGGCACCGTGGTCCAGTGCCTAGGGCTAAAGTTAACACCAACTACTGTGGCCCCTTTAGATTTTGTTATATCCACCGCAGGACTTAAGACCTTAAATGACTTCCAAAAATTATGTGGTAACTTAAACTGGATACGGCCTTATTGTAAATTAACCACTGATGAAATGCGTCCGTTGTTTAACAT
Organism: Sylvilagus floridanus; assembly: GCA_949820135.1. NCBI lineage: Eukaryota > Metazoa > Chordata > Mammalia > Lagomorpha > Leporidae > Sylvilagus > Sylvilagus floridanus. The sequence goes on along the minus strand of OX463226.1, from coordinate 56,863,364 downwards.
TTTGGAAGGCGATTCACAACTCGCCTCACCTCGTACGCTGACCCCAGAGGCAGCTGCAATCTTACAGAAGGTTGAAGAACACCTTAAAATCATGCAGATGCAAACATGTGATGTGTCACAACCTGTAGAAGTTTTGTTTTTTCTAGAGCATTTACATCCCTTTGCAGTAATATGGCAAAGAGGTCCCTGTTGTTTGTGTATCCACACTCCCACTTACCTCGGGTGTTGTACACTCAAGGAGCGGCCGCAGCCAATTTAATCCTTGCTGCGGCCCACAGAACTATGGAAATTTCTGGAAAATACCCAGAGCAGTGCATCGTTCCTTTTGGTAGAGAGGCTGTAGAAGCGTGGACGAAGGAAATTTGGACTTGGGCGTATATTATCTTAACATTACATATAGAAGTGGATAATCACTATCCAACTCATCCCTTTGTTACCTTCTGCGCATAGGTTCCTATAGTGCGGATCAAAAGGGTGCACAAAAGTCCTATAGAGGGAGCTTCAACTGTGTTTACTGACGGTACAAAAGGGGGAACTAGAGCCGCAGTGCTGAAGGATCAATGCTATTTTCTATTAACTGTGTCCCCTTCTCCCCAACATGCTGAATTGGCCATTATTGCAACCGTACTGAAGAAAGAAACAGGTCCCCTGAATATTTTATCGGATAGTGTGTATGTGGTTAATGCTGTTAGGATGTTAAAGTATGCAACATTTCCAAGGCTTCTTCCATATATCCTTATTTGCAGCAAGTTGCTGAGTTATTATTACGAAGGTCACAACCTATATTTATAGATCATATTAGGGCTCACTCCAACTTACCCGGACCTCTTAGTGGGGGCAATATGTTAGCTGATTACTATTCTTGCTTCCTGCTTGCCTGCTCTACTTTTGAAGAAGCGAAGCAGTTTCACTCTAAGTGACATGTAAATAGCACCACCTTAAGTCAAAAATACAATATTCCTCACAGCCAAGCTGAGGATATTATTAAATCTTGTGAGAAATGTGTTGTTTTCACCGTCCCCAAACTTCCGGCGGGAGCCAACCTCCATGGCCTCCAGCCATGCCATATCTGGCAAAAGGATGTTACTCACATCCTGTCTTTTGGACGCCAGAGCTGTTTGCACGTGTCGCTGGACACATTCTCTGGAATTGTGTCAGCCATGGCTCTAAACAAAGAAGGAACTCAGCAGGTTATTCAACATTGTCTACAGTCCTTTGCCACTTGGGGGGTGCCCAAAATTATCAAAACAGATAATGGGCCGGTGTACACTTCGGCCCGTTTTACTACATTCTTAAAAGAATTCGGCATAAAGCATGTTACAGGTGTACCCTATAATCCCCAAGGGCAGGCAATAATTGAACAGACTCAGGTGTACTTAAAAACTTTAATTAATAAACAAAAAGGGGGAATAGGAGAATATGCAGTAGCTAATCGAGATACATTAGCTATAGCTTTATATACTATAAATTTTTTGAATAGGAAAAAGTGTGGCAAAACTCCTGCTGAGTTACATTCCTATTTGGCCGACAAAGAGCAAATACAGTGGGTTATGTGGAAGGACTTACAAGATAACCAATGGAAAGGCCCGTATCCCCTACTAAGAAGGGTACGAGGAGTGTCTGCTTTTTTCCACAGGGGGCCTCCCAACCCATTTGGATGCCGGAAAGGAGGATCCGACTCCTCGCAAAAATCCCTGACAAACCCTTCCCAGTGGAAACGACAACAGACTCATCGACAATAGAAAGCGACTAGCTTACAAGTGATGAAGAGACTTTTTCTTTGACTATTGATTGCCTTCCTCCTAATCAGCAGAGTCATCCTGGCAGTAGTCAGGAGTCAGCAACGCACTAACCTAGTGGTCCGACAGGCTATGCTTGCTATGTATCGCTCTGACCCTCAGCAACAGATATGGCTTGACATGATGGAGCGGTAGCCAAAGATGGGTAAGCAGGTGGCGCGTCGCTGGGAACCTAAGACAGGCATGACTCCGAGCCATAAATAACAAAAAAGGGGGAGCTGTGGGGAACCGCAGGCTGGCCACCTGTGGGAACCTCCTCATCTACATAGCTTACAGCAATCGGTCGACCACAAGTCCTACGGAAACAACCAGGTGAAACAGATGAAACAGAATGGACTCTGCATAAACAACTAAGAAGAACCAGGTGAAACAGATGAACTCTCGATCTGAGGCTGTACGTGCCCTTTCACCTGGTTGGACGGTGTCAGCATGAACTGCACGTGAAGAGAACCACTATTGGCTGTGGAGCACATGCTCCACGGGACTTGAGATATAAAGGGACATTGGGATCTGGGCGAGGAGGAATGGCGCCCCTCTTCTTTTCTCCTCTCCCCTTGCCCTTGACCCCACGAATAAAGTTCCTAGAGAACTGAGCAACAGTGACTGTGTTGTGACTGCGTTGGATCCTTGCTGGCGAGGGTCCAACACATCCCACCACTGATTTGCAGGAGTCACTGGCAGGTAGTAGCTGTGTGTTTGAACCATCCCCACTACTCCACAGTGTCTCTTCTTTCTGTAGAATTTTGACTGTAAACTTCTCTCCAACTCTCATCTAGGAATCTGATTCCTCCCTTTGTCTTCTGAAATCTTCCCATTGTCAAAATCAGTATGTCTTTTTCCTATTCAGCCATCTGGGATCCCTCCAAAGAGCTGAATTCTTTCAGGATCCAGCATCTTCTTCCTGTGGAGAGCCTGACAGGTGATCCTCCTCACTCACTGCAGATGTGCCGGTGTTGTTAGTTCTTTCTCTGTAAATCCAGAGATGGGGTAAGATAGAAACAGCATTAATGTACTGAACACCTGCTTCATGACAGGTGCTGATGAAGGCACAGGGCCTGCCAGGACAAGGATGTGGCTCATGCTCTCAAGGAGCTTACGGCCTTTGTGTATTTTATGGATCCCTGAAGGAATTTTTGAGAATAACATTCATCTTTAGTGTGGAATAAATGTTGCTACTCTTCCCCCCTTTTTACAAACACCCTAAATCTCATTTTCTCCTGATGTAAGACGTCTGCAAGCAGGACAAATATGCTCTCACAGCTTAAACGGTTCAGTTTCTTCCTGTTTATGTGGGTCTCTGGCAAAACTAGAGCTGTCTCTACTCATACAACATTTTGTGTTGGTGTTTTTTCCCTAACAGATTTTTTGATATATAAATGACATATTATGATGTATGTATTTAATGTGTATAGTTATATGGCTTTCAGTATATTCATAGCATTGTTTAACCTTACTGCCATCTAATATTACAGCTCTTTTGTCATCTGAAATGAAATTCCCATACCCATTAGGACTCAAGCCTCCTTCCTCTCCCAGCTTCTACCCTGCCTTTAGACCCCCACTAATCTACTTTCTGTGTCTATAGATTTTCCTATTATGGGAATTTCACAGAAAATAAATTGTAAAATTGTGGTCTGTTTTGTTTCTTTCATTCTTCACAGCATTTTCATAGTTCACCCGTTTTGCAGTCTTTGAAAAAAAAAAAAAAACTTGAAATGTACTCAATATTAACATCTGACTTCTCATTAAAATAATGGAAGCCTAAAACTTTATAACTTTATAGTGACACATCCCAAATGCTACAAGCATAAAATATTGTCAACCAAGTATCCTATATCTAACAAAACTTGCAGAAATGATGGGAAAATACAGCCTTCCCAGATGGGCAGAAGTCTTCAATGAGGCATCTAGATTTTTTCCCCATGTATTAGATATGCCCTGGCCCAGATAAGCACATTGGACTTTACTTACACAGAAAAAGCCATTTAGGTTGTGAATCCTCCTCATTTTATATTCAGCTTTGTTTTCTTCTAAACCAGGAGTAGTTTTAAACAACACTGAAAGTCATGCTAAAATGCCCCAGTAGATAGGAATCCACTGCATGTCGCAAGTATACTTAGAAGTTGATAGGGCTGGGGCCCCTGCCTTCTATATTGTCTGTGGGCTTCCCCTAGAACAGGAGAAAACAGCCTGCAGACCTGCCTCTTTGTTCCTGCTTTTTCAGGCATATTGGATTATTCTTGGTGAATTCTTTTTTTTTTTTTTTTTTTTAACTTTTATTTAGGATATAAATTTCCAAGGTATGATTTATGGATTACAATGGGTTTCCCCCCATATTTTCCCTCTCCCCCCACAACCCTCCCCCCTTGCCCGCCCCCTCCACCCTTTTGTTCACATCCAGATTCGTTTTCAATTCTTTTTGTATACATGTGATCAATTTAGTATGTGTTAAGTTATGAATTCGTCCCTTTGCCCTCATATAGTAACACAAAGTGAAATATAGTCTTTGAGTTCTCATTTTAGCATTGAGTCACTTTGTATAGCACATTAAAGACAGAGATCCTACATGAAATATATATATATATATATATTTGAGACTGATAAATTTTTTTTTGATGCAGTTTCCAATGTAACACTGAGTTTTTCTTTTTTTTTTTTTTTTTTTTTCCCTTTTCGATTATCTTTATATAGAGTAGGTCGGTTCAGTATGTATTAAGTAGGAATTTTCATCAGTTTGCATCTAAACAGAAACACAAAGTGTAAAAATACTGTTTCGGCACTAGTTACAGCGTTACCTCACATTAGATAACATGTTAAGGACAGATCCCACATGGGATATAGGTACACAGTGACTCCTGGTGTTGATTTAACAATTTGACACTCTTATTTATGGCGTCAGGAATCTCCCTAGGCTCTAGTCATGAGTTGCTGAGGCTATGGAAGCCTTTAGGGTTCGCCGATTTTGCTTCTATTCCGACAGGGTCACAGTCAAAGTGGAGGTCCCTTCCTCCCTTTGGAGAAAGGTGCCTTCTTCCTTGGTAGCCCCGTTCCTTCCACTGGGATCTCGCTCGCTGAGGTCTTCCCTTTAGGTCTTCTTTTTTTCCTTTTTCAGAGTGTCTTGGCTTTCCATGCCTATAATAATCTCATGGGCTCTTGAGCCAGATCTGAGTGCCCTAAGGGCTGATTCTGAGGCCAGAGTGTTATTTAGGACTTCTGTCATTTTATGAGTCTTCTGTGACTCTGCTTCCCATGCTGGATCGTCCTCTCCCTTTCTGGTCCTATCTGTTTATGTTGGTAGAAACTAGTCTTGTTTGTATATTCCCTTTGACTCTTGGCCCTTTCAGTGTGATCGGTTGTGAACTGAAATTGTTTACTTGGGCCGTTGAGATGGCATTGGTATATGCCATCTTGATGGGGTTTTATTGGGATCCCCTGGTGTGTTTCTAACTCCATCATTTGGTGCAAGTCCAATTGAGTTTGTCTCAAATTGTACCTATCTTCCCTTTCTTTTTCCCTCTCTCAAAGTTGACTTTTCAGTTAAACTTTAAACACCCAAGGCTAACTGTGTGTTAGTTGCAGAGTTCAACCATTAGTACTATCACTAAAACGAGCATCAAAGAGAGATACTAAGATGGGTAAAGATTTACATTGTACATCAACAGTCCAGACAAGAGCTGATCAAGAATTCTTGAGACGAATCACAAAATACTCCTCAAGGCCTTTTGAACAGACCTATCTCATAAACACATACAGAAAAAACCTAGTACTATTCGTTCTGGTAATTGCCCTTTTAAACTCTTACATAAGTGAAGGAACAGTTTGTCTCACAGAATATAAGCATATTATAAATTCATAGTATAAGTGAGGAAGTGAAAATGTTTTCATTTAATTGAGAACTCATAGAAGTATTTTTGCAGAATTAAGTAAAACCTTGTTTCTCATTCACTCTGTCACTATGTGATTCTATGTAACTGCCTTCTGAATTGGGAGCAGTGGAGCAAGTCTATCAAAATCAAATCAACTGACTTTTATGTATGTGGATCTATTTAGTTATTTTTTCAAGGGATTAGATTCTAACTGAGGGCCGATTATCCTGTTCTAAATTTTCTAATATTTTTCATAAACCCTTCAAAAAGTTCTCTGAATTAATATGGTGAAATAATAACTAATAATTAATGATAGGCTGGCACCGTGGCTCACTTGGTTAATCCTCCACCTGCAGTGCCAGCATCCCATATGGGCACCGGGTTCTAGTCCTGGTTGCTCTTCTTCCAGTCCATCTCTCTGCTGTGGTCCGGAAAGGCAATGGAGGATGGCCCAAGTGCTTGGGCCCCTGCACCCGCATGGGAGACCAGGAAGAAGCACCTGTCTCCTGGCTTTGGATCGGCCCTAGCGGCCATTTGGGGAGTGAACCAATGGAAGGCAGACTTTTCTCTTTCTGTCTGTCTCTCTCTCACTGTCTATAACTCTACCTGTCAAATAAATTTTAATATACATGCTTACAAGGTATAAAATAACATTGTTTAGCATTGAAAATCAGAACAGTTAACTTTTTAAAAATAGAATTCACAAAATAATCTGAATTGAAATAAACCAAAGTATAAAGTGCTTCTATCACATAAAATGGGTGATAGATGAAAACATTTAAATAACAAGAGCTGTGTGGCCTGGAGATGGCAGGGGCCATCCTGAGGTCAAAGGAAGACAACCACAGCTGAAAGTTCAAAGCATGGAGGTGAACGGCTGGTGACCAAGCTTGCACTCCTGGATCTCTGTGTTCCTGAAACCAAACCAATCCCATGTGGGCTTCAAAGTTAACTAAATACACTCATCCCCCTTTTCTGTCTCAATTTGATTGACACTTTTTCTGTTGTTTTCAAAGAGCTCTGGCATATACAGAATATTTGTGAACTTTATGATATTGTGTAAATAGGCATGTGTTTAGGGTTTTGGAATTACATCTGTAATCTTTCTCTGATTATAACCATTTATTTTTAGATGAGTATATGCTAAAGTAGATCATTGTAAAAATTAAGAGAACATAAGAGAGGAAGGAGGAGGGAGGGTAGGGTGGGAAGCATCACTGTGCCCTAAATCTGTATATATGAAATACATGAAATTTGTCTACCTTAAATGAAATTAAAAAATAAATAAAAATAATGGCTTTAAATTTACAAAAGAAAAATTGCAAGGTAGCAATCCAAAGAGTTCTCATATACCCCTCGCCCCAGTTCCCCTAGTAACATGTCTTTTTAGTATCTTTGTCAGTTAATGAAGTACATTTCTTTCCAATCTGCTTTTCAGAATAGCAATCAGTTGTCTAGGAAAGGTGACTTATCTATGAAGGCAGCCAGGATACTACACTCAGACTGAGTCTGCAGTTCCTACAGTTAAGGCATGGCGTGGAGTTCAGAATCTCTCTTGGTACCTATTTGGAGCAATCTGGAACATCTACTTCTGGAGGGGTTTTTTCACCACAATACAGATGTGGGCAACACCTCCGCCATGTCTGAGCATCTGGTCTGATTCCATGATGATTTGATTTTAAACTTCCGGAGAATTTATTTTTCCTGAATTCCTGCTTTGTCATGGAATCCAGGTCTTCCCCAAGTGCCTCACACTTGTACCCTATAATCTCAGACACTTCCCCTTCCCACAACTTCAGGTGTACTCTCATCTTCCATTTCTATTACAGCTTAGGTGTCTGAAAATGGGAGCTGTGGTCTGGAATCATTTGATCCAAATGCCTTTGCTGTTTACTGCTGGCTTATGTTCCCTTCTCCAGGCTAGAACCTGAGGCCCCTAGTGCAGTAATGCTTGTTGTGGTGCCTGGAGCAGGTTTGGGGGCCTCATAACTACATACCCAGGAGAGATGAGTACCAGACATAAACAGGAGACAGACAGATTCTCCCGTTTCTTGGGGAGAATTCTCAGAAGCAGGCTCACAAGAGTAAAAGCAATTTTCCCTGGGCAATTGATTGCTGAAAACATGAAGACTGGTGCAGCACTTGTGGCTCCAGGCAGCAGAAGAGGAAGAGGCCGCAGTGCAAGGTGGTTGGGTAGTGGTACATACCCCTACAGCAGGAAGCATGCAGGCCAGGCCCAGGGCTCCACAGGCTGGGAGTCCCCAGTCGCCCTGGCTGCCTGTCTCCCTTTGTGGGAAGTGTTTGAAGTGCAGCTAGTGCCTTCTTAGTCCAATCAAAATGCAACCAACCTCTGCCCACCGCCCCTGGAGTACCCGCAGAACAGAAGATTGACAAAGGCATCTCCAGGGAACAATTCCGGCCACGCACAACATGAGCAAGAAGGTGGCTATTAGTGAGACAGGAAGTTCCCCTTACAACCTTGTGGAAGCACAGGATCTTCAGCATCTATACCAGGAGCTGTGGTCAAGTTCATTGGAATATGTCCAACCACACTGCCCCTGCACCTGCTGTAAGGGCGGTGCATCATGGAGTACTTCTCTGCACAGAATCTTGTGGGCTATAAGCAAGGCTTCATTAAGTTCCTGCTGTCTGGGATCAAGAAGATGATGGAAATGTTCTCGCAGCCTCTTCTGTGTCCACAGGAACAAGAGCTGTGGAACAACAGTCTGCTCAGAGACGAGGAGGCTGCTAATGTTCTCGTCACCCAAGAGGGCTCCTGATGCTGGCTGACTTCAGCCTGACCAAGTACAGCAAGTCCAACCAGCAAGCCAAGGGAGACGCCCTGATACTGCTGGGACATTTTGCTAGAGAGCAGGCCCATGGGTCACCCTCCCCCTCTCCCCCATCTGTTAACCTATGCAGTGCTGGACACATCACAGGGGAGATGTGGACCCACAGGTGGGTTATGCAGCTTTGTGGTGCCATCTCAAACTTTTTAAGAAGCTGGATCTGGTCCAGAGCCAAAAGTGGGAGGGGAAGGACAGGCTGAAGGCCGAGGTGTGTGACCCATGGGTCTGGACCTAACGGACAAGTGACTGGCACTGAATCCTGTACAACAAGGCAGCACTGAGGACACCCTCAACCATAAGTTCTGATCTGGGATTCACATCCTGGACATAAGGAGCATGCTGCTCACTCACCTAATGTTCATGCACCTGGCATTGTACATCAGAGGGCAGCAGAGCCTTCAGCGTTCCACTGACCAGGGCTGCATTCCCACCAAGCCCACCAAAGTGGAGTTGGAGCACTTCTCCTGAGGGCTAGCACTCTTCATTACAGCTGTTGCTTCATTTTTCATTCTGTGGTGTGACTTGCACTGTGGAGATGATGGGACATTCGAGTTCTCCCTTCTAGCGCATATTTTAAGGCCCACATAGGGCACTGGGAACAACTACAGCCAAGTGCTGGCTGAAAGCCTGAGGGTGTGGGGCTGCCTCAACCTGGTCTGGCTTTCTGCTTGGTGCTCAGGGTCAGGAGAGGGCCGGGATGGGAGGAAGGGCTCACCCTGCTGACTTTCTAAGAGGTCCCTTATCTTCCCTTAGACCTCCTCTTGGGACGAAAGACTTGTAAGGCTATAACTGGCCTGAGAAATGGTCTATTTTTGGCTTAGCACTCAAAAACACTGAGGCCAACAAAAACTGTTAATTTCTTCAACAGAATTTTAGAATATCTCTTTCGTTCAGTCTCTAAACAGAGACGTTCCTGGGTGCATTTTGGTCAATCACAGATAAGTTTATTTTTTTCCAAGTAATTTCAAAAAAATGTGCCAGTCTTTCAGTGCAGTGGTTAAGATGCCAGTTAAGATGACCACAGCTCATATCATAATACCTGGCTCCAGCTCCTGACAGTAGGTTCCTGCTAATGCAGACCCCAGGAGCAGTGGTGATGGCTCAACTGAGTCCCTGCTACCCATGTGGGAGAAGTGGATTGATTTCCTGGCTCCCAGCTTTGACCCCATGTGCTGAAGCATTTGGAGAATGGACCAGCACAGCAGATGGGAACCCCGATCCTTTCTGTCTCTTTCTCTGTATCTCAAATGAATAAATAAAAGTAAATTTTAAAAACCTATAAAACCATAAAAATTATAACAGAAATTAAAATGTTATGTTATAGATTATCCACTCAGTGCAAATAATAAATGAGGAACAGGGGACCAAAACAGATGAAGAAAAATTGGGAAAAATAAATATTATGAAAGTCCTAGCAATAACATTAAACATGAATATAATAAATAATCCAATTAAATGGTATTCAGACAAGTTAAAAAGCACGACTCAACTAGATGTATCCCGGGGATATACTTAAAATCCATCACTGAAACAGAGCTTGCGAGGACTTGCGAGGAGATGAGGTGAGATGGACAAAGTGGCAGTTCCAGTGCCACAACTGATGTCTCTGGATGCTATTGTGGTGGCCACAGGGCCTGTAGACTGGGACCACCCAGAAGACAGAGCTCTGGCCAGTGGGGCAGCTCCAGAGAGATGGGGAAGCATTTCTGCTGTGGAACAGCCATCTGTATATCTCATCTCTTCAAGTAGTTTTGTACACAAAACTTGTAAAACAGTGCATCCACCAACATCGTCAGGTGAACGTGGGGCCAGTTTTGCTGGCTGTTGTTTAGAAAAAATATTTAACTGATGATTAACTCTCTCTATGCCTAATTCAGCTAGTTAGGCCCTAAAATAGAATCAATATTTGGATAACCTTCTTGTGAGATTTTTGCTCAAAGATCAAAGGATTGGGCACTTCTTTAGGCATTTAAAAGCTGAGATGCACAATAAAACATCAGAGGTTTGACCTGCCTTTGGAGTCCTGTCGTCCTGCGTTGGGGTGTGTTTGAACACCTGAATAGGTAGGTTGAGGCTATGGAAAAGTTGATTGACTTAACTGGCATTCTCAAACAGGAGCACAGGACGAAATAAAAAGTACAGATTAAGTTTTAGTTAAGCAAAGGAAGAAAGCAGATTTCATGGACGCTCTATAGGGAAACCTATCTCCTTAAGTACTGCTCCTCAACTAGGAAACCTCAGGCTTGAAGAGTGTCAAGTTATGTCCTCTGCAAAAAGGCCACTGTGGTTGGACTGGGAGAACCCAGACATCATGTCACAGTTACTGCTTCAGAACAGTGAGATCATCTTTAAAAACTGGAATGATTAACAGCAAGATGTGTTCATACTTAAAATTATGTACATTGTGGAAAATAACTTGATCCTTGAATGTTCACTGGTGGTTGTCTGTCAACTGGTGTCTGCATGGGGCTTGTTGAGGTGGTGAGAAATTCTTTTGCTCTTGTGCAAATTCAATGCAAAGGTGACCTGTAAGTTACAGTGCAGTTGCTCAGCCACATGCTGTATCAGTGGCTCCAAGACAGAGCAAAGGAGAAATACATGCTGCAGCCATTCACCTGTTTACCCATACATGTGCTGGCTACTATGTCATTTCTAATCTTCGAACTCCCCTTTTTTCATTCTTAATGTTTGAATCCTTTCTCTTTTCTTTCCTTCATGCATTTAATCAGTGGTTTGCCTTTATTTATTTATTTATTTATTTGACAGGTAGAGTTATAGAGAAAGAGAGAGAGAGAGAGAGAAAGGTCTTCCACCGAATGGTTCACCCCCCAAAATGGCCGCTATGGCTGGCACTGCGCTGATCCGAAGCCAGGAGCCGGTGCTTCCTCCTGGTCTCCCATGTGGGTGAAGGGGCGCAGGCACTTGGACCATCCTCCACTGCCCTCCCAGGCCACAGCAGAGAGCTGGACTGGAAGATGAGCAGCCAGGATTAGAACCCAGCACCCATATGGGATGCTGGCACCACAGGCGGAGGATTAACCAACCAAGTGATCCACGGCGCCAGCCCCCAGTAGTTTACCTATTTAATTAATCTTTTTCAATGAATTAACTTTTGGCTTTTTTTTTTTTTTTTGACAGAGTGGACAGTGAGAGAGAGACAGAGAGAAAGACAGAAAGAAAGAGAGAGACAGAGCCACTCAATGGCTGCTGCGGCTGGTGCACCTCGCTGATCCGAAGCCAGGAGCCAGGTGTTTCCTCCTGGTCTCCCATGTGGGTGCAGGGCCCAAGCATTTGGGCCATCTTCCACTGCACTCCCAGGCCAGAGCAGAGAGCTGGACTGGAAGAGGGGCAACGGGGACAGAATCCGGTGCCCAGACTGGGACTAGAACCCGGGGTCCCAGCGCCTCAGGCGGAGGATTAGCCTATTGAGCCGCTGTGAAGGTTATTATCAAAGCCTCAGCCTGTACCCATACAGCTATCTCTGGCTGTAGAGGATGCTGCCTAAGTGTCTCAGAGCAGCAAACTTTCTGAGATTAGAGCAAGGCTGCAGTTTCTGTTTCTCTCCAATACAGGCCAAAGGAATGTGGCAGCTGATGCAGCAGGGAGCTAATGGTACCTGGGGTGTTTTCCAGGAATTTGTAAACTTGAGTGAGCCTGTATTTGAAGATTTATACCACTGTTCTGTTCTCTATTGTGGACCACCAGACCTGATTACTTTCCCGTCATAAAGTTGATGTATAACCTTGCCTATGTGCCTGCTGACTAGTATCATTGTTGGTCCCCTCTAAGAAGTGCTGGCACAATGCTATCTGGCAGCATGCTTTTAGAATGGACACGCCCATTTCCTGTCACTTCATTTGAAAACCCAACATCTGGCCTTAGGTTTTGAGCTGTGATCATTTGTTCTGCAAGGTGTTTTACCATTGCCATCCACCACGTGCTACACTCAAGATGGCCCTCATGAGAAATAACTGATGGTGGCACTATGTCTTTTTTTAACAGACTTTTATTGTGAATGCTGCTCTGGTCAGTCCACAGCCGCAGGTCAGTGGTAACTAGAACACTTGCAAGTAGAGAAAGAGAGAACTAGCAGTCCGGAAGCGGGAGGAAGCACGAAGGCTGGGGACAGGACAGAGGCAAGGCCGAGGAAAGGCCCAGCCAGTGGGACATCCGCCCCCGCAGGGGAGAGCAGGCCCAGTCCCTCCTTCAGTACCCAGGCTGGTCTGAGCCTTGGGGCCCAGCGCCTCTGCTGGCATGTACAGCTCCACTCTCCATTTGAGGCAGGAGTGCCGCCTTCCCCAAACCCTAATCAGGGCTTCTGAAGCTGGGCTTGAGGCCGTCCCTGTGCCCTGCAGCAGCTGTATCGGGGCTGCATGGTGGGGATGCAGGGGTCCCAGTCCACCTAGCTCAGAGGAACACACCGACCCCACTAAAAAGAGGTGCTGGAAAAGATGATCCCCAGCAAGCCCAGGCCCCAGTCACCATTCACTGAAAACCCAGCCAAAGCCACAGTCAAGCAGGAGGGGACTCCTGGATGAGGTGTGAGCCTCCAGGGAGACAGAGAAGCCAGAAGCCACACTATGTGTGCTGGAATCTGTAGGTCTGAGATTAGAGATTCCCTGCTCTGGCAGCAGCAGACAGGACTCCCTCAACCCCTCAGCCCAGAGTCTGGCTCCACAGAAGGGCCCCTGAGTGCCCAGAGGAGGGAGCAGTGAGACAGGGAAGCTCTGTCCAAAGTATGGCAGTGACTAATACAGTAGGTAACTTATTTATTCCTAAATTTTCTGCATTAACCCTTGTTTTGACTGACATGAATATTTTGAACTATCTTAATTTTTAAAAAGAATTACTATTTACCTTGCGGCGCCGGCACACCGGGTTCTAGTCCCGGTCAGGGCTCCGGATTCTGTCCCGGTTGCCCCTCTTCCAGGCCCGCCCTCTGCTGTGGCCCAGGAGTGCAGTGGAGGATGGCCCAAGTGCTTGGGCCCTGCACCCCATGGGAGACCAGGAAAAGCACCTGGCTCCTGGCTCCTGCCATCGGATGAGCGCGGTGCGCAGTCCGCAGCGCGCCGGCCGCGGCAGCCATCGGAGGGTGAACCAACGGCAACGGAAGACCTTTCTCTCTGTCTCTCTCTCACACTGTCCACTCTGCCTGTCACAAAAAAAAAAAAAAAATTTAGGTTATTTATTGGCAAAAACGGACACACGCATTTTATGACCTTTCCAGTGCTTTCACCTGTGGTAAGGACTTCGCGGGAACATGGGGTGAGGCGGACTTGCCCAGAATCATAGAAGGGGAACTAATGTGGCGTAAAGAGTATCTGTGCGCATGCGCAGCCCTGAGTTCCTCCCACCCCAAGTCCTAGAGTTCCCACTCAGAACATGTGTAACTATATAAGTGGGGCAAAGAGGCTGCAATTGTAAAGGGAAAGTATGGAAGAGTATGTAAGGCAAGGCCTTGCTGCATCCAGAGCTCAACCTTTGGGTGTGAACCCGCTGAGCCAGTGCCCGCGTGAGCACGCTGCTTCCGGCTGCAAGTCTCGGTGTCCCGCCTCTGAGGAGAATCCCGCCTCACACTGTCAGCCTCTTGTTCCTTACCAGCGGCGCGGCTGGAGCTGACTAGGTGAACGCCACCTTCTGCTCCCTTCTGCTGGAACGCCGCCATCCCCCTCCCTGGGTCCCCTCAGGCGCCATCTTTGCTCGCGGCCTCCTGCCTGGTGGCTTCCGCCGCAGGGCGGCCAGGGCTGGTGCTGGCCGCCGCCAGCTGGGCCGCACATGCCCTGGCCGCCGGGCGCCCTCATCCTGGAAACCCGCGCCTCGCCCGAGCTCCGGCAGAGGTAGGAGCTCGCCTCGCTGCCCGGACGCCTGCCTTCGCTGCGCAGAGTTGGACGGCTTCCTGCCGCTGCCCTTTGGGTTGGCGGTTTACCTGTGGCTCCTCGAGTGACAGCCGCAGATTGTGAGCCCGTGGCCCAGGCTTGGGACCAGCTCTCTGCTAGTGGGCTGCCCTCGCCTCTGGTGCTGCCTGTGGTAGCAGTTACTCCCTGAGGGACTGGACGCTTTCCTCAGCTGGAAAGTTGGGCTCATTACTGGGATACTGTGATTATTAAACAAGATGGGGCATGTGCAGAGCGTTTACATGACCCTGTGTCGAGAATGGCCCCTTATAAACATGCAGAGAATGTACTTTGATTTGTTGTTCTTGAACGGCTCAGTTATTAGTGAATGATAGTTTATTAACTAGATGTTTGAGACTGAGATATTTAGTTCAGCTTATTTTTATCACACACAGAGCTTAATACAAGGGTAATTTAAAAGTTTGTGGAAATGGGGTTGATATATTTTGGTGCAAAAATTGGAGTAGGTGCTTAGTTTTTTTTGTACTGCAATTTTTCCATTAACTTTTTGAAAAATTCTTAATTGTGTTGTGTTAAGGCAGGGCCTTTACTCCCTCTTTCATAGGTTCTCAAGAGAGGTTCTAGGGAGTCTGGTAGTATGCCACAAGTCATCTTCTTGCCAGATTGATAGCTTCCATTAATGATGGGCGTTGAATACTTATTTCTGTCCAGCAGTTTGATGCTTCTGCTTGCTTTTTTTATGTCAGTTTTAAAAAAATATTTTATTTATCTATTTGAGAGGTAGAATTACAAACAGAGAGAGGGAGAGACAAGGAGAAAGGTCTTCCATTTGCTGGTTCACTCCCCAGTTGGATATTTAACTTTATTATTCAAATTGGGAACCAGAGATTCTCATAAATTGTTGATTGATATTCTTAAAGCTTTTTTGCACTTTATTAATCATCTGAGATAATCTTAGACTCCTTTCTCTTTTTAATTATTATTTACTTTATTTATTGGAGAGGCAGAGAGACACAGACAGATAAATAGAAATTTCCCACTCACTGTTTTATTTCCAAGGTGTCTGCTTCAGTCATGGCTGGACTAGGCCAAAACCAGAAGTCTGAACCTCAATCCAGGTCTCCTATGTGGATGACAGAGATTCAAGTACCTGGTCCATCATTTGCTACCTCCCATGGTTCACATTAGCAGAAGCTGGAACTGGAGTGAACTGTGTCTGGAATACATGCACTCCAATATGGAACATGGTGTTCCAAGTGTCCTCTTACTCCTGTGCTGAATGCCTGTCCCCCCTTCCTTTTAACTTACATTTCCCAATATGTCTTTCTTACAGCACTCTGTTTTCTTTTTCCAAAGCATCTTATACAATTTTAAATGTTTGTATACTTTTTAGTATTTATTTGTCCCAGTAGATATCAAGGAGCTGTGAGATCAAGAATCTGTTTCATTAATAAATTTAGCACAGGTTTATTGAAGTGCCTGCTGTGTTGGGGTACTGGGGATAAAATTTTGAACAATAGATTTTTTTCTTGCAAAGGAAGCAACTCTCCAGTGCAAGAGAAAGAGAAACGAAGACATGATAATTAAACATTGTATAAGTGCAATAAAATTCTGAGATGGAGAATAATGGGATATCTTATATTAGGTAGACCAGCAGGAGAGAGATTCCCTGGATTCAGCTGATAGCACTGTGTTTTAGAGCAGAGGTCAACAAACACTTTTGCCTGCGGGCTACATCTGATCTGACACTTATTTTGTAAAAAAAGTTTTATTAAAACATGGCCACGCCCCCCCCCTTTTTTTTTTTGACAGGCAGAGTGGACAGTGAGAGAGAGAGACAGAGAGAAAGGTCTTCCTTTACCATTGGTTCACCCTCCAATGGCTGCCGCGGATGACGCGCTGCGCTCGGCGCACCGCGCTCATCCGATGGCAGGAGCCAGGTGCTAGGTGCTTTTTCCTGGTCTCCCATGGGGTGCAGGGCCCAAGCACTTGAGCCATCCTCCACTGCACTCCCGGGCCACAGCAGAGGGCTGGCCTGGAAGAGGGGCAACCGGGACAGAATCCGGCGCCCCAACCAGGACTAGAACCCGGTGTGCCGGCGCCGCAAGGCGGAGGATTAGCCTGTTGAGCCACGGCGCTGGCTACCACGCCCCTTTGTTTATATATTGTCTGTAGATGCTTTTGCATTGTAAGGCCAAGAGAAATGTTTGATCTTTATAATCTAAAATAACAAATAGTTCATCTGTTTACTAAAAGCAAGTTTGCCAGCCTTAGTTCTAAGGAGATATTAGCTTGGAAGAAAGTGGTATATTTTTAAAAGTAGAACTAGAAGGAGAGTCTGATGGATTGGATGTTGGGAGTAACCAGCAAAAGGTTTCCTGTTTCCCTCATCAATGTCAGCACTAGTTGCTTTCTGTTTTCTTTGTTACAGCCATTCCACTACATGTGATGTAGCATTGCCTTGTGGCTTTGATTTACATTTCCGTGGTGGCCCATGTATTTAACTTCTTTTCTTGTGGTTTTTAGCTATTTGTGTATCTTCTTTGGAGAAATGTATATTCATGTCCTTTGCCTATTTATTTATTTATTTGAAAAGCAAGAGACAGAGAAAGAGAGAGAGAAACAGACATTCACTTCCCACATACCTGGGATGCAGGAATCTAGGTCTTCCACATTAAGTGGCAGGGACCCAACTACTTGAGCTGTCACCTGCTGCCTCCTTAGTGTTCATTAGCAGGAAACTATAATCAGGACTGGAGACAGAACTTAAACCCAGATACTCTGATATAGGATGTGGGTACCCCAACAGGCATCCTAACCTAGGCTAAATACCCACCCTTGCCTGTTTTTAATTTTTTTGTCTCCATTCATTGTTGAGATGTAAGGATTCTTTATATATATATTTGTTTTAGATACTAAATTCTTTTTTTTTTTTTTTTGACAGGCAGAGTGGACAGTGAGAGAGAGAGACAGACAGAAAGGTCTTCCTTTTGCCGTTGGTTCACCCTCCAATGGCCGCCGCGGACGGCGCGCTGCGGCCGGCGCACCACGCTCCTCCGATGGCAGGAGCCAGGAGCCAGGTGCTTTTCCTGGTCTCCCCATGGGGTGCAGGGCCCAAGCACCTGGGCCATCCTCCACTGCACTCCCGGGCCACAGCAGAGGGCTGGCCTGGAAGAGGGGCAACCGGGACAGAATCCGGCGCCCCGACCTGGACTAGAACCCGGTGTGCCGGCGCCGCAAGGCGGAGGATTAGCCTGTTGAGCCACGGCGCCGGCAGATACTAAATTCTAATCAGATATACAAATTTGGAAATATTTTCTCCTATTCTGTAGGTTGTTTTTCCATTTTCTTGGTATTATCTTTTGATGCACTTTTTTTTTTAGTTTTTATGAAGTTTAAGCTTTTTTATTTTGTTAAATGACCTAAAATTTTAGTGAATGTTTGTATATAAATAAAATAGACTATCCTTTCTGTATGTTACTTTGCTTACTTTTTCACTATAAAATTATGTAGGTATTCTATTTCTTGTGATATCAAACCTGGTAAATTTTTAATGATTTATTTGAAAAGCAGAGTTAAAAAGAGAGAGACAGAGATAGAGGTCTTCCATCTGCTGGTTCACTCCCCAAATAGCTGCAAAGAGCAGGGTTGGGCCAGGCCAAAGCCAGGAGTCAGGAATTTCTTCCAGGTGTCCTACATGGATTCAGGGGCCCCAGTACTTGGGCTATCCTCCACTGCTTTCCTAGGCACATTAGCAGGGAGCTGGACGGGAAGTGGAACAGTCAGGACTGAAAGCAGTGCCCCTATTAGATGCTGGTATTACAGACAGTGGTTTTACTGCTATGCCACAGCTCCGGCCACAAATTTTATTTCTCAAACAATTTCTGTATTTCTTTTATGTTGTCAATGAGCATAAAGTTGTTTGTGATTTTTCCTTCATTGTTCTTTTAATGATTGTAATATGAGTGATATCCCTTTTCAATACATCTATTTGTGTTCTGCTTTATTCTTGATTAACTTAACTTGTGATTTATTGATGTTGATTTTTTAGCTTTGTTAACTTTCTCTATTGTTTGTTATTTCACTTTTTTTGAAATTATCTCCATTATTTCCCTGCTTTTTACTTTAAATGTATTTTTATCTTCATATTTTAGTTTATTAAGGTAGAACCTTGTGTCATGTCTTTTTGGGCTGTAAATATACCTCTAAACATTACCTTAAATCTCCCACATTTTGATGCATTTTGTCTTCATTTCAGGTGATCAAAATTTTTACAATATAATATGTACTATTATAAAATTATTATGTTGTATAATTATTTATAAAATATTTATAAAATTATTATTTATAAAGTATTATCTAAACTATTATATATTACTATAATACATAATATAATATTTAGATTATTTACAAGTACATGTTTGATTAACATTATTTACTTTTCTCCCCTAGATATTTGTCACTAATGGTATCTAATTCCATAGTAGTTAACATATTCTCTAAGATTTCAGTATTTTGAAAACTTTATTGAGAATTGTTTTATGAGTATCTTATTGAACATGCTCTATGCTATATACACTAAAAAGTATGTATTCTCCAGCTGTAGAGTATAGTACTCTATAAATATCAATTAACGGCTCAACATGACTGATAATATTCAAATTCTTCTCTCTTTACTATTAGTTGTGGAGAAAGAGTTAAAATCTCCTACTAGGTTGTAAATTTGTCTGTTTCTCCTTTTACTCTATCAATTTTGGTTTTATATATAAAAAAGCTCTGTTATGGTAATGAACATTTATGATTTTTATGTCTTCTTGATGAATTATTGCTCTGTCATTAACAAATGCCCTCCTATTTCTAATAATATTCTGAGTTAAATAGCTACTCTAATATTTTATGCTTAATTAATCCTTTATTTCAAACTATTTTCATTCTTGTATTTAAAGTATATTTTTATAGATATATATTTTTTCCATTCAGACAGTGTCTGAAATTTAATTGTAGTGTTTTCATTCTTTTACATATTATGTAGCTCCTTTCATATTTGGATTTGGACATATAGCATTTTACTACTTGTGGTTTTTGTTTGAATAATCTGTTTTCTAGTCTACTGTTCTTCCCTGAATTTTTTGGAATGGTAGGATACATTTTAGCATTGCATTTACATTCTTCTATTGATTTTTTAGCTATAATTCCCTTTTTGTATGTGGTTGTTCTAAGTGTACTCAATAGTAATAATGTTCCATTTAATGTAAAATGTAAGTTTGTTGTAACATAATAGATCATCTTATTCCTACTGAAGAAAATTAAGAGTTAGGAACTCACTAACTATAATGCCCAAGATATATAGGAAACATGTATAAATACATATATATAGCTAATATATGCAAATATACTTAACATTTTGAAGTTTAAAGCAAACTTATATTTGCAGAATAAATAACTTTCTTTTGATACATATTTCTTTTTTAAAGTTTTATTTAATGAATGCAAATTTCATAGGTACAACTTTAGGAATATAGTGGTTCTTCCCCTCATACCCACCCTCCCACCCCTACTCCTGTCCCTCCTACTCTCTCTCCATCCCATTCTTCATTAAGATTCATTTTAATTTAATTTCATATACAGAAAACCGACTCTATAGTAAGTAAAGATTTTGACAGTTTGCACCCCCCCCACACACAATATGTAAAGTACTGTTTGAGAACAAGTTTTGCAGTTAATTCTCATAGTACAACTCATTAAGGACCGAGATCCTTTATGAGGAGTAAGTACACAATGACTCCTGTTGTTAATTTAACAATTAACACTCTTATTTATGATATTAGTGATCACCCAAGGCTCTTGCCATGAGCTGCTAAGGCTATGGAAGCCTTTTGTGGCCACAAACTCCATGAGTATTTGGATAAGGCCATAAGCAAAGTGGAAGTTCTCACCTCCCTTCGGAGAAAAGTATATCCTTCTTTAATGGTCCCTTCTTTCCACTGGGGTCTCACTCACATAGAAATCCTTCAGATGCATATTTCTTTTTAAAATTTGTGTTCTAGTGAACATTTTTTCATTGTAACAGGCTTCACATTTTATCATGTGTTATTTGCTCCTTAACACTTTGTTTGATTTTTAACTAGAGAACAAGTTTTATGTAGCTCATAGATACAGTTCTAATAATATAATGATACTTATTCTCTCCTCCTTCCTTTTTTTTCTTTTCTTAATTTTTGTGATAGCATATATGAGGAAGCTAGCCTGTAAATTTTTTTTGCATTATAGTGTTCATGACAGGCTTTCTTACGAAGGTAATGCTGAACTCATAAAATGAATTGAGATCATTTTCCTGTTTTCCTAAACCCTGAAAGACTTAAAGAATGAGATTATATTTTTCGTAAGTTTTAGGTATAATTTGTTGGTAAATCCATCTGCCCCTTAGTTCTCTTTGTGTATGGTTTATAATTCAGATTCTGGGGCAGGCATTGTTGCAAAAGTGGGTAAAGCTGCCACCAGCGATGCTGGCATCCCATATGGGTGCTGATTCAAGTTCCTGCTGCTCCACTTCTGATCTAGCTCCCTGCTAATGGCCTGTGAAAAGTAGCAGCCTGACCCAATCCCTGCCGTTGTTGCCATCTTGGGAATGAACAATCAAATAGAAGATCTCTGTCTCTGTCACTCCCTCTCTCTGTAACTCTTTCAAATAAATAAATAAATAAATATTTAAAAACATAATACAATTTCTTTAATGTTTATGTGAGTATGTAAATTTTCTGTTTCTTATTGAGTCACTTTTGGTAAGTTGTGTTCCTCTGTTCATCCAAATTTTCACATTTACCGGCATAACATTGTATATTATATCCTATGTATACTTGCATTTTTTTCTTGATTTTTCTCTTAAATTCTTTTTCTTATCAATTTAGCCAGGGATTATTACTTTTAAAGATCTTTTTAAAAAGTGATCATTTGATTTTGTTGATCCTTTTCATTATATTTTTTTCATATTTTATTCATTTTTGCTTTTAGACGTCTTGTTATTTTTATAAATTTTTAAGATAGATTCTTAGTAACCTCTCTTCTTTCCTAATATGCATGTAAGTTATCAAGATACAGCTTTGGATGTATTCTGTAATTTCATAGTAAAATTCTTACTCATTTTTCAATTCAAAGTATTTTCAAATTTCCATTGTGAATTCTTGGAGGTACACACCTTTTTAAAGCATTTGGGAATTTTCTGCATTTATTTTTATTATTTCTAATCTCTTACATTGTGATCAAAGACCATATTCTGTTTGATTTCCCTCTGTTGAAATATCTATTGAGACTTGCTTTATGGCCTAGCATTTCTCAACTTTGACAAATATGTCATATTTATTTGAAATGAAACTGTTTTGTGACAGTTGGCTGTGTACTTTATATTTATTTATTTATTTGGGAGGCAGAATTACAGAGAGAGAGAGAGGGAGACAGAGAGAGAGGTATTCTATCCACTAGTTCATTCCCCAAATGATTGCAACGTCCAGAGCTGGGCTGATCCGAAGCCAGGAGCCAGGAGTTTCTTCTGGATCTCCCACGTGGGTGCAAGGGCCCAAGCACTTGGGCCATCTTTCACTGCATTCCAAGTGCATTAGCAGGGAACTGGATTGGAAGCGGAGCCTCTGGGACTTGAACCAGTACCCATAAGGGATACTGGCACTGTGGGTGTAAGCTTAACCTACTATGCTATAGCACTGGCCCATTGGCTGTGTTGTGTCCAGTGTTCATTACATGTTTGCCAACCGTATTATTCTTGTATTTTTACTGATTATTTTATTCATTCTTGTTAAATTATTTTAAAATCTACCATTGTGCTTATATATTTGTATACTTTTATTTCAATAAATTTTTCTTTATCAGTTTTGAATTAACTTCCACATGAAATAATTTTTGCTAATATTAAGTTATAGTGTGCCTCTTTAATTAATGTCTTTTGCCTCAAAGTCTTATTTACCTCATGTTAAACAGGAATATCAGTTTTCTTTTGGTTTTTGCATGGTCTTTGTTTCATTTTTTAATTATAACCTTATCCCTTGTTTTAGAGGTTTTCTTTGAAAATGGCATATATATTAGGGTATTTCAAAAAGTTTAAGGGAAATGGAATTAAAAAGTTCATTTTGATTCAAAAATATTTTGAAATCCGTACTTTTTTCATAATATACATTTTGCATGAACTTTTAGAAGAGCCCTTAAATTTATGTGTCTGTAATCTCTTTTAATTAGCATATTTGATACATTTCCTTTTGAAGTGCTAATATATTTGGATTTAAACTTAGTATTTTCATTATTTGCTTTTTGTTTTTTTCATATCATGTATGTTAATTTCTTCCTGTTTCTTGTTTCTGTTTGGATACACTGTTTTGTATTACTCTATTATTCCCCCTCTCATTAGGTAGATTGTTACATGTTCTTTTATCCTTCTTCTGGTAGATATCACAGGGATTACAGCAGATACCCTTGACTTATCAAAACCTATCCTGGACAGTGTAAGGACCACAGAATATTGTAGCTATACTGTGCCCCTGAAGACTCCTATGTATTTTTATCATGACTTTTAATTCTTCTGTTACTTGATGCAAACAAAACAATATATTGTTTCATCATGTCAATATACATTTATATTTTCTATGTACTCAAAAATTTTTTTAATTGTTTCCTGCATCAGTGATCTTCTATCTAGGATCATTTTCCTTGTGGCCTGAAAACATTCTTTAGTTATTTTCATTAGTGTGACTCTTTTGGTGATGAATTGGCTCAGTTTTTGATTGTCTGAAAATAGTTTTAGTCTTATTTTTTATATTGTCCTGGGTGTAAGATCTTATGTTGCTTCTCTTTTCTTTAGCATTTGAATGGAAATATCAATATCATGTATTGTATATTGTCTACCCTTGTTTTCAGTGCATAGTTTTTTGAATACTTCTGCATCATTCATTTTCATCTATCATTTGAGATTCAGATTATAGATTTCCTCAGCATTAATACAATTAGTGTGCAGACTACAATTGTGTAGCAAGGACCACCTCCCTGCCTTGTTGGAAAAGACAGTGGTATGCCACAGCTGAGTCAGGGTAGACTGAAATGTTGAACCCACAGCTCTTTGGGCAGCAGGACTATCTATTATCATTTATTCTTAAATAATCACCTCTGTTTACTCCAGTTAGATATTCGTATGCTACCATTTTCTATAAGTGTCATGACATGAAGACTGGGGAGCCCTGCCTTATAGATGAGGTACATAATGCAACTGGGACCCCAGAGATGCTCTAGCAAAATGACACTATAGGGATAAAATTCACACATGCTAATTACTGTACTGGTTCTTTTAGTATTCATCTTAAACTACATTGCCTTTTTTTTTTTTTTTTTTTGACAGGCTGAGTGGACAGTGAGAGAGAGAGACAGAGAGAAAGGTCTTCCTTTGCCATTGGTTCACCCCCCAATGGCCCCTGCGGCTGATGCGCTGCGGCTGGCGCACCGCGCTGATCCGAAGGCAGGAGCCAGGTGCTTCTCCTGGTCTCCCATGGGGTGCAGGGCCCAAGCACTTGGGTCATCCTCCATTGCACTCCTGGCCCACAGCAGAGAGCTGGACTGGAGGAGGAGCAACCAGGACAGAATCCGGCACCCCGATTGGAACTAGAACCACTGGCAGAGGATTAGCCTATTAAGCCGTGGCTCCGGCCTACATTACCTCTTTAATATGCAGAAGATATCAAGTACTATTTTATCTATTCCTCTAAAGAAACAACATGTGTTAGTTTATAACTGCTCATTTTAGATGATCTGGAATGAAGTTTAAAGTCTTATAATTAACTGAATCTGAGTATTCAGTTGGCATCTACTTATGAACAAACATCTGCCATGTGCACTGATATTTAGCCTAAGAATGTTCTAATCTTAAATTTATGCTTCTTTTCATTCTACAATAAAAATGTACACAGCAGTTTTATTTTCCTTAAGCATTTAGCTCTATAAAAAATCATCTTTGTCTTTGGTATAATGCAACTAGGTGAAAAAAATTTTTCCTCATTTAATCCATCTTGGAAATAAGCAGAATATGATTTTTTCATCTTACAAACTGTCCTTTAGAAAGCTGTCCTAGAATTGTCACTAGTATGAGTCTCCTCAAATCATGTAGTCATTTTTTCTTAATCTATTACTATATATATTTCTTTTTTACCTATTTGACCTATTTAATACAATAAAATGCCCTGTTGCATATTTTATAGAAATATATAATAAAAGGGCTCTAGAAGAAGAGGTAACTTTAAGTTTCAGAACTTTTCATATACTACAAATAAAGATAAAACGATAATCATATAAAGAAAATTGACATTCAGTAGTGTGTGAAGATAGCATGGAACTTAACCACATTCTAGAGCCCGAGTATTCCTCAGATCTTTTTTTGCTGGAGGTGGAGGATCTATTAATCTAATTATTATAAAAGAAGAAGAACTTTTAAAAATGTTGAGAAGCAAGTGAGTTCTCTTGCCCAGAAATTGTATGGAATCCTGGAAGACGAAAGACAGTAGTAAGGGATCAGACTGAAGGAAGAAACCAAGCTAAACTCATAAGTGAAGAGTACTGATAAAGGTAGGTGCATAAAGGTGGATCTCCAAGCTGAGAAGCAGCAGATAATAATAGTAATAATAATAATAATAATAATGATAATATAATGGGGTCCCAGGGTAACTGTGGGCCCTCTTTGTAATATTACTATTGATGAAACAAAGAGGTTTAACCATTACAGTTGTACCCCTGTTGTGCCAAAATGCAACCAACAAGATATTTACTTTTAAGAGGGAACAAAAAGTAGAAATACTGGTGTCCAGAAGAAGGTTGCTTTTATTTCTCAGAAGCTTAAACAGTTGCACCACTTCTCACTGCAAACAACGCCTGCAGTATGCCTTGATATTTAATGGCAGATGAATACTAAGCAGAAATAATTGCCAAAAAATTAGGAAAATAAACATTGTGCCAAAGGCACTGTAGTGAGTTGAATAACGGCTCTTAAAACTAACAGGTTCTAGGCCCTGGAACCTGCAAGTGATGTACCTATTGTGAAAAACAAAAGGGTCTTTGCAGAAGTGATTAAAGAAAGGATTTTAAGATGGAGAGATTATCAACAAATGTCCTTATAAGAAAGAAGCAGAGGGAATTTAGACTCAGAGAAGGCAATGTAACCACAGCAAACAGATAACGTAGGAAATGTAAAGTTTCCGCTCCAGGAAACCTGCCAAATTATTATTATTTCAGCATAATCACAAGATCTGACAGGGAAATTAAAACAAAATTAAAAGAAAAGGAGATTCTGCTTGCCCCAGCTAAAGATGTGTGTATGCATAGAATGCAAGGGAAGTCTGATACATTGGTGCAGCAGACGCTTCAAATATATTTTGTGGTTTTTTTCTTTTTTTTAGCAACGAGACTGTATTTTGAAACAGTTCATGGATCAAAAGAGATCAAGGAGAGGTTTCTGGGATCAGTAACCTCTTCAACCTAAGATGCCAAAGATCTTGTCTTACAAGGAACATTCCGGATGTGTGAAATTGTTCTTTGATCTTTTGGATAATAGCATAGAGTAGTTTTCCCCTTAAGAAGTTTAAAATAATTGCTGGTGCCTTTTCATGGAAAAGTTTGGTTTGTTTATCAAGAAATGCATGTTTAGAATTTCTATATTTAGAGAAATTGTAAATTAATCATTTTACTTCTAATCTAATGTTTTCCCATGCATAATGATATATAATGCATGCACACAAATACATAACTAGATACTAAGACCTCTAAAGCCATTTCAGATTGGCAAAGAGAGGTTTATTATTTTGAAAACAGCTGTTTGCAACAAAATGGATGCAACTGAGAAACATTCTACTTAGTGAAATAATCCAGTCCCAAAAGGACAAATACCATATGTTCTCACTAATCTGTGGTAACTAATAGAACACCTAAAAGGTAATCTGTAGAAGTGAAATTGACACTTCGAGATGTAGTGACTTTGAACAGCCCTTGTATGCACTGTTGAAGAACAGTTGTTTTTCTTCATACATTTGTTGAACTCTTTACTTAATATAGAGTTAATCTTATGTGTATAAAGTTAATTAAAAATAGATCTTAGTAAAAAGAAATAAGAATGGGAATAGGAGAGGGGGGAAGAAGGTAGGTGAGAGTGTGGGTGGGAGAGCAGGTATGGTAGGAAGAATCACTATGTTCCTAAAGTTGTATTTATGAAATGCATGAAGTTTGTATACCTTAAATAAAATGATTCTGGGAAAAAAAATAAAAGCAGATATTGAAGTCAGGAACAAAAAGAAGAGATATTCCCAAATAAGAAAAACTATAAGTCACTAAAGACTTCCAGAAATGCACTCTCATGTCTCATGGAATTTTTGTTTTATGTTCTCAATAAAATTCCACACTAATTTCAAACTTTCCAGTTGTGTTTATCCCCAGTTTATAGATGCTTTTTGTTCTCCGTACAAAATAGAGATTCCTTAAAATATCAGAATACTAAGGGTACTGACCTATTTTCTAATTGATGTTAAGACGAGTATTGTTAAACCCCGGAGTATTACTGTTTTTCAACCTCTTCATCGTATATATGATGAAGAAATGGTCACAGAGAGCTTCAGGGTATTTACCTTGACTTCCAGGATTTTTTAGTAAAAACCTAATGTTCAACAATTAGTTAGTGAGCATGATGAAGACGTTTTAAGCAACAATTGGTCCCAGTGCTTGTGGAACTTAGACTGTCTTGACAGGAGGTAGAAGAAAGCATTTACATAATAAACGTGTAGTGATCATGTGCCAAGCAAGTTCAGTAATGGTTCAGAATGCTCACTGACAGGTGGAGAAGAGGAAGGCATATATTATTTGTATCCTGATATAACTATTGTATAATAGGTATATATTATTTGCATCTTCAAGATATAATATCTGATAAATGCTTCTGAGAGATTTTAAAGATTTGTTTGTTTGCAAGGAGAGTAACAGAGGGAGAGACAAAGACAGAAGGAGATTTGTTTGCTAGTTCATTCCCCAAATGGCTGCAATGACCACTGGTCCAGGCTGAAGCCAGGATTCTGGAGCTCTCTGGCAGGGGCCCAAACACTTGGGCCATCTTCTGGTGCTTTCCTAGGGGAATAAGTAGGAAGCAGATGAGAAGCACAGCAATCAGAACTGGAACTGGCTCTCCAATACAGGAATAGATATGGGATGCTGGCCTTGCAGGTGGTGCCTTAACCTGCTGAATCACAACATCAGCTCCTGAAAGCTTGTTTTACAGTAACTATATTTGATTCTGAATTGAGTGGCCCACTTAAGTTCTTTTCGTATTCTGTTTTTTTTTTTTTTTGAATATTCTGTTTGCTTCCTGGACTTGTTCTTTTCTATTCCTCGTCTCTTGTTATTCATTTCACACTTCTCCACCTGTCACATCTCAGAATACTATCCAGTGTGCCTCTATTCATGTTTCCATTTTAGAATCATGGTTTAGGGTAAGGTATTATGGCACAGCAGGTTAAGCCGCTGCCTGAAATGCTGGCATCACATATAGGTCCCAGCAGCTCTACCATGAAGCTCCTGGCTCCTAGTCCCTGACTGGCCCAGCCCTGATCATTGTAGCCATTTGGGGGATGAACCAGTAGATGGAAAATTGATCTCTCTCTCTGTAATTCTGCCTCTCAAATAAACAAATCTTAAAAAAAAGGACTATTATCCTGTTTTCTGCCACTATGGCAGTGTTTAGTTCTCTGTTTTATCAGACTAGCTTCTATTCCTTTTTTAAACAAGTGACAAAAATGTTAATATGAGCTATATCAAGATGACATGCTATTAGGTGGAAAGTTCTGTTATTCACTGGTTGTCCCAAGTATATTTTGTTTTTCCTTTAGGAGTGTTTATTGATGACAGGACCATCCATGTCTTACATTTTGTTTGTGGTAAAATTACTTAACATATGGCTGGATCTATCTTTGATATACAATTACTAATATAAATTAAGTTTTGAATTAAAATTACCCAGTTATCATCAGCCAGGGCTTGAAATTATTCAGGTCTGGTTAGATGCATGATGCTTTGGCCAAAAGGTGTACTAATTCAAATGCATTAATTCAAAACAAGTCTTAATTTTAAAAGATGTTATTATTCAAAGCTCTGTATAACTGGCACATGTATCAAAACTAATAGGAGTATTTTACTTCATATGACAGATTTTTTTTTCTGCTTTAACAAGATGTATTAGTAGTATGTAAAAACATGTTTCAGCCCTCCCCCACACACAACTATGTAAATATAGTTGCTGATTTGTGATACAATATAGGCCAGGATAGACTCCACCTAGCCAGAAGGAATTTAATTGAGAACTTACTTAGCAAGACACTTATTTATCAATCAGTAGAATAAAACAGTGACAGAGGACAGGGATGAGTGTGGTATTTGGCAAATAGGACAAGTGATTAGTATTTTGTTCTTTTCTAAAATAAAGGAGGCTACATAATATTGTTTATTAGCACACACTGGGACATAAAGAATAGGTGACTTGGATAACATAGATTTTTGTGTGCTTTTGAACACCTGAACCATAATTCAACATTTCTTGCCCCTCCCTCTCCTATTCCCATCCTTATTTTTTACTAAGATCTGTTTTTCATTAACATTATATACATAAGATTGACCCTACACTATGTACAGAGTTCAACAGAAAATATGAAAAATAAACTGTTACTTAATAGCCGAGACAAGTGCTATTCAAATTCATCACATCTCAAAATGTCAATTTTACTTCTATAGATTACCTTTTAGGTACTGTATTAGTTACTACCGATCAGGGAGAACATATGATATTTGTCTTTTTGGGACTGGCTTATTTCACTAAATATAATGTTTTTTTTTTTAAAAGATTTATTTGTTTGTTTATTTGATAGGCAGAGTTACAGAGAGGCAGAGAGAGAGAGAGACAGAGAGAGAGAGAAAGTCTTCCATCCACTGGTTCACTCCCCAGATGGCTGCAATGGCCAGAGCTGTGCCGAACCAAAGACAGGAGCCAGGAGCTTCTTCCTGGTCTCCCAAGTGGGTGCAGGAGCCCAAGGACTTGGGCCATCCTCCACTGATTTCCGAGGCCATAGCATAGAGCTGGATTGGAAGTGGAGCAGCCAGAACTCCAACTGGCACCTCTATGGGATGCCAGTACTGCAGGAGGCAGCTTTACCTGCTATGCCACAATGCCAGCCCCAAGTATGATGTTTTCTAGTTGCATCCATTTTGTTTGTTTAAAAACTGCTGTATAGTATTTCATGGTGTGTATATTGCATAATTTCTTTATCCAGTTTTCAGCTCAAGAGCATCTGGGTTGATCCCATATTGTAACTATTATGAATTAAGCTGCAATAAACATGGGAGTACAAAACTCTTTCATATGCTGATTTCATTTTCTTTGGATAAATTCCCAGGAGTGGGTTGGCTGCATCATTTGGTAGGTTTATATAAAGATTTCTGAGGTATCTCCATACTGTCTTCTACAGTGGTTGTACCAGTTTACATTCCTACCAACAGTGGATTAGAGTATCTTTTTCCCCCGCATCCTTGCCAGCATTTGCTGTTGGCTGGTTTCTGTATAAAAGACATTCTTGGCCCGCGCCGTGGCTCAATAGGCTAATCCTCAGCCTGCGGCACCAGCTTACCGGGTTCTAGTCCCGGTCTGGGCACTGGATTCTGTCCCGGTTGCCCCTCTTCCAGTCCAGCTCTCTGCTGTGGCCCGGGAGTGGAGTGGAGGATGGCCCAAGTGCTTGGGCCCTCCACCTGCACGGGAGACCAGGAGAAGCACCTGGCTCCTGCCTTCGGATCAGCGTGGTGCTGCAGGCTGCAGCACGCTGGCCGCAGCAGCCATTGAGGGGTGAACCAATGGAAAAGGATCTTGAACATTTTTTCTTGTGTGTTTTGGCTATTTGGATTTCCTCTTTTGAAAAATGTCTGTTCTTGGCCTCTTAAGTGGGCTGTTTGTTTTGTTGTAGTGGAGTTTCTTGATCTCTTTGCAGATTCTGGTTATTAACCCTTTATCAGTTGCATAGTTTGCAGATAATTTCTCCCATTCTGTCGGTTGCCTCTTCACTTTCCTGGCTGTTTCTTTTGCGGTACAGAAACTTCTCAATTTGATGTAATCCCAGTTGTTAATTTTGGCTTTGGCTACCTGTGCCTCTGGGGTCTTTTCCAGGATCGTAAGACTCTTTTAAAGGTGACAGTGTATTGAATGTTTTGTTGTTGCTAACTTTTTCTTGTTTCTTTTTAGAGAGTTAACTTTCAATTTATACCAGTCAATGACTTGGATATAGGGTAGATGTTTTTTCTGAATTTAAAGAAATATATGAATATCAAATGTTGGCAGAAATGACTAGATAGCACCTTCCCAAAATATGTTTCTTTTTTTTTTTTTTGACAGGCAGAGTGGACAGTGAGAGAGAGAGAGACAGAGAGAAAGGTCTTCCTTTGCCAATGGTTCACCCTCCAATGGCTGCTGTAGCCAGTGCACTGCGCTGATCTGAAGCCAGGAGCCAGGTGCTTCTCCTGGTCTCCCATGCAGGTACAGGGCCCAAGGACTTAGGCCATCTTCCACTGCACTCCCGGGCCACAGCAGAGAGCTGGACTGGAAGAGGGGCAACCAGAACAAAATCAGGTGCCCCAACCGGGACTAGAACCTGGTGTGCCGGTGCCACAGGCGGAGGATTAGCCTATTGAATCGCGGCACCAGCCAAGATATGTTTCTAACAAAGAATCAGTTTGTGAAACTCAAGGATACATTTAACTCTGATTATATGGGGAAAAATTAAATATGGGAGTTAGATTTGTAACAGATTTTACTGTTTTTTCTTTATTTTCTTTATTTATAGTGATCAGGATCATATTGAACTTATTTTTAGTCAATTAGAACCATTATCTAGTTGTGAATTCTTTGCTTTGTTAATTCCTATAATTTTTCTTCGTCCTTGAAGCATTTACTTACTTCAGTAAAACCTGGCAATTCTTCGTTTTTTCTTTTTTTAAAATAAGAGCCTTGGGTGATTACTGACGTCATAAATAAGAGTGTCAATTGTTAAATCAACAACAGGAGTCACTGTATACTTACTCCCCATGTAGGATCTCTGTCCTTAATGTGTTGTACTATGTGAATTAATGGTATAACTAGCACTCAAATAGTACTTTATACTTTGTGTTTCTGTGTGGGTGCAAACTGTTGAAATTTTTACTTAGTATATACTAAATTGATCTTCTGTATATAAAGAGAATTGAAAACGAATCTTGATGTGAATGGGATGGGAGAGAGAGTGGGAGATGGGATGGTTGCAGGTGAGAGGGAGGTTATGGGGGGGAAAAGCCGCTATAATCCAAAAGTTGTACTTTGGAAATTCATATTTATGAAATAAAAGTTAAAAAAATTAAATAAAAAATAAATTAAGAAAAAGAGATTCATTTTGGGAGCCAGCACTGTGAAGTATCTGCTAAAGCCACCACCTGCAGCATTAGCACCCCATGTGGACACCACTTTGAGTCCTGGCTGCTCCACTTCTGATCCAGCTCCCTGCTGATGTGCCTGGGAAAGCAGTGGAGGATTGTCCATGTCCTTGGGCTTCTGCACCCATGTGGGAGAACCAGAAGAAGCTCCTGGCTCCTGGCTTCCAATCAGCTCAGCTCCAGCAGTTATGGACATCTGGGGAGTGAACCAGCTGACCTCTCTCTCTGTGTCCACCTCTGCCTCTCTGTAACTCTACTTTTCTAATACATAATCTTTAAAAAAGAGAGAATCATTTCACTCAATTATCTTCTTAAAAAAGATTTATTTGATTTGATTTGAAAGACAGAATTATAGAGTGAGAGAAAAGAAAGAGAGATCTTCCATATGCTGGTTCATTCTCCAGATGCCTGCAATGGCCAGTCCTGGACCAGGCAGAAACCAGGAGCCAAGAGCTTTTTCATATCTCCCACCATGGGTGGCAGGGGCCCAAGCACTTGGATCATCTTCACTGCTTTTTCCAGGCCATTAGCAGGGAAGTGGATCAGAAATGAAGCAGCTAGGACACTACCTGGTGCCCACATGGGAGGCCAGCATTACAGGCAGTAGGTTTACCTGGTACGCCACAATTCCAGCCCCACCCCAGCAATTCTTGAGCAACAGTTGTGTGTTTTTTATTTTTTAGGCCAGAATTGTGAGTGCCTATGTCTTATAAACTGACCACGTCACTCTGTTTTCCTTAAAAACAGTTTGACTGCATGGTACTCTAGTTTAAGCTTCCATTTATTTTGTTAAGTTTCAACTTGAAAATAGGAAACACCAGAGGCTGCATTGTGGCATAGATGGTATGCTGCCATCTGTGATGCAGCCAATCAGGTTAATTAACCACTCCCTTTGGAAGTGAATTAAAAGCCTGGGACATAGTGTGCCCATCTCTCTCTCCCTGGCCTTTTGCCAGTACAGGGCTGGCTGCCGCCCTGTGTCTCCAGGGCGTGTGGCCTTCGGGCCACCTGCCCCATGCTTCATGGCCTAAATGCTCCTCCATGTATGTGGCTGGTTCCTGGCACTTGGTATGAACCCAGATTTACCTCTCTCCTATAGATAGGGCTCTCACTCTCCTATGCATTTTTCTCACTGAGTAAAAGCTTAAAAATGTATCATGCTGCTTCGTTCAATTTTGCTGGTATTCAGAATTCTCTGAATATTAGGCAAAAAGCCACACGGGCTTATTAATATTGGGAATTTATTAATAAGCATATGGTGATATTGTATGGTACCCCAATTCTTATTTCATATGGCACCCCAGATGGGACTTTTGGGGAACTTTAAGGGGGCCACATTCCGATATATTTTAGGGGGCTGATTCCGATATCACCTCCACCCCTTTAATTTTGCCTTGTAATGTAACTATTGAAAAACCTGGGCCATCTGAGGAGTCTCCCTCAATTTGCGTTGTTGCTGGTTGGACTCATGTATTCTGAGTGCCCTCTGACATTGACATGTTCCTCTGTCTTTTGTATTACCTGCAGTTTAGTAGTTGGCTCCCAAGACTAAATAATACTCAGGTTTGATTCCTTTGGTAAAACAAAAATTAGTGGTTGATGAGAATCGCAAAATGAGAAGCACAAAATCTTTGTTTTTCCTCTCTCTCTTTCATATTAGCAGCCACTATTCAAAGTAGCAAAATCATCTTTTCTACT
This sequence comes from Sylvilagus floridanus, assembly GCA_949820135.1. Classification (NCBI taxonomy): domain Eukaryota; kingdom Metazoa; phylum Chordata; class Mammalia; order Lagomorpha; family Leporidae; genus Sylvilagus; species Sylvilagus floridanus. Next base: position 56,829,777 of record OX463226.1, on the reverse strand, counting down.
TCTCAGTTGTTTTAGAATAATTTCTTTCTTTTTTTTTTTTTTGGCACCAAATTAGAACGATTTTTTGGGGGGCACCAAATTAGAATGATTTTTTTTTTTTGGTTAGAATTATTTCTTAGAATGTTTTTGTAAAGTGGTCCTTCCTCTCATCTACTGCTTACCTAGTAGTGTGGTTCATATAGGAAAGACAGGAATACGCTTAATTATTTTCTTTTAATTATTTTAATTAATTTTTAAAAAATCTTTTTAAAAATTTTTATTGTATTTATTTTAAAGGCAGAGATATAGACAGAGAGATCCAACATCTATCTGCTGGTTCACCCCAAATGATCACAATGGAGGAGACTGGGCCAGGCTGAAGCTAAGAGCCTGGAACTCCATCTGGATGGCACGTGGGCCATCTTCTGTTGCTTTCCCAGCACATTAGCAGGGAGCTGGATCAGCAGTGGTGAAGTCTGAGACATGAACCTAAGCCCATATGGGGTGCTTTTGTCACAAGCAGTGGCTTGCACCATAATACTGACCCTGAGTTTTTTTTTTTTTTTAAGATTTATTTATTTATTTGAAAAAAAGCTGAGTTATGGAGAGAGAGAAGAAAGAGTGCACATGTATAATTTTCAATTTCCTGGTGTATAAAACAAGGGAAATAAGCTGTCTTTAATTATTACTCAACTGTTATATTCAGATGTGCAAAGTTTGGGTGGCCATAATGACTGAGTACCCCGCTGACATTAATGTCTGAAAGCCAGGAATACTAAATGAGTATACTGAACACTGGCAGGGTGGAAAGTAGGGGGCAATCTGACGTACAAAAAGTTGTTCTGCCCAAAGTGCCATAATACCTTGCTGAGACACACCAAGTTAAATGTCTGTCATTAAGGGGGAAATGCCAGTTCTTCTAGGATAGTAAAGCTTTTCCTAGCACTTAATTTGGAGGAAGTCTGTCACCTGGGGTCCAGTAGATGAATTAATTGAATAGCCATTTGTCTTATAATACCCTTAGAGTGACGATAGTGGCGGACTTTGAAAGGCAACTTTCAATGTACTCCAGAGTCCCAGTTCCAAAATGCAACACGTGAAAGCATTTCTTCATGACCCAAGTATGCTGTGTTTTTATGTTCTCATTTGATCTACAAGTATACCACCTTTTATACAGTACTGTAGCCAGCACTTCTGCAGCTTCTTTTTTCACAAGATTTATTGATTTATTTGAAAGCAAGGGAGATGGGGGAGATATCGTCTCTCTGCTGGTTCACTCCCCAAATGCCTGCAGCAAGCAGGGTTAGTCCAAGCTGAAGCCAGGAGTCAAGAACTCCATCCAAGTCTCCCAGGTAGGTGGCAGGATTCCAGTACTTGGGCCATCAGCCACTGCCTCCCAGGTTAGTAGGAAGCTTGACTGGAAGCAGAGGAGCTGGCACTCAGACCAACTACTCTGATTTGGGAGACTGGCATCCTAAACCTTGGCTTAACTCACTGTATCATAATACCTTCCCCAATTTCTATAGTTTGACTACTTTGTAGAAACTGTATGGAAAATTCAAGTAGACATGTATTGGATTTTACAGTAATTTGCATATGACCTTGTCTAAATATGATCAGAGTCGGTGAACTCAAAAGGCCTCCACAGCCTTGGCAATTCATGACAAGAGCCTAGGGAGATTACTGATGCCATAAACAAGAGTGTCAATTTGTTAAGTCAACAACAGGAGTCACTGTATACTTATTCCTCATGTAGGATCTCTGTCCTAAATATGCTGAACATTGTGATTTAATGCTATAACTAGTACTCAAACAGTATTTTACACTTTGTGTTTTGGTGTGGGTGCAAACTGTTGAAAGCTTTACTTAATGTATGCTAAATTGATCTTCTGTATATAAAGATAATTGAAAATGAATCTTGATGTGAATGCAAGGGGAGAGGGAGCGAGAGAGGGGAGGGTTGCAGGTGGGAGGGAAGTTATGAGGGGGAAAAAGCCATTGTAATCCATAAGCTGTACTTCAGAAATTTGTATTCATTAAATAAAAATTTAAAAAATCAAAAAAAGAATATATCAAAATCTTTTTATTAAAATTTTAAAAGAAATTTTATCAGACACATAAAAAATTACATGTATTTATGGAGTTCTGTGTGATATTTCAATCCACTTTACATTGTGTAATATCCAATGAGGGTAAATATATCTACCTTTTGAAACATTTAACATTTGTTTATGGTGAAAACATTAAAAATTCCATCTTCTATTTTTTAATAGAGGGATATACAATATATTAACATTATCTTCTATTTTTAATAGAGGGATATACAATATATTATTTTTTCATAGATGGATATACAATATATTAACATTATCTAGTCACCTTACTATAACTTAATACTCATTAATTGATCTTTTCTCCAACCTTCTCTCTCCCCTTCTTTGCCCAGTCTCTGGTAACCATCATTATATATATTTTTAAAGATGTGTTTACTAATTTTAGAGGTATATTTACAGACAGAGAGAGGGAGAGACAGAAAGGCCTTCCATCTCCTGGTTCACTCCCCAAATGGCCACAACTGCCAAAGCTGGGCCAATCCAAGCTGCTAGGAGCTTCTTCGAGGTCTCCCATGTGGGTGCAGTGGCCCAAGCATTTGGGCCATCCTCCACTGCTTTCCCAGGCTATAGAAGAGAGCTGAATTGGAAGAGGAGCAGCTGGGATATGAACCAGCTCCCATATGGGATGCCGGCACTGCAGGCAGAGGCTTAGCCCACTATGCCACAGCACTGGCCCATCATTATGTTTTTATTTCTATGTGATAACCTTTTTCAGACTCCATACATGAATGATCATGTGGTACTTGTCCTGGGCTTACCTTAACATAGTAATCTCCAGTTCCATCCAGGTTGTTGCAAATGACAAGATTTGATTCTTTCTTATGGCTGAGTAGTATATATCACCTTTTCTTCCCATGCATCTTTGGATAGGCACTTAGGCTGTTTCCATTTATATAAGAATCTTCTAAAAATTTGGGACCGCTGCCTATAATGCTGGCATCCCATATGGGCCCCTGTTCGAGTTCTGAAGGCTTCACTTCCAATCCCGCTCCCAGCTAATGTGCCTAGGAAAACAGTGAAGGATGGCTCAGGTCCTTAGGCACCCATGTGGGAGACCTGGAAGAAGCTTCTGGCTCCTGACGTCAGCCTGGCCCAGCCCTGGCTATTGTGGCCATTTGGGAAATGAGCCAGTGGATGGAAGATTTGTCTTTCTGTCACTCCTACTCTATCTGTAACTCTTTCAAATGAAAAAAAAAAAAAAGCAGCTTAATTTTTTATTAGAGATTTTTTTTTTTTACCAGTATACTTTTTAAAAAACATGTTCTTTTCTAAGCAAACAGAATTTTATGTGAAAAGTCAGAATATTTGACAAACCCTTTTAGTGGATGATAATGATGTTAATGAAATCATCTAGCTGAATAGTAGTCATTAGCTTCTCTAGTTCTCAAACAAAAAATTTACAGGCAAATTATTCTCTCAGAAATGACCTGAGAAGCCATGCTTATATACAGAAGCAACTAAACAGGACTTTGCAACCCCCTAGGAAAGTTGTAAAATTGAAAATGCTGGAAATATTCTTTGCCTCTGTTATGCCTCTGTCTTCCGCCCCAACATTGTGGAGGGGGACAACACACTTGATCAGAAGCCTTCTCTCCTCACACTTGTTTCCTGAGATCTGGGCATCTCTTACCAGGAGATAAGGTAGAATATCTGCCCCCTGAGTGTACAGATACCTGTACAGGTTGTGTATGTCTGCCATTGCACTGCTGAATTTATTGACTCCTTTTAGGAAGTAGTAAGAAACATGTTGTTTAATGACTCAGTCTTAGTGGGTTATAAAAAATTCAAGAAAGTTTTAAAATCACTAAGCAGAAGTTCCCCATGCCCCCAGTGCTAGCAGGCCCAGAGCAGTCTGTATCAGCACACCCATTTCAGTAGCCCACTTCTGTAAGTAAATACTTGATATAGTAAAATATCATTCCAGCATTTCAAAGCTATGTCACGGAATTTCCAGGAATACATGATTCACAATACCCGATTTGATCATAATCTGGTCAATATTACTTCACTACCTTAAAAGAGAAAGTCTCTGAAACACACCATCATCTTTGCTTAGAGACAGTGGCGTCACCACTGAGAGATTTTGCGGTGTGTATTGAGTGTGGCACTGGGTGACCATAGTAGGTTTGTAGTTTTGAAAAAATTCAAAAATTGCCTCAAAAAGAAAAAAAGAATGAAAAAAAGGGAAGAGAAATAAAGACAAAAATGACTTTTGAATGTGGTTATTTTACGTAAATCATGAAGCGAACTTCATTTTCCTGATTTCTTCTTTATAGTAAAAACAGAGGTATTCTAAGGGCTAGTAGAAGTTCAATATGTTCCAACTGTAATTGTTCTTGAACTCCACCGCAAGTAATTGAAAGGGCCATTGCTTAACCCATCCTGGTTCCCCAGACAGCCAGTTTAGAGGTAGAGCTGTATTCCCCTGTGTTGGTTGGGTGGAGTCCCCTATTATAAATTTGTATGGATGGTAGCTTGGACTACTTATTACAACAGTAATACGTTTCTGCCCCAAATGGGAAAGGGAATAAGAAAGAGTGTAAGGGCAAATGTGAGCAACGAGGCATTGGCCTCCAGGATCATAACAAGCTAACCAAATAATTTGTTGAGCCTGAGAAGTACCACCAATTCCCCACAATGGGTCAGCAGAGACTGAAGGCCAAGAGGCAGGCCATTGTATAAAGGGACTTATGGAGACATTTGCTTCCAGCATCCATTAACCCTGAGTACTCTTTATTTCTAATTTGTAAAGTCATTTTAGTCCGGTCATCCGAAATAGAGGTGTTGGCTGCAACAAGAGTAGACTTAAAGCCTTGAATTCTACAAAATTTATCTATACTAGAGGTAGAAAGAGGAGAACAAGCAATTGAGCAACAGAAGCTTGTACTGAGAGTTCGTGAGGTAAATTGGACCAGACATGTACATAAACAATTCCAACATAACCAACATCAATAACCCCAGGAAGCACAAAAATTCTGTTTTTATAGGCATGAAGTCAGGAGAAAACTAATCCTACAGAACCTGGAGACAAGGGCTTTGCAGACAATAACAGGCATTTCTAGAGAAATTGGCTTTGTAAATGTAAGTCTATTCCGGCATTGTGGGTGGTAGCATGAAAGGACTGTTGCAAGGTTATTGGTGGGGGAGCCAATTTGGCTGTTGAGCCAGAAATACCCCGTGTTGGACTGTGGCCAAGAGTTGGCCGTTTTGGAGTTTGTTTCCAATGGCACAGAATGACATTGACTGGCCCAGTGGTAACCTTTCTGACATTTTGGATACTGTAGTTTTAGGTGTGGAGTAGCAATCTCATTTAAAATGTCCAGTTTTACTGCAACTAAAAACATTTTTTATCAGGACCCTTGAGGGCGGCAGTCAACAAATTAGTTTTATGAGTTTCAACGCCCACTGTTCAACGTAACTTAATCATTTCTGCCAAGGTTAATTTAAATTGGAGGCAATAGTTTTTAAAATATTTTTATGGGGCCAGTGCTGTGGCACAGCAGGTTAAAACCCTGGCCTGAAGTTCCAGCATCTCAAATGGGTGCCGGTTTGAGTCCTCTCTGCTCCTCTTCTGATCCAACTCTTTGATATGGCCTGAGAAAGCAGTAGAAGATGGTCCAAGTCTTTGGGTCCCTGCACCCATGTGGTAGACCCAGAGGGAGCTCCTAGCTCCTGGCTTCAGATCAGTGCAGCTCTGGCCAGCGGTTGCGGCCATCTGAGAAGTGAACCAGCCGATGGAAGACCTTTCTCTCTGTCTCTCCCTCTCTCTGTAACTCTGCCTTTCAAATAAATAAAATAAATCTTTTAAAAAATAAAACATTTTTACAATCTTGATTTGCATTTTCATAATCCATTTAAGAGAACTTTAGCTGCTTCCTGATTATTGACTTGACTTCCAAGAGTCTTTTCTAATTTATCTGTAAAAGACATATAATATTCTGAGGGTCCTTGTTTAATAGCAGAAAATGAGGTGGAAGGGTCCATAACATCCAGAATATTTTTCCAGGCTTTTAAGGCCATATTAGAAATCTGGGTATAACCTCTAAAGGGATAGCTGACCTGTTGATTGACTGTGGCAAGAGCACCTTCACCTAATAAATTTTAGCAATCAATAGGAAAGCCAATAGTCAAATTTTCCATAACTTGTATGTGGGTCAGATCTCGATATTCTTGGGTCCAAACCATATATTGAGCTGGTGTAACCAAAATTTAACCAAAATTTGCCAATCTCAAGGAATCATCTCATAGCTTCCTCAAATGCTTTCTAGCAAACCTGTAGAATAGGAACTGTGCATCCCATATTCTGTGAAATTCTTCCTTAGTTCTTTAAATACTTTATAAGGTATAGATTCATGCAGGGCTCCGACATTTTGTGGTCTGATAATAGGGATAATAGCTAACAATGGATCCTTTTGCTCTCTGCTTCTTTTAACATTCCCTGTAAGGCTGATTGTACCGGTGGTGTATCCATCATTACAGAAACTATAGGACAATCAGAAGGTTTGTTCTCTTTTTGCAAATTTGAGTGGTTGGGTAGCTCTCTTTGCCAGGGAGAGCCACCAATGGCTTGCAACTTTGTTGATTATGTCCCAACAGCAATACAATGCATGAAGCACAGGAACGGGAACTCATGGCTCCTGATGTAGTTTTTGTCCTATTTTCTCCCAATCTGCCACCTTTAGTGTTCCCTTATCAGGATACCAAGGGAAACAGCTATAAATCTCTTGCAGTAATTGCTCAATAACCTTTTCTGGGATGGAGAGTCCTGCTTGTTTGAGTAAATTATACAATTCTGCCCTATGTTTCCATTGCACCAGGGACAGAGAATTACCTATCTTTGAGACTCACCAGGATTTTGAAAATTAGTATGCATCTGTAATCCTTGCCAGGTGAGGTGAGTCATCCCTTGCACATTGTGCCAAGGGTCCCTGTTTGGGTGCACTTGTGGTGTTTCAAAATGATGAGCCAAAGCACGGGAGTCTTCATCAGAAGAGCACCTGCAGATAGCTCCAGCCAGCACCTTTTATTATTTAGTCTAAGGTTTAACTAGTAACATGAAATTCAGGAATGCACAGCTAGACTAATCATTGTAAAAGAATAACAAGTTGGCATGAGCAGGGGAGGTAAGCATCAGGTGACATATTTGTGGTGGGAAACAAAAGCTCATGTTGCTCCTGGTGAAATCGGAAAAGACCCCCTAAAATTTACACTAAATTGTGGCCCCTTAAAGTTCCCTAGAAATGCTGTTCGGGGTGCCACATGCGCTACCGGAATTTGGGGTGCCTTACGATTTCACCACAGGCTTATTACTAAATCCCCGATATCAATAAGCCCAAGAGGGTTCTTGCCTAATATTTAGAGAAGAATTCTTTTTTTTTTTTTTTTAAACTTTTATTTAGGATATAAATTTCCAAGGTATGATTTATGGATTACAATGGGTTTCCCCCCATATTTTCCCTCTCCCCCCACAACCCTCCCCCCTTGCCCGCCCCCTCCACCCCTTTGTTCACATCCAGATTCGTTCTCAATTCTCTTTGTATACATGTGATCAATTTAGTATGTGTTAAGTTATGAATTCGTCCCTTTGCCCTCATATAGTAACACAAAGTGAAATATAGTCTTTGAGTTCTCATTTTAGCATTGAGTCACATTGTACAGCACATTAAAGACAGAGATCCTACATGAGATATACCGGCACAGATTAACGAGGCAGCATGGTACGTTTTAAGCTTTTATTTAGTAAGAAAGGTGCATAAGGCCATGTGCCCTGGAGGCGCAGGGCTATAGTAAGCCCTGTCCTGGTGAGAGGCCAGGGAAGAAGAGCAGGGCCGGCTTTTAACCCACTCCAAAGGGGAGAGGTTAATTAACCTGATTGGCTGGCGGGCACCCCGGTGTGGCCAGGTAGGGGAATGAGGCCACAGAGGGGCGTGGCAAAGGCATCAGGTAGGGGCATGAGGTCACACAGGGGCGTGGTCTTCCAGTTCACAAATCTGACCAATTTTAACCTGTATGCCTGCCTACTTCACTGGTGGTCATGTTGTTCTTGGCTCGTTTTCTATGCCCTTGAAGTATGATAAGGAGTTTTCCTTAAAGCAATACCCAGTAATATCCCAATAACCTTCTGCTTAGGTGCATCCTCTACAGGCGGGACACCAAGGCTTTTAGCAGGAAGCAGTTTATTCATGCTGGCATTGGCTCAGCAGATTCACGTCCAGAGGCTGAGCCCCAAATGCAGCAGGAATTGCCTTACAGACTCTTGTTTAGTTCTTCTTTACACCTTTATTTTAGTCCCATTGTCTGCCTATATGGTTACATAAATTCTGATTGGGTACTGTAAGGCTTACAAGGTTGCTAGTGTTGTGACAAGGTTGCGCATACGCAGGTATTGATTAGGCCAGGGAGCTCTTTTTCTTTTTATTTGTTCTCATAAGTTCCCTTCACCCCATTTTCCTGAAAAGCTCTACTATGTAAGAGTTTGGGCCTCTGGGTGGAGCTTCTGACTCAGGTTTTCTTCCTGGTCCAATCTAGGTTGTTGCCTCTGGAGAATAAAACAGCAGGTGGAAGATTGTCCCCACCCCCTCTCTCATTCTGCATTTCAAATAAATGAATCTTTAAAAGACAGGATTATAGAAGGGAAAACCTGTGTGATTTAAGTTTAAGTTCATGCCAGAAATAAAATATTTAAGCTTTTGAAGAAACTGACAAGAGTGTTAATTTGTTCTTTTAATATCTGGAAATGTCACAAAACCCTAACTATATCTATTTGTGATGCGCTGCCTTCCTTTTTCAGTCAACTGCATGTTTTCAACTTGAAGTTTTCTGAAAAACAAACAACAACAACAAAAAAAAAACCAGCAAAACAGCAGTCCATTAAGGATTAATCACCATAGCAACTAAAATGCAGCAGCTGGAGGAAAAAGTTTTCTCCCCTCAGTTTCCTGCCAGCTGTCTTGGTCAACTTCTGTTGTCTGCATCCAAGTGAAAATAGAGTGTGACCAACTCTAACAAATGCTATCTGTATTTTTATAAATTCATGCAAGTATCAGATTATAACTGAAGACTTAATTCCTTGATGTGGATGACAGTCACTTGGTACTCTTGCCACCATTTGATAGAGAATTAACGGTTCACATTGCAGTAAAACCTGAATTAATAGTAAACCTTCCTTATGTTATTGCAGTGTGGTGTAAATGAGAGAAATAAGCATTCAGTCAGCCTGGAGTGGGAGGTGGCATGCGGGAGTGCGTTTTTTTGTAGCCAGTGCAGGTTTAAGTACTATTCAGTGTACTATAAATGCAAAATGTTGTGTTAGCAAGAACTTTTCTCCTGTCTTGGATGATATTTTATGGATTACTTAAAGGAGGGTTTCTTTGAGCTATCAAGGACAGATGGATTGTTTACAGTGAGCAGACTTTGGGGAGATAGAGCATCCCATTATCCTGGTTTTCTGGATAATGAAGGGCCTGTTGATTTAAAACAGTTTTTCAGATGACTGGATTATGAAGTAGTCCAGTAAGGTTTATGGTTTCAGCACATAATGAAATTAACTCCTAACTGGGTTATCATTTTTCTTTCAACGATGAGATGTTAATTTCATGGTGTTTGCATCAGAAACTTATTTTTTCAAGTAATTTTAATGAAGATCCAGATTTTGTAATTTGTGTGTATATGTGCATGAAATTATGTGACTAGTGTTGACATGGAAAAGGCTTTTGTGTTTCTATCCTTGTAGCTAGGATTGATTGTAGGTAGTGATCTGGTTCAGAGAGACAGTGTGTCATTTGAGTGAAGCAACATGTTACCTTGTCAGAGCAAGGAGACTGCAATGTTACCAATAACAAATATACCCTGTCCCCTCCTTGCTGGTGGCAGTGTGAAGCTGTGGTAAACTTCCTCACAGTGATGTTGGTGGGTTTATGAACTAATACAGCTGACGATCTGATGTGTACAAAACATATTCACCCACTTGCAATAAAGGCATTGAAATTCTGAAAATATTACAGAAATTTTATCATTGTAATGACTAATCCTTATCAATAGGGATGATGAGTAAAACTCCTTCTATGAGTCTGTACCATGACCTGTTGCTAGATTAGTTGCTAATACCAATAATAGAATCTTTTAAAATAGCTTTGATCCTAATCTGGATGAAGGGCTTTTCTTGAATTGTGGCTGATTTATCATGAAGAGTACTATAGGAAAGAAGTACTTAAAATGAATTCTAAACTAACTCAACAATGGACTAGATTGACAAAAATAATCTTATTAGGAAGTAGTTTGATTCTAACTTTCCTATCTGGCATTGTTTCAGTTACATCGAAGATTTGGCTTCTTTAACAATTTGTCTGTTTTGTATACTTAGAAGATTATCAATAGTTTAAAAATATTATTTCTGGGGCCGGCACTATGGCATAGAAGGTAAAGCTACCGCCTGCAGTGCCGGCATCCCATGTGGGCCTGGTTCAAGACTCAGCCTCTCCACTTCGATCCAGCTCTCTGCTATGGCCTGGAAAAGCAGTGGAAGATGGCCCAAGTCCTTGAGCCCATGTGGGAGAACTGGAAGAGGCTTCTGGCTCTTGGCTTCTGATTGGCACAGCTCCAACCATTGTGGCCATCTGAGGAGTGAACCAGCAGATGAAAGACCTCTCTCTCTCTTTCTCTCTCTCTGCCTCTGCCTCTCTGTAACTCTGCCATTCAGTTTTTTTTTTTTTTTTTTGATAGGCAGAGTTAGACAGTGAGACAGAGAGAGACAGAGAGAAAGGTCTGACTTTTTCCGTTGGTTCACCCACCAAGTGGCCACTACGGCCAGCATGTTGCAGCCGGCGCACTGCGCCGATCCAAAACCAGAAGCTAGGTGCTTCCTCCTGGTCTCCCATGAGGATGCAGGGCCCCAGGACCTGGGCCATCCTCCACTGCCTTCCCAGGCAGCAGCAGAGAGTTGGACTGGAAGAGGGGCAACTGGGGCAGAATCCGGCGCCCCAACCGGGCCTAGAACCTGGGGTTCCAGCACCACAGGCAGAGGATTGGCCTAGTGAGCCGCGGTGCCGGCCAACTCTGCCTTTCAAATAAGTGAATAAATAAATATTGTAAAAAATTAAAATACTATTTTAAAATAATGTCTTCTAGGTAATAGCTTCTAGGTAATAGCTTCTAGGTAATAGTTCATGAAACTCTGAGACTAGCGACTTACAAAAATGTTAAGTGCTTAGCAGCCCTTCCTAAATGTTTTTCCTTGTGAAAAGTATGGTATCATTTGGACATACTCCCTTCGTGGAAACAGAACCATTTCCATAGACACCACCACTTAGCACTGAGTAACAGAGTGAGGAACCACAGATAATAGCTTTTGAAAATGTCAATTGATTTGCATTGTATTTGCCACTACCGTTCTTTTGTCTGTTTCTGTCAAGTAAACCTTATACAAAATGAAGATAAGTTAAAAAGATAGTGTCCTGTAAAAAAAAGGAAAAAGCCATATGTGACATATTAAAAACAAAATGGGCTTGTCACTTAAATTTCAAATGTATAACATGGTTGCAAGAACATTGTATTTGTGGAATGAGAAGCCACTCTCCACCCACATTCATTGAATGTGCCATTTCAATCCACTGAAGTTGTATCAAGAGAAAAAATAATTACATCACTAGAAATATTCTGTGTCCAAAAAAACTAGTAGTTTTTGTCTGAAAATTTCTTAGTTTAACTAGGTATAGATTTCCAGACTGACAGTTTTTCCTTTCTGCATGTGGAAGATATTGTATTAGCTCCTGGTGGTGATGATATTGACAAGATGTCTAATTTTTGTCCTTTCTTTATACACTATCTTCTCTTTTTCTGTCTGGCAGTTTTTAAGTTATTCCCTTTGTGTGTGATATAACAAAATACGATGAATTTTCATTTTTCTCCTAGGGATTCTGTCTCATTTTTCAGTTGGAGGGTACATGCCTTCTGTTCTCTGCATTATGTCTTTGGCATTGTCTCTGCCGTTTTCTCTGTCCCCTTCTTCTATTTTAGAAATTTTGGTCTGTCTATTGCTGTGTCTCCTCTTTCTTAATCTCTCTCTTCACTTTCTCCTCTTCCTCATCTCCTCCTCCCCCCTTCTCCTCCTACTGCTTTTCCGTGTCTGTACTATTATGAACATCTTGTTTATTTTATCAGTTATCGTTGCAGGCCTGTTTAGTCTGCTGCTTACCCATATTTTGAGTTTATTTCTACTTTGATTTTATTTCAAGTTTATTGTTCCTTTTTAAAGTTTGTGCTTAGTCCTTTTTTAGCGTACCTGCATAAACCCATTTCTTTCTAGTGGATTCCATGCCCTTATCTTTCTGAACATGCCATTGATCTAAAGTCTCTTTCAGATGGCTTTATTATCTACAACTCCTTAGATTTGAATTCTCAGTATCTGTATGTCCTCACACTTTCGTGGTGGTAGGTTTTATATAATTTTTGTCTAAACTCCTGTTTTGTTTTCCCCCATTCTCTTCCTATGGTATGTTTATATTCACCCCTCATTGAGATCTTTGGCTTTCTCTGGTTTGGGGCCAATTTTTTTAATGTTTATTTTCAACTTAGATTTTTTTTTCATCCAAGTGGTGCAAAATCAGAATTTACAAATGGTACCTGATGGGCATTCCGTTAGTAATTCTAGAGTCAGAAAGTAACCTGCTTTTATCCTTTGTCTTCAGATTGGCTCTTCCCAGCTTTAATTTGCAAACTGGATGGCCTTTTTATTCCAGTTGTGTTTTGTTTCTTTGTTTTTTAATACCAGGAGGTAAGTCATTTCCATCTCCCTCTACAGTGGTCCTGCAGATTATGATGGAGATGCTGCCACTGGGGGCAGCAGGACTTCAGCCCCTGCTGGACACTTTGTTACTTCTGTGTTTTTGGCACCTAGAGAATCTGCTCCTTACTTTTTAGTTCGAATATAATTTTCTTGATGTGGTTACTGAATTGCATCCAATATTTCTGTTTGGAATGAAATGGGGACTTTCTGTCCATTGCCACAACTCCATCCTGTCAGGGAAGTTTTTTCTGGACCCACTGTTGGTAGTGGTTGCATTCAGCAGGTAACTCAGGTTAAGTGTAAGTAAGTGTGTGTTTATAATTTTCTTGTGATCTATTGAAGATTTTAAAAAAGTAGAATTTATGAAATTTGTTTCTTACTTAATGATAATATAAAAATTGCTATTTTTACAACTTTGTTTGCTTATGTTAAATTCAATACCTGAAAGCCTGTATAACAATTTTGAGAAATTGCTGGATTTGAAAGCTTTTGATATGGGTATTTGGTACAGTGGTTAAGATGCTCACATCATATCTCAGTGTGCCAAAGTTTGCGTCCTGGCTCCACTCCCAGTTTTGCCTTCATGTTAATGTACAGCCTAGGAAGACTCAAGTACTTGGGTCCCTGCCACCCATGTGGGAGATTGGAATTGAGTTCTCAACTGCTAGTTTCAGTGTGGTCCAGTTCCAGCAGTCGGCAGGCATTGGAGAGTGAGCCAGGGGAAGAGAGCTCTCTGTATGCCTCTGCCTTTTTAATAAATAAAATAAATGCTTAAAAATTAGATATCCCATTTGTGTGCCATCATTTACATAATCATTAATTTTCATCTTTGTTTGTAATAATAGATACCAGTTTGCTCACAGTTTTGTCAACAGAAATATTATATTATTTCCTCTTTTTATATCTTTGAGGGATCTATAAATGTAATTTTTCCTTATGAAGGTATTTTTTGTTTGTTTTAGGGACAGATAGAGCTCCTATCCACTGAGTAATTGCCCAAATCCCCACAATTACCAGGGAAGGACTTAGCCAAAGCCAGGAGCCAGAACTGGAAACCCAATCCACATCTCTCCCGTGGATGGCAAGGACTCAACTACTTGAGAGCACATTAACGGGAAGCTAAATCAAGACTGGAGTTGAAACTTGAACCAGGCACTCTTCTATGGGATGCAGTCATCTTCACCTCCAGGCCAAACTCCCATGCCAAAATTGCACTCATTTGAAGATTTAGGTTAGTTAGCATTTCTGACAGTGGAGAATATGGTCCATTTCGTTATAAAGAGTATGGCAAAAAAAATAATAAGCCATTGTCCCATTTGATTAAGAATAACCATTTTTTAGACTTATTTTTCACTTCCTTTCTCTTTTCCAGACATGCAAAGAAAAAATAATTGCAGATATATGGACAACAGCAATGAAAGGCCAAGCAGTCAGAGAGAAGCATTTCATTTCCTTTTCACATTTCAAGCCCTTTAAGCCAGAAAAAGAAACAATGTTTAATGAGTGGAGTAGACCACCTTCATAATTGGAGAAGGATCAACAAGTATGTCATCTGTGACACTATACTTTGAGACTAATCCTCAAAAAATGGCTCCTTAGTAAAGTACACAGATTATTTGAATTATAACCTTATACAGTATCTGAATATTTTAGAGGTCTGATTTTATATACTTTAAAAAATAAATTTCTAGTGTTCTAAATGTTTTAAGCTAATCACTGAAATGATTTTCAAAGTGAAATCATTTTGTATAAAGAAATGAAATCTTAAGTGTATCTTATTCACTCATTTATTCATTGACTGTTTATCGAGTACCTACTATGTGCCACTCTCATGGGCTTTTTAGCTAGATCCAAATGCCTTAAAGGGCTAATTCTGAAGCTAGAGTGCTGAAACAGGATTACTTTTATCAGATGCTGAAGAGGATGAGAATCAGATGAAATGGGAAAGTGCCTGTTGGAATTGGTGGCAAAGAGCTCATTGGTCACCTTGGCATGGGCCTTCTGAGACATGGGCAGAAACTGGGGTGAGGTGGGCCAGCAAGGAATAGAGGGATCCCGTGACAGTTCTTTACTTTGAATATGAGAAGCAATAGCTGAAGGAAACTGGGATCAATCTAGGTTTTCTTAAAGTTAGGAAGATAATGTACCTGTTTGTGCATGCATGGGTAAAGACTAATTGGGAAAATAGGGACTGTGCCAGAGAGATGACGACAGAGTGAAATCCTGGATGCAGGATTGGGCAACATCCAGACCACTGACTCAGGTGTGCCCATTGTGAGATATTGAAAGAGAAGCGATTGGCCGGCGCCATGGCTCACTAGGCTAATCTTCTGCCTGTAGCGCCGGCAATCCGTGTTCTAGTCCCGGTTGGGGCACCGGTTCTGTCCCAGTTGCTCCTCTTCCAGTCCAACTCTCTGCTGTGGCCCGGGAGTTCAGTGGAGGATGGCCCAAGTGCTTGGGCCCTGCACCTGCATGGGAGACCAGGAGGAAGCACCTGGCTCCTGGCTTTGGATCAGTGCTGCACACCAGCCGTGGCAGCCATTTGGGGGGTGAACCAATGGCAAAAAGGAAGACCTTTCTCTGTCTCTCTCTCTCTTTCTCACTGTCTAACTCTGCCTGTCAAAGAGAGAGAGAGAAAGAGAGAGAGAGAGAGAGAAGCGATTAACATGGACATAGGTATTTTCCTGATTAATTGAGATTTGAAACCAGTTCAGAATGTAAGAGATTTAAGCAGAGAGAAGTAATGAAATCATTCATTTAAAAAATAGGAAAGAGAGCCTAATGGGACTGGATTTCCTGGCTGATGTTCAAGGCCCTACTTAAGAGTGATTACAGTTATGCAGATTTTATTCTGCAAGCTTTGGTTACTCTGTTGCAGACACAGAATGGCAGATGGTTGGATTCTACCAAGGGTTAGAAAGGAAGAAGAGAGAAGCTAGGAAACTGCAGGATCCTTTTTTTTTTTAAGATTTATTTATTTATTTGAAAGTTAGAGTTACACAGTTACACACAGAGAGAAGGAGAGGCAGAAAGGGCAAGAGAGAAAAAGAGAGGGGGGGAAGAGAGAGAGAGAAAGAGAGAGAGGTCTTCCATCCAATGATTCACTCCCCAGTTGGCCACAATGGCCGGAGCTGCACCGATCCGAAGCCAGGAGCCGGGAGCTTCTTCTGGGTCTCCCAAGAGGGTGCAGGGGCCCAAGGACTTGGGCCATCTTCGACTGCTTTCCCAGGCCATAGCAGAGAGCTGGATCGGAAATGGAGCAGCTGGGTCTCAAACTGGTGCCCATATGGGATGCTGGCACTGCAGGCCAGGGCGTTAACCCCCTGTACCACAGCGCCAGCCCCACTGCAGCATTCTTATAAAGGAGCGATTATGAAGTGTCCA
This sequence comes from Sylvilagus floridanus, assembly GCA_949820135.1. NCBI lineage: Eukaryota > Metazoa > Chordata > Mammalia > Lagomorpha > Leporidae > Sylvilagus > Sylvilagus floridanus. Next base: position 56,813,517 of record OX463226.1, on the reverse strand, counting down.
CTAAGATGGATATTGTAGGCTGAAAGGTAGCATGAGAACAGAAGTATTGGTACCTGCCAACTTAATGGGATTTGGAGTCCCTTGGCAATTTTTTAGCTTTACCCTTAGGGTTAAGTCCGAAGGAGTGTGTGCCAAACTGTACATCTTCTCCCTCTCTTATTCCCACTCGATTTTTAACAGAGATCAATTTTTCAATTGAATTTAAACACCTAAGAATAATTCTCTGTTCAGCCTCTTTCTTTCTTGCCTCTCTCCTGACTCTAGCTTTTAAATAAGATTTAAAGGTACATTTTAAAAGTCACTTTATGTTTTATTTCCTGTTTTACAAAGTTCTTGAATTAGTTTTTATTCATACTTTTTTTTTTTTTTTACAGGCAGAGTGGACAGTGAGAGAGAGAGACAGAGAGAAAGGTCTTCCTTTTGCCGTTGGTTCACCCTCCAATGGCCGCTGCGGACGGCGCGCTGCGGCCGGCGCACCGCGCTCGTCCGATGGCAGGAGCCAGGAGCCAGGTGCTTTTCCTGGTCTCCCCATGGGGTGCAGGGCCCAAGCACCTGGGCCATCCTCCACTGCACTCCCGGGCCACAGCAGAGGGCTGGCCTGGAAGAGGGGCAACCGGGACAGAATCCGGTGCCCCGACCGGGACTAGAACCCGGTGTGCCGGCGCCGCAAGGCGGAGGATTAGCCTATTGAGCCACGGCGCCGGCCCATACATTTTTTTAAATCCATGAATCTGAGGCATCTTCAAAAAGTTTTTGAAAAATGTGTATGATGAAACTATGCATGCATTTTAAAATCTTTTTTCACTAAAATAAATATATTTTAATTCTATCCAGACAATTTTTAAGGTCTCCTTCTCCTAATACACCTTTATAAAATAACTGAAAATAAATAAAACACATAATCTCGTGTACACACAGGAAAATGCATTTGTGCCAGGAACAAATGGACATGCTTCTCATAGGCTGGCAAGGATGTAGGGCAAAAATCTGAAGGGATCCCTTTCTGCCAGTTTTAATTGGCCCTTGTCTGACCTCAAGCACCAAGGCAGTATCCTTTTAATTCAGCCCAGGCCAAGTACCATTACCCTTCAGTGATGAGCTGGAATCTTCCAAAATCTGTCCACAAAATCCCATCATTTGAATATCCAAGAGAGACACATGTAATGGAGTTGTGATTTGCTTGAGTGGTATGGGGCTCTTTCTGGAGATGAAGGCCAGTTTGGTCTGAGACCCCTGGGTCCTCTGGAAAGTGAATGCACATGGAGTAAGGTGCCAATGGGCTAATAGGATGGTCCTGCCAAAGTTGTCGGGTAGTATGCATCAATTGGCGTTTCCTTGGGCCATGGAAATATCCAAAGATACTAAAAGCCATATATTCCAAAGCAAAGCAATTCTGTTTGATTACAAATACATCTAGAAAGTCTTGGAGTTCAAGTCTGAACAAATTGGAAGTCCCTAAGAATGAAGAACCAAAGACATTTCAATTATTTAAGAAGCTTCTAACACATAAGATTGACTGTGCACCCACTGTGGCGCTCAAAGCTGGTGGACAACCAAGAAAACCAAGTAAAAAGTCCAGTGTTGTGCTTGTCTATATTGGAGGGGTGATAATGCAGGCATATGAGGGCTCACTAGGGGGGGAGCAAGAGATCCTAATTGAGGAAAGTGAAGTGAGGCACACAGGTACCAGACCACCAGGAGGTCTTGAATAGAGCAGGGAGCTTTATGTGAGCAATATGGTGATATTTGCATGTGAGTTACTTCAAAAATGTTCATGCCGTGGCATGGAAAATGGAATTAAAATATAACTTTATTTTGGTGCAGAAACATTTTGAAACCCATACATATGAGGTGTCTTCAAAAAAGTTCAGGAAAAATGTGCATTATGAAGAAACTGCATGGATTTCAAAATATTTTGTAGTTAAATTAACTTTTTAAAAAAATTCCATTTTTCCATGGCCATTTTGAAATACCCTGTATCTCTTGGTTCTCAATGCTAGTGTGAGCTATGAATGATCACTTCAGCAAGTTGTAGCATAGTTTAATAAATGTTGTAAATATATACACATGAAAATACAAATTAATTTATTCTGAAAAATATATGCCATTTAAGTATGTAAGGATGTGACTATCTATATACATCTTATAATAATGTAAAAAAGACTCTGGTTGGATACCCACATCCTATTTAAGAGTACCTGGGTTTGAGTTCTGGTTCCAGCTCACAATTCTAGCTTCCTGCTAGTGGGTCCTGAGAAGCGTCAGGTGGTAACTCAGGAAGTTGTTTCCCTGACATCCACGTGAGAGACTTGGATCGCTTTTGCTGTGGCTGCACATTTGGGAAGTTAACTAGTGAACCAATGTAAGAGAGCTTTCTTTCTTTTTTTCTCTCTGTCCTTCGTCAAATAAAAATTAAACAGAAAGTTACTAAAAGCCACCCTAGCAAGTAATATTCCAGATGATAAATATTTATGTAAATATACAAAATAGATGGTAACAGTATAAACAGAGAAATAAGGTACATATTTAAATACACAGGGTAATGGAAAAAGTTTGGGGAAATTTGATGTAAAACTTACTTTATGACATAGGAATACAAGACAAAGGAAATTGAAGACCATCTTTGAGAAGAAAAGTTTCTACCAATCTAGAATACTCACAACACCAAGTCATTTTTTCCTAAAACTAATAGACAGTATTTTTTTCTGTCAATCTAAGCTTTTGAGAAGGCAAAGAGACAAAATACTCCTACTACTCTTCTTGTGCTGTGTAGGATTCAACTCAGGTTCTTGTCTCTGCCAGCGATAAGAATTCAGAGACAGATACAATGCAGGAATGGGAGCAGGATTTATTTAAAGATTAGAGAAAATACTCAGAAGTGAATGTGGGCATCATCTTGAGGAAAACCCACACCAGTGAGGAAAGAAATGGTCCCACCTCAGTTCAGTGGTCTCCTTAATTGGGTAGAGGGTGGTGCTGTAATTGAATATGCAAAGGGCGTGGAGTGCTCTGGGAGAGTTTTCCTGTGTCTCATGTGGAGCTCCACATTCACATGTTCATTATGGCATCTTCTTCATCATGGAGGAGGCTTAGATGCATCATGGGAGAGTACGCTGAAATAGGCATGGGAGGGGGTGGAGTTAGAGGTGTAGGCTATGAAGCAGAAACTGCAGGAAATCTCTCAACTCCTCTGCTCCTATCCGAACCCCTGTCTAGCCCGTTTTGCTGTCACCTGGGCCAGCACTTGCAGACAGATTCCTGAGGCCAACTGGTGAGAAAGTTCACCTCTACAAGCCTCTTGACAGAGGTCCAGGATCACAGGTGCAGCAGCCAGGAAGGGAGCAAGCTCCATTGCATCCACGTGGAGAGTCTCACACCAACCCACACATTCTGTAAGGGAGGGAGCTCCCTTTTCTGCCCCCTTTGTTTATTAGTGCCTCTGGCTGGATCTAGAAACCAAGTTAATGCAATGTCGATTAAAAACAAAAAGCATTACTTTCATTAAACTTATATATATGTGAAGTTCTTTAATTAAAAAAAATTAAAAAAAAAATAAATCCTAAGAAATGACCAAAGCACGACACTTTTATTTGGATTCCTAAATTGCCAGTTCCCAGATTTTTTTTTTATATGAACCTCTGTTTACTTGTTTTATTCCCTATGTGATTGTTAGCTAGGCACCCAGAAATTTGCATTTCATAGATGAAACAAGACCCAAGCTGTAATTATATTGGTAGACACAAGATGTCACTATGAGCTCGAAGTTTTTGTTTTTGAGTCTGGGAGAGATAGGGACTCCCATGCACTGGTTTACTCTGCAAATACCCACAGTGGCTGGGATGGGCCTGGGCAAAGCTGGGAGCTGGAGAACACAATTCAGTTCTCCCTCGTAGGTGGCAGGAACCTATTAGCTGGGCCATCACCACTGCCTCCTAAGGTCTGAATGTGTGAGAAACTGGAATCAATTATTGAGTTGGGAAGAACTCCACTGTGGGACATGGGTGCCTTAACTACTAGGCTAAATGTTCGCTCCTGACTGAGACAAAATGCCATCACCACCTTGTTAGGAGCTTGCACATAATAAAATGATAATGAATCAATGATACATGATAATGAGTTTACTTTCTAATTAGAGTAATTAGTAATATGGTAAACTTCTGGTGTCATACTGATGGAAATACATACCTAGAAAATTTAATCCAGCTTGCAAAAGGCTAAGTAATGACAATATTGAGAAAAGCTTAAATAGTGCACTGTTGTCAGTAGGAGATGTATGCTGAGAAGGAATACTGTTTTACCCTTTATGCAATTGATTAGCTGGCCCAATATTATCCCCCCCCCCCAAAAAAAAAGGCAACAATTCATCAAGGAAGTAAGTGACCTAATAAAAAATGGAAAAAATTATGCTATTTGGTAATTGTCAAGGTTATTTAGAGTGAACTTCTTAAGATATGTTCTGAAGAACATACATGGAGAATTACAATTAACGTAATTTGTCTATTTCACAATACTAATACTATACAGAGTAATACCTGCTTAGCTGAGGGTAATGATCCAGAATTGAAGCCATTTTGATAGCAAAAGGAAATGAATTTTAGCAGAGGGATCTCAGACAGCCATAAATTTTTTGGAAGCAATTAACAGTGTATATATGAAGATTACAAACTGAGAGTTTCACGTCTGAAAAGAGATTAAACTGAGTAAGTAAAAGGTTAAAACTGGAGAACTGTTGCCTATGATTAATGTAAAATATTTCAGAAAAATATGAAATTTTTATAAAAATAAGCTACATAATAGCAAAAATAAATTAAATAAGGAATTACCAAGCACAATTGAAAATAGAATAACAGTTAAACAGAGGAGAAAAGTATATTTTGGACAAAAAAACTTGAATAGAATTTTAAAGAGTTGAAGGATATATATATATATAAAATTTAGTATACTTTGATGAAATTCAATCAGTTTATGTTTCATAATAGGGAAATTAAAAATGAACTTTAGGGGTCGGCATTGTGGTGCAGTGGGTTAAAGCCCCAGCCTGCAGTGTGCAGAATCCCCTATGGGTGCTGGTTTGAGTTCTGGCTGCTCCTCTTCCAGTCCAGCTCTCTGTTATGGCCTGAGAAAGCAGTAGAAGATGGCCCATCTCCTTGGGTCCCTGCACCCGTGTGGGAGACCCAGAAGAAGCTCTTGGCTCCTGGCTTTGGATCAGTTCAGTTCAAGCCGTTAAGGTCATTTGGAGAGTGAACCAGCAGAAAGGAAGACCTCTCTCTCTCTGGCTCTACCTCTCTCTGTAACTCTGTCTTTCAAATTAATAAAATATTAAAAATGAACTTTGAATACACAATATCATTTAGAATTTATTAGTACCTCCACTAAATATCATCTTTCATAAACTGTTTCCTTGAAATAACTAATGAAGCAAAGTATTGCTAACTATATAGTTACATATATATATAGTATATGTACTATATATATAGTACATACAGAGAGGAGTAAAATTATAATTCTTAGCTATATCAAGTATGCTGGATTTTCTCATAAAATAAAAACTATCATTCAGTATTTTTAAATGAAAATCATCAGTTTTCTTTTAACACCAGTTATATCAAATCAGGTTACCAGTAACATTTTGTTCTTTAATGACTTATAATTCTATACCATACAGGTGTATATGTCTGTCGTTACAAATAAGACCAAATGAAAAGTGAGAATGACATTGTTAATTTTACCAAGAAGTTAACCATAAACAAGTTGGAACTATTTTACTGAGATAGTCTGTATTGTTACATTTGAAATCAATACAAAGAAATTAACAGAATGTTAGCAAAAAAATATTGTGTAACTGATAGCCAAATAGAAAAACCTACAATTCCTTCAGTACAGCATAATATAGCTCATTAGAATGAAATGACTATTTTTTAAATTTTTATTTGAATTTTAATTAATATTTAATAGATTCAGTATGATTTGTAGACACAAGCCTATGAACATAATGTTATTCCCATTCTTCTTCCCTCCCTCCCACCCTACTTCCTTCTACCTTTCTTTCCCTTTTTTTAGTTTTTGAGGTAACATTTTTAAAATTTACATTAGAGTAAAAGGGTGTATCACTTCACTGAATAAGAAGTTTAACAAGTAAAAAGGAAAAAGTCTGGGGCCCGTGCTGTGGTGTAGCGGGTAAAGCTGCCGCCTGCAGTGCCCACATCCTATATGGTGCCGGTTCGAGTCCCAGCTGCTCCACTTCCAATTCAGCTCTCTACTATGGCCTGAGGAAGCAATGGAAGATGGCCTAAGTCCGTGGACCCCTGCGCCCGTGTGGGAGACCTGGAAGAAGCTCCTGGCTCCTGGCTTCAGATTGGCACAGCTCTGGCCAATGAGGCCAACTGGGAAGTGAACCAGGAGATGGAAGACCTCTCTCTCTGCCTCTCCTCTATGTAAGTCAGACTTTCAAATAAAATAAATAATTATTGAAAAAATAAAAAGCAAAAAGACTGTAGTTTAGTGGTAATAAAGATAACGACTATAAATAATAATTGAATATATAAATGACCATTTCACCTATATTTAGTGTTTTTGGTCAATTAATTATTCATAATTTCTGTCAATAAAATACAACCAATGACAATGTAACATCTAAATATTGCCTGTGTGGTTATCAGATAATAATGAAGCTCATTTAGACTTTAACCCATTTCCTCTCTACAGTTTATCTACAAGAATAATTTTATGCAGATTGCAATGTAAATATACATTACATTTTTTTGTTCTCTATTAGTTAGCATAGATCAGAGACAACATATAGTATTTGTCTTTTGTGGACTGGCTTATTTCCCTAAATATAAGGTTTCCAGTTGCACCCATTTTATTGTGAAAGACAGGATTTCATTCTTCTTCTATGGCTGAGTAAAATTCCATAATGTATATGTATGTATATGTAATCCAGTCATAGTTGATGGACAACTGGGTTGATTCTATTTCTTATTCTATATGAACTACAATAACCATGGAGATACAGATAAGTTCCGAGGAGTGGAATGATTGAGTCTTAGCATAGATCTATTTTCAGCTTTCTGAGAATCTCCATACCGTCTGTCACAATGGCTGTACTAGCTTGCATTCCCACCAACGGTGGATTAGGGAACTTTTTTCCACATCCTTGCCAGCATTTATTGTTTTTTTATTTCTGTGTGAGAGACATTCCACCTGGGGTGAGGTGAAACCTCTTTAGAATCCCAGGTAAAACACTTATGGTGGAGCCCAGCTGTGCATGGGAGGAATGGGATTCTCCAAGGAGATGAACACCAGCTTGGTCTGAGGCTTCAGGGTCTCTAGATTGAAGAGTGTGCCTGGTAAGATGACACCTGCCTTTGGGTCTGTCCTACCAGAGCTGGACTGCATTGTGCACTCTTAGGGTCTCCTAGGAAAGAAACTGCCCCAAATGCTGAAGAACACTCATTTCAGTGCAAGTAACTTTGATCAGCTCTATCTGAATCTAGAAACCCCTACCACTCTGAAAAGATTATTGTCTTGGATTGGAATCATTTTTGTCATGGGGACAAGTGGTGGGGGGAGGGAAGAACTACCTGAAGCAGGTCCTCTTGTCTGAGGAGAGCACCCAGCATGGGAGAGTAGCCTAAGAAAGCTTCCTGGTGATTGCAATGCCTGTCTACCAATGAGACTCACTGCTGCAAACTCTGCCTTTGGGATAAACAGTACAAAGAGCCATGGTTTACATGAAATGAACCTTGACACTCAGGACATTGGATGGAAAGCAAGGCAGGGGTTGGTATATGAAAGTCTTGCTGCTTAGAAGGGCCAATAAATGCTGGTTGTCATGTGCCAGCAGTGCAACCCCACATTCCTAACCATCTCTCAAGTGGGGTCACTAGGTCAAAAGGGTATAGAAGTCTGATTGCTTTGATGCACATTTAATCCTACTTTGTGAAAAGATTGTGCTGGTTAAATCAGCCACATTCAGCCTGTTAAGCAGGCTGGGTTGCTCACAGAGCAATTCCGGCTGCCGTGGGTTCTGAGCAACTGGTTCCAGGGTTGCTGACTCCAGGTGTTTTGGAGTCCATCTGTCCCAGACCTAGCTCTTGCTGGGGAGGTAGAATCTTGTAGGGTGTCAACACATTTCTTAAGACAAACCATGATCTTTGCTGAGCCTGGTGCCGCCTGGCTGCTTCTTACTTGTTTGAAACAGGCTTCAGAAAGCTTTCCCTTGGTGTGGGGCCTTGTCCTGCCCTGACTTCTTTGCTTTTTTTTTTTTTTTTGGTGGCTAAATATCTTCAGGACTTAGTGAGCAAGAGGTTCAGCCAGGTGCAACGCTATGAACCACACCAATAGGAGAAAGACCGAGTAACGTCTGGGAGAAGAGGAGAGAGTGGCTTGAAACTTGCACTTTTGAAGGCCTGATCTCTTCTCCCATGGGCAGTGGGCTGTTGAGCAGCATCTGGTGGGAAGGGCTCCGCTCCATCCAGGGGACTGCACGTTGCTCTCAAGCTGGAGCAGAGAAGTCTCAGCCTTTTTCCTTATGCTGAGCATCTGTCTTCTTCTCTAAGTGGTTCTGGTTCTGAGTGAACCTTCCTCTGCTCTGTGGAGCAGAGAGGGCCTGTTAAGGGGTTGCCTCCTTAACAGAATGAATGAATTCTACCAGTGGGCTATGTCCCAAGACTGACAGTCATGTTTCAAATCTTGGAGAATTCTGTGTGGACTTTTCCCTTTTGGGATTTGAGCTTTATGTGTGACATATTTCCCTTGGGATCACAGAAGGCAGTACATAAATGTCCCTCTGGGGTCACCCTGTCCTAGAGTTTCCACGACTTGTGGGATACCAGGGGCTGCTGCATGTGTAGCCAGGCTTGTCTTACCACAGCTCTGGGGGCAGCCATGGCCCATCATATTAGAGGGGGAACTTCTGTGCCTCCCTGACCAGACAGGACTGCTAGTGCTGGAGGAAAAGCCTCTGTCTCTGATTCTCTGATCACTTAAGAGGGGAGCCTGCAATCCTGGCACTGACTTAACTCCAGTGACACTGAGTGTCTCACTCTGCTGTAGTATTGACACCAGTATTCTCCACTTAGCAAACCTCTGAAAGCCATGCAGTTTTTTCATAGTATACATTTTTCATCAATTTCTTAAAGACTCCCTGTGTGCATAGATTTCAAGGTTATTTTGCATGAAAATAAATTTGCTGTTTAATTCCACTTCCTGTGAACTTTATGGCTTGAGTTTTTTTCAGAAATGAGAGATGCTCCCATGAAGGTCCTTAGAGCACAGTTACTGTGGATTCATCTGTCCGGAATGGTGCAGGGCTCTGTTTACACATCTGGAGTCACAGCCTCTGTTGAGGATGCTGGAGACCCAGAAATCAGTTCTGGGAACAGCACAACTCTGAGTCTTGCTCCACAAAGGCTCATGACCTTCTTCTTTCTGCTCTCCAACTCACTGAGCCCATGGCCCTAGCTGTGATGAGGGGCAGGCAGACTGAAAAATCACTGGGATCCAGATTTCACTACCTTTGGCGTTTCCAAGGATCCATCATGGTGATGTGGTACAAAACAGCTGTGTCCAGCCCCCAGTTGCTTCCTGGCCACTGTCTCGAAATTACCATGAGATCTGAAAGGCTATAATCTTACTGTCCTTGGAGCCCAGCACTGTAAAGTGTTAAGTTAAACCCCATTTTTTTAATTTAGAGATTAAACTAGGGAAACCAGGTAGTCATGGGTGAACCTGAATAAACTCTGTAGGGAAAATCCTAAAGTTTAATGGTTAGCAATCTTTCTTCCTTTCCACCCTCCCTCTAATGCAGATGTTGTGAAGGGCTCATTTTACAGGAAAAGAGTGTCTCCATGGGCTGTAATGTGTAACTGATGGCTGGAGAACACCTCTCACCTGAAAGTGTGCTAATAACCAAACAGGAATCTGCTACCACTATTTTTGTCTGCTTTCTAAAAGTCACAATTCAACCACATTATTATCTATGTCTTCTAGAGGAAAAACATTTGGAATAAGTAAACTTTTTTCCCAATGAAATAGAAAAATCTTTGCCCTACTTAAATTTCCTTGGGCAGTTTTCTCATCTTTACAGTTTATACTTATTTGGAAGTGATGATAAAAATATATTCAGCTTATTTTTGTCTTTACACCTATAAACTTTTCATATCCTGAACTGAGAGAGGACTGGCTTGGTTTCATAGAATAGCTTCCCTGTGCTGCACAGTGACCTCTCTCTTCACAGTGGTAAGTTGGTTTGCCACTCAATCCATATCAGCAGCTGTGTAAATTCAACCGAGAGTCTTTCCCTGGGAACTTTAAGATGCAGCATTGCATCATCTTTATATTTATATTCTTGCTAGTTTTAAAACATAGTGAAATAGAAGACTAAAAATGATTGAGGACCAAGATATTTTTGAAATGTGCAATACATGCGGAAAGGTATAAATAAAACATGCAGTTCTCCAGTGGATTTTCTATAATGCCAAATTGATCATAAAGAGAAACTGAGAAAATAAAAACTTTTATTATATTTTAACATTGAAGTTCATAACCTGAAATAAATATATAAGGAGCAGTTCCCATAGGCATAAAGCTTATCTTCAAAACATGTTAAAATTGACTGAACCAGTGTACTTTTTTGATTGCTTGTAGATTTTAGTGATTAAAAAGTGTTAGATTTAGCAGTGATGAAAAAAATGTGCACATTTTCTTCAAGAGCACATGGATAAGCATGTTGCAATCTAATCTTAAAATTCCATAGGGTTCTTCATTAGCTGGGTGATCTCTGTCCTACATTGTGTTTCCAGTACAGTTTCCCACAAATGATAGTCTTGAGATTCCTCTTTTTCACACAATGCATTTGACAAGAGACTTCCAAAGTATTGCATTCAAGCAGTTCTTGTGTTTGAACGTCTCTTTGCCACAGACTCAGGGCTCAAGACATCAGGAAACAGCATAAGCATACTTGGGAGAGGCCTGGCCAAACAATACCTCATTTGTGGTTTGTAATGGGATTCTAAGATGTCAACCTACAAGGGGTCTTCAAAAAGTTTTGAGGGGCCGGCACTGTGGAGTAACAAGTAAAGCCGCCACCTTCAGGGCTGACATCCCATATGGGTGCAGTTCGAGTCCCAGCTGCTCCACTTCCAATCCAGCTCTCTGGCATGGCCTGGGAAAGCAGTAGAAGATGGCCCAAATCCTTGGGCCTCTGAACCCACATGGGAAGACCTGGAGGTCTTGGAAGACATTTGCTGGACTCCTGCTCCTTCGCTGTGAACTTTGGGAGAGTCGAATAGTTTTAGTTTTGCTATTTCTCAGAAAAGAATTAATACTGAGTGAGAAAACAATTCAGTTTGGATGTGACAGCGATTTGATGTGAAACACATTGACTTCTGAGATGCACAGTTGGCTCCCTGCTCCTAGTTTCAAAAAGTTCTGGTTAGCAACCAGAAAGTGGATTCTTGACAAAACAATTGGAGCCAAGCAAACATAATCCAGGGCTAGGGGAGCATGATATGTTGTCCTTGTCACACAATGCAGCTGACCTAAGGCCTATGCTAAATTAATTACAATCTTAAAGGACAATAGACAAATTACAGTCTTAACATTAATCCAAGTGCAGCCTATCTGTTTTAAGCTTGTGTGATCATGCTGGGGAGTTTCTGTGTTCTGCTAAGTGGAATTTAGTGTAATGTTATTGTCTGAGTTGTAGGCTATAGTTAGTTTTAGAGCAGAGTCTCACATTGGGGGGTGCTTTCTCAAGATGGAGTCTCAGGTGTTCTATTATGGAATCCCTGCTGTAAAGGTGTCACTTCATTATTTTATTCCATGAATTATAATTCATTAATTTAAGTTTTCATTTTGATACTTAAATTGCTCTAGATTTAGCCAATGGGAGCCCAGCTCCTGTGTACTTTTGATGGGTTCCTGTTGATATTAGAATGTTTTCTTACTTTCTGTAAACCAGATGTCTGGACTTACCTTGTACTTTACTTGCCGGGACTTCTTTCCTGTGGGTCTCTGGTTCATTTTGGTGGAGAACTGCACTTATAAACCAAGGTCTCAATGTTATTAGTGTTCATTGATACTGCTTTGTTATATCACTTAAGCCTTAAGAAGCCTTAAGAAAAAAAAAAAACTAGGAGATATTTATATGTATATACATACTTTTGTTTCCATATTTATATCTATGTCCATCCACCATTTATTTACCTACCTGTCACCATCTATCCCAAAGATCCTAGTTACATTAATATCCATACTTCTAACACTGTAAATTGTAATTTAGTGTTTCCCCTTTCTATAATTATAATTTCCTTTCCAGTAGTGAGAAACCTGCATTCATTATTTTCAACACATGTATTTATTCATTACCAAAGTTTAGAATTAACAAAAAGTAATTTGAAGATTTATTTCTGTACCATTATGAAAAGCAAATGTGCTCACAACTGTTTAGTATGTTTATAGGTGTTTTGAAGGTAAAATTCAAGTACAACTTAAAGGGTCAGTTCTAGAATTCGACAAACGCACATATTCATGTCACTATATCCCCATCAAGATAGATGATACTTGTATCATCATAGGAAGTTTATTTGTGGCCATACCAAGCCAACCTTCTACAGATTGATTTGACCTGTTGTATGACTTTATATAAATTCAGTCATCCAGAACATTCTGTTCTGTGTTTGGCTTCTTTCAAGAGACTCAGCCCTGTTGATGCAGGCTTACTATGATGTCCTTCCCTTTTGAGATAGACCATCTATTCCCTGGGGGTGGCCTGGGGGCTAGGCCTTTCCCCCAGGGTAAACATCTGAAGTAGCATCTGATGGGGAGGGCCAATGGAAGCCTAATAGAACTGTAGCTTGTAAAACACCAGGAACTTGCCTGGTGTTTTGACCAGGAACAAATCATGCTTGCTTACTTCTGAGCTAGTTAATGCTGTGTACTGCTGCTGGGTGAATCAGATTACTAGCTATCGACCCTCTGCCACTGGTCATTCCCTTGAGTAAAAGATAAATGTCACTCCCAAAAAGACTTCAGCGTGTTTTTTTTTTTTTTTAATTAGTGAATGTTATGTGTAAGCCCTCTTAGACTTGGAACTTTGAACTATCATAATGTGATAGTATTCTGTTAAACTGAAATTTGTGTCCTGTTAAGCCTTTACAGTGTTTACCATTTTGGTTATTATGAATAAATCTATAATATTTTTGAAGATTTAATTTATTTGTTTGAAAGATAGTGTTACAGACAAAGAGAGGAAGAGACAGAGAGAAAGTCTTCTATCTGCTGGTTCACTCCCCAAATGCTGCAATGGTTGCAGTGGCTGAAGCTGGGCTGATTTGAAGCCAGGAACCAGGAGTTTCTTCCAGATCTTCTATATGGGTACAGGGACCCCAGCACCTGGGCCAACTTCTCCTGCTTTCCCAGACCCTAGTAGAGAGCTGGATAGGAGGAGGAGTAGCCAGGATGTGAACAGGCATCCATATGGGATGTCAGTGCCATAGATGGGTGTTTAGCCTACTACGCCAGAGTGCTACCTGTAAATATGTAGTATTTTATGTAATATTTTACAAACATTTATTTTAATTTCTCTTGAATAAATATATAAAAGTGGAATAGATATTGTGTGACTAGCCAGTTAAAGTATAGGTGAGCTGGAATTCTTGTACCCCTGCAGTGGAACCCCAGCTCATTAACTGTTGGTTTAATATACCCACCTTCGCAGAATGCATCTGTTGTAACTGGGAACAGGGCTCATGCTCGAACCCCACATCCTTCCTTATAAAAAGAAGTGGAAGATGGGAGAAAGCTCTCTTTCATCTGCAGACTGGCCTCTGGTGGAGCAGCCCACACTTGCCAGTGAATGTGTGTTTCTTCTCTCACTGTTAAATAAGTTCTTTCCTGGAGCTGATGCTATGGTACAGTGGGTTAGGCTGCCATTTACAGTGCTGGCATCCCATATGGGTGCCATTTCAAGTCCCAGCTGTCCCACTTCTGATCCAGCTCCCCGCTAACGCACCTGGGAAAGCAGAAGAAGATGGTCCAAATGCTTGGACTCCTTCACCCACACGGGAGCCCTGGAAGAAGCTCCTGGCTTCTGCTTGGCCTGGCCCTAGCCATTGTAGCCTTTTGGGGAGTCTGTCTCTTCCTTTCTATGACTCTGACTTTCAAATAAATAAAATAAATCTTTAAAAAAAATAAGTTCTTTCCTATCTACATATGGTACTAGTCTCTTGGTGTTTTTACCTCTGCAGGAGACAGGAAACCTTGATTGAGAATTAATACATTTATTGCCCCATCAAAATCAGTGGGCCATAGTACAGGGACGTGTTTAGTTTAGTGAGGAACTGAAAGAACTTTCTCTACCATGATTCTACCACTTTATTCTTATACCAGCAAAGCCTGGGGATTTTTTTTTTAAGATTTATTTTATTTATTTGAAAGACAGAGCCACAGAGAGAGATAGAGATGGAGAGAGAGGTCTTCTATCTGCTGGTTCACTCCCCAGATGGCTGCAATGGCCAGAGCTGTGTCAGTCCGAAGCCAGGAGCCAGGAGCTTCTTCTGGATCTCCCATGCGGGTCAGGGGCCCAAGCATTTGGGCCATCTTCTCCTGCTTTCCCAGGCCATAGCAGAGAGCTGGATTGGGCAGAGAGCTGGATCAGAAGAGGAGCAGCTGGGACTAGAACTGGAGCCCATATGGGATGCCGGCGCTTCAGGCCAGGGCATTAAACCGCTGCACCACAGCACTGGCCCTGTGCCTGGGGATTATAGTAACTCCAGATGCTTGCCTATGTTGGGTGTTGTCAAGCATTTCATTTTAGTCCTTCTAGTAGAAGAGAAGCAGCATGTCTCTGAATTTATCCTTCTGATGGTTCATGATATTGAACACACTCTCATGTAGCATTTCTTTTGTGAAGTGTCAGTAGTTCTATCCATTTCTCTATTGAATTGTCTTTGTATTGTTGATTTGTAGAAATTTTTTTTTATTTGGGAAGCAAGCATTTGTTAGATATGTTTTACCACTACCTTCTCCCAGTCTTTCACTTAAAAATTACCAGGAATTCATGACAATTCAATATTTTAAGGTATTTTATTTATATTTTACTTTAGCATATTTTTGAATAGATGTTTTAAGTGTTTGGGTTTTGGCTATATAACATACAAACATTTTCCTGGTTTTTCTAGTTCTAAATTTATAGTACTCAGATTTGTCAGAGGTATAAGAAACGTTTTAAGACTTATCTCCTAATGTTATCGGATCAAAATTGTGACAGGCTATCTAATCTTGAACAGCCAATAACCAGAGGACAGAGGTACAGGGAGACAGGATCTTTATTAGATTGGCACCCGAGGAAGGGAGACACCCTGACTGAAACAAACTCACCCCCCGATTTGCAAGCTAGCAGGAGACTTTAAAGGAGAAAGATAACTGTACTTGGTCAGGGAAGACAGTACCTCTTGAAATTCTTAGGTGAACAGTGTAAATCACAAGACTAGTCACAGAGAAGTTGCAAGATTAGTAGTTAGTTTTTGTTAGTAAAAAAGTGAAAAGATGGGCCAGGCACAGTGGGTAAAGCTGTTGCCTGCAGTACCGGCATCCCATATGGGCACCGGTTCGAGTCCCAACTGCTCTACTTGTGATCCAGCTCTCTGCTATGGCCTGGGAAAGCAGTAGAAGATGGCCCAACTCCTTGGGCCCCTGCACCTGAGAGGCAGACCTGGAAGAAGCTCCTGGATCCTGGCTTCTGATAGGCACAGCTCTGGCCATTGCGGCCATCTGGGGAATGAAACAGTGGATGTAAGACACCTGTCTCTATCTTTCCCACTCTATCTCTCTTCCTCTCTCCCTCTCTGCCTCTGCCTCTCTGTAACTCTGCCTTTCAAATAAATACAATACATCTTTTTTTAAAAAGTGAAAAGATGTAGCTGGCATTATAGTAGAAGCAGGTTAAACTACTGTCTGTAATTCCAGCTTCCCACATGAACACTGGTTTGAGTCCCAGCTGCTGCACTTCTAATCCAGCTCCTTTCAGTGCTCCTGGGAAAGCAGTAGAAGATGGTTCATGTTCTTGGGCCTCTGCCACCTGCATATCAGGGACTAGATAGAGTTCTAAATGGCCCAGCCCTGGTCGTGGTAGCCATGTGGGGAGTGAACCAGCAGATAGAAGATCCTTCTCTGTCTGTTTTCTTCCTGCTTCCCAAGGTACGTATTAAAGGAGTGAACCCAAGACTTGAACCCAGGCACTTGACATGGAATGTAAGCATCCCAATTGGCACCTTAACCACTAACCAAACACCTACTTTCTCTATGAACTTTGAAGAGCCTTTGTAGTATGGAAGCTGGCCATATATCCTTAAGAAATGTACAGTTTGAAGAAAAAAAAAGGTGCATATACAAATGATTTCTTAAGTCTTAAACAATTGATTTTCATCATGTAGCTGTAATGATTGAAGAACCGCAGTGTTTCAACACTGTGCAGCATAGTGGATATGCGATAAAAATTATGTTGTCTTCTTTTAATACCTGGAATTCTCATGGCCTCCATTTCTAGCACTCACCACGTGCTGCCCAGATGCTCAATTTCCATGAAGACAATGACTTCTCTCACCAGAGGGTAATTATGAGGTTGTGAATGCTAGTGACTCAGATTTGTTTCTTATGTAGAGATTTATATACTGTAGAACTAACAAGTGCTTGGACAACAATGATAGAGGTTTATGGAAAAAGAAAAAAAAAAAAACAACCTTAAGCTTGCTCTAGTATTCCTTTGATTTTAAAATAATGTTAAACTCTTTAAATTGTACTATTGTTAATTTTTTCTTATCAAAATTGTTTTATGAATTAGATAGCATTCAAACATTTTAATAAGTAGCAAAAATGATTTTGACTGAACTAAATACAATTATTAAGGAGGAAAAAATTTAGAAAGATGTCTGAAAATTTGTTAAAAATAAGTATCGCGTGTCTACTGGACAAAAGCAAAAGCAAAATAAATCTTGGTTTATTTATCAACGGGCTTCAGTGAGGAAGTAGTTTTACTTGCACTTTGAATGACTAAGATGACATAATTCTGTGGCATTGTTTAATACACTGAATTTCCTAATTTCAACTCTATCAGAATGCAAAGAGAAATTTCTTGTTTGGTTATTATGCTGATTGTGAACTACAAAGAAAGGACAATATATTGGTTTGAGTGAATAACAAAAGAAAATAAACTCTTCCCTTTTTTTTAACTTAAATTATTAGCTGTGTTGTTGAAGAAAAGATGTATTTTTCCCTAGGATGGATGTTTGATGCATGGGTAGTAAGTGGAGGGAACTGTGACCCAAGATACACAGATCCGCCTTGCTTGCTTGCCCTTGGATTTGAATATGGTCTGTCTTTCCCAAAACTCGTATTAAAATTGGATTATGCAGTGTTGGCAGGTGATACCTAAATAGGTGATTTTGTTGTTAATGGAAATTAGTGCAGTGCTTATGGGAGTGGGTTAATTCTTATGGGACTGGGCCAGTTACATAGGAGAAGATTGTTAAAATGCAAGGCCGATCCTTATGTTGGGTCTTTTGCTTTTCTGCCATGTTACTGGCATAGCACAAGGTCCTTGCCAGTTGCAGCCTAAATTTGAGTTTCCAGCTTCTAGAAGCATGTACTAAATAAACTTTCCTTTATAAATTATTCAGTCTCAGGAATTGGGTTATAACAATAGACTTTTAAAATATAAAATTTTCATTTTTCTCAATACCATTTCCCTAGTTAGAAATTACTCCTGGTGGCCTAGTGCTTGCTTATATGATATAGCATGAAGGTTTTTGCTCGGCATCTGAGACTCATTTTTCTACCCTGTCTCCTAGGACCTAGAAAGAGTATTCCTTTCTGGACATAGGAACCAACTTGGTTACTCCTTCCATTTTCTGACCAACATTGTTATGCTTTGTTCCCCTCCCTGGAAGCCTGGTCTGGTCATGCCCAGGCATCCAACATGAGGCAGTGGGAGGGTTCCGTGGGTGGGCTAGGATGAGTGGACAAGCTTGTTAGGTCACACTTAGAGGGAACTATCCAGTGTGTGGACATGCTGCTGCTGTGTGAAGAGATGCATTTGGCGGAAGGGAGTACAGGCTGACATCAGAAAAGAAGAACAAGAAGATGCACAATGAATAATGAATAGCTGCTTAGTATGTCACCTGCAGGCTGCAGGTGTGAATGAGAATGTATTTGTTTGGCTGTCAATGATTGGAATAAAACATAAGCCAGAGATTTCCTGATAGCAGGGCAATGAAAACATTGTTAAATGTTACCTGAGGTAAAACTATCCCTGGATGAGAACCATGACTATAAATGAATTTTCTGCAAAGTACAAGGGCAGAAGTAAAGTTAGATATTATGTTCTCTTTCTTTAACATTACCAAACAATTGCATCTTGTTTGACAACACACCAAACTGACCAGATCTTTTCTTTTGCACGCCTGTGCCTTGAGATTTCCAACGTTGGAGACTTAAAAGGCCCAAGACAGTTGCCTACTGAGTGGAGGCTGACTCTGCTAGGAAAGGAAGAAGATGAACAAGTTGGATATAAAGGAAAGCTGATTTGTGCTTTTTCTGAGAGACGGAATTTGTGCTAACTCACTGGAAAAAAATGAGTTAGTGCTTTTTGTGCAAAGAATGGTGACAAGGCCTGTGCTTAGAATATATCAGAACTTTACTGGGACACAGTGGATAAGACACAATATATTTTGCCTCAATATTAATGAGTTTGTCATCCTTATGAAATATACTTGTTGGTAGTACTTAACTGGATGGCCATGAGATATTTTTCCCCAAATAGAATGTGCTGGCTTACATGGACATTAAATTGCTCTGTCAGGTTTGCTCTTGGGGCCGTCACATCACTGTATGACACACTTTTATTGAGTTTGTTATCAAAGCAGCAAGCTGTTGGGTTGTTACTCATTCAAATTCAGTTTCCTTCTCATTTTGCTTTTATGAGACTTCACAATTGATTATCTGAATAACTTTTGGCTGAATTTCTTTTCTATATGTTTTATTTGCCACTTGGGAAGAAACATATTCCTTTTATATACTATGATGTGCTATTTATATTCAGTATCTCTATAATTAAAATATATATATATTTTTTTACAGGCAGAGTGGACAGTGAGAGAGAGAGACAGAGAGAAAGGTCTTCCTTTGCCGTTGGTTCACCCTCCAATGGCCGCCGCGGTCGGCGCGCTGTGGCCGGCGCACCGCGCTCGTCCGATGGCAGGAGCCAGGAGCCAGGTGCTTTTCCTGGTCTCCCCATGGGGTGCAGGGCCCAAGCACCTGGGCCATCCTCCACTGCACTCCTGGGCCACAGCAGAGGGCTGGCCTGGAAGAGGGGCAACCGGGACAGAATCTGGTGCCCCGACCGGGACTAGAACCCGGTGTGCCAGCGCCGCAAGGCGGAGGATTAGCCTGTTGAGCCACAGCGCCGGCCTAATTAAAATATTTTTAAAACATAAATTCTGACTTAGTCATTGTGTTTATAAGGAATGAGTGAAATGAGGTATCTGGTTCAATGTGGATATCCTATTTGGATCTTTAATCTGTTGGATCCAGGATGAGTTTTTTTAAGATTTATTTATTTATTTAAAAGAGTTACAGAGAGACAGAGAGAGGGAGAGACAGAGAGAGAGAGAGAGAGAGAGAGAGAGAGAGAGAATGAGAGAGAGAGGTCTTCCATCCGCTTGGTCACTCCCCAAGTAACTGCAACAGCTGGAGTTGAGCCTATCTGAAGCCAGGAACCAGGAGCTTTTTCCGGGTCTCCCACACAGATGCAGGGGCCCAAGCACTTGGGCCATCACCTACCATAGCAGAGAGCAGGATCAGAAGTGGAGCAGCTGAGACTTGAACTGGCACCCATATGGGATGCCAGCATTGCAGGCTACAGCTTTACCTGCTGTGCCACGATGCTGGCAATTTTCAAGGAGAGTTCCTTTTTCTCTTGGAGCAAAAGTTATTTTGGTGCTAATTTGTGATAAAGGTATTTCTTTGGTGGAGTTCAGATATGCTTCCTGGAATTGTTCTCTGGCCGATTCTGGTGTGATACAGAAATGCTTCCTCCTCCATGTAAGCATCCTGCAAGTATGCAGTCTGAAATCTCCAACTATATATGGCACCCCTAGTTTCTTCAACTCTTTCTAAAGTTAGGCTAAATCATGTTCAGATGCCCAATTCTGCCTGCTGGAACCTCTCAAATTCTTCCAGATGCGGCAGGAGTCCTGGTCACCTACTCCATGAACTTCCTATGATCCCACAGTGGGAGTTCGTCTTTCTGTGTTCCCACAGAATTTGTACCCTGTTATAACCTTGGCTATGTTCATGCTGTTCCATGCGCATATGTTCCCCGTCTCCTCTCGGTTGTGGTCAGTACATGCACCTTGCCTAAGACCCTTTGCTTTCAGAGTGACATAGATACAGGTGAGTTATTTTGGAGAACCTAAATTCATGGTTAATGGGATGAGAAAAACAAAGCAGGGCAGTGAATGGAATACGAGAAGTAAACTCTTAGTCTGAGATCAGTTTTGGATTTATAGAAATATTTTAAAGAGTTCCCATCTACAGTGTACTAAGTTTCTCTCATTATTAACAAGTGATATATTTGTTGTGATTAATAAACACAGATTGATGCATCAGTGTTAATTAAAGTCCATATTTGATTCCAATTTCCTTAGTTTTTACCAAAATTCCTCTTCTGTTTCAGTATCCCATCCAGGATACTTCTATCATTTAGCCGTTGTGTCTCTTTTAGAGTTCCCTTGGCAGTTTGGATGACCTTCAGAACTTTGAGGAGTACTGGTCAGATACTTCATAGGCTGCCCTTCCTGGGAGTTGTCTGATGTTTTTCTCGTTATTAGATTGGAGTTATGGTTTCATGGGAGGAAGGCCACAGAGGTAAAGTGCCATTCTCCTGATATCATTTTAAGGTACCTGCTGCCACGAGTCATCACTGCTGTGTAGTGTTGTCAGATTTCTTCACAGTAAAGTTACTGTCACATACTGCATTTTTTGAAAAAGAGATTTCTCTGCACAGCCTACACTTAAGGAGCGACAATGCCTGTCCTGCCTGTGAGTTGAACTTCTACATAATTTATTCTAAATCCTTCTGCATGAGAGATTTGCCAGTTCTCCTCTATCTGTTTATTTATTCAGTCACTTGTTTATATCAGTAAAATTAATGGATGTTTATCTTTTACTTTCGGTCACTGGGTAGAGTGTTCCCAGGTGAAATTGTTGAATTGACTCTCCATGCATCATCTTCCCCAGGCTCATGAAGAATTTACCCACATATCCACAGCTGTGACAGTCTTGTGGAAAAAGCATGCTGGAGTTTCATCAATTTTAAAGGAAAATTTTATATATGAGAGTAAATCCTAAAGTTTGTGGAAAATGGAACTAAATAATAAGTTAATATTGGTTCAAAAACTTTTAAACACGGTTTTTCATAATACACATTTTCTGTGAACTTTTTGAAGTACCCTGGTATATAACTGCCTCCCTAAGGCTTATAAGGTGTACCGGGGCTAGAATTCTTGACTGCCCCTGACACTTACTTGTTGTTAACCTGTTCCTGCCATGCTTGTACAGAGTCAGGACGCCTGTGTTCAGCTTCCTTGATCAAAGTTTCTGGATTGCTCATGCCTGAATATTGACATTAAACTGTGTCCTAGCTACATTGTTAAACCAATAACAACTAATTTTTACTCAGTGAAAGATTCTGATTTGGTCATTTTTCCTTTTTAAGATTTATTTATTTATTTGAAAGGCAGAATTATAGAGAGGCAGAGGCAGAGAGAGAAAGAGAGGCCTTGCCTTCTATCCACTGGTTCACTCTCCAGATGGCCACAACAACTGGAGCTGTGCCAGTGTGAAGCCAGGAGCCAGGAGCTTCTTCTAGGTCTCCCACACAGGTGCACGGGTGCAAGCACTTGGGCTATCTTCTACTGCTTTCCCAGGCCGTAGCAGAGAACTGGATTGGAAGTGAAGTAGCTGTGACTCAAAATGATGCCCATATGGGATGCTGGCACTGCAGGCGGCGGCTTTACCTGCTACACCACAGCACCCCCACCCAGGATTTCTAAAATGTGTGTTACAGCTTTAGGTCCTTACTATCAGTGTCTAGATGCCCTCCGACAGATATGCAAATTCAGTTGGTATAGTCTGGAAGCAGAGTGTTTTAAAATCTCCTTAGGAGTTTCCAGTGTGCAACTAAGGTTGAGAATCACTGCTGCACTAGCAATGTCACATTAGATGGGATTTGTGATTATTGTAAGCCATGAACTGGGGCTGAGAGTCCAACATGTAAAAGAAAAGCAAGGTGGAAGGCCAGTAAGACCACAGCTTATGTGCAACTGAACATTAATGGCCAGATAAGCATAGCCCACTGAACTTTGATCATCAGCCACAAAGGAATAGATGAGATGATCCTGCCTTGATGTGCCCTTATGGGGATTTCTGAAACACACCCCCAGGCATATACATGAGGTCTGCAGTGAGCAATGCCTATACGTTTCAGAAATTCCCATGAGGGCACATCAAGGCAGGATGGCAGTGCCTTGTCCTCCCACCCATTCCTTTGTGGTTGACGATCAAAGTTCAGTGGACTATGCTCATCTTTCTGCTTTCTTGAAAGGGAGCAGGGAAAGAGTCCCCTCTCCTCGTCCTGCATAACTCGAAGGTTCCTAGAAGGCATGGCTCCTGTTGCAACCACTGTGAATGCTGCTGAGACCTCCCTCCTGTGCTCTGCTCCATCTGCCTAGATTCTTAAAGATGGCCCATATGCCTGTAACCGACTGACTCCCAGACACTGCTACTCAATACCTCAGATTCCTTGGGTCCCTGCAGAGTCCTTCAGCACTGCTGTGTAACCAGAATGCACTGTGCATGCTCTTCCCTCAGGAGGCTGTTTGGACTGCCTCAGTTCATGGTATAACTTTCACACTGAGTCTGTCCCTACTGCTCGTTCCCTTGGCACTCCAGGCCACCCTGGCTGCAGTCAGGACCCTGGTTGATGATACCTAGGCAGTTTGGTTCAGAATTGGATTCAGGCTCAAATGCAGGTACATGGTTCTGGAGTTGTGGATATCTGGCTCTTGGAGACCCACATCACCTTAGACTGTACCTGAGTGTTCACAGAAGACTGCCCCCAATGCCCAACACTCAGTGCCTGTGCCTGGGGACCTAAAAAACCTGGATGAGAAGCTGCTAGGAATTCTATTTTTGCACATCGCATATGTGACCTGCTTAAACACTTCAAAGAAGAAATTAATGAGCAGGTGGAAAGATAGCCCCACTAGAGGAGACAAGGTTCTTCCTGAACAGCTGTGGGGGCCTAGGTGTGAAGCCACGGTCCAATGCCTTTATATACCCATGATGTAGATGAGCCTTGAATTGGAAAGATGATAGAGAGTGATGGTATACTGAAGGGTAATGAGTGCTGTGCCAGCTGCATTTCACTTCAGACTTACAAATAGCATGCTCATTCATAGAGTAAAATTTCTCAATGTGCAGCTGACAAATGAGTGGGCTTGTTGATGTTTTTATAAGTGCTGGTTTTCTCAGTGTCAAAATGCCTGATTTATTACAGTTACTTTTATAATATCTGTGACATTTCCCATTGAAATGCTGTAATAAATAGTGGTTAAGTACCAGAAACCTGCTTAATCCAAAATATATTTGAAATGTACTACATTTTCTATTGCACTTCTAGAATTAAGGGTCCTGATCACATATCACTTAGTTGTAGCTTTGTCACTAAAACAATTCTCCTTCCATGGTACCCCTTGTCTGGGATATTTGTTCCTCTTTTCCCCTCAGGGAAGCACTGACAAAGTATCTTTCTTTCCAATTTTCCCCCCTGGCTGAAGGTTAAGAATGAGCAAAATTTTGCATCTCCCTCTGGCTGATGCGTAAAAAGGTCATTTGGACAGGTGGAGAAAGGCCAGGGATTGATAAAGGATTTCCAAGAGGTTTTTTGGAAGATAGCAATGGAGGACTAGAGCTCACTTCAATGAAGTAGGGTCAATGAGATTGAAAATAAAGAAGCCTGGTGTAAGGGACTAAGCAGCTCACAGTGACCAGTTTGAGATGAAATAATTCAAAGACATGTAGAATGCGGTTGTCTTTGAACTCTTTCTGCCACACTCTGAGAGAGCATGCACAGGCACTGTACTACTCCACGAGGCAACTCCAGGGTAACAGTGTGTGCACCAAAAATGACGTAGAACAGCAGAATCTATGTTCAGTTCTCTGATTCTGTGGACTCTGTAGCCATGATTCCCATGGCTCAAATGTTCTTCTCAATCCTGGCGTATACTCTGGCTGATCAAGATCTTCGATCAGCATACACAAAAGCTATGGCAGCCCATGGGAGGAGTCCCCTCCATCCCCTCAGGTCTTAGATTGGTATTACTATTATTTAGACGTTGGATATTTGTTCTGGTTTGTTGTAGGTAATATACCAAGTTCATATCAATCTGGAGAAACATAAATTGCTACATTGCTTTATTTTAAACACATTTTAGAAACATTACTCCTACAAACCAGCTTCTTTCCTAACATTTACTGGACTCTTAAATTTCTTTCTTCAGGTATACAGTTTGGGCATTCCTTTTTTTTAAGATCTCCTATGAACTCAAGGGAGATAAGAACAGAGAGATGTCATCCTTAGGGAGAAGTGAAAACTTGACTTGAACTGGTGCTGTGCACAGTGTATAAGACTGCACTGTTCTCAAGGAGCTGGGACAGGGAAGCATATGAGGCAGAGCCAGGACAGACTCTTGTCTCAAGCATCTTTCCACTTAGCCTAAAAGATACCTTTTCAGAGCATCAGGTAAATCTGTGTTGGGCCATCTTCCTTCCCTACTTTCAAACATATTGAATAATAGAAGAAAAAGGATTTCTTTGATTGTATTGTGTATTTTGAGAACTAGGATACTAATTCTCCCTCAGAGTGCAAGACAAAGACTGTACACATTTGAACTTGGGCCATCCTCCCTGCTGCACTTCAACACTCCCACAAGGTGACCAGTGCCAGTGACTGTGTTCAGATGAAACTTTAACATAGCCATTGTCATGAAAGTAAAAGTTTAGGGATATGTTGAAAATACTTGTCATGAACTAATTCATCAGTTTCCCACTCACCTAAGAATGTTGTCCAGAAACTATGGAAAAATAGGATGAAAAAGTAATATGCAGGAAAAATTTCCACTAGTAAATCTAATCAGAAATAGAATCATGAAAGACTTTATATTTCTGAGGCAAAGGTTGGAACATTTCATCTGGCAAATATCTTCACTGCCCTTTCCTGTCTCTAATAACAGTAGAAAAAATGAAGTCCTTCAAAGATACATTGGCACTTCCACCGGCTGACATGATTGAACTTCAAAGTCCATAGGTCACCGCATTCAAAGCTTCTAGCTTTTCTTTTTATGGGAACTTAAATAAGATTCTGCCCATGTTCCCAGGCCTTATTTATCTCTCTCATTCAAAGAACTCGTCTTAAATGGAAGATTCTATAAGAAAGAGTAGATAGAGAAAACTCCTCCTGACAGACTCAATATCTCCTCCTTTGGTCTGAACTAATAGTCCCTTGAAACAAACATTTTCAAAATTTTGTATTTTAAGAATAAGATCTTAGTTTTGGGGGGGTATTGTTGTGGTGTTGTTGGTAAAGCCACAGCCCACAATGCTGTCATTCCATATGGGTGCTGGTTTGAGTCCCAGCTGCTACACTTCCTATCCAGCTAATGTGCCTGGGAGAGCAGCAGAGGACCACCCAAATGTTTGGGCATCTGTACCCATGTGGGAGACCCAGAAGATCTTGGCTTTTATATTTTGTGATCATAGTAAAGCTAAGCCAATGAAAGATGAATGAATATAATAGGGAAAAAGAAGCAAGTGAAAGAATATCTTTGGCCAGCACCACAGCTCACTTGGCTAATCTGCCTGTGGCGCTGGCACCCTGGGGTTCTAGTCCCGATTGGAGTGCCGGATTCTGTCCTGGTTGCTCCTCTTCCAGTTCTGCTCTCTACTGTGGCCCTGGAAGGCAGTGGAGGATGGCCTAAGTGCTTGGGTCCTGCGCCTGCATGGGAGACCAGGAGGAAGCACCTGGTTCCTGGCTTTGGATCGGTGCAGCACGCCGGCTGTAGCAGCCATCTGGGGGGTGAACCAATGGAAAAAAGGAAGGCCTTTTTCTCTGTCTCTTTCTCTCTCACTGTCTAATTCTGCCTGATTCTGCCTGTACAAAAAAAAAAAAAAGAAAGAAAGAAAATAAAAGAACGAATATCTTATATCTTTGAACAGTGAAAATTTTTCCTCGATTATTTTGTGTAGGGAACTGTGAAGCACATATAAAGATCCACAGGACATTGGAAAGATTTCAGATGACTAGTGCAAATGTGTGATAAAATGACAAATGTACATGACAGATCACAGTGTCACATACACCTAGTGTGAAAGTGGAAGTCTGAATGAATGAAATAATACATATCAAAAGGGAAAATTTAGTTGTTGAAGGCAACATTTGCAAGATTTGGGGGCAGCATCAGCTTTCAAAAGAAACAAAGCCCTGGGGGGAAAACTTTGTGGTACAGCATGTTAAGCACTCCAGGCCTTGGGATATGCACATTCCTTATCAGAGTGCTTGGTTGGAGTCCTTGGGTACTCCTGAAAGGCAGCAGGTTCTGGCCCAGTACTGCCATGTGGGAGACCCAGATGAAGTTCTTAGTTCCTGGCTTTGGCCTGCACCCAGCAACTGGCTATGCACTCCTTAGATGGCCACAATGGCCACAATGGCCAGGACTGGACCAGGCTGAAGCCAGGAGCTTCTTCCAGGTCTCCCATGTAGGTGCAGGGACCCAAACACTTGGGGCATCTTCTGCTGTTCTCCCAGGCCATTAGCAGGGAGCTGGATTGTAACTGGAGCTGCTGGGACACAACAGGTGCTCATAAAGGAATTTGGTGCTGTAGGTGGCAAATTTACCTGCTGAACCACTTAAAATTATTTTAAGATGGAATTCTGTATAAACACCTCTCTGCAACTTTCCAGTTTGGCATAGAGAGCTGGAGTCAAATTTGGGTCTGTCCTTGGAAATATCTTTGCCAACCCCACTCCATACCCTGAATTTCTGCCTACAGGCATTCATGAATAAAGGCCCCGCAGGTGCATGTAGAGAGCTGGGCAGTTTTCAGAGAGGGCAGGGAGCTGTGAAGCTTGATAGACACAGCTCTGCTGCACACTGGGTGAGAGGCTTTGGGGAGTCACTTCACTTATCTGAGCTTCACTTCATGTTTTCAATGGCAACAATAGAGCTTCTTTACATGATAATTGTAGCAGATGAATTACTTATTAGAGCCTTATTAAATTATAGATACAATAAGGATGGTTTAGTTATAAGTGTGGTGAATATAAGCTCTACTCAAGTCCCACATCTCATCTAACCTTAGTTCCAGATCAGATCAAACCACATCTGGAATAATTTCTCACTCTTGAAAGAAGTTAGAGCAGTTATTGGTTGGAACTTGAGTTTTATATCTTGTTTAGCCAGTAAGGTATAGACTCATAAGTAATGGATTTTACTTCCTAAGGTCTCAGTTTCTATTTCCAATAATATTGATGATCTATTTTGTAGCAGTGTTATGGGAAAATAATGAGTACAGGTATTTTAATGAGTTAAAAAGCTGTCCCATGTATACAGTTTTATTAACAATTGCTATTTGCAAGGCAAAGTACAAATACTTAATACCAGAGCAATGGGTTTCTGATACTCTTTCATTCCTCCCTAATTTAGTTGAAATTCTCTCTATTATATACATAATATTCATAATAATTATGATACTTATACTTTTATATGAATATATATTTAAATATTTAAATTATATGTAAGATATATTTTATACTATAAAATATAATGAATATTATAGACTATAATATAAATTACTTTATATACTTAATGATGTATATATTGTATGTTATATATCATACACATTATATATATTATACACATTATATAATATATTCTATATGATGTATATAACATATATAATATATGATATATTATATATATGTTATTTATATAGCTATATTAGATTATATAGGTTATATAGTATATATCATATATATCAAATATATATCATATATATCATACATCATATATATGATGCACATATATAATATATACATCATATACATCATATATAACATATATGTCATATATATCATATGTTATATATGTTACATACATTATTTAAAATACATTATATAATATGTTATATAATGTATTTATATAAAGAACATATTTATTTATATATGTAATAAATAATGTAATATAAATACATAAGGAATAGATAATATATTCAAGTAATCATATACTATACAGTATATTAAATAATAATTAATAATAATACATGATAATAATTTATAATAAATATAAACATATAAATATGCATATGATTATTAATATTTAATATTATTATTTATTGCCTTGTATAAGATTATAATATAAATATTTGCTATTATAATATATTTATAAATGAAATAAATTGAATATAAATATAAATATAAATAAATAATGCCCCTTTTTCATTTCTGCTGTTAATAATTTATGTACTTCTTTTTTTGTTAGCCTAGCTAGAAATTCACCAATTTTATTGTTCTTTTCATAAAACCAACTGTTACTTTCATTGATCTTTCTCTATTAATTTCCTATTTTTCATTTCATTTATTTCTTTTTCTTCCTTTAGAAGAGTTTATTTATTTGAGAGAAAGTGTTATAGACAGAGGGAGGGAGAGACAGAGAGAGGTCTTCCATCCACTGTTTCACTCAAAATGGCCACAATAACTAGAGTTGGGCTGATCAGAAGCCAGGAGCCAGGAGCTTCTTCTGGGTCTCTCACATGGGTGCAGCTGCCCAAGCACTTGGGCCATCTTCCACTGCTTGTTTAGACCATTATCAGGGAGCTGGTTTGGAAGTGGAGCATGTGGGATTCAAACCAGCACCAATATGGGGTGTAGACACTGAAGGTGGAGACTTAACCTACTAAGACACAGTACTGGCCCCCAGTTAATTGATTTCTAACTCTAGTTTTGATTACTTCTTCTCTTCTGGTTGCTGCAGGCTTAAATTTTTTTTTTTGTTCCACAGTTTCCTATAGTGGGTGCTCAGATTATTAACTTTGTATCTTTTTTATCTTCTGAACTATGCTGTAAATTTTCCTCCTAAAACTATTTTTACCATATATCACACATTTTAATAAGTTGTTTTCCTTAAGTTCAAAATGTGTTTGCATTTCTCTTGAAATTTCTTCATAATCTCATGTTAGTTTAGAAGCTGATATTATTGACTCAGTCTCTAAGAATTTAGGGATTCCAGTTATTCTGCTATTGGTTTCTAATTTAATTCCATTGTGGAATGAGAAACTACTTTGTACAATTTTCATTCTTTTAAATTGGTTGACGTGTGTTTTGTGCCCAGTCTTGATGATTATTTCACATAAGCTTGAAATGATTTGTGGATTTTACTTCTGTGTATTATATAATTGTCAATTTTATCAAGTTTTTGATATTGCTATTCAGGTCAGCTATATGCTAATATGCTAATTAATTATCTGTCAGCCAGATCTATCAGTTACTTTGACTATGACCCTGTTGGAATAAGATCGAAGGCAGCGAACCCTAAAGGCTTCCATAGCCTCGGCAACTCATCACTAGAGCCTAGGGAGATTACTGACGCCATAAACAAGAGTGTCAAATTGTTAAATCAGCATAAGGAGTCACTGTGTACTTACGTCTCATGAGGAATCTGTCCTTAATGTGTTGTCCAATGTGAAGTAATGCTATAACTAGTACTGAAACAGTATTTTTACACTTTGTTTTTCTGTGTGGATGCAAACTGATGAAATCTTTACTTAGTATATACTGAATCGATCTTCTGTATATAAAGATAATTGAAAATGTTTTAAAAAATCTTGGTGTTAAATTGGAAATTGCATAGATAATCAATTTTTTAAAAAAATATCATGTAGGATCTCTATCCTTAATGTGCTGTACATTGTGAATTAATACTATAACCAGTACTCCAACAGTGTTTTTCACTTTGTGTCCCTATGTGAGAGCAAACTGTTGAAATCTTTATGTAATATGTACTAAACTGATCTTCTGTATATAAAAAAAAATGGAAAATGAATCTTGATGTGAATGAAAGGGGAGAGGGAGTGGGAAAGGGGAGGGTTGCGGGTGGGAGGGAAGTTATGGGGGGGGAAGCCATTGTAATACATAAGCTGTACTTTGGAAATTTATATTCTTTAAATAAAAGCTTTATATAAAAAAAAAGTGGAAGTTCTCTCCTCCCTTCAGAGAAAGGTACCTCCCTATTTGATTGGCTCCATTCTTTCCACTGGGATCTCACTCGAAGAGATCTTTCATTTAGGTCTTCTTTTTTTTTTTTTTTTCCAGAGTGTCTTGGTTTCTATGCCTAAAATATTCTCATGGGCTCTTGATCCAGATCCGAATGCCTTAAGGGCTGATTCTGAGGCCAGAGTGCTATTTAGGACATCTGCCATTCTATGAGTCTGCTGTGTATCTCGCTTCCCATGTTGGATCATTCTCTCCCTTTTTGATTCTATCAGTTAGTATTAGCAGACACCATTTTGTACTCTTATGATAAAACTACTATAAGTTTTTTTTTCAGTTTACTGTCATAATGATGACTTCTGTAATATATGCTAAGTGGGATTTTCTTACTAGAATTAACTAATATTTCATGGTTATTTCCTTAGCTTTGTAGGCAAATGTCAGGTTTAATTCATTTCTCTCACTTTCATTTAGGCTGGAAAAACTGCATGAATTCCTCCTACATGGAAACAAATTACAAATATCCTGTTCACCCTACAAAATCTCATCTCACCAGGTTATTCATCAGTGGGGAACAGTTAGTTGAGATCCTGACTCATCCGTACCCATGAAAGGAGTAATTAAGTGGAACTGAAATTAAAGTAGACTCTGAGATCTGAAATGATGATTGTTCCTGTAACAGAAAGTGACTTGGGAAAGCAGAGGAGTAGCTGGATGTTGATGTTCACTGTAAGTGATGGTCACAGCAGTGCTTCTGTGAGTGTGTCTCAGGTCCCCAAAGCTCTCCGTGGAGCAGTTTGAAGTTTACAGTCTGTGATGTGGGAGGTTCATCTGGGAGGATGCCAGTGGCTGAGGTTGCCCACTGAAGGTGGTGCCAAGGGGTAGCCTTGTGCTGTGGGGCTGAGTAGCAGCTCGAATACTATAGGCCAGCCCTCATGTAAACACCACTTAAATGAACTAGAAAACCTCCAATAATTAAGCAAAATGTCAGTGCAAAAATCATGCAATAATAGAAACGGTTTTTACTTCTGAAGGAAAGCCAGTTCCCTGGTACAGGTGATCCAAGATTGAACAACCACACCCTAAGCCCCAAGAGCTGCCTCACAGGGCCATGAATGTTCCTGCAGCATGCAGGGGAGTTAAGGTCTACCTTGCCTCTCCTCTGAGATTAATTGGGGCCCACATACCTGAGTAGCTACACCACATCCTGGGGTCTCTTTGGGGGAGCTCATTGGGGCTGCTCTGATGTGGCAGGACAGCAATTTTGCCCCTTATCCCTTGTTCGTTATGGTCACACTTGAGAATGGGCTTTCTGTTTTCTCAAATTAAAAAAAAAATACTTATTTGAATAGTAGGAGGGTGTTGAGAGAGAGAGAGAGAGAGAGAGAGTGAGAGAGAGAGAGAGAGATCATGCATCTGCTGATGCATTTCCCAAATGGCTATAACAGTTGAGGGTGGTTCGGGCTAAAATCTAGAGTCTGTAACTCCATCTGGGTCTTCCATGTGGGTAGCAGGGGCCCAAGCATTTGGGCCATATTCTGCTGCTTTCCCAGGTTCATTAGCCGGAAGCTGGATTAGAAGCAGAGGAACCAGGATTCAGAAAGGCACTCATGTGGAATCTGGCATTGCAGGCATCCCGCTGCAGCACAGCTCCAGCCCCTTTCTCAGTTTTATATTCACATCATTCCAGGCCTTTTGGCCCTGGTGATACAGGATTAAACAGAAAAAATAAACTATTGGAACAAAGATTATCAATCCATTTTTGCTGTATAATACATTATGCCAAGATTAAAAAACATTCAGGGAAAAGAAATGATTTTTAACTTAATCCTTTTCACTGATCTGCTGTTTTATACAGATATTTACAACTGTTCCCTTCAGACAGGACTCTTGGTCAAGAGTCCTATGTCACATCAAGTGTGGACTCACTCCTTCCAACATCAGCCCATATCCTGGGCCCCTCTGATCACCTGGGACAGGCTTGGCAGCACAGAGCAGGACAACGATGGACTTAGAACCAGGTGGCAACAATGTAAACATTTTCAAGTGATATTAATTTAATGGTAGGAAATCCAAGAGAATTAGCTAGCAAAGTTTCTCATCATACAATAAATGACCATTAAAGTGATTAAGAACAGGTTTATACAAAAAATAAGAACTTGTATACATGAATCAACATAATCTTTTAAAACACATAGTGGAAATATGACAGCATATATAATATTATAAAAATATTAATACTTAGGATTGATGATAATGAAAAATATATTATACTAACATGGATGGAATGAAAGAGCATTACTGGGAGTCATAAATTATCAAATGGTTATGCTGTATCTCTGATAGCAAAAATGAACATGGTAAAGTTTGAATTTCTATTTTAAATGGTAAGCAATTTTATTATGATTCTTAGAATTGTTTAATTGAATTGAGAAAACATCACCAGGTAGGCAGCAAGTAAGAGCTGTACAAAGATATTGGAGAAAAAAGTCACTGTACTGAAAGTGTTATTGCTAAAATAGTAAAAGGAACAAGGGCAGGTAGTTATTTGTTAGACCATCCTAGAACAAACTAGGATATTTGATAAAGAAGCTTCATGAATCAATGAGGGGAGGGACATAGTATTCAATGCAGCATTCAGGATATTGGCCTTTTAGGAAAAATAATATCAAGATAATTTCTCACCAAACCAGGCATGTCCATAATATTCAATATTCTTATCTTCAAAATGAAAGGGTTGGATTTTATTATAAAGGGTTCTGATTTTATTACTATTAATAGGAATTAGGCATTTCCTATTCTGTTACTCTCTGAACTGAAAGGCTGAAGGAGTAGAAGTTATGGGTAGGTTAGAAAGAAAGAAATTAGTCCTAACAGTTACCAAAAAAAAGTGATGTTATAGTACACATGAACATATACACAACATGGAAATTATACAGCTTCATGTGTGCAATAGGAAGGAAAAAGCCAAACAAAATGATCAAGTGTGGCTGCCAAATACCAAATCAGGATAACTTAAATGGTTTATAAATAGTTAGTGTATGCATTCAGTTTCTTTCTTTTTAAAAATTTATTTATTTATTTGAAAAAGTTATATAGAGAGGGAGACAGAGAAAGAGAGATATTCTTTATCTCCTGTTCTCCTCAAAAATAGCCACAACAACTTGGGCTGGACCAGGCTGAAGCCAGGAACCAGGAGCTTCTTCCAGGTCACCCATGTGAGTGCAGGCGCCCATGCACTTGGACCATCTTTCACTGCTTTCTCCAGCCACATTAGCAGGGAGCTGAATTGGAAGTGGAGTAGCCAGGACTCGAACAAGTGCCTATATAGGATGCTGGCATTCTAATCGATGGCTTTGTTTACTGTGCCACAGTGCCGCCCTGCATTCAGTTTCCCTTTATTTCCTTTTTGTCTAAAGTCTCAATTTACTTTTCTACCTCAATATATGAGGGTACTCTAAGAAACTTGGGAGAATGGAATTAAACTTACATTTATTTTGGTGCAATTTTTAAAAGAGATTTATTTATTTTTTGGAAAGCCAGAGTTACAGAGAGGCAGAGGCAGAGGCAAAGGCAGAGAGAGAGTGAGAGAGAGAGAGAGAGAGAGAGAGAGATGGCGGAGAGAGGTCTTCCATCCGTTGGTGCACTCCCAAGATGGCCTCAATGGCTGGAGCTTGGTTGATCCCAAACCAGGAGCCAGGAGCTTCTTCTGGATATCCCACAGGTGTGCAGAGGCCCAAGGACTTGGGCCATCTTCTACTGCTCTCCCAGGCTATAGCAGAGAGCTGGCTCAGAAATGGAGCAGCCGGGACTCAAACCAGTGCTTATATGGGATGCCAGAACTGCAAGTGGCAGCTTTACCCACCTGCTCTGGGGCAAATTTTTTGAAATCCATGCATACAGTGTGTCTTCACAAACTTCATGGAAAATATATATA
Organism: Sylvilagus floridanus; assembly: GCA_949820135.1. Taxonomy (NCBI): domain Eukaryota; kingdom Metazoa; phylum Chordata; class Mammalia; order Lagomorpha; family Leporidae; genus Sylvilagus; species Sylvilagus floridanus. Next base: position 56,779,195 of record OX463226.1, on the reverse strand, counting down.
GTGAAAAATTCATGCATGGATTTCATTTTTTTGCCCCAAAATGAACTTATCTTTTAATTCCATTTTCCACATTTTTAAAGTAACTTTGTAGAAAATGAAGAGCAGTGGGTGATAATTGGAAATAATTTACTTTTAGTAAGTTTTTTTAAGGGAAAGTGTTTATTGGGAAAACCTGGCAGTTCGGAGGGATGGGATGAAGAAGGAAAAGAGGGAGAAGGAGAGTGTAAGGTAAATATCCAGAGACAGATCAAGAGAGAGATCAAGAGACAAAGAGAAAGACAGATATCAGGAGACAGAGAGAAAGAGAGCCATGTGCTCAGGAACAGGTCCTTTTAAAACTTTGCCAGGGGGCGGGCAGGGAAGCAACATAAAGACAGGTGGCAGGCCTATTAAAGGTGGTTTTGTACAGAGATCTGCCCCCTAGGAGACCCAACAGGCCAGTCCATTGCATTGGTTTTCGATGTGGAAAGCCAGGGCTTCAGCAGAAGTCAGCTTATAAAGAGCTCTGGCAGCTGTGCCAGCCAAGAGTTGGATCACTGGAAATGGAACTGCCCCAGAGTCAAAGGACACCCAGGTCAGAGCCACAGGTCTTGCTGAAAAGCCCTTCACTCGGCCCAGCTTCCAAAGTGATCACCGCTGCTGTGGGTACAGCCAAGTAGGGTCAGTAACAGTGCAGGCAGCAGATGCCACCTGCCTTTACCTGGCCAGCTGTCCTCCCAGGCCAACTAGGTAATGGAAGTCAACAGAGTGCCTTTCCAAGGAGGTTCACACCTCCCTTAGGATGTACCCACTGTGATGATAGATAAGTCTGGGCCTCCTAAGTAAGTTTTTTTTTTTTTTTTTAAGGTTTATTTTTTGTTTGAGCGGCAGATTTACAGAGAAAGGGAGAGACACACAGAGAGAGATGTCTTCTATTTGCTGGTTCACTCCTCAAATGGCCACAATGGCCAGAGCTAGGCCAATCCAAAGCCAGGAGCCTGAACTTCTTCCAGGTCTTCCACTTGGGCCATCTTCCACTGGTTTCCCAGGCCATTAACAGGGAGCTGGATCAGAAGTGCAGCAGTCAGGACTTGACCCAGCACCAATATGGGATGCAGGTGCTGCAGGCAGAGGCTTAACCTATGCCACAGTGCTGGCCCCTATTAAGAGTTTTTGATAGGAATAAATTCAAGATATTTATTTTGTAGTATTTGTGTCATGATATTATTTAAGATTGAAGTAAAAATCTAAATGTTGAAAGATTAAAGAAATGATGAGTTAAGGCCAGCACCACTGCTCAATAGGCTAATCCTCCGCCTGCGGCGCCGGCACACCAGGTTCTAGTCCCGGTCAGTTGCGCCGGATTCTGTCTGGTTGCCCCTCTTCCAGTCTAGCTCTCTGCTGTGGCCCAGGAGTGCAGTGGAGGATGGCCCAAGTCCTTGGGCCCTGTACCCGCGTGGGAGACCAGGAGAAGCACCTGGCTCCTGACTTCGAATCAGTGCAGTGCGCCGGCTGCAGCGGTCATTGGAGGGTGAACCAACGGTAAAGGAAGACCTTTCTCTTTGTCTCTCTCTCTCTCACTGTCCACTCTGTCAAAAAAAAAAAAAAAAAGAAATGATGTGTTAAAATCAGGTAGCTCACCTTTGCAAGTCTAAGTGTTCCTTCTGAATGAAAAAATATTCCTTCAGTTGAAATCATTTTACATAATAAAATGTAAATTATGAGTGAACAAAACATAGCCAGGGGCCTATGTCTGGTGTTGAACTTTTGACTAGCTAGCACCATGCATACATAATAATTTGTGGAAAAACATATATGTAGAGAAGCCCAATGAAAACCAATTAGTCATCTGCAAATCGCTTCACCCAGTGGGAGGCAATGAGAAGGAAACACTTATCTCCTCGCTAGCTTAATGCTTTTCCTGATATAAGCAACCCGAGGCTACAGAAAGTGCAGTGATTTTGAGCACTCAAATAGCTTCTCACTGACAAGAAAATATCTACCCTAGTAACTGAATCAAGCAAAACTAACATAAGGGCTCATGTTCGGCAGAGTGGTTCAGTCGCCACATGGGACACTTCTTTCTATCCTATGTCTGGTTTGAGTCCTGGTTCTGCTCCAATCCAGTTTCCTGCTAATGCATACCCTGCGATGCAACAGGTGATGGTTCAAGTATTTGGGTCCCTGTCACCCATGTGGGAGACCTGGGTAGAGTTCCTGGCTCTCAGCTTCATCTTGTTCCAGCCCTGGCTGTCACGGGAATTTAGGGCAACTCTCTCTCTCTGGCTCTCTCCTCTCACTTTCCAATCAAGGAACCAGTCAATAATAAATTTTTTTAAAGAAAGCATTAAGGGGATACATTTGAATTCAACTCTATATTTCAGTAAAGGAAGAGAATGATACGAGCAAGAGCTACAAGGAACAGAAGGTCTTCCTGATGCTTCAGATATTAGGAGGCAGAGTGACTTCTTTCTTCACTTTCATCCATCTATGACTGTCAGAAAGTTTAGTTAGTAGACCTCCAACCGGTTTAATGAATAGAATCTTACATTACATCTGTCATTTAGCTTAGTTGACTCAAAATGGTAACCAAAAAATAGTTTCTAATTTATCATTCTCTCATTTATAAATAAGCAAAAAGTTTCAGAAAGACACAGCTGTACTGAGTGATATCTACATTTCACAGACTATTGGTCAGGAGTTTTCATTCCTGTCCCCTCATGAAATGTTGGCTTGTACTTTCAAGTGAAATACTTGGCTACTCTTGAATTTAATGAACATGAATATTATAAATTATTTATGAATCTGAAAGAACAAAAGGGGAAAAGAAATTGATGAGCTCTTGGCTATGTCCTATCAGAATCCACATTGGCAATAAGAGTGAAGTTACTTGGAGGCACACATAGCGTTGTACTGTTGATTTCCTGGACTTCCCACCTAACCTTGATTTTCTCATCCAAGGAATCATTGAGAAAGGAAGGTGAAGTATTATCTGTTCTTCCGTTTAATTACAATAGATTTTTCTTGGAATTCAATAGCGAAGGAAAAGGAATAATAGGTCCTTAAATATCAAGATTAAAGATATACATTTAAGAAAACCGGATTATTAATTTTTAACAATTTTTATTTATATGAGGTGGACAAATTTCATGTATTCATAAATAAAGGCCTAGAAGCATAGTGATACTTTACATCCTAACCTCCCTCCTGGTCACTCTCCCAGTTTCCCTCCTCCTTTCTTTCTTTTTCTTTTAATTTTTACAATGACATACTTTCAGTCTATTTTATAATCATAAATTTAATCCTCCACTAAGTAAAGAACTCAACAAATAGGATGAAGAAGAAGAAGAAGAAGAATAGAAGGAGCAGGAGAAGGAAGAGGAGGAGGAGGAGGAAAAAGAAAGTGTTCTCAACAGTAGAAAACAGGGCTGTAAATAATAATCAATTATTGAAATGTCAATTTCACTCATACATTACATTTTTTGCTCTCTATTAGTTACCACAGATCAGGGAAAATATATGGTATTTGTCTTTTGGAGACTAGCTAATTTTGCTAAGTATTATGGTTTATAGTTGCATCCATCTTGCTGTGAAAGACAGGATTTCATTCAATTTTATTACTAAGTAGTATTTCATAGTGTATATATACCACATTTCCTTTATCCAGTTATCAGTTGATAGGCATCTGGGTTGACTCCATTTTTTTTTATTATTTTTTTTTGACAGGCAGAGTGGACAGTAAGTGAGAGAGAAACAGAGAGAAAGGTCTTCCTTTACCGTTGGTTTACCCTCCAATGGCCGCTGCAGCCGGTGTACCGCAGTGATCCTAAGCCAGGAGCCAGATACTTCTCCTGGTCTCCCATGCGGGTGCAGGGCCCACGGACTTGGGTCATCCTCCACTGCACTCCTGGACCACTGCAGAGAGCTGGACTGGAAAAGAGGCAACCAGGACAGAATCTGGCACTCCGACCAGGACTAGAACCCAGGGTGCTGGTGCCGTAGGTGGAGGATTAGCCTATTGAGCCACAGCGCCAGCCCTTGACTCCATATCTTAATTATCGTGAATGCAGCTTCAATAAACAAGGAGGTACAGACAACTCTTTAATATGTGGATTTCATTTCATTTGGGTAAATTCCCAGGAGTGGGATGGCTGGTTATATGGTAGATCTGTTTTCAGATTTCTGAGGTCCCTCCGTAGTATCTTTCACAATGGCTTTACTAGTTTTCATTCCCACCAGCAGTGGATTATGGAATCTTTTTCCCTATATCCTTGCCAGCATTTAATTTTTGTTGATTTCTGTAAGAGAGGTGAGGTATTGAAACCTCCTGTGGTTTAGATTTGCATTTCCCTGAATATTTTTTCATGTGTCTGTTATCCATTTGCATTTATTTTTGAAATGCAATTCTTTTTGACAGGCAGAGTGGACAGTGAGAGAGAGAGACAGAGAGAAAGGTCTTCCTTTGCCGTTAGTTCACCCTCCAATGGCCACCGCGGCCGCAGCCGGCGCACTACGCTGATCTGAAGGCAGGAGCCTTCTCCTGGTCTCCCATGGGGTGCAGGGCCCAAGCACTTGGGCCATCCTCCACTGCACTCCTGGGCCACAGCAGAGAGCTGGCCTGGAAGAGGGGCAACCGGGACAGAATCCGGCGCCCTGACCAGGACTAGAACCTGGTGTGCCGGTGCTGCTAGGCAGAGGATTAGCCTAGTGAGCCACGGTGCCGGCCCTGAAATGCAAATTTTAATTAATTTTGAGTTGATTTTTATATAAGGTTTAAGGTAGGAGTTTTATTTCATATTTTTCATTTTATTTTGTATTTATTTCATTAAATATTTATTTAATTGCAGAAATCCAATTTTCCCAGCACCATTTTTTGAAAACAACTGTCTTTTATCAAGGGATTGAGAAAAGTTGCATCCATCTTGCTGAAATCCTTGACAGGATTTCATTCATTTTTATGATTGAGTAATATTTCATAGTGTATATGTACCACATTATTTTTATCCAGTTATCAGTTGATAGGCGTCTGGGTTGACTCCATATCTTAACTATTGTGAATGAAGCTGAAAAGATTAGTTGGTTTTAGATGCATAATTGATTTCTATGTTTCTATTCTGTTCCATTGGTCCATTTTTCTATTTATTTCTGTGCCAGTACTAGGCTATTTTGTTTATAACGCTTCTGTATTATGTCTTGAAATTTGGTATCGTGATGTCTCCTGTTTTGTTTTTGTTGTCCCAGATTTGGGGTCTCTTGTGTTTCCATATGAATTTCAGCACCATTTATTCTAGATTTGAGAAGAATATCTTTGGTGTTTTGATTGGGATCTTAATTGAATATGGAATTACTTTTGGTAATATGGATATCTTGATGGTATTAATACTCCCGATCTATGAACATCAATGCTTTTTTTCATTTTTTTATGTCTTCTATTTTTTCTTTAATGTTTTGAAATTTTCATCACAGGGATATTTCAACTCTTTTTAAAAATTTATTCCAAGACATCTAAATTTTTTACAGCTATTTGAATGGGACTTAATATCAAAGTTCTTAGGCATGGCATTGTCTGTGTATAAAAGGCTATTGATTTTTGTGTTAATTTTATATCCTGCAAAGTTATCATAGTCTCTTATGAGTTCCAATAGTCTCTGAATGCAGTCTTTTGGTTCCCCTATATGTAGAATCACGTCATCTGAAAAGAGGGATAATTTGACTTCCACTTTTCCAATTTGTATCCCTTTGATTTCTTTTTCTTGCCCAATGGCTCTGGCTAAAACTTCCAGGATCATATTGAATAACAATGATGAAAGTGGGCATCCTTGTCTGCTTCTGGGTGTTAGTGAAAATGGTTCCAGTTTTTTCTCCATTCAGTTTATGCTGGCTGTGGTTTTGTCATAAATTGCCATGTTTGTGTTGAGGAATGTTCCTTCTATATGCAATTTGTTTAAGGTTTTTATCTTGAAAGCATATTGTATTTTATCAAATGCCTTCTCTGCACCTATTGAGATAATCATATGGTTTTTGTTTTTCAGCTTGTTAATATTATGCTTCACTTTTCTTGATTTGCATATGTTGAACCATCCCTACAAACCAGGGATAAATTTTGCTTGGTCTAAGTGTGTTGTTGGAATTGATTAGCTAATATTTTGTTGAGTATTTTTGCATCTATGATCATCAGGGATATTGGTCTACAGGTCTCTTTCCCTGTTGTATCTTGTTCTGGTTTAGAAATTAAGGTGATTCTGGCATCATAGAAGCAGTTTGGGAGGATTATCTCCCTTTCACTTATTGAATAGATTGACAAGAATTGAAATTAGTTCTTAAAAGTCTGGTAGAATTCAGCAGTAAAATCATCTGGTCTTGGACTTTTCTTGTTGAGAGGGTCTTTATTACTGATTCAATCTCTGTCTCGATTATTGTTCTTTTTAGCTTTTCTATGTACTTATGACTTAATTTTGGTAGACTATGTATAGCTAAGAACCTGTCCATTTCTTCTAGATTTTCTATTTTGTTGGAATATAGCTGTTTATAGTAATTCTTGATTTTTTTTGTATTTCTGTGATATCCATTGTTATACTTCCTTTTTCATCTCTGATTTTAATAATTTTAACAAATTAATGTATTTATTATTAATTAATCTTTTTTTAGTTAGTTGGGCCAATGGTATATCAATTTTGTTTAGTTTTTCAAAAAAACAGCTTTTTATTTCACTGATAATTTGTATTTCTTGTTTCAATTTTGTTTATTTCTTTTACAATTTTAATTATTTCTTTCCTCCTTCTAATTTTGCATTTGGTTTGTTGTTTTCCTAGGTCCTTCCCAATTTCTTGATGTAGGTACTAATTTCTATAAAGTTCCATGTTAACACTGCTTTCACTGCCTCCCATAAATTTTCATTTTAGAAATTTTTTATTTCTCTTTTGATTTCTTCTCTGACCTGTTGTTCATCCAGGAGCATGTTGTTCTGTCTGCATGTGTTTGCATGTTTTCTAGAGATTCTTAAATTGTTAATTTCATTCCAGCTTCATTCCATTGTGTTCAGAATAGACACACAGTATTTCTTTTTTATGTTAATTTGCTGAGATTTGCTTTATGGCATAGCATAAGGACTATCCTAGAGAAAGCTCTATGCACTGGTTAAAAGAATGTATATTCTTCAATTCTGGGATGAAAGTTTCTGTAGATATCAGTTATTTCCATTTGGTCCATAGTATAGATTAGTTTTGTTGTTTCTTTTGGATTTCTGTCTAGTTCATCTAGACAGTTAGAATTCCCCCATTTGTATTGCATTTGAGTCTATATCTCCCTTTAGGTCCATTAACATTTGTTTTATTTTATTTTATTTTTATTTTTATTTATTTATTCATTTGAAAGACAGAGTTACAGAGAAGCAGAGATAGAGACCGAGGGAGAGGTCTTCCATTTGCTGGTTCACTCCCCAAATGACCACAATAGTTGGAGCTGTGCTAATCCAAAGCCAGGGGCCTGGAGCTTCTTCCAGGTCTCCCACATCAGTGCAGGGGCCCAAGGACTCTGGCCATCATCTACTGCTTTCCCAGGCTATAACAGAGAGCTATCCTTTCTTTTTGTTCTATCCTTTCTTTTTCAGTCTGTGTATATTTTTGTTGGTGAGGTGTTTCTTGTAGGCAGCAAATAGATGGGTCTTATTTTTTTAATCCATTCAGCTAGACTGTATTTTTTTATTGAAGAGATTAGTCCATTTACATTGAAGGTTATTATAGTTAGGTAATGACTTAGCCCTGCCATTTTTCTATAAATATTCACATAGTTTGCTTTTTATCTATTTTGTACTTTTTTCTTTTTTTTTTCTTTTTTTTTTTACAGGAAGAGTGGACAGTGAGAGAGAGAGACAGAGAGAAAGGTCTTCCTTTTGCCGTTGGTTCACCCTCCAATGGCCGCCGCGGACAGCGCGCTGCGGCCGGCGCACCGCGCTCGTCCGATGGCAGGAGCCAGGAGCCAGGTGCTTTTCCTGGTCTCCCCATGGGGTGCAGGGCCCAAGCACCTGGGCCATCCTCCACTGCACTCCTGGGCCACAGCAGAGGGCTGGTCTGGAAGAGGGGCAACCGGGACAGAATCCGGTGCCCCGACCGGGACTAGAACCCGGTGTGCCGGCGCCGCAAGGCGGAGGATTAGCCTGTTGAGCCACGGCGCCGGCCTATTTTGTACTTTTACTAGCAGATTTTCTGTCTTCACGTTCTTTCATAACGATGACTATTTCTGTGTTTCTGTGTGTAGCAGCACATCTTTAAGCATCATTTGTAAGGCTGGGCTAGTTGTGACAAATTATTTGAATTTGTTTGTTATGGAAGATCTTTGTTTCACTCTGATTCATAAATGAGAGCTATGCAGGATATAGTAATCTTGGTTGACAGTTTTTTTCCTCTTAAGATTTGGACTATATGTCTCCATTCTCTCCCAGCATTGTAGGGTTTCTGATGAGAAATCAGGTGTGAGTCTTATTGGAGATCCTCTGAAAGTAATCTGGAGTTTCTCTCATTTACATTTTAGAATCTCTTCTTTATGTTTTACTGTTGGAAGTTTGACTACAATATATCATGGTAAAGATCTTTCTGGTCACATCTATTAGAAATTCTATGTGCTTCCTATACTTGACTGTCCCTTGCTTTCTTCAAATTAAGGAAGTTTTTGGTTATTATTTCACTTAATAGGCCTTCTAATCTATTCTCCCTTTCCATGCTTTCAGAAACTCCTAAGATTGGTATGTTGGATCATTTGATAGTATCCCAGAAATCTAAAACACTATTTTTAATTTTTCTAATGATTTTCTTCTCTAGGGCTGACTGAGATATTTCCAAAGATTTGTCCTCTAGCTTGGATATTCCTTTTTCTGTCTCATGAAGTCTGTTGTTAAGGCTTCCCACTGTATTTTTTATTTGACATACTGAATTTTTTATTTCTAATATTTCAGCTTGACTTATCTTCAAAATCTCATCTCTCATGGGAAAAGTTTTCATCTATGTTATATATGTATTTCTTTAGCTCATGAATTTCCTTCTCATTGCTTCTAAGTAATCCTATAATTATTCTTTTAAATTCCTTTTCTGGTATTTTATTGATCTCTTCCTCTGCATATTCTAAAAATAAAATGTTATTGTGTCCCATTTATTTTTTCTTTTTGACAGGCAAAGTGGACAGTGAGAGAGGGAGACAGAGAGAAAGGTCTTCCTTTGCCGTTGGTTCACTCCTCAAAGGCCACTGCGGCCAGCGTGCTGCAGCTGGCACACCGCACTGATCCGATGGCAGGAGCCAGGTGCTTCTCCTGGTCTCCCATGAGGGTGCAGGGCCCAAGGACTTGGGCCATCCTCCACTGCACTCCTGGGCCATAGCAGAGAGCTGGACTGGAAGAGGAGCAACCGGGACAGAATCCGGTGCCCCGACCGGGACTAGAACCCGGTGTGCTGGTGCTGTAGGCAGAGGATTAGCCTATTGAGCCACGGCGCCGGCCTTTGCATTTATTTATAGGCATTTGTTGAAACACTTGTTAGTTTTTTTTTTCCGCTTATGGGTTTTATCTTTGAAGTATGCTTCTGTGGCTTTGTGGAGAGTCTGCTCCTTAAGTGAAAACCCAGAGTTGTATGCTGAGTGGCGTCAACTGGCTCTGTTCAGTGCTCAAAAGTGAGTTGAGAATTCCAGGGTGACACTCAAATTGTACATGTAAATCTGTTGTCAGCAGGAGTGAGTGTATGATCACCTTGTTGGTGTAATCACAACTTCACCTCCTCTCTTCCAAGGCTAGTAATTTCTGAAGTTAACCCGCAGGCCTATAACCCTCACCCACTCTGACACATGAGCCACACAAAGGATCCTTACAGTCCTCAGTGGGAACACAGAACCCTCTGCAATGACCCACCTTTGGCAGTCAGGAAGCCCTGAGCCTCTGAAGCTGGAATGATTGCCCAAAGACCCAGCTACATCCCATGCCCTGTCGTGCAGTCACAAAATTCCTACAGTCACAGTATGCAAGGCTCCCACACTCACAGGGTGCAGAGGATTCCCTCTCAGCCCCACGAGCCTGCCCCATCTACAGAGAAAAGAGTTGTTTCCAGAGTCAGCTTCCTGTCAGTGCTCCGCCTTGGCTGTTTGAGCCCTGGAGCCTGTGACAGGTTGAGAGAAGGGTGGCACTTCACAATCCTAAGTGAGTCCCCAGCTCCCTGTCAACTTTTTTAGCCAGACGCAGTCAGTGGGAAACATGGTAAAATCACCTAGTCATACTCAAAAGCCATTGCAGCCTCTACTTGTGTCTGTTGGTGCCTTCTCTCCACTGGTTGTTGCGCACCCTTGTGGGAGTATGGGGAGAAAAAAAAAAAAAAAACGTGCTTTTTCTTCAATGAATTAAGTGGATACCTTGCTCCCTTCTAAGGCTCTAGGCTGGACCCAAAGACAGTGCAGTCCACAAGGTTCTCGCTCAGGCAGTATCACTTGTGTCATGAACTGTCCCAGTCCACCCTCACCTCATTCTCAGAAGCTGCTATCTCCTCCAACGCCTGGATATGGGGAGTTGTGTGTGGTGTCCCTGCTCACTGCTGCGCATCCACTCTTTCCACTCTGCTCCACAGTGTCCCTCTTCTTTCTATAGAATTTCTGCTGCAAACTTCTTTCCAACTCTCCCCTGGGAATACACTTCCTCTATTTTTCTTTCTCATCAAAATCAGCATGTCTTTTCCTTATTCAACCATTTTGGAATCCCTGGATTATTAATTTGGAAATCACTCTTCCAATGATGGAAAAGTAAAAATGTGTACCAACTGTTGACTTGACCAAGAGGACAAAGATGTCTTTGGTTATATCCTACATAAGTATACTGGTAGTGATGTCCCCAATATTATGGGACAGGAAGCCCCAGACACTGACGTAACAACAATATATGAACAAATTGCAATTCCCAAATATTAGAAGAAAAGAAATACTTTCAATCTTATTTTATGTGGCCAATATTATTATCCTGATATCAAAGCCACAGACTAAAACACCTGACAAATATTGATGCAGAAAGTCTTAACAAAATAAAGGCAAACAAAATTCAGCACAGTAAAAGAACTATACACTATGATCAAGTAAAGTTTATTCTTGAAATGTAGAGATGGTTCAAAGTCCCAAAACATTGAGAAAAAAACCAAAAAAGGTAAATCCTTCATCATTATAAAATATTATGCTTAATTAATCTTTAGATTTTGCAAAGGAATTGGTGAGAAACTTTGTGGTTTACTGGTGGGGCAAGACCCATTTAAGGGCATAAAAATTATACTAAATGTTTAGAGATTCCGTGGGAGAATGTGGTTAGTTGTGCTAGAATATTGACTGTTCCAGATCCATGCCTGTTGGGAGGTGCTATAAAAACACAATCTGACTTTGTGGCATAGTGCTTCTGCCAGCATCCCATATAGGTTCCGTTTCCTGGCTGCTCCACTTCCAATCCAGCTCCCTGCTAATGCACCTGGGAAAGCAGCAGAGGAAGGCCGAAGTGCTTCAGCCCCTGCACCCATGTGGGAGACCCAGAAGAAGCTCGGGGCTCCTGGCTTCAATCTGGAGAGTGACCCAGAAGATGGGAAATCTCTTTCTCTGTCTCTCCGCCTCTCTCTGTAGCACTAACTTTCAGATATGTAAATAAGTATTTTTTTAAAAAAAGATAATTTGGTGAGCTTGTTTGAGGTCCCTGGAATCTGAGTCAACAGAAGGAGCAGGTGTTTAAGCTCCACTTGAAAAGACCAAAGGAACAGCACAAAGAGGAAACAAGGCAAAAATTAAACAGAGAGGTAAGGGTACCTATACTTTTACCATTTGCATGAAAAATTTTCCCTCAGGAAACAAGTCTTTAAGATAATTGAGGTGGACCTTAATCAAAGGATCCCAACCAGGAGTCCTATAACATCAGATATATAAGCCTTTTTCTGTCCCTTATTTCTTCTTGCCTTTCTTCCCCTGTAAAATCAGGACAGTGAGTTCTCTTCCCAGTCTGAAGCAGGGCTAAGGTGGGGAAGTAGAGGAGATCCAAGTTCTATTGCATGGACATGGGCATATTAATTGTTGAAATAATGCTGTTGGGACCAGGGCTGAGGGTGTACTGATGTGGTTGCCCTGGAAATTAAAATCTTAAAATACTTAAGTATCAGTTTGTCAATAGCCCTGGCTCCAGGCCTTTTGAACATCTCTCCTTTGCCTGGAAACCTCTGTACAAAGCCAGATCCCGTTCTGTACTCCTCACTCCCATTCCCAATCCCTTAAATCAGTGTCTCTACTGGCAAGGCTGACATTCATAGCCAGGCCTCCTATGGTTCTCTACCACAACAGTCTCTATCATTGTTACCTGTTTTTTAATGTCACCCAAGATGACTAGGGAAATTATGTGCTGGCACAACTTTATCTAAAGGACCTAAAAGAAATAGTCCTCGAAAGCACCTTTGTCAGGGTTTTGTGAGATAAAATATGTATTTCTTTATGACTTTACTTTCAATGTCGCACTTAACAAATGTTTATGACACGTTAACATAAAAAGTCAAAGCACACAACTAAGCCTAATATGTAGTGATTTTTATAATGTATCTATCTGTGTTGAACTTTAACACTAGAAGTTCAAATACTTAAATATTAAGTAATAGTTAAGTGACTGTTGTTTTGTTTTTTAAAGATTTAGGGGCTGGTGCCATGGGTAGGTCAATCCTCCGCCTACAGTGCTGGCATCCCATATGAGCCCCGGTTCTAGTCCCAGCTGCTCCTCTTCCGATCCAGCTCTCTGCTATGGCCTGGGAAAGCAGTAGAAGATGGCCCAAGTCCTTGGGCCCCTGTACCCGCATGGGAGACCAGGAAGAAGCACCTGGCTCCTGGCTTCTGATCATCACAGCTCTGACAGTTGTGACCATTTGGGAAGTGAACCAACAGAAGAAAGACCTTTCTCTCTGTCTCTGCCTCTCACTGTCTGTAACTTTACCTCTCGAGTAAATAAATAAATAAATCATTAAAATATGTCTTTTTTAAAAAATAAAGATTTATTTATTTATTTTAAAGTCAGAATTACACACACACACACACACACACACACACACAGAGAGACAGACAGACAGACAGACGTTTTCTATCCGCTGGTTCACTCCCTAATTGGCCACAATGGTCAGAGCTGTGCCTATTTGCAGGCAGGAGTCAGGAGCTTCTTCCAGGTCTCCCACGTGGGTGCAGGGGCCCAAGGACTTGGACCATCTTCTACTGCTTTCCCAGGCCATAGCAGAGAGCTGGATCATAAGTGGAGCAGCCGGAATTCGAACAGGCACCCATATGGGATGCCTGCACTATAGGCGGCGGCTTTACACACTGTACCACAGCACTGGCCCCCAAAGACCATTGTGTAAATACTTAAATATCATTTCTGTCCCTTCCTCTCTCACTGGATCTCCTGTAATGCATAGGTTAATACATTTAATGTAGCTCATCAGTTCTTTGGTATCCATTCATTGTTCTTCCCTTTTCTCTTTCTGCTGTTAGGATGGATACTTCAGTTGAGGTATCTATAAGTTTGCTGATTATGTCTTCTAATTGTTTAAATCTACGTCTGAATCCCTCTAGTAATTTTTTCATTTTTTTTTTTTTTACTTTTTAGTTCTCAAATTCTATTAGGTGCTTATGATTTTCTTCATTAGGGATATCAATTAGGTTAGAGATTGTTTTCCTAGTTTATTTAAATCTTTTTCTATACTTTCCCATAGTTTCTGAGTATACTAACATAATCGATTTAGAGTTCTTTTCTTTTAAGTCCAATGTCGTCGCTTCCTCAGTCTTTGTTTATTTTATTTGATCTCTTTTCCTATAAATGAGCAATGCTTTCTGTTTCTTTGTATGATCTTTTGATTGAAACCTGGACACTACTATACCATGAAAATCTTCTCTCTCTTACCCCAAGGTTTGATGCTGACATATGTTGAGGGCTTCAGTTGTTCATTTGTTTAGTTATGTTCCCAAATGATTATTGTGAGGGATGTTTTCCTTGTGGTGTGTAATCACTGTTCATGATCTCATGGAGACTTGCTTGAACACTTGGAGCAAAAATGAAATCAAAAAGCTCCTGATCTTAACAAATTCTCTTAAACGTTGGATATTCCTTCCATGCAAACCAGGCCTCCTAAAACTCTGCTGAACTGCCAACAGCTGCTGGCACAGACACTAGAAGTTATACAGGGATGCAAGCCCAGGATCCGCTCATGAGATGTGTTTGGTCCTGGGTGTGAGTGTTGCACTCCAGGTTCCTTCCATACTTGGTAGCATCATGATCATTTCTTTCCCAGAATCTTCCTCCTCAGCCCCCTAATTCCTAGACTTTGAGGGTCTGTCTGCTGCTTGTCCCATCTGCTGTCCCTTCCCTCAGCTGGCTAGGGTTAGGATATGTCTCTAAACACTTTCAGCAGGTATTTTCAGGAAAATTGCTCTAGTCAATTGAGGTAAAACAAAAGTCAGCGTCTGTCCTGATCTTTTTGGTAACTACCACGCAGTCTAGAATATATAACAGGCTTTTTGGAAAAAGGTTCAAATAACCATCCTGGCACAAACCATACCCAGATCGTGGACCACTGTCTTCCTGGTTGCCATGAGTTTGAGAATGGCGAAAGGCTAAGGATGAGCAAAAATACCAGGATACTTTCTTGCTGTCACTTTGCCGTCTCTTTCTTCATTAAGCACTTTTTTGGATGCTGTACGCTTTTTTCTTTTAAATTCTGGAGATGGGGAAGGGTGATTGTGTCATATTTTTGTGCCAGCTAGTTATATCAGTGAATGAACCAGTTCCTAAAGACTCCTCCTACTTTGTTATGTGTCTGATGCCATTGTTATAATTTTATCGCTATATTTATTGAATGTGCTTTTCTGTTTTCTTTGTTTAAAAAATTAGTTTATTTATTTAAAAAGAAGAGTTACAGAGTAAGACAGAAACAGGGAGGGTCAAGAGTCTCCCATCTGCTGTTTCACTCTCCAAATGACCACAACAGATGGAGCTAGGCTGGTTTGAAGCCAGGAGCCAGGAGCTTCTTCCAGGTCTCCCATGTGGGTGCTGGGACCCAAACACTTGATCCATCTTCTATAGCTTTTCCCAGGCCCTTAGCAGAGAGCTGCATCAGAAATAGAGCAACCAGGATGCAAACTGGTGCTCGTATGGGATGCTGGCATCACAACTGAGTTTTATCTGCTACACCACAACACAAGCTCCCAGATAGTGTTTTAATAAATATGTTCTCCCAGTCTATGACTTGCTTTTAATGTTTCTAACAGTGTGCTTTGAATGATTTTAAATTTTAAAATTATTATGTTCTTAACTCTAAGTCCTATACTTTTATTTTCATATAGCCACCTATTTGATGGAAAGTTGAGTCCTACCTTCTGTTCAGTGTTACGTGCAACAGGCTGTGGTGAACTTTCCCTGTGATATCATGTCAGAACCCACCTATCTTGATCTAATCTCTGGAAAATTTAATATTTTGCATAACAGTTAATTGTTATTTCTCACAAAAACAAGTAAAAGAAAACAGGTCTTTTGGCTTTTCTATACCCCAAGTTAGTTGGCTGTAGTTGGACTTAATTTAGTAAGAGTGCAGTGGGTTACTTCTGTTTTCCAAGAATATATATGTGTAGGCACGACTTTTTTGCTTTCTAGCAGGGCCTCTCAGGAAAAATACTGTCCTTTGTTTTATTTTTTGACAGATTTAATACATATTTTTTAGTTTGGGGGTGATAGGGAATACAATGGACTGACCCAAAGGGATTAGAAGGAGAAATTGTATTCTGCACAGAATTATCATATAGTTGCTCTTTATTTTCTTGGGTTATGGACTCCTCCAAGGAAAATAAGTGGACATTAACAAATGGAATACCACTGAGTTGCTTTACTCAGAGCACGTTATTCCCGGCAGTACAAGGAGAACTGTGCTGGGTGAAGGAGAAATTAGGTGCATTTTGGTAGTGTTCAGTGCTTTTCCCTAAAGGCCTAAGTGCTTAAATGTGTCTTGCCAAGATCCTTACTCCTCAAGCATAAAGGACAGGGATGGCGAGATGTCAGGAATGGAAATATTCCCAAATTGAGTTAAGTTCTGTTTTACTTAGTCCTGTGAAAAATGTTGACATCATGAATAGAGAATTGATTTAGGGAAGAACAAAAAGAGTAAGACAAGAGTGGATGTTACAATTCCATGTTTTTTTTGTGGGAAGGAAGACTGCAAAAGGAGTGTTATTTATGTTTACCAAAATTTCTTATTTAGTGAGAAAAAAATTTTTCATGCATGTGTACGGTATTAGTATCTTTTGGGTACACAAAGATGGTGAAGTGATAAGAATGTGATCAGTGTATGCCAAAGTTCATAACTCCAAGGTGCAATCAGATTTTATGTTCACATTGTTAGCTGTCAAGTTCAATTAACACTTTAACAATAGTTCTCTCAGAGATAAATGAAGTTCTTTTCCTTTTATCTGTCATCAGAATTTCTCTCTACTGTAATGGTGAGTATTAATTTTCTTCCCCTTGCATTCTGCTCCAAATTCTTTAAATTGGATGCATTGTGTTGTGATTGATGTGATACCTGGGAAACCAATGGAAGATGCTCTAGAGGCAGGATTTCAGCTTTCCTGAGTATTACTTGGCTCTAGATCTACACTAGTGCCTACATTCTGTGACTGATATACAAAGAAGGAAAACCTCTGCAGCTTTGGCTAAAACTTCCTCCTGTCTTTGACAATGCAGCTCAACAGAGACCTTCACCAGTAGAACTGAAACAGAATATCTTTGTTACACTCCCCAGCTCGCCATATTGTGCAGGGGAAATATACCGCAGCAGAATATATAATTAGGAGAATCTTCTTGCCCATAAGGAAAGAAAAAAATGTGGAGTTAATATTTTCATCAAATTTGCTTAGAAATCAAATTCAGAGCAACAAACATTTTGCGTCAATCATGTATAAAACACAGGATCGGTGCTTAATGGGAGTTGGAGGCATTCAGAGAGTGCAGCTACCACAGAACAACACTATCAAGCTGTGTATTTGTGATCACAGTGGTGAATATATTAGCTCCCTCCTCCAGAAAGCCGATCACGGTTTCTCAGTCTTGCTTGCCTGCTTGGCTCTGTCACTGGCCCCTGGAGTTTCCCTCTCTCGCTCCCCACTCCCAGCACTACTGAGAATGTTCATTAATCTGAGCCCGTATTCTATTAATATCCTCTCCTAAACTTTGATCTGTGCTCTCTGGAATTCTTCATTGACATTGTCTCCATATACTCATCCCATTCCTTGCCTTAAGAGAAAATTGTCTTCTCTCCATAATGCCATCCTACCAACCCCACATGCCTCACCGCAGCTTTCAAACCATTGCTCCTCTTTCCACCTTCAAAAAACCTATCTCCTTTGAGGCTTATGTTGCTGGGTGATATTATCCTGGTTTCATTAGGACATCCATACAAACACAGACACAGACAAACACACATGCATTTGTAATAAAATAAGGAGGAGGTTCCAGTGCTGTGGCATAGTGGGTAAAGCCACCGCCTATAGTGCAGGCATCCCATACGGGCACCAATTCAAGTTCTGGCTGCTCCATTTCCAATCCAGTTCTCTGCTATTACCTGAGAAAGCAGTAGAAGATGGCCCAAGTCCTTGGGCTCCTGTACTTGCATGGGAGACCCTGAAGACGCTCCTATCTCCTGGCTTCAGATCAGCCTCGCTGCAGCCATTGCAGACATTTAAGGAGTGAACCAGCAGGTAGAAGACACCTCTCTCTCTTTGCCTCTGCCTTTCTGTAACCCTGCCTTTCAAATGAATAAATAATCTTTTTAAAACAATAAAATAAGGAGGAAATACTCAAAGCAATCACAGTTATAATTTCTGTAACTGGTCGCTTGATTGTAGCTAGTATTGGCAATTGCCTTCTCCCCCTGTCCATTCTCTGACCCTCTTTCCTTCAGCAATCATTTCAGCTGGTCGTGGCTCTTTATTGAGTCTAATGACCCATATCTTCAACCTTGAAGGGTGTGGGTCATTAGTAGTCCTGCCTGCATTGGATTGCTACAGTTTTCCATCAACCTTTATAATAGAGCCCAGTAATAGTAAGACGTGCCATAAGGGATTTCCTGGATTCAAGATATATGCTTTCTTATCTTCCTCATGGAGTAGTCAACCCATTTCTCTCTGCACTCAGGATCAGTCAGCACAACCAGCCTAATAACTTCCTATTGGTTCAGAAACATGAGGAGCTCATAGTGGCTGCAGTGTTTTAATTTCAAGTTCAAAGAAATCATTGCTATGTCTCCTGCTGGTAGTATTCCTACCTCTGGGACTAAACCTATAGGCTTGCAGAGCACAAGGCTGTGGGAACAGGAGCAAACATCTTGCTAGTGGGTAACTAGTGGAATGAATGGCAGTATGCCATTTATACATCTCTTGGTAACAGATTTCTAGCTCCCACTGAGGAAAATTCTGAAATTAGGGAATCACAGAAATCCCACAATCTTCCATCTGTGGGCTAGAGGCCCAGGAAATCTGCTGGCATAGATTCAGGGTGAGTCCGAAGGACAGAGAAGCAGAATGCTGAGCTGTAAGTCCTAGTGTTGAGGATAGGAGAAGATAGATGCACCTGCTTAAGCATCCAGGCATAGATAATTGTCCTTCCTCTGCTTTCGTGTTTTCTAGTCAGGCCCTCAGTGGGTTAGAGGATGTCTACCTTCTGAGCAGGGGAGCAAGAAGTTAGAAACCACTTTTCTAGGGTGGACACAGTGTTGAAGGGAAGAATCTATATTCACCAATCCTGTGACACATTTGTACTTTCTTTACCACTTAATGACTTTTAAGGATATCAGTAAGTAAATGTTTGCCAAGCACTTTGAGAATTTCAGATATTTACCATGAAATGTGATTTTTACTATAGTATTAGGAAATGTGTGTTGCCATCAGGAGCTTTGAAAGATCAAATACATCAATGACTTTTATAAACAGAATGAAATGATATTTTGAAGGTAGAACTCACACTTTGGAATTAAAATGTTTCTCTAGAACTTTGTTTTAAGATGAATTATTTCATTTCTGTATTTTATTCATTCACTGGTTCCATTGATTTGATTTTTTTTTTTAAGATTTACTTATTGGCCGGCGCCGTGGCTCACTAGGCTAATCCTCCACCTGTGGCACCAGCACCCCGGGTTCCAGTCCTGGTTGGGGCGCCGGTTCTGTCTCGGTTGCTCCTCTTCCAGTCCAGCTCTCTGCTGTGGCCCAGGAAGGCAATGGAGGATGGCCCAAGTCCTTGGGCTCTGCATCCACATGGGAGACCAGGAAGAAGCACCTGGCTCCTGGCTTCGGATTGGCACAGTGCACCAGCCATAGTGGCCATTTAGGGGGTGAACCAACGGAAAAGGAAGACGTTTCTCTCTGTCTCTTTTTCTCTCACTGTCTAACTCTGCCTGTCAAAAAAAAGAGATTTATTTATTTATTTGAAAGTCAAAATTACAAAGAGAGGGTGAGACATACATGGGTGGGGGAGAGAACAAGAAAGAGGGAGAGAGAGAGAGATCTTCCATCCACTGGTTTACTACTTAGATGGCTATAATGGCCAGTGCTAGGCCAAGGCCAAGCCAGGAGCTTCATCTGGGTCTCCCGTGTGGGTGAAGAGGCCCAAGCACTTGAGCCATCTTCCACTGCTTTTGCCAGACAATCAACAGGGAACTGGATTGGAAATGGAGAGGCCAGGACACAAACCAGCGCCTGTAAGACATACCAGCATTACAGCAGCAGCCTTACCTGCTATACCACAATGCAGGCCCTGGTTCCATTGCTTTCTTCTGAATACTGTTTCCTCAAGTCCTCAAGATTATTCTTGGATTTATTATTGATATTGATTGAAGATCAAAGCTTAAAATAACTGTCATTCTTCCATAGATCCCCACAGTCACCTTTTGTTCTAAGATTTTTTCATTTGTGCAGTAAATACCATTGGCTGTAGGACTGTACATTCTTACAGTTAGTTTTGTTTGTCCTTCAGATAACCCAAGACTACTGACTGTTGGTTGTTGATTTTAACTCCCAAATAATTAGAATTACATGACACTAAATGGAAAGTGCTCTGCTTACAAAAATGCTGCTTATCTTTTTCTGTAGGCACTTTAGACCAGTTGGCAAGTGTCTAGGGCAGGCATTTAGCTGAGTGATTGATTGAGTCACTTAGTAAGACAACCATATCTGAGTACCTGGGCTTGAGACCTGACTCTGGCTATGGCTCCTGACTCCAGCTTTTTGCCAGTGCAGATCCTGGGAGGCAGCAGTGATGGCTCAAGGGACTGGGATCCTGTCGCACACTTAGATGGAATTCCTGTCTCTTGATTTCAGCCCAGCTCAGCCCAGGTTGTTGCTAGCTTTGGAGGCTGAACCAACTGATGGGAATTATTTCTCTCTTTCTGTCTGTCACTCTGCCTCTCAAAATTAATAAATAAATAAATTTAAGATAAACTTTAAAAATGTGGTAAGTATGTTCTTACGCTTTTACAAAAATGGAAAGTGGTTCCATAATATTGGCTGGTATGTTTTTAGCCTTAGGGTTCTGAAGTAAGAGAGAAAGAAAAAAAATGAGAGAAAATCAGTTGGGTTACACACTATGAACTTTTTAATGATGCAGAAATTGAGTCAGGCTTTGAACTATCTCTTAGATCTTAGAACAAACTGAGATTAGCATGATTCATAAATCTCTACTGATTTCTTATTTATGCCATGTTTGGTGGTACTAATATTTTGTGCAAGCATATTGATTTATGTATGGCTTATTTTACCTTTGACAAAGGACACACATCTGAAAAACGACAGGCATGAACGAGATGCATATTGCATCTGGGAACATGATACAACTTGCTGGGCCAACTGGGAATCAAGTCCATTTGTCTCATTGTTAGCATAGTGCTCAGAGCCATTCATCTAATCAGATCCACACATTTAACTTAGTGCTACATCAGTGATCTTTGCTTTGCTTAAGCACACATACACCACACACTGAAAATAAAGGAAAAACAAAAATACCGGTGTACACAGCACAAGTTGATACATCACGGTTCTCTGTTTTTTGGAAAAGACATAATAAACATGTGAATAATTTTGATCAGATCAATGTAAATGCACCACCAGAAATGCATGAAAGAATTTCATTCATTCATTCATTCATTCATTTATTTAGAAAAGAGACCTGGTAGAAGCTTTTGGCTCTTGGCTTCAGCCTGGCCCAGCGCCGACCACTACTGCCATTTGGGGAGTGAACCTGTGGATAGAATACCTTTGCCCTCTGTTTCTCCCTCTCTCTGCCCTTCAAATAAATAAAATAAATCTTTTAAATAAAAGAGAGAACTCTCCCATCTACTGGCTCACTCTCCCCTAATGCACAAGACAACCACGGTTGGGCCAAGATAAAGCCAGGAGCTTTGAACTAAAACTGGGTTTCCCAGTTGGGTGGAAGGAACCCAAGCATTTGAGCCATCATTGCTGCCTCTCAGGCTGTGCATTAGCAAGAAGCGGAGATATTGAGCAGAGCCAGCACTATGATATATGATGTGGGCATCCCAAGTGGCATCCTAACCCCTGTACTGAACACTTGCCCCAGTTATATTTTTTTCCAACATTTATTTATTTATTTGAAAGACAGAGTTATAGAGAGGCAGAGGCAGAGAGAGAGCGAGAGAGAGAGAGATTTTTCATCTGCTGGTTCACTCTCTAAATGGCCACAATGGCCAGAGCTGGGCAGATCTGAAGCCAGGAGCTGCTTCTGAGTCTTCCATGCAGTGCAGGGTCCCAAGGACTGGGGCCATCTCCTACTGCTTTCTAGGCCAAAGCAGAGAGTTGGACTGGAAGTAGAGCAGCCAGGACTCCAACCAGCTCCAATATGTGATGCCTGCATGGTAGGACACAGCTTTACCTGCTAAGCCACAGCACCAGCCTTACTCCTGGTTATATTTTATAATACAATTGCTAACATCTATTTTTGTTATAAATGAGTGTTTGTTGTGGTTGTGGCTATGATATGTATCAGTGGGGATTTTCCCTTACAGCACTTGATCCATGTCTCACAAGTACATTAAAATGCTGATGAATTGTTTATTGAGTAGAAAGGGCAATCTGATAAGATACAAAGTGAACTGGGGGCCAGTGCTGTGACAACAGGTGAAGCCGCCACCTGCACTGCCAGCATCCCATATGGGTGCAGGTTCGTGTCCCAGCTGCTCCACTTCCGATCCAACTCTCTGCTATGGCCTGGGAAAACAGTGGAGGATAGTCCAAGTCCTTAGGCCCTTGTACCCATGTGGGAGACCCAGAAGAGGTCCTGGCTCCTGGCTTCAGATCAGCGTAGCTCTGGCCATTGCAGCCAATTGGAGAGAGAGCTGGTGGATGGAAGACCTCCCTCTCTCTCTGTCTTTCTGTTTCTGTCTCTCTCTCTCTCTCTCTCTCTCTCTCTCCCCTCTCTCTGTGTAACTCTGACTTTCAAATAAATAATCTAAAAAAAGTGAACTGATATTGCCTCTATGTGTGTTACAGTAGAAAGATTTCTAAAAATGGCCCCAAGACTGCACACTCTAAATCCCCAGAGCCCATAAATGAACATACCTATGATTGTTTTATGTTGTGGCGCACTGCTGACCTTAAAGCAGCTTTTTTTTTTCTGTTGATAAGAGAAACCAGAATGATTCAAAACATGAAGAAGACTCTTTGAATTACTGCTTCAGAAATGGAGAAGCTGTGTGAAAAGGAATGCGAGTAGCTTTAAAGAGCTAAGAGAGACCCAATTAAATTTCTCTTTAAAATGAAACTGCCTTAGGTTCTAGCGTTGTGGCCTATCAGGTTAAACCTTTACCTGCAACCATGACATCCCATATGGACATGGTTTGAGACCTGCTGCTCTACTTCTGATCCAGCTCCCTGTAATGTGCCTGGGAAAGCAGCAGCAGATAAGTGCTTGGGCCCCTGCACCCATGTGGATGACCTGGAAGAAACTCCTGGCTTCTGACTTAGGCCCAGCCCATTCCCAGCCATTGCAGCCTTTTGGGGACTGGACCAATGGATGGAAAAAAAAGTCTCTCTCTCTCTTCTCCCTCACCCCCCCCCCCCCCATAACTCAACCTTTCAAGTGAAACAAAAAAATTGCTAAAATGAAACTCTCTTGAAATACACAAAACAACAAATGTCAACCCTTCTTTATTAATAAGAAGAGCCACAACTAGAGGTAAAAAATATTGTCCTATCCTTCTCAGTTCACAAAAAATGTCTTAGTTATTTGTGCTATTAAATTCTGCCTGTCAGGTTTGGGAAATCAATTCAGTCCTTAAGAAATCACTTGCACACAGCCAGGGTTAAGAGGCCAGAAAATGGAAAGAAATAAGGATCCTCTTCTAAGGAAATCAGGGCTTCTGATGGTGGAAGTGGCTGACAGATGTGGGGGGAGGACTGCCCTTATCTCATGGGATGCTCTGATGTCTTGCTCATACAGATGTTTTCAGCTAACAAGGAAACTTATTCAATTAATTGGGCTTCCATATTAGAAAAGCAATGGCAATAGGGAATCAGAATCAGTGAAGGCCATGTTGAAGTCCAGTGAGGGTAACCCCATCACATCCACCACACTTATCCATCCTAAAAGAAGGATGCCTCTCCCTGAGGAACATGGCTAGGTTACGAGGGAGAATGAAATTGATATAAAAAAGTCGCTTCTTCACTGCATCTAAATACTCAATTAAATCTGTGAATGAAGCAGGGAAAAGCATCTGATGAACAGCAATAATTCCTGTCGTTAACTCAGGAGTTTATAGCTGGAAGTGCCCTTCACTAAGACAGGACCACTGTGAATGACGATGAGAGTGTCTTTGATTTGCGTGATTCTTTCCCCTTCACCAGTCGCTTTCTCATAGGATTCACTTGATTCTATCCTATAATGTTGGCAGAGGTTTATTTTAACTTTACAAGTGGGTTTTTGATTAATGAAATTCTTTTTCAGCATCCAGTCTCTTTACAATTCATCTGGGTACGAAGAACTTCCTACTTTCTTAACTTTAGATAATTTAAGCTGATATGTTTATTGCTTGACAGAAAATATAAATTTTGAAAAAGACTTTTGCTTTTTCTTTTGACTGTCTATAAGCATATCTAAATCATGTATCTTAGAGTTTAAGGATCATCATCTGCCAATTCATTAAGTGTATTATTCCTTTCATACAGTGAGCAACAGATTTTTCCTTAATAGTCTTTAATAGTTAGTGTTTGAGGTTGATGAGGACTTCATGCAAAAGTTGTCTTCCTGAGGTGGGTGCTATGGTGTGATGTTTTAAGCTGCCTCTTGATACACCCACATCCCATATCAGAGTTCAATTGTTTTTCAAGGATTTGCTACATTTTATTTGAAATCAGAGTTAAAGAAAGAGAAACACACACACAGAAAGAGAGAGACAGAAGGTGTGGGGGAAGCAGAGAGAGAGAGAGAGAAAGAGAGAGAGAGAGAATCTCCCATCCACATGTTCACTTGTTCACTCCTAAAATGGCCACAATGGCTAAGGCTGGGCCGGGCTAAAGCCAGGAGCCAGAAGCTTCATCCAGATCTCCTATGTGGGTGCAGGGGCCAAAATTCGGGTTGTCTTCAGCTTCTTTTCCAGGCATCTTAGTAGGGAACGGGATTGGAGGTAGAGCAGCTGGGACATGAAGTGGTGGCTTAACCTGCTGGGCCACAGCATTGGCCCTTGGTTCGAATCTTTGCCACTCTTTTTCCAATCTAGCTCCCTGCTAGTGTGCCAAAGAAGCAACAGATGACAACTCAAGCACTTGAATTCCAGCCACATGGGAGGAACCTAGAGGGAGTTCCTGGCTCCTAGCTTCATCCTGGCCCAGCCCTGGCTGTTACAACCACTTGGGAAGTGAACTAGTGGATTGACGATCTCTCTTAGTTTCTCTCTCTCTCTCTCTCTCTTTCTCTCAAACACACACACACACACACACACACACACACACACACACATACCTTTTAAATAAATAAATCGTGGCTTTCCTTTTGTCTTCCTAAACATACAGTTGTTCCAGAAACAAATGCTTAGTTATTCCAAGCAGGACAATTGATGAAATAGTCTTAAATGCTCTGCCTCAACTAGAAAAGCACTTTATAATGATTTAGGATTAGTGAGGTGGGTAAAATATAGAAAAGCAGACATTATGGCCCGAGTGTGGAGTCTCACATAAGACTATCTCTACCCAACAATGAGAGTCACTTCAAGAAGATGCAAAAATTCAACAACAAAAATAGAGATCAGTCATTCAGTCAGTTTGCTTCATGTGAACCCACTTGGTCTTGCCATTGGTTTACCAGACTCTTGGACGAAGAGATTTGATGCCTGCAGGTGACAAACTGGACTCAGAGGACCTGTTTACTCCCATTTTGGAAGTTGGTTCCTTTTGGAATATAGAATGTGAGGAGACTTGAACACTCCTGGATAGTATTGAGTGGAAGATGAACCCTTTCCACAATGGCTCTTCTTGCATTCTACTGGAAAAGTTAGGAGTGTGGAAGAAGGACTTCCCTAGCTTCCAGGCCCTGACTGCTACAGAATGGCAACATGTTAGCCGAGCGCTTACTTTGGGCACTTCTTAAGGTTTAAGTTTTTGTTTTTATGAACACTATATATCATATAGTCTTCTTTTTTTAAAATTTAAGTATTTTATTATTTGGAAGGCAGAGTTACAGAGAGGAAGAGGCAGAGAGAGAGAGAGAGAAAGAGAGAGAGAGAGAGAGAGTGAGTCTTCCATCCGCTGGTTCACTCCCCAGATGGCTGCAATGGCCGGAACTGCACTGATCCGAAGCCAGGAGCCGGAGTTTCTTCCAGGTCTCCCAGGCAGGCACGGGGCCCAAGCATTGGGCCATCTCCTACTTCTTCCTCAGGCCATAGCAGAGAGCTGGATCAGAAATGGAGCAGCTGGTACTGGAACTGGCACCCATATGGGATGCTGGCCCTGCAGGTGGTGGCTTTATCCACTAAGCTACAGTGCCGGCCCCATATAGTCTTTTGAATTGCTTCTCCCCTCAACTTTCCAACAGAGGGCAAAACATTTCAAGTCTTTTAGTTGATTCTTTTTGGAATTTCCCTCACACCTCCAAATAATGTGCTTGTACTGCTACTACATGATCATAAAAATTTTGGCTTATCTGGTAAAGTTTTGTCATTGAAAATTATGCTTTTGTTTTCTTTCACCTTCCTGTTTTCAGCATTCCTACCACATTTCTCACTCCCCTTTCTCCCAGGAACCTGCCATTATCCTATCAAAATGTGAAAAGACCACTGTTCAAACCTTAATTACAATAAATACTCTTCCACATGATTGCAGAGGCCCATGCACTTAGGCCATCTTCCACTGCTTTCCCAGGTCATTAGCAGGGAGCTGGATCAGAAGTGGAGCAGCCTAAACTCAAACTGGCACCCATATGGGATGCTGGCACCGCAGGTAGAGTCTTAATCTACTATGCCACTGTTCCTGCCCCTGCAGGTATCTCTAGAGATTTCAGCAAAGCTCATAGCAAAACACAGGGTAATTCAACCAGGGCTGAAGTCAAAGAGGTTGGGAGAATAGGAGGGGAGAACAACTGGAGGAGGGACAATTGCCTAGTAGCCCAGATTTGAAAAAGGGGAGCCAGCAATGTGACTGAATATGCTTTACACAATCCTCAGTATTTAGCACTAAATGCACCTTTTCCTTCAGGTGTATCTAATGTCAATTCCTGACCGAGGGGGGAGCCATGAGGTTAGTGTAGGGCTTTCCTGCTTTTATGTTCCCAAATGCACTTCTATCTTTTTCTCCACGACCCTACTTGTCTTCATTTGTTCATGTGGGTTTATGATTTTTTTAAAAGAAGATTTACTTATTTGTTTGAAAGGCAGTGTTCCAGGGAGGCAGGGGCAAAGAAATCTTTCATCTGTTGGTTCATTCCCCAAATGGTCACAGTGGCCAAAGCTGGGCTGATCCAAAGCCAAGGGTCAGGAGCTTCTTCTGGGTCTCACACGTGGGTGCAGGGGCCCAAGGACTTGCTTTCCTAGGTGCATTAGCAAGGAGCTAGTTCGGAAGTGGAGCAGTCGGGAATTGAACTGGTGCCCATATAGGATGCTGGTACTACAGACGGTGGCTTCATATGCTACACCATAGTGCCTGCCACGGTTTATGATGTTTTTTTTTTTTTTTTGCAAAGATTATCTTTTAGTGTCATTTTAGTGACAACAGTGAGTAAAATTCAAGACATGCTTTTCTCTCTTCTGACGACACACACTCTTGTGGTTTTTAAGACTTTCTAGTGGAGGGAAGAACCTCTTGATACACACTTGTTAACCAAGGTCTTAGATTGATAGAAAATAAAACATAGATTTAATGTGATTAGTAACTGAATGTTACTGAAATAAAACTGGCCAACTTTTTATAGAATTATTTTAATAGGGTATGCTGTCACTGCTCTTTGTTTCTGTATATTTTATACATTTTCAGTAATATTGTTTATAGGATTTTATGTTCTTCATGTTCAGTTAACATTATGTGTGAGCTTTTTTCTTACATTATTTTTAAAACCCTCATTCCACATTATCTTCTATCGCATTTTTGCCTCTTACATCCCTCTGAAGCAACTAAGGCCCACAGTCTGTTGTGCCCATTCAGTGCCTTTCTCTAAGTCCTTACAATCCTGTGTTCAGCAGACACACGGAAATTTTTGTTACTGCTGTATGTGTACTGAGAGTTCGAAATAAAAGATGGAAAAAAGCAGTTTTATTGAGATACAATTTTACTTTCTATAGAAGTCATCCATTTTAAATATACAAGCCACATTTTTTTTAGTGTATTCACAGGCTTTTAAAACCCTCACCACCAATTAATGTTAGAATATTTTCATCTCTTCTAAGAGAACTCCATACCCTTAACTACTTCTCCTCATTCTCTGTCCTCTAGCACATTGCCCACCTGTTCAGGATGTTTCAAATTAATGGAATTATGCACTATGTGGTAGTCTGTGAAAGGCTTCTTTCACTTAGAATAATGCTTTCAAGGTACATGCATGTTGTAGCATGTATCAATAACTCATTCCTTTTTAAGGGTAATATTGCATTGTATCAATATAGCATATTTTATTTATGCATCACTTTTGCATGTTTGAGTTTTATCCATTTTTGATTATTGTAAGTAATGCTTATATGATTATTCATGTGCATTTTGCTTATGTGTGAACATTTTTAATTTTCTTGAATATATACTTTAATATATACTTAATAATTATTCAATTATATTATAATTATATATATATATAATTATATATATGATATATGCTTTTTTGGAGGAACTGACAACTGTTTTGCACATTTGTTCCATTATTTTGCATTCTTTTTGCAGTGTATGAAGATTTAAATTTCTCCACATTCTTGCCAGCATTTATTATTTCTTTTTCCTGTAGCTATTCCAGATTTTGATTCGCATTTCCACAATGGCAAAGGATGTTTATGTGCTTGTTGGACATCTGTATATCTTTGTTGGGGGAATATCTATTTAAATACCTTGCCTATATTCTGTTTGAATTATTTATCCAATAATTATTGAGTTGTATGACCTTTTCATATTCTAGGAACAAGATGCTTATCAGCCATGTGACCTACTGATATTTTTTTCTGTCCTGTGAGATTTCTCTTTATATATGGTATTATTTTTAGCACAAAAATTTTCAGTTCTGATGAAGTCCAGTGTTTCTATTTCTTTCAATGCTAATGTTTATAGTGTTGTACATTAAAAATTGTTACCTAACACAGGGTCAAAAAAGTATTTAATATATTTCTAGTGAAGTTCTTGTGTATGGTATGAGGTATGATATCCAGTTATCTGGCATCATTTGTTGAAAAAGACAACAACTTCCCCCAATGTGGTAAAGTTTGTTAAAAATTCAAGGTTGGGACTGCCCTTGTGGTACAGCGGGTTAAGCCACCACCTGTGAAGTCAGCATATGAGTGCCAGTTTTAGTCCCAGTCGCTCTGCTTCTGATCCAGCTTCCCACTAATGCACCTGGGAAAGCAGCAGCAGGTGGCCCAGGTGCTTGGGTTCCTGCCACTCACATGGGATACCCAGATGGAGTTTCAAGCTCCTAGCTTCCATCTGACCCAACCCCAGCCACTGCAGACATTTAGGGAGTGAACCAGCAGATACCTCTCTCATACATGTACACACACGCATACACACATTCTCTAATTCTCCCTACCCACTCCACCACCACCTAACTCTGTCTTTCAAATAAATAAAATAAATATTTCACTGTTCTGTGTGACTATACTTATGACCTTACCACACTACCTTCATTCCTATAGTTTTTTGTTGTGTTTTGTATTCAGGAACTGTGAGTCTTCCAAGTTTGCTCTTTTTCAAGATTGTTCTGGCTATTCTTCATTCCTTGCATCTTAACTCAATGCATATTATACCATCCCCTCTTTATATCTTTATTTGAATTTCAAAATCAGTTTGTAAAATACCTCGCTGAGATTTTAATAGAATATATATTGAATCTGTACATCAATTTGGGAAATGCTATTATTTAACAATATAAAGTCTTTCAATCAATGGACATTGGATGTCTTTCATTTATTGAGATCTTTAATTTCTTTCAGTAATGATTTGTAGTTTTTAGTATGCATGTCTTATAATTCTTGTTAATTTTATATCTATTTTGTGTTTTTTTTTGGTATGATTTTAAAAGTAATTGTTCTGTTAGTTTCATATTAACAAATGTCCATTGCTAATATGTAATAATGCAACTGATTATGTAATATTGATTTTTATCCTTCAAACTTGAACTCATTATTTCTAGTACTTTTCTAGTGGATTCTTCTATAAATTTAATTTTCTTATTTCTTTTTAACCATAATACCTTATTTTACCTTTTATTTGACCAATTTGGCCAACTAGCACTAGAGGAGATGTTTATTATCTTTTTTTACTTGAGACATCTGTATACATCTTAGTACATTATTTTTGAGCTGGTTTTTCTTATTTATATAATTACATTCTTCAAATATTTGGTAGAATTCACCTATGAAGCTGCCTATACCAAGATATTGGTTTTCTGGAAGATTTTTGATTTCTGATTTAGTCTGTAATTTTTTTAACCTCCAATTTTTTATTGTGGTAAAGTACATCTAACAGAAAATATACCATCTTAGCCATTGTTAAGTAGTTTACATACACTACACTGGTATTAAAGACATTCTCAATTATTACCACCATCCATCTTAACACATCCATCTCATCCTTGGGTTGACTCCCAACAGAAAAAAGATGATAGCTTAATGCACTGCTCTAATGCTAACAAATAAATTCTGCCTCCTTGAATTAGTCAAGGTTCTGCACCACATCCTTACTCAGCCAAGTCTAAATTTTAGCATCTGTCACCTACAATATGTAGCAGATCCAAAACCTATCATCGTGACTTTACTTGAAAGGAGAGTCTTTGTAGATTTTATGAAGTTAAATAAGGTCATACTGGTTTGGAGTGTCCATAGAAATGTAATGGTGGTGTCCATAGAAGGAGAGGGAGATTTGGAGACACAGACACACAGGGAAGATGGCTATGGGAGTGTGAAGGCAGAGATTAGAGTGCCACAGCTGGAAGCAGAGAGCTGCCAGAGCCACCAGAAGCTACAATTCTTCCCCTGAAACTTCAGAAGGAGCATGGTTGTGCTGATGCCCTGATTTCAGACTTCAGTCCTCTTCCCGGAATGACAATGTCTGTTGTTTGTGTCATTCAGGTTGTGATAACATGTCAATCCCAGGAAACTAATATACAACATGTCCCTCAGGATAGGATTCTTTGGTTGTAATTATCAAGCACACACACATATACACACACAAAGTATGGATTTTGGGGAGGATTATGTGAGACTGCTCTCAGTCTCTGAAATTAGAACATCAGTACGCAGGGCTGGCGCTGTGGCGCAGTGGGTTAATGCCTTGGCCTGAAGTACCAGCATCCCATATGGGCACCTGTTCTAGTCCCGGCTGCTCCACTTCCAATCCAGCTCTCTGTCATGGCCTGGGAAAGCAGTAGAAGATGGCCCAAGTCCTTGGGCCCCTGCACCCGCATGGGAGACCCGGAAGAAACTCCTGGCTCCTGGCTTTGGATCGGCACAGCTCCAGCCGTTGCGGCCAATTGGGGAGTGAACCATTGGGTGGAAGACTCTCTCTCTCTCTCTCTCTCTCTCTCTCTCTCTGCCTCTCCTCTCTCTGTGTAACTGACTTTTAAATAAATAAATAAAATCATAAAAAAAGAACATCAGTGCTATTGGAACCTCCCCCCTTTCAGGTCTTCCTCTCCTTTGTGCTGACTTCATTCTCAGAGCGGCTTCCTCATGAAGTGAGTGCCAAAGTAAATGGCAGGACTTTTTGCTACTCTCATTCCGAGTTCAGAACGGTGTTAAACTGGAAATTGCATAGACAATTAATCAATTTTTTTAAAAAAAAATCATGTAGGATCTCTGTCCTTAATGTGCTATACATTGTGAATTAATACTATAACTAGTACTCCAACAGTATTATCATTTTGTGTCTCTATGCGAGGGCAAACCGTTGAAATCTTTACGTAATATGTACTGAATTGATCTTCTGTGTATAAAGAGAATTGAAAATGAATCTTGATGTGAACAGAAGGGGAGAGGGAGCGGGAAAGGGGAGGGTAGGGGGAGGGAGAGAAGTTGTGTGTGGGGGGGAGCCATTGTGATCCATAAGCTGTGCTTTGGAAATTTATATTCTTTAAATAAAAGCTTTATATATAAAAAAAAAAGAACGTATCAGAGAAAGCTCTGGTTGCCCCTGCTCTTCTGGTTGAACTGCTGAGGAATGGTGGACAGTCTCATTGGTGCACCCAGCAAGAGGCCTACAACTGCTAAACAAATACAAAGGCTGCAAGAGAGGATGGGAATTTAGAGAGAATTAGCAGCAATTGGGGCTTAAAGGGTCAGTGGAGCTGTTGGGTAACTCGTTTTAATCACTTCCAGACTGTTGTGTTAGCGTAAGAAACTAGAAACAAATGGAAAACACAGTGGGAGTGATAATTCAGAAACTAATTTCAGAAGAGGGGTGTTGCATGGGTTGAGTTGTGTCTTCCCCTCCCTGAAAATTCATGCCCAACCAAAACCTCAGAATCTGACCCTACCTAGAAACAGGGTCCTTTCCACTCTCATCAAGTTAAGAGGAGTTTTTATTGAATGGATGTGTGTCGTAATGTCATCGGTACTGCCCTTGTAAGACAGAGGAAGTGATAGGACAGTGGAGGCAGAGACTAAAGTGATGTAGCTGCCCCCCAAGGAACACCGAGAGTTTCCAGAAGCTGCAGGAGAGGCATAGGATAGATTCTCCTTCTGAGCCCTCAAGAAGCACACCCTGCCTAATCCTTGACTTTGAACTTCTGGCCTCTGGAACCTCTGGAACCCTTGAGAGAATGAGTCCCTGTTGCCTTAAATCCCCAGAACTTTGTTAGAATAGCCCTAACAAACTAAGGCAGACATTGAACTCAATACTGCCTTGCTTTAAATGATGTTGAATTGCAAAGTGAAGTCAATATGAAACACAAGAGAGCTAAAACTATTTAATAGGAAGTGTAGCTATTATGTCATTAGGGAGAAACATTCTTTGTTTTCTAAAAGACAAAATTAAAGTTCTTATTGAAGCAGAGAGATTGTCTACAATACTCTTTATGATTAAATATGCCAATTTATCATTGATGATACTGATTATAAAACAAATTACTTTAGGGGATGAGGGTGTGAAAACCTCAAGGAAATTAAATGATATGCAAAAGAGGAATGAGGGAGTTTTCCCAGACTTACTTGATTCAATCAGGATTTTCAAGGGCACTGCCTTTCATTTTCTTTAACGATGGTATTGTGGAGCTATGCTTCTCAAGGGAGAAACAGAGGAGAGCTTGTTTAGCCAACTTGCTTTGAAGCTAATTTGATTTTTTTGTTTTAAAACTAACCAGTTCCCAACATTTATGCTGATTTGTTTTTAGCACAGTTGTCATGTCACTAAATTACTTAGGAGGAGACTTGGATTACATTTAGGACAAGTTCAACTAATTGGGATTCACAGAAACTTCCAAGCTTCTGAATTTGGTTTGTTTTCTCTAGTAAAAAGGTATAACTTTTATATTATGAAACAAGCCCTTGACCGGTGCCATGGCTCAATAGGCTAATCCTCCGCCTAGTGGCGCTGGCACACCGGGTTCTAGTCCCGGTCGGGGCGCCGGATTCTGTCCTGGTTGCCCCTCTTCCAGGCCAGCTCTCTGCTATGGCCTGGGAGTACAGTGGAGGATGGCCCAAGTGCTTGGTACCTGCACCCCATGGGAGACCAGGAGAAGCACTTGGCTCCTGCCTTTGGATCTGCGTGGTGTGCCAGCCGCAGTGCGCCCGCCGCGGTGGCCATTGGCGGGTGAACCAACGGCAAAGGAAGACCTTTCTCTCTGTCTCTCTCACTGTCCACTTTGCCTGTAAAAGAAAAAAGAAAGAAACAAGTCCTTGACAGGGCGTTGATTTAAAGGCTACATTCTGTGTGATTTAGGTCACTTTTGATGGTTTTACACAGAGCTGGCAATAGTACCTCTCACACACACTGCTGGGGAGGTAATGGCCCCCATTTAGTATGTCCCTGGCTCACTCTCTCCCATGATGACTAATCCTATGCCAACTGATGAGGCTAAGGGAAATCCAGACAGCTGGTAACATGTTCGTTCTGTGTGCATCTGGGAGGGTGTTCCCAAAGAGATGAGTGTCTGAATCAGTACGCTGAGTAAGGAAGATGGCCCTCATCCACGTGGGCAGGCCTCATCCAATCCCTAGGACGTAAGTGGACTAGACACGTAGAGAAAGGGCAAGTTCTCTCCAGTGTCTGAATACTCACAGGGATACTTCAAAAAAGATCAAGACTGTCTCTCTCTCTCTCATTGTCTACTTTGCCTGTCAAAAAAAAAAAATCAAAAATAGAATCAAAATGTAAACTTATTTTGGTGACTAAAAAAACACAGTAATCTATGCATTGTTTATCATTTTGAAGACCTGCTGTATGTATGGATTTTGAAAAATTTTGCAGTAAAATAAACTTATTTTAATTCCATTTTTCTAACATATTTATGTACATGGGGGGGGAGATCTCCCTAGGGCTATATATATATATATATATATAGTATTGATTGTATTTCTTTTGAGAACCCTAATAGACCCCTACATTCACAATCTTTTATCTGACACAACTAAGAGGAAATGCTTTCTTGGGATACTTCTTTACATATGCAAGTTAGACATTCATTTACTGTCTTAGAAATGTGGATATACATGTATGTACAGCTGCTTCATCAACTTGCCATTGTTACATGGAAGACAGACTTCAATGAGACCAACACCCTGAGGAGAGTGTTAACTTTTGAGCCTGTGGCCACACATTTCAATGACTGTTGGGTTGGTGTTAGCCACATTCCTAGGACTGCAGCAAAGGGACAGAGTTCTCCCTTCTCCCTGCATCCCTCTCACACATCTGCCTTACTCTTCATTGGGAGAAACCCAGGTTTCATGTTTTACTTCTTGCCTTCTTGTTCCAAATTCATCGCTCCTGTTTCCAGCTTCATGTGCATTCTGAATACCAGAATGAAGCAGGGGGAATGAGGTATGAGTTTTTTCCAGGTTTTTGCGTCACACCTAGAAAAACATCCAAAGTTCAGACACAGGTGAGGTGCCCAGTGATGGAGCAAGGACAAAAGCCTTAGATCCATTCTGGCCTCTCCCTGAACGACAGCAAACGAGCCTCCACTTCCCTGCATTCTCCTTCAGCTGGCTCAGTGCTGCCCTGCTAGCTCAGCTCTGCTCTGACTCCGCCAATGGACATACCACTATCTGAGGAGTCCAGCCAGCAGCCTGAGCTCTCCCACTATCCTCTATCCTATGAGTTCAGTCTAAGCTCTCCCCTCCCAAGCCCTATCACTCCCAAGCTCTGCCTACCTCTTCCAAGCTCTCCCCATTATCTCAACAGCTCAGCCTTAGCCCAAACCCCTCAGACCCTCTCACCTTCATTATGCTATGTAAGCCACTGGGTTATATGGGCGGGGCTCTCTGCTGTGTTTTGGCTGGTGACTGTTGTGTGTTCAGTAGAAGCCTGCCCTTCCCAGACTTATTCTCTGAATAAACTTGGTCCGGCTATGAGTTCATGTGTTGTCTCCTCTTTGTCCTGCTTTCCTTTTCTTACATAATGTGTGATAAATTTTATTCAAAAGGTGAGAAAATGAACACATGGGCATGCACGCATGCACACACACCACACACACACACATGTGATCATGGGTTGCCCCTAACAGAGAGAGACCCATCATGAGTGGGCAGTGAGCCAGAGGATTGTGCTAAAAAATGAGAAGGGAGTGTGGTCAAGGGAGCAGAAAATGGACACCCTAGCACCTCCTCCAGTTGTGGTCTGTGACAGAAGAGGGAGAATGGGCACCTCCCAATGTTGGCCTCTTTGATGAGGTGCCTCTACAGGCATGAAGCCACCTGAGAGTTTTATGGTACCTCCATAAATTCCACATGGAGCTTAGTATCCATATTTCCATGGCACCATCCCTTAGGTCCCAGATGAAGCAGCTGCATATCCAGAAAGCTGATATTTTTATTGAACAGGGGGACAGAACTGCATATTGGGGTGGGGTGGAGGGACATGCTCACCAGACCTACCTAGCTATCTGCATAAGCCATATCAACATGATGTATACAGCACCTTCTTTCAAATATAGAATCTTGCTTAAGCATAAGGGAAGCTGTGGGGCTTTTGGTCTTCTGTAGGGAGGTGCTCCTCTCCTGGCTGGGATGCTGAGGAAGATCAAAAGTTAGAAGGAGGAATGTGCTACTTTGAGGGAACAGGCCCTGGTATCCAAGGGAGCAGAGCAGTGACCAAGTCCCATTATTCTGCAGTGCTAGCATAGCAGGGAGAGGGCATTATGAACAGGGCCCAGAACTCAGACCTCTTGGATGTGCTCATACAAGCAACTGTGATGGGGCTACCTGGAGCCTTATAGTGCTGGGCCACTGGGCTTGAAACAGACCCTGGACCACCCAATGTCTAGGACAGTCATCTTCCATGGGATCTGAAGCCCATAATGAATCATGAATCTGAAGCCCCTGACTCAACAAACAGAGGCCCAGCTCTTGGGGTGAGATCCCATCCTGGGCTGCTTAGGCTCTGCAGGCCCTCAGGCTCTGTCCCTTCAAAGCCTCATTTTTTTCCTTTTTGCAAATGTTGCCTCGTAGGGAGCATTTTGAAGAGTCTTGTGCCTTTTTTAGAAGTTTTTGTTTGCTTGCTTTAATGTTTACTTACTCACTTATTTGAAAGTTATACAGAGAGGAGGAGAGAGAAAGAGAGAGATAAAGAGAGATAGAGAAAGAGAGCGAGAAAGACAAAGAAATAGAGAGAGATAGAGAATCTTCCATTTGCTGGTTCACTCTCTAGATGGCCACAGTGGCTAGGGCTAAACGAGGACAAAGCCAGGAGCCAGGAGCTTCATCCAGGTCTCCATGTGGGTGGCAGGGACCCAAACACTTGGATCATCTTCTTCCTTTCCCAGGCTGTCAGAGGGAGCCGGATTGGAAGTTGAGCAGTTGGGACACAAACTGGTGCCCATATCGGATTCTGGCGTTACAGGCAGGGTTTAACACACAACACCACAATGCCGGTTCTTAGATATTTTAAATCAATCAATTGATTATCTTTGCAAGGAAGATCACTGTGGCCACAGATGCCCTCCAATTCTAAGGTAAACAGTAAGCAAATGCCTAGGGCCCTATCATTTGAGGTCATCCCCTAAAATAAGGAAACAGATGCGCTCAAAGGTCCCAGCTTCCCTGGACCAGAGAAGGACCACTCTCCCCAAAAAAGATTGATAATACTCCTTCAGGTATAGGACATAAATTAGCAGAAATTTGGGGCTGGTTGTGGGTGATCCTGTGCCTGGCTGGGAGATTGCCTGCCCAGCCCAAGCAGGAGGTTAATAGCATGGCACACCATGACTCCCAGGAAGGACCCTATGACCTGACTGCTGGCAGGTGGTAGGAGCCCCAGGCACATTTCCCCAACCCTCACTTCCTGTTCAAAGGCCTTGTAAAAACCCATCAAGTAAACTGCTCCCGGTGTGGTGTAGACTCATAAGGACCACCTGGAAAGCTACATAGGCTATGTGACCTTCAATCTGATTGGAGAAGCATAGCGGTGTCAACATCAGCTTTATCCTATAGAATTAGAGTTGCCTTGAACTAGCTATGCTCCCTCTGCCTGTGCTTTAAAAATTATGCTTCATTGATAATAAATGGACATGTTCACCAAAACTTGTTGAAGAATGCCATCGCCCTACCATCCTGGCACTGCCGGTCTCGCAGGATGAGCACACAGCTGGTGAAGTGGCACAGCAGGTTAAGCTGCAGCTTGTGACACTGGCATCCCATATTTAAGCACTGGTTTGAGTTCCAGCTGCTATGATTCAGATCTAGTTTCCTACTAATGCACCTGGAAAAGCAGCAGATGATGGAGAGAGAGAGAGAGAATATCTCATCTGCTGGTTCACATGCAAGGCAAAATTTGGCAGCTAGAAACCCAACTCAGGTTACCCCCTTGAGCAGCTGAGACCCTATCACTCAAGCTATCACCACTGCCTTCAAGAGTCTGCATCAATAGAAAGCTGGAGTCCAAAACAGAGCTGAGACCGGAACCCAGGCAACCTGATATGGGATGCAAGAGTCCCAACCAGTGCTCCAACTGTTAGGCTGAACACTTGCCTGTAAAATTTGATGTATGTATGTTTTTATTTTTGTAGTAAAATATACACAACATTGTTAGCTCATGAGAGAACTCCAGAAAGTTCATGGAAATGGAATTAAAAGATAAGTTTGCTAAAAATATTTTGAAATCCATGTGAAAAAGTAGAGTTCAGAGGCATTAAGAACATTCCCATTTGTGTGCAACCATTGCTGTCAACCAGCATCACATTGTTTCCATCTTTATAAATCATGCACCTAACACTCCATTTTCATTTATAATTACTAATAAAAATTTAAAATTTAATTTTTATTTATTTATTTTAAATGCAGAGGAAGTTAGATCTTCTATCTGCTGGCTCACTTTGCAAATGCCTGCCATAAGTAGGGCTGATCCAGGTCGAAGCCAGGAGCCCAGAACCCCATCTGAGTCTCTCACATGAGTGGCATGGGCCCAAGCAATTGGGCCATCATCTGCTACTTTCCCAGGTGCATTAGTAGGAAGCTGGAGCTGAAGCAGAGCAGTTGGAACTCAAACCAGCTCTTCAGTGTGGGTTCCAGTGTTGCAAACTGCAGCTCAACCTGCTATGCCACTTCACCAGTCCCAAATTTCTGATAATTTATGCCTATACCTGAAGAAATATTATCATTCTTTTTTGGGGGGAGTAGTTCTTCTCTGTTCCAGGAGAGCTGGAACCTTTGGGAGCATCTGTTTCTTTATTTTGGGGGATGATTTCAAATGATAGGGCCCCAGGCATTTGTGCACTGTTTGGCTGCCTTAGAATCGGAGGGCATCTATGGCCACAATGATGAAATTTTTTCTCACAATCTGTAAGTCAGGTTTAGGCCAGCAGCAATTTTGCTCCTCCACCCCCATCCCAGCAGCAATGCAAGTGTGTAAACATCTGTGGCTGCCACATCTGAGGGGAGGGGTCTATAGAGACTAAGGGTCCTGTAAAATCCCACTAAGTATGTAATACTCTAGCTCCTTGCAAAAAAAAAAAAAAATCATTAGGTATGAAATGTCAATAGTGGCCAAGTTGAGAAACTGAATTCTAAGTGCAATGAACATAACCAGAATGAAGTCACTTGGTTCAAAACTTTAATGTTCCCCTGTTTTGTTGATTGATTACAAGGAAATTAAATTTGTCTCTCTGTTGTGCTATTTACTTTTCATGCCTTAATCAGAAAACTTTATATATAAATATATAAATCTTTATATTTTCTCACCAAAGTTTTTTTGCAGACAAATGTGGTTATGGTGCATCTAGTTTCTTAATACTGTCATTTGAATGACACATGAAAACATAGAGACAGTGTCTAGGAGTAGGACCTGGTGACCCACGTGCTTCCTGCTGCAGTCTCCTGTGTTTTCTGTGGGAAAGTAGAAGGGAAATCCAGCTTTAGGATTTCAGATCTTCAACAGTAAATGACATTGGCACTACTTACATTTATTATGCAATATCTTCATGTTGTTTTTAGAATGAATAAATATAATGTATGTTTAGAACCTGAAAAACAGTTGTACAAGGGCACTGCAAAAAGTTTGGGGGGAAAATGGAATTAAGTTGGGGCTTGAGATACCTGTATCCCATATCAGCGGGCTTGAGTTTGAGTCCTGGGTCCACTTCTCGTTCCAGCTTTCTGCCTGCATTCTTGGAGGCAACAAGTGATGACTGAAGTACCTGGGTCCCTGCTCCCATGTAGGACACCATGGTAGAGTTCCTGGCTTCAGGCTTCAGTCTGGCCCAACCCTAGTTATTGTAGGCATTTGGGGAGTAAATGGAATCGCTCTCTCTCCCCTCTCCTTCTGTGTGTATGTTTACTTTTCTGCCTTCCAAATAAAATGAAACTACCTAAATAAAAATTTTTAAAATAAGTTAATTTTGGTTCAAAAGTCAAGGTCTCAAAAAAAAATTTCCTGAGAATCTTTAGTGCAGAGAGAACAACAGAAAACAGACCTGCTGTGCAATATTGTCCATTTATTTAGCCCGGTCGATTCTTTCTTGGTATAGAACTGGCTGATGCTGAGGTTGTGATATTTAGTAAGCATATTATTGATTTTTTTTGCAAAAATTGGCAAGCATAGATATGTCCCTACCATTTTACAAGAAAATATGTATGCACAGATAAAGTGCCAGGGACACCTTCCAATATGTACATATGTTTACCCACACAAAATCAGAACTGCCCCCAAATAGCACTGCCAGATTTAGAAAACCAAAGTTCAGTACACTCAGTTAAACTTGAATTTCAGATAAGCAAGCAAACAATATTTTTAAGCAGTTGGAAGGATCTTCAATTAGTTCATGGAAAATGTGTGTTATGACAAAACTATGCCTGGATTTCAAATGCTTTTTGAACCAAAATAAGCATTTTAATTCTATTTTCTCTGGACCTTTCAAGTCCCCTCAGCTGTCCCAGATACTGAAGCATATTTTATTCTAATTTTTCTGGCAGCCCTAACCCACAAGTCCTTCTTCTTCCTACCAGTCTTATGTAAGCTCACCAGACAACCTTTCAGGCCCATGACTGAAGGTTACTACTGTTGATTTATACCTCCCAGTCCTAAAGGGGAGGTGAGATTTAGCCCTGTCCTAGCATGTTATCTTTGTTGAATTCCCAAAGAAACAATACAGAGAGGACAGGAAACCCAAAGATGATGCAGGAGACAAATGACTCATTTACCACCCCTCCTGTACACTCAGTGATGGGCTCTAAATGTGTCCATTTTATTGACAAATGCGCAATCCGCCTCTGCTTCCACAGCCTTTCAGTTCCTCTGGGGTTGATGTTTGCCACTAGCCTATGACAACCCATTAAGTTTTCTGATGATGAAAAAGTGACAGGTACTAAGTTATAGCCAGAGAAGAATAAGAAGGTCTAGGGGTTTATTGTACAGTCAGATAATGCTATTGTACAGTGCATTTCTCTATTAATAAACAAACCAGAAAATGAGATTTTAGATGTTTTCAGCATAAGGAAAAATTAAATGCTTGAAGGGATAAATATATTTACTCTGATTGGACATTACTATACGTGTACTATGCATGTTGCACTCTACAGATAAGTACAATTTTTGTATGTTCTGCTAAATTTTTAAGTAAAAAAGTGTTAAATTAATTAAAAGGAAAAATAAATCATAACATCTCTCAAATAACAAAATGGAAAAGCAGGAAGATACAAAAGGGAGGAAGGGAGTGGATATAGATTTGGATCAACCAGAATAGACTGGGAATTATAGAGAGAGAGCAGGGTCCTGGAGGGGAACTGGATCAGCTCCAGGTGCTCACAGACCCCAACACAAAGTAATGACACAGGAGCTAAAGTATTTATGACCCTGATTGGATCAGTGTACATTGAATATATGCATCAGACTATCACATTATACCCCATAAATGTACACAATTACCATAATGTAAAAAGAACAAAAACATCCTAGACTTCCTTCCCTAGCCCATACTGGTTAATTTACAACCAAATAATCCTTCTGTTCCCCCAGAATCTCTTTCATTGAGATTTTTTTTTTTTTTACTCAGCTTGGGGAATGTATATATGTGTTTGCCAACTAAAAAGCACTGAAAAGAATCATGCTTTTCACATGTTTATGATTATATTTCACCCCAAACTCCTTTTTTTGCAAAAAAATAAAGCATGTGACAGTGAAGATATAAAAGCAGGATCCTTCCGATTCTCTTATCTAGTTGTGTTGTAGAGAGAAAAACACATCTGGATCCTAATGTTCTAGTACTCTCCCAGGTCCTTATTGAATGGGCCATTAGGCATATATCTGGCTCCTAGAGGCCTCAGGTTATGCACACAAATGAATGTTTAAAAAAGAAAAAGGTATTTGAAAGGTAGAGCAACAGAGAGAGAACTTGTGTATAAGTTTCAATTTTGATTTTAACCCTCATAATCTTTCAGCATGTTTTTGTTACCTGTGTAGAAGCTGTTGCTGCATTTTCTTGCTTAGATTTATTATTTTATTCAGAGAACAAATCTTCACTGTTACACTCTTCTGCTTCTTTTAATATGTATGGAAAACTATGTAAGAGAAGAAGTTATACATC
Source organism: Sylvilagus floridanus (assembly GCA_949820135.1). Lineage (NCBI taxonomy): Eukaryota > Metazoa > Chordata > Mammalia > Lagomorpha > Leporidae > Sylvilagus > Sylvilagus floridanus. Next base: position 56,737,302 of record OX463226.1, on the reverse strand, counting down.
TGCTTTGTACCTGCGGTATTTAAAATGTGGCAGGCTGGAGGTGGCTCTGTGGTGTAGCAGGTAAAGCCACTGCCTGCAGTGCCAGCATCCCATATGGGCATCAGTTCAAGTTCCGGCTGTTCCATTTCTGATCCAGCTCTCTGCTATGGCCTAGGAAAGCAGTAGAAGATGGCCCAAGCCCTTGGGCCCCTGCACCCACATGGGGAGACCCAGAGGAAGCTCCTGGCTTCTGCCTTCAGATTGGTTCACCTCCGGCTGTTGCGGTCAACTCGGGAATGAACCAGCAAATGGAAGACCTCTCTCTCTCTCTGCTTCTTCTCTCTCTGTGTAGCTCTGACTTTCAAATAAATAAATAAATCTTTAAAAAAATGTGGCTGCCATTTCCATTCATTTTGAAAATTTGGGCCCAAAAGGCTTTAATGTGTGTGATTATCTTCTCACTTCTTGAAAAAAGGAATAAAACAGGACCATCTTAACAGTGATAATTTGTGCTATCTTTGTTTCCAATACAAATAGTTTTAAACAGTTTTAGCTCACTGTCTACAGCCATTGTTTTGGTCTTCCATCATGATGCTATGAAGCAGATCATAAAATATACTTCCCAAGTGCTATTTGTAAAATATGTGTTTGAAATATGTTTAGCCTACCCTGTGTGGGGGGCATTTTGGACTCATCACAAGCTTCTAACTAAGGTTAGGTTTCTCTAGGAGACAGAGCTTGATTAGAATGAGATGTGTAGCTGTTCACACCTCACTGGTGGCAGGCTGCGTGGAGGGGCTAACACATAATGGAGTAAGCAGAGATTGATCCCAGGATTATTTGATACTCATCAGATTTACCGTGCCACAAACATCTTGATGAGTATCCAGGACCTAACAAATAAAACCCCAACCTTATCCTGGTCCCTGATGTGTCATTTGGGCTGTGTTTTCAGACACTTCTGATCTCCTAATTACACAGATCTGAAAGCTGCTAGGCAGACAACTCTGGAGGCTTTGAGCTTATTATGTGGGCACTGTTCTCTCACCTGAAAAACCTGTGCCTTTTACTTTCTTCTCTGTCTGCTCAAAGCCTAGCCAGCTCTCATAGCCTAGAAAAGCCACCCCCTGCAGAAGCCACAGCTTCTCCCTTCCCAGCCCCATGAATTCATTCGCCTCTCCTTTCTCTGTGCTCCTTGGCCACTTAGTCCTACTCTCAATGCTATTCTAGCCTGGTCTTTGGTTCCTATGACTATGACTTCCTTGTGTCAAGGATTTTGTTTTCTCCTGTTTCCATTCTAGTATCTAGTGAATGCTATTTTAAAATGCATGTAGGCAGTGGAGGGTAGTGTTTGCAAGCACAGCTTTAGAAATAGCAATGAAAGCAAAGAAGAAAGAGTAGAACCTCCCTGTTTCAGTGAGTCCACATGGCAAAACAGTTTATACTGAGACAGGACAGGTAAACGTGTTTACCACAGACCTGAAACTGCACTTGAGCACCTTTGGAATTAGGTAAGCCACTTTGTTCTCTGAATTCTCAATATTTCTTTCTGATTCTATGATGAACTGTATAATTTTAAAAGAAAGCTCTGTGATTTTTAATTTTAATGACACAGAACACTTCTCATTTATAAGTTGCAAATAGGAAACCAGATTTAAAAAGTGTTGTTTTGAAGACTAAAAAAAAAAAGAAAAAGGTAACTGAGTGCCTCTGTGAGCATCGAGCAAACGTGTGCTGTGAAACTGGGTAAGGGGGCTGCTGAAAAACCCGTTTTTGATGAACTAAATAGACAAAGAGATAAAAATAATCAAATGTTAATTTGCTAAGTTGATTTGATTTCAGATAAGTAACATAGTCAGTGATTAGATCAGTGGGCTTTATAGGAAAATGAAGGTCCTTATATATAAAATGAAAAAAAAAAGTGGTGCTTGGTGCTGTCTCATCTGTTTCTCAAACTTAGTGTTTATGAATAAATTTACTGAAATCCAACCAACCAGCATCTGAGGCTCAGCTTCCACCATCAATCATTTTAACCATCTGCTTCTTCTTTTGTGTTGAAGACATCAAGCTACATTTTCACTGGACATTAAAATCAGCTACCCTCACCCTGTTAGGAGAATGCCGGCAGGACGGAATTTTGATCTAAGTGAGGGAACAACCTGATGAAAATAGAGTCGTAGTGTGTTGTGTCCTATCATGCCAGTGCCACAGATAAAGATGCGATAGAACAGGACCATGTGAGTCAGAGCCCAGAGGGAGAAGAACCCCGGTGACTATTGAGATGATTAGATGCAACAGGATCTCTGATGTTCAGTGCATGCTGTGGATATGTTTGAGAGCTACACTGGCCTTTAAATTTGTTAGGTTTCTTCATTTAGAAAACTAGTTCTAAAGATTGCTATGTTGAGGAGTTTACAGTAATTCAATGTCACAGACTCCAAATTGTACATTCTTTGGAAGAGTTGCTGTATATGAATATGAGTTTATCCTTATAATGTCTGTCACATAATAATATTTCAGTGAATTATAAATGTGTTTGATATTTAAAAAGTGTTCTATCCCTTTTGGCTTTGTATTATCACCACAGTCTGGCGAGTAGGAATTTTTGCTATATTAAACTTGGCCTGGAAGCTGAATTCAAATATATTTTTACACAATTCTGTAATTTCCCTTAGAGCAATGTAGTATCAGAGTGTTATGTATAACTTTTGCTTGCAGCTAGTCTGAAAATTTGTAAAAGTTTGGTTGTTCATACAGTAAATAATTCATTTATGAATTCATGAAAATGAAAATGGGCTATCTAAGTGACCAGATCTGGGATGCCCCCATCAGCTTTGCAAAATTCTCCTGATAAAGATAGAATAGACTTTGTTGTTTTGGGGATATAACAGGGATAATGTCTGAAAAACTAAAAATTAAAATATGTTCTTATTTTGAAATAGAGGTATAAAATTTTTCTATATTCTAAGTTAGAAATTCAGATGAATTAAAGTATTTCAAAATCTAAGCCTGTATGTTCTTTAAAGCACTAATATGATTTTAGAATTTTTCTAACATAGTATAGACCTCCACCTGCTGAGACTACATGGTCCCATTCACCTCTGAGAGTGAGAGAAGTCACTGGCTGAGCCTCCCCTGCCAGGAAAGACCCCTTTGTCCTCAGGAGGAGGGTCCCCAGCCACACCTGCAACCATGTTCAATGTTCACATGCACCATTCCTTTTACAACACAAATTTTTAAATTGAGATAGTTGGGATCCTTTTATCTTTGGATAGGAATTTGCAATCTCAGTATTATTTGAGTCATAATTTTATAATATAATATAAGTAGGATTATTTGCAAAGTGAATATTCTGTTCCACTTAACAAGTTGAAGAATTTCCAGACTTGTCAGCACTTATTCCTATTCTGCCTCCAAAACCAGACAAGAATATCAATCCAGGTGCACAGACTTCATCATGTCAATCAAATCTCATCAAAAACCATTTGCCTTGCAGGAAAAGTTTCTTAAAATTCTTGTTCAAGGAGCTTCTTTATCAGTTTATCCCCTTGGCATCCTTTCATGTTGCCATGTTTACCATAAGTGAAAAATGCAATTGTAGTTTTCATAAGAATATAGCATCCAATTATGATTTTTTTTTTTGGCCAGGCAGAGTGAACAGTGAGAGAGAGAGACAGAAAGAAAAGTCTTCCTTTTGCCATTGGTTCACCCTCCAATGGCCACCAGGGCCGGCGCATTGCGGCCAGTGCACTGTGCTGATCTGATGGCAGGAGCCAGGTGCTTCTCCTGGTCTCCCATCGGGTGCAGAGCCCAAGCACTTGGGCCATCCTCCACTGCACTCCCTGGCCACAGCAGAGAGCTGGCCTGGAAGAGGGGCAACCGGGACAGAATCTGGCGCCCCGACCTGGACTAGAACCCGGTGTGCCGGTGCCTCAAGGTGGAGGATTAACCTAGTGAGCCGCAGCACCGGCCCCAATTATGTTTTTATAAATATGTAAAGCATTAATTCCAAAATATTTCATTTGAGCTCCCCTAATAATATCTAACACATTAAAGAACCTACTCATAATCAGCATAATGGGTAGCTGTTATCAATTGTATCATTTCTTGAGTTATTTTTGTTTCTTATATTAAAAAATGCAGTCTACTTTCAACATTCCCAAAAAATTAACTGAATTCTGTCAGTAGCGAGTTAAGCAGTTCTTAAGAAAGGATGATATGGTCACAGACTGAAAACTCCACCTGAGGAAGGCTTTTCCTTGGCTAAACAGTTCAATGCAACAACACAGACTGAGCACCTCAGCCTGTTGCATGACGGTTAATGAATAAATGAATGGACTTTTACACATATTTATATGGTACTTACAACACATTGTATAATTTCTGTTGTAGTTTTGCTTTTTATTTCCCTGATATCTCTGTAATATAATATAACCTGTCCTTGAATCTGGCACTGAGTATTATAAAACTTGTTTGCTTCTATGTATTTGGGGCACCAGTCAGCAAATACTTAATGAGAGCAGATTGCAGAGTTTTTAATGAAGAAGGTGGCACCCAGCTCTTTCTCCATGTGGCGTTTTCTGCTAAACATCTACCTTACAGCCAGGAACAGGCAACATGAAGCATTAATGAGATGATTTGTTTTAGAGTAAGCTTTAAAAGTTCATGTGGGAGCAGATATTTAGTCTGGCTACAGTTAGAAGGCCTGTTAGGACACATGTATTCCATATCAGAGTGCCTGGGTTCAATTCTGGGCTCTGGCTCTTGATTGTAGTTTCCTGCTAATACAGAGCCTGATGGACAGCAGTGATGGCTCAAGTAATTGAGTTCTTGCCACCCACATGAACTGACTTCCCAGCTCACCCTTTGACCCTAGCCTCCCAGCTTTGCAGGCACTTGTTAGTAACCAGCAAATGGGAGATCTTTCTCTCGGTAAATATCCATGTGTCTTTAGATTACTTGGCCTAGGTTTTGCCACTTACTTGGTAGGAATGAATACATATAAATTGCTAATGGTACAGTAAATGAATGTCATGACATAAAAATGATTATTCCTTTTCATAATATTATTATTCATTATCATATTCATTATCCAAATGGTCAAAAAAATAAAAAAAAATTTCTTTGAGATATTAAAAAGCATATTGAGAGGTGATGGTATATTGAGTGAACACATAAACAATGTTTTTAGGGTTGAAATCTAATAAGGAATGTCAAATTCTCTTGTACTTGAGAAGAATCAGCGTCTTTTCTTCTTCTATTATTATTTACTAAAGATGATGGTGATACCAAAATGTTAGTTTTTCTTCCTTGTACTACTCACAAGGTCTTTAGCCTTCACTGTCCTTATCCAACCTTCCAGACATTGCTTATCAGTTATCAGGCACCTGACATTTTTCTCATGGTTTATATTTTAAAGTACTTTTTAAAAAAATTAAAACTCAACAATTCACCATGATACTTAGCTAGTATGGTGTGAATGGCTTACAGAAGCTTGTAGTAGACAGAATATAATTTTAGCACGCATATATTTTGCTTTGGATTGCACAACATATTTCCACGTGTACATGATATGCACTGAACTTATTCACCTGACTTACTTTTCCTGTGATGGTTTCTACCGAGTTTGGGTAACTGAGGAAAGAGGAGGGTGTGATTGAAAATGCCTAACATGTTCTTTGTTCTAGGCTAGAAACTGCATATGCTATTAAATATTCACAGCAACTTTGTGAAGGAGGAGGAGACAAAAGCTCAGGGAATGCACATTGTCAAATGTGAGATTCTGAGTGGTCAAGTGAGGGTAACCAATCTGCTATCTGTTTCAAAAGTCAATGGTTTGGGCTGTCTCTGATACAATGTGTTGATCCACCACTTGTGACACGCTGGTTCGAGTTCCAGCTTCTCTGTCCAATAGGGCCCCTGAGGAATGCACCAGCGAAAGCACTGAACGATGGCTCAAGCACTTGGGCATCTGTCACCCACATGGGAGACCAGGATGGAGTTTCTGGCTTAAGCCTGGCCCAGACTGGTAGCTTTGGGATCTGCAAGGAGGGAAGGCCTACACTTCTGGGAATGGAGAGGCCTACTTCAGGGGAAGAAAGTCCTTGTCAAGGTCCCTGCGGGTGCCTGAAAGTCAACCAATGGGGATCAGACCCACCTCAACCTTTAACTCCCATGCCCTGAATCTATAGAAGGAACTCTCCCAATCTGACGCACGACTTCCCGCTCTGTTGCTCTATTGGGACCAGTGAACCTCACCCGGGAGCGGAACCCCAATAAAAGCCTGTGAATTAATCGATTCGTCTGCCTGGGAAGATCTGTTACCCGCCGGACACCTTACACAGACCTGGATAGTGCAGCCATTTGGGGACTGAACCAGCAGATGAAAGTCCTCTTTCTGTTTCTCTCTCTCTCCCTTTCCCACTTTCTCCCCCTGACCCGTCTCTCTCTCTCCCCCCCGCTTCTGAATAAATAAATAAATAAATCTTTCCTTGAAAGTCAGTGGTCTTTTCAATACAGTCAATTGGAGCAACTTTGATTAACATAAAGATTATCCTGTCCACCCTCTTTTATTGCCTGTTCACTCCAGAAGACATCACATTCCATTGAACTTGCTTTGTATCTTGTAATGTTATCTGTGAGGGAATTAAATATATTCTGTGCTTTTGAGACCAGAGAAAACATTTGAGGATTTATTAAGAAATAACCAGAAAATGGACAATGATCGGCAAGTTAGTAAAATAAAAAGTCCAGGTCTTATTCCAACAGAGACACTGAATTAACAGCTCTAAGCCTGTTCAAACATTCCAGAAGCAAGTTGAAAAGCCACAGTAACCCAAAGCCATGATAAAATGGGTAAGAAAACCTTTCCATTTCAACCATGATGGTTCTTCCTCCAAACTGATACAAACACAGCAAAACTGGAAAAGTTCATGGCTTCTCCTGAAAGGAAAGAAAGCAGTGGAACATATGTCTACTAGGCTGAATTTCAGGGAGCTGCTCAAGGGACTGTCTTTACCCTCCTCTGCCTTGGAGCTGTGATGGGGAATCAGAGAGCTCTGGGTGTCTGGAGGATGAGGAAAACAAAAAGGAGCTCAATGGCTTGGTGCAGAAAATAAAGAGCTTTACACTTCAGACCAGCTGTCACATTGTGGTGCAGAGTGGGGAACAGTCCCAGCTCCTGGCTACTGCCTTACGAGAGAAAAGAACAAGTGCACAGTATTTGTGGAGAGAGGTTTCCCTCTCACCTGACTCTGAGACTGGGAGACTTTTTATTAAAGCCCTCTAACCCCTAACCATAATGTGTTAATTTTCTAGAGAGTCAGTAACAAAGGATTATAAGCTCAGTGGCTAAAATAAAAGAAATATGTTGTCCCACAGCTCTAATGCTAGCACTTCAAGTGTCAGCAAGGTTGGTTCTTTCTGTGTGCTCTCACAAGGAATTTGTCCTATGCTCCCTCCAAGGTTCTAGTGGCTCTAGGCATTTCCTGGCTTGAGGGTGGTTATCCCCTACTTCTTCACATTGTTGTCCCTTCATATGTGTCAAAACCTCATTGTTACCACTAGTGAATGACTGCTTTTCAAATAATTAAAAATAGAATTATTATATGACCAATCCAGCAGTCCACTGTGCATGAGGGTACTTCAAAGAATTCGCAGAAAATGAAATTAAAGGATAAGTCTATTTTGGTGTAAAAAGAGGTTTCAACAAGTTCATGAAAATGAATATTATGAAAAAACTATGCATAGACATTAGCATTTTTACACAAATATAAACTTTTCATTTCATTTCATTTTTCTACAAAAGATTTGAAGTACTCTTGTATATCCCAAAAGCTTGAAAACAAGACCTCAAGAGGATATTTGAATGTTCATGTTTATTGTAGCATTATTCACAATCGCCAAGAAATGGAAGCAATATAAATGTTAATCAGTGGACAAATGGAGCTGATCCAGGCTGAAGCCAGGAGCCTGGAACTCCATCAGGGTCTCCCACATGAGCGGCAGGGGCCCAAGCAATTGGGCCATCTATTTTCCCAAGTGTATCAGCAGGGAGCTAGATCAGAAGTGGAGCAGCCAGGACTTGAACCAGAGATCATATAGGAGCCTGCCATCACAGGTGGCAGCTTAACATGCTGCAACACAACACAAACCCATTATTTGGAAAAATTACCTATGAAGATAATCAAGTTAAGGGAAGGTCACGAGGGTGGGCCCTAATTCAATATGATTGTGTCCTTATAAAGAGGGGAAATATGAAGACCAGGCATTTGACACAGCTACTAAATTGCCACTTGAGATCTATCCCATTTTGGAGTGCCTAGTTGAAGTCCCAGCTCCTCCATTTCTTTTTTAAGATTTATTTATTTATTTGAAAGGCAGAGTTACAGACAGGAAGAGATAGAGAAAAGAGAGAGAGAGAGAGAGAGAGAATCTTTCATCCAGTGGTTCACTCCCCAGATGGCTGCATTGGCTGCAGCTGGATCTGAATCCAGGAGCCAGGAGTTTCTTCTGGATCTCCCACATGGTGCAGGGACCCAAGGACTTGGGCCATCTTCTACTGCACTCCCGGGCCATAGCAGAGAGCTGTATTGGAAGTGAACAGCCAGGACTCGAACCAGTGCCCGTATGGGATGCCGGCATCGCAGGCCAGGGCTTTAAGCCGCTACACCACAGTGCCACTTCCCTCTGCTCCTCCTCTTCTGATCTAGCTTTCTGCCACATGGGAGGCAGTAGGTGATCACTCAAGTAGCTGGATCCCTGCCACTCATGTGGGAGATCCAGGTGATGGAGGTTCAGACTCCTGGCTTTGGTTTGGCCCAGCCCTGGCTGTTGTAGGCATTTGGGAAGCAAACCAGTAGATGAAAGATCTCTCTGTCTGCTTTTTAAATAAAAATAAGTGAAAGAAAAACTTTAAAAGAGAGCAAGTTTGGACTCAAAGACAGACACATATGAAGGAATGACGATATGAAGAGGCAGGGGGAAACCACCCACAAGCCAAGGAATACCTGGAGCCATCCCTTGAAGGGAGCATGGGACAAGTTCTCTCTGAGAGCTCACAGAAGGAAGCAACTGTGCTGACACTTGAAGTTGTAGCATCCAGAGTTGTGGGACAACACATTTCTGGTATTTTAGCCACTGAGTTTATAGCCCTTTGTTATTGACTCTCTGGGAAATTAACACATTTTGAGTAGAAGCTACTGGGCTTTAATAAATTACACCCTCTTTTTTATTTTTTATTTTTTTGACAGGTAAAGTGGACAGTGAGAGAGAGAGAGAGAGAGAGAGAGAGAGAGAAAGGTCTTTCTTTTGCCATTGGTTCACCCTCCAATGGCCATAGTGGCTGGCGTACCGCGCTGATCCGAAGGCAGGAGCCTTCCTGGAGCTGTAATGGGTGAGGAATCGATTTCTGTCCTATTTAGGCTACTCGTCCATTTGTTATCATTTTTACAGCAGCTGACTGTGTGTTAGCTAACAAAATGGGGATTTTTGCTTGACTTGTAAAAGGAGAAACTGGAGCTTTTTGATTTATTCAGTCACATAACTAAGAAGGATTGGAGTAAAGTTTCTACACCAAGGGATCTAATTTCACTTACATTATGTGGACTCTCACAGCAGACATCAAGTATTGGCATCTAGCTGGTGATTCTCACAGGAGTACATGACTGCTCTTGACTAAAGAATGATTATTCTCCTACTGGAAAGTTTTTCTACTTCATATCATTTGGAGAGAACAGACACTGGAATAAGAAGGGAGGGGACACTCTTTGGTATAGACATAGTGCTGTGCTATATATTGTAGATTTACAAAAAAAGTGATAAAAGGGAAATAAAATATCATTACTTATGATTTTTCTTGTATTAAGAATCTATTATTTATGTAATTTTTTAAAACTATGCAGGTATAATATTGATCCTTTCCCAAATAAAAGTAACATAATAATAGTGATATATCTTCACTTACAGATTAATTCATGTTTTGGTGGTAGGTTTCCACTAACAAAGCACAAAACTATTAGGTGTCTCTTAAAAAGATTATTGTTAAAAGTAGCAGAATATTTTGCTTACTCTGTTTTGAGATTTTCTAATAATATAATAATTCAGGAATTGCAACTTTCTCTTTTCACTTTTTAAAAATTATTCTGTGGTTAACATTTGGTTTCCCACTTTGCAGTGCCTGGGTGTGATTCCCACCTCTAGTTCCTGACTGCAGCATTCTGTCAATGCACACCCTGGGGGGCAGCAGTGATACTCAAATAATTGAGTTCTTGGTGCCCATGTGGGAGACCTAGATTGACTGCCTGGCTCCTGGTTCCAGTCCCAGCCTAGTCCTGGCCCTTGTCAGAATTTGGGGAGTGAACCAGCAACAGTGAACTCTCTGCCTGTCTTTTCTTGCTTTTCAAATAAATTAAAATATATATTTTAATGTTATATTTTAGGATGCTTTTCCCTGATATCTTCTTTTTAGATTTATTTATTTATTTTGAAGTTAGAGTTACAGAGAGAGAGGGAAAGACAGAGTGAGAATGAAAGCAAGAGTGATGGCTGTAATGGCCAGGGCTGGGCAGGCTAAAGCCAGGAGCCAGGAGTTGAAGGGGCCCAAACACTTGCACCATCTTCTGCTGCTTTCCCTAGGCCATTACCAGGGAGTTGGTTTGGAAGTGGAGCAGCCAAGACTTGAACAATCTCTGATACAGGATCCCAGCATCATAGGCAGTGGTTTTACCTATTACACTGCAATGGTAGACCTGATACCTTTTGTTTTTTATGTTATTCAATGTTATGACTTATAAGAAGATTTAAAAATATTTTCTAAGTTTTCCTTGGAAAAGTCTGAGGCAGTGTAAATAGACTGACAAAGATGAGGATTATTTTTAAGTTATATATATTTGTATATATACATGTACAAAATTGCTACTGGTCCTTCATTTGTGTACTTGGATTACAAACACATAAATTGGTTGAAAGAGGGAATAAATTAATGGCAAAGATAAGCTAATACCAAAGACCAACCACTACAAAAAGAATTAGCAGCACTGGTGGTCCTATGGCATGGTCTCAGGAAATATCTCATGTAGGGCAAATACCAATTATTGTTCAGCCATTACAGTCGTTAACATCATGTACTTTCCTACAGGAATTCTAAGATCTATGACTTTTAATATATTTTTCTTTTTTTAAATATATGAAACATTATCTTTTATAGAATGTAAGAAGCCCAAGTAAGAAGACAAGATGGGGTATTAAATTATCCTTTCACTTCCACTGTCCCTAGAAATCTGAGAACCAAAGTTCTTATGAAGATACTTCAATAGAGGGGACGTCTGCACACAGTTTCTACCATACAGTGACAAGTAATGGCCATTATTTTGAGAATGGGAATAAACTTCAGTATTCTAATGTATAATGCATTTGAAAATCAAGAATTGTTTTATATGGTAATAATATATTCAGTGATTTCACTAAGGACATAACAAAATAAGTCCCAAGATCTGAGATGGCTGAATAGGGAAAAGACATGCTGAGTTTGACCATGGCAGATACAAGAAGAAAAGGGGAGGAACTGCATTCCCAGGAGAGATTTGGAAAGAAGAGAAATGCTATGGAGCAGTGGGGAAGGTACAATCATGTAGCACAAAGCAGGTCACCACAGGTGACTCCCAGGGCTGGTGACTAGAGGGGATGCCATTTTCTTAGAGCATGGTGAGAGTAACTTGCAGCAGCCTGTACCACTGGTAATATTGCCTGAAGGAGAACTTCACAGTCCTCACTGACTTTGGGTCCAGCATGAAGCAATAGTGGGAGGGCAGGGTGCCCACCTGACCCTATGAAGGGAGAAACATTGGGGCCGATGCTGTGGCTCACTAGGCTAATCCTCCGCCTTGCGGTGCCGACACAGCGGGTTCTAGTCCCAGTTGGGGCGCCGGATTCTGTCCCGGTTGCCCCTCTTCCAGGCCAGCTCTCTGCTGTGGCCCAGGAGTGCAGTGGAGGATGGCCCAAGTCCTTGGGCCCTGCACCCACATGGGAGACCAGGAGAAGCACCTGGCTTCTGGCTTCAGATCAGCGCGATGCACAGGCCACAGCACACCAGCCACGGCGGCCATTGGAGGGTGAACCAACGGTAAAGGAAGACCTTTCTCTCTGTCTCTCTCTCTCTCACTGTCCACTCTGCCTGTTAAAAAAAAAAAAAAAAAAAGAGAAAGAAACATTGGTCTCCTCCCCACCCCATAAGGTGCCTGGCAATCAGCAGAGGAAGCTGCTATCTTAGTCAGGTGAGTAGAGGCTGCTGTGGATCACACAAAATTGGGGGAATTTTATCAGATGGATAAATCCACAATCCGCATTGCCTTTGAGTTTGACCTGGAGGATTGTTGGGGGTGAGAGTGGCCCACTTAAGCCCATGAATTACTCTCCTCCCCTCACTCTAATAAGGAATCCATACTCAACTGGCCAAGGTGGAACACCAACCGACTTTTCTCAGGCAGACCGCTGGCTTGGGGAATGCCATGGCTCTCTTCATGGACAAGGAGGCTAATGGGATTGAGAGTGTATCCCCTGTTCTCTGTGACTGTAGGAACCCAGTGACTATGTGATGGGGCATGGTGTGGATGGGTTTTTTGATCTGGTTTCAGAAGCTTAGAGGTTACTGAGTGCTGGGGTTGGTCATCACAGAGGTCTCTGTGCTCACAGATCCTTTGTGCGGTCCATGCATCTGAGTGCGTGCGGTATGTAGGCATGTTAGCTTACCCTGAGCATTTGATTCATCATGGTAGAAAAGGAGGTGAGGCTGTGATCACACCAGCTGATATAATCATACCCTTCCCTCTGCTAATGATAGAGAGGATCCACTATGCCCAGCTTAGGTGTCACTCTGGACTCTTGTCTCACACTTCAGCACGCACTGGAGCTCTCTGGCTCAACTCAGTGACACCATGGAAGGAACAGACACTCCACTAAGTCATAAAGGAAAAACATTCAGAGGAGTAAACAAGTGTTTCCACAGATACCTAAAAATAAACACAGAAATAGAAGAAACATGAATAAGGAAGATAATATGACTCGCTAAAAGGAACACAACAACACTTCAGTCTTGGAATGTGAAGGCAAAGAGACTGATGAAACTCATGATAAGGAATTAAAACATCATAAAATTGCTCAAAAACACAGAAAGGCATATACATGAGTTAAAGAAATCCATATATGGTATGAATGAGAAATTAAACTGGGAGACAGATATACTGAAGAGAAATCAAAATGAAACATGAGAAATGAAGAATTCAATATGTCATATAAAATACAGTAGAAATATTAATAACAGACTGAGGTAGAAGAAAGAATAACTGAGCTAGAAGAAAATTTTCAGAAATAGGAAATATTAGAAACATTGAAAATAGTTTTTGATATTTATGGAATAAAATCAAATGACCAAATATACTTGTCTTAGGAGATCATGAAGGTGTGGAAATACTGGATGAATTAGAAGACCTACTCAGTGAAATAATAGCAGAACAATTCCCTAATTGGGGGAAAGATGGAGCATCCATGTATAGGAAGTAACAGAACTACTAAGACACATGATCAGAAAAGATCTTCATCAAAACATATTATAGTCAAATTTTCAAAAGTAAAAATAAATAAAATATCCTAGAAGGATATTTATCTTCAGAGGATCTCCAATTAGCTTGACAGTTGATTTCTTATTAGAAACCCTACTGGTTATGAGAGAATGGAGAGACCTAGTTCAATTCTTAAAGGAAAAAAAAAAACTGTCAACCTAGACTCTCGTACCCAGGAAAGCTCACAAAGACATTCCAAAATAAACAGAAATTAAAAGAATTTATCAGCACTTATCCAGCCCTACAAATGATATTTAAGGATGTGCTACACAGAGAAACAGAGACCAATAGCATCGTGAAAGATGTAAAGGCAGAATATCTACTAGTAAAAGTACAAAGGAAATCCAAAACAAACAATTGGAATAATTATGGGAAGAGGGCAAGACCAAGTCATTGCTTATCAGTATGAATGCAAATGGGATAAATTCTCCAATTAAAATATACAGATGAGCAATTCAGAAGAAAAAACAAGTCCCATCTATTTGCACCTACACGAAACACACCTCATCAAGAAAGATGCACACAGACTGAAAGTGAAAGGATGGAAAAAGATATACCATGCTCATAGAAATGAATGAAAAACGAGCAGGAGTATGTATTCTAATATCAGCCAAAATAAACTTTAAGACAAATTTTATCAGAGACAAAGAGGTGCATTTTGTAATGATTAAGGAATCAGTACAACAGAAAGATGTGACTATAGTAAATGTATATACACCAAATGCTATGGAACCAGGCTATTTAAAACAATGTTAATGGATCTAAAGGGAGACATAGCTTCCAATATAATATAATAACAATGAAGGAATTTAACATCTCATTTTCATCAATGGACAGATCAAATAGACAAAAAAAATCAAACAAAAGAAACAATGGAACTAATCTACATAATGGACCAAATGGACCTAATTGATATCTACAGAATATTTCATACAACAGCTACAGAATACACATTCTTTTCATCAGTGCATGGAACTTTCTGTAGGATTGACCACATGCTATACTATTAAACAAGTCTCAACAAATTAAAAAAAAAAAACTGAAAATGTACCATTGCATCTTTTCTGTGCACAATGAAGTTGAAAATTAACAACTTAAAACACTGGAAAATATACAAACACATGGATACTGAACAACATGCTCCTGAATGAACAGTAGATCAGAGAAGAAATCAGAAGGGAAATAAAACATATTCCTAGAAGTGAATGAAGATGACAACACAACATACCAAAACTTGAAGGATACAGCAAAAGCAGTGTTAAGAAGAAAGTTTATAGCAACTAATACTTACATCAAGAAACTGGAAAGGCAACAAAAATAATCTAATAATGAATTCATTTCAAAAGCATGGGAAAAAAATCCCAAATTAGTGGGAGGAAAGAAATAATAAAAATTAGAGAAGAAATAAACAATATTGAAACCAAAAGCATGTTACAAAAGATCAGTGAAATGAAGAGCAAGCTTTAATATAAAAAATTGATACACCATTGGCTCAACTAACCGGAAAGCAAAAGTGAGAAGACCAAAATTAATAAAATCAGAGGTGAATAAGGTGTTGCAATAGATATCACAGAAATAAGAAGAATCATCAGGAATTACTACAAACAACAACATGCCAATAAATTGGAAAGCCTCGAAGAAATGGATAAGCTTCTGAACATATACAATCTACCAAAATTGAGTCATGAAGACATAAAAACCTAAATAGACCAATAACTAAGACAGATACTGAATCAGTAATAATGACCTTCCCAACAAAGAAAAGCCCAGGACTCGATGGCTTCCCACTGAAGTCTACCAAACCTTTAAAATTTAATTTCAATTCTTCTCAAACAATTTAAAACAATTTAAAGGGAAAGGGAGAGAATCCTTCCAAATTCCTTCTATGAGGCCAACATCACCTTAACTCCAAAAGCAAAAAAAAAAAGATATAACAGAGACACATATAGATCAATATCACTGATGAACATAGATGCAAAAATCCTCAACAAAATACCATGTAATCAAATCCAACAACACATCAAAGAGATCACTCACATGAACCAAGTAGGATTTGTCCCTGGGATGCAGGGATTATTCAGCATATGGAAATCAATAATTTGATATGTCATATTAACAGATTAAAGGATAAAACTTTTATTATCTCAACAGATGCAGAGACAGCATTTGATAAAAATAAAACATCCTTTCATGATAAAACCTTAAGCATAAGGCCAGCGTTGTGGCATAGTAGGCTAGGCCTCCACTTGCAGGGCCAGCATCCATTTTGGATGCTGGTTTGTGTTCTGGCTGCTTCTCTTCTGATGCAGCTTTCTACTATAGCCTGGGAAAGCACTAAAAGATGGCCCAAGTGGTTGGGCCCTTGCACCTGTGTGGGAGACCTAGAGGAAGCTCCTGGCTCCTGGCTTTGGATTGGCCCAGCTATAGCCGTTGCAGACATTTGGGGAGTGAAGCAGAGGATGGAAGACCTTCCTTGTCTGTCTCTTCCTCTCTCTCTGTGTAACTCTATTTCTCAAATAAATAAAATCTTAAAAACAAAACCTCACCACAGTCAAGGCAATATATGACAAACCTACAGTCTGTATCATATTGACTGACAGAGAGATAGAAGTATTTCCACTAAGATCCAGAACCAGACAAGGATGCCCATTCTTACCATGATTATTCAATATAGTTCTGGAAGTTTTATCCAAAGCTAATTAGACATGAAAAAAGAAACCAAAGGGTTAAAATTGGAAATGAGGAAGTCAAACTATCCCTGTTCACAAGGTGATATGATGCTATACATAGAGGAACCAGAAGACTCCACTAGGAGATCATTGGAACTGATAAGAGAGTTTGAGTGTTCCACGATATAAAATCAACACACAAAAATCAATAATATTTTATACACAAACAACTTCATGGCTGAGAAAGAACTTGTAAGATCAGTCCCATGAGCTATAACTACAAAAAATCAGTGTTAAATATCCTGGGACAAATTTAATCATGGGTGGAAAGAGCTCTACAATGAAAATCACAACATTAAGGAAAGAAATAGGAAGCAGGAACAAGAAGTGGAAAAATCTTCCAGGTTCGCAGATTGGAAGAATGAATATCATCAAAGTGTCAATAATACCCAAAGCAATTTATTATTTTTTCAACATTTATTTAATAAATATAAATTTCCAAAGTACAACTTTCGGATTATAGCAGCTTTTCCCCCGTAATCTCCCTCCCACCTGCAACCATCCCATCTCCCACTCCATCTCCCATCTATTCTTTATCAAGATTCATTTTCAGTTATCTTTATATACAGAAGATCAACTTAGTATATTCTAAGTAAAGATTTCGACAGTTTGCACCTACACAGATACACTAACTATAAACTGCTGTTTGAGTAGTAGTTTTACCATTAGCAATTTACATATTCAATGGGATCCCAGTGAATACACCAAAGATTTTCTTCTTACATCTAGAATAAATGACCCTAAAATTAATATGAAATCAAGAGACCCCCAAATAGCTAAAGCAATTCTAAACAATAAAAAAGCTAGAGGCATCACAATATCAGATTTCAAGACATACTTCAGGCCAGTTGTAATCAAATAACCTGGCACTGGCACAAGAATAGATCTGTGTACAAATGGAACAGATTAAACACCCCAGAAATGAATCCATGCATCCAAAGCCAACTAATCTGACAAATAAGGTAAAATCACTCCCTAGAAAATGGACAGTTCCTTAAAAATTAGTGTTGGGAAAATTGGATCTCCACATTCAGAATTATGAAGCAAGACCCCCTGCCCTGGACTCTAAATAAAAATCACCTAGTAATGATTCAAGGATCTAAATCTAAGACTTGAAACCATCAAATTACTAGAGGAAAAAATAGGGAAAATACTGAAAAATACTGGCATAGTTAGACTTCTTGGGAAAGACCCCAGAAGCACAGACAATGAAGGCAAAAATATACAAATAGGATTGCATCAAGCTAAGAAGGTTCTGCATAGCAAAGGAAACACTCAACAAAGTAAAGAGGTAACCCACAGAATGGGAGAAAACATTTGCAAACTATACATCTGATACAGTATTAATATACAGGATATATAAGGAGCTCAAGGACCTCTGCGACAACAAAACAAACAATCCAGTTAAGAAGTGGGCTAAGGATATGCACAGGCATTTTTCAAAGGATGAAATACAAATGGCCACAAGACACATGAAAAGATGCTTGGGATCAGAAACCATGAGGGTTAGTGCAAATTAAATGCAAATTAAAATTAAAATCAGTGCAAGTTAAATGCAAATTAAAAACACAGTGAAATTTCACCTCACCGTAGTTATAATGGCTGTCATCCAGAAATCAAAAAATAAAAAATCTTGGCAAGGATAAGGAGAAAAATGTACCCTAGTACACTGTTGGTGAGAATGTGGAAGCCATAGTGGGAGACAGCATGGGGATGCCTCAGAAATCTGAAAATAGATCTGCTATATGATCCAGCCATCCCACTGCTGGAAATGTACCCAAAGGAAATTAAACTAGCATATGAAACAGTTATCTGCACTATTTTTATAGGAGCTCAATTCATAATAGCTATGATATGGAATCAATCCAGATGTCCATCAACTGATGAGTGGTATAAAGAAATTGTGCTATATACACATGGAATACTACTCACTCATATAGAATGAAATCCTGTATTTCTCAACAAAGTGGATGCAATTGGAGACCATTATGCTTACCAGTCCCAAAAAGACAAATATCATGGTTTCCCTGATTTGTGGTAACTAATAAAGAGACTACCAAAAAAGTAATACATATGTATATAAATGAAATACACATTTTGAATTTGATTATTGTGTATGGCCCATGTCTATACTCTCAAGAAACAGTGGTTTTTCTATTACTTCTTTACTTCTTATTGAATTCTTTATTTAGTGGAGGATTAAGCTTGTGATTATGCAGTAAACTGAAAGCATGTCATTGTGAAAATGCAAAGGAAAACAAGGATGGAAGGAAAAGCAAGGTGGGAGAAGTGAGGGAAGAGGAGAAGGGAGGGTAGAAAGTATCATTATGCTCTTAAACCTTTATATTTTATTAATGAAATTTGTTCCCCTTATATAAATAAAAGCATTTAAAAACAAAAACAATGAAACAAGAGAAACAAATTAAGTCCCAGAATTGTTGCTAAATCGATTACAGAAATGCATGCTCTACTGTGAAAAAGAGGAAACCTTTCCTATAAAGTTCCTGCTAAAAAACTAAGATTCCCAAGTTGGGGGATCAAAAGGAGATAACAAGTCATTCCAACCCTGATAAGCATGGCTGGTTTGAACCCAGGGATACGATTTGAAATCTTTTACAGGCAAAACTCAGGTTCCTGAATTAGTTATGAAAAAGACTAAATAAAGTTGGTTCGTTCATTCTGTGAATGTGAATATCGATAGCAAACATTGAAAGAAATGATGTCATTCATTGTTCTAAGTCAGAGGAAAATTCACTTGAAGTCTGAATATCAACCAGCATGTATTGCTATGTCCTAGGCATCTGGGGGGATATCAGAGAAGCATAGGCTTAGCAAATATTGGAGAAAACAGTGAAGCAACTGAGGGCAGTGAGCGTAAATTGTGTGGCACTGATCAAAATACAATTGGCGTCCACAAGGGGCATTGAGGTGGTTAGAGATTTGGTTCTTTAACCATGCAAAGCCCCTCTTATGGCTGGTCTTCCATTCACCAAGCTGTCCAGGACAATTAATCGTCACAGTGCCCAGGGCTAGCAGAGATCCCTGCCAACTGCTTTTGCAGGGTGAGCAGGGTCA
This sequence comes from Sylvilagus floridanus, assembly GCA_949820135.1. Lineage (NCBI taxonomy): Eukaryota > Metazoa > Chordata > Mammalia > Lagomorpha > Leporidae > Sylvilagus > Sylvilagus floridanus. The sequence goes on along the minus strand of OX463226.1, from coordinate 56,717,903 downwards.
CTAAAGTATCTCAGGAGACTATTCTCCTGAGGGGGAAGACTTTGGAGTGGAGGGTGCAGGGCAAAGAGGATGACTGTTTCAATGTGTGAGGCCCATCATCTAATTAGTAAACCCAAGAATGAGGGCATGACCTGAAATACAGGGGCCTACTTTGCAGATGGCATATTGCATCTAAATTATAACAGTATCGGAGATGTCATATTCCCTTTATGTTAATATTTTAGAAAATCGTGTCAGCTTTATTAGCAAATACAGCGCACTCTGTGTGTGTGTGTGTGTGTATTTAAAAACCTGGGAGAATTTGAAACAGCCTATGATCATTTCTGTGACGCAAAATAACTGCACAATGCTATGGAAGGACTAATAAATTGTGCAAAGTTAAGAGCATCTATTCAATTCTAGATGCTCTAGATGAATTCTAGATGCTCTGCCAGTGTATTAATTGTGCCATGCTCAATATAGACAATCAAGACAACCAGATTCTACACAAGACTACTTGGCCCCTGAAGGACAGGCTACCCACTAGGCTATGAGTTGATTACCTGGCCACCATAAAGCAGTCCATTTAATGAGGAACAATGTTAATCGGAGTAGGATAAATGACAAAAGACTGAGAGGAAAAAAAAAGCAGGTTTTGTTGCTGTTGTTAATGTTTTCTCTTTTGTGTCTTACTTCTCTTTTACAGTCAGTTTATAACTTCATGGTACCAGGATTGTTTTTTTTGGAACCTGCTTTTGAAACTGTAAAGCTGATTTAGGCATTATTGGGAATCATTGAAATATATAAGAAATTGTTACAGTTGGTGAAGTTGAAAAGAAACAATTATCAGTAAGAAGCCTGACTCTACCAAACCCAGTGATTCTGTATCAACAGAAAAATCTTGATGTGTAGGTAGTAAAATGATTTTCTTCGGAGACCTTGATACATATAGCCATTGCTGCCTTCAAGACCAGGCCCATTCCAAACTGTTTGCTAATTAGAAACTTTTCTAAAGACTATCAGGCTGCATTCCAAATCTTAGAAATTCAGTTAAATTGTGCCTTTTTGGCTTTAGAATCAGTGGAAGTTTATTGCAGTTACCGGAAACAGGTAAGGAACTGCCCCCTCGGTTTCTATGGCAGGATTGGTTGCAGAACCCCCAATGGATACTCAAACCTGTGGATGCTGAAGTCTCTTACATAAGAGTGTGTCATCTTTGCACATTCTTCTGTATACTTTAAAGCATGTCTTCATTACTTGAGTTACTTAATATTTACAAATGCCATTTAAATAGTTGGTGTACTATATTGCTTAGGAAATAATGACTAGAAAATAAAGAAGTCTACAGATTCATTACACACAAATTTTTTCCCTAAATATTTTGGATCCACATTGCAAGGAATCCCCAGTGTAGAACCTGTGGATGTGGAGGCCTAAGTATACATTCAGACCATGTGAAGAAGAAACAGTGCACTCTCTAGTCATAAAACCACTTTTGCAGGCAGGGCTTGGTTCTCTATAGATATTCAAATCCAGATCCCTGGACCAATGCAAAAGTGCTTAAAGTTTGCAGGTGGGGTTTAGGTTGCTAATCAGCTGTTGTTAAAATAGGGGGATGAGGAGCCAGCACTATTGTGTACTGTGTAAGCTTCCAGCTGCAACACCAGCATCCCAAAATGGGCACCAGTTCAATACCTAGCTGCTCCACTCCAATCAAGCTCCATGCTAATGTGCCTGGAAAGCAACAGCAGATGTCCCAAGTGCTCAGGCCCCTACCAACCACATGGGAGACCCAGAAGAATCTCCTGGTTGCTGACTTCAGTCTGGCCCAGCTGTGGCCATTGTGGCCATTTGGGGAGTGAACCAGTGGATGTCTCTCCCTCTCTCTCTGTAACTCTGCCTTTCATATAAAATAAATAAATCTTTAAAAAATAGATAGATGAGAAACTAGGTGCATGTGATGTGGACTGGAGATCCATAAAGGAGGAGGAGGTATGCAGAAGGGTCAAGAGTCAGAGGGAATCACTGTAAGAAAGACAAAACTGGCAGTTGCTGGCTTTGAACGTGTGAGGGGGCTGCAAGACAAGGGGGTGGGCAGCCTGTAGGATCTGGGAAAGATAAGGAATCACCTTCTCCCCCTAGAATCTCTGGAAGTGAATGTGCAGCTCTTCCAGTGCTCTGAATGCAGCCCAGCGAGACCTAGTTTGGTCTTGTGTGACTGGTAGAATGTAAAGACATTGATTATTTTTGTCTTTTTCAAGGCACTAAGCTTGTGACACTTTGTTAGAGCAAGAGTCAGAAATTAATATAACCACTGAGAGAAAATTTTTCTCAATACAAAAATTAGGAGAGGTTATTCTTATAAATGACAACTTTAGCTTTAATCTTTCTAATATTTATGTAGATGAATAAAACTTTTAGGTAGCTAAAGTGTATTTTAAGACAGAATAATCAAGCACCAGTGTAGAACATATCCATATCTTCTCCTGTTTGAGAACAGAGCTGTAAAAAGCAATATGATTTTATATGATAAGTCACACGATATACTACTTGACTGATTTCTGGAATGTCCTTGTAGAATGGCACATTAGTACATTTGAAAACAAACAAAAAGCACAAACATTTAGTGTAGTGGTTAGGATGCCACTTGGGATACTCACACTCCATATCAGAGTCGCTGAATTTGAGTCCTGGCTTTGCTCCCAGCTCTAGTTTCCTGTTAATGGTAGCAGCAGGCAGTTTCAAGCAGCTGAGTCCTTGCCACTCACAAGAGAGATCTGGATTCAGTTTTGTGCTCCTGGCTTCACTTTAGCTCAGCCCAGTGCTGAATTTTGTGGGCATTTGGAGAGTGAACCAGAGTTCTGTGTGTCTGTATCTCAAATATAAATAAATAAATCTTAGTTAAAAATAATTATTTAAAGTTTTAACCATGTTAGGATATATATATATATATATATATATATAATATTTCCTTAATAATAGCAAGAGGTATTCATATCAGGATGACAACAGAAGGTTTGGGATCCTCATAAACACAATGGAAATCATAATTCTTACTCACTTGACAGTTGTGAAGACCTAATGAAACTATAGGTAAACAGCCTCACACTGCAGCACACAGTAGGTGCTTGCTAATTAATAAGCATCAACATTTAAAATCTATTTCCTTTCCTTATTAATGGGAATCAAGAATTGCAAATGGTAGATGGGTAACCCTGGGATTTGACTAGAGCAGAAAGTTACCTTCATATTATCCAATACATATTTCCCTTTCTGTTCCAAATCATTATAAACTAAAGGAGCAAAATAGCAAACTTGTCAGTCTTTGTGTACCTCAAGGACTTTGTGCTTTGTGTTTCTGCATCTGAGGGTAACCACTGGCTTTCCTCAGGCTCCAGTTTGCAGACTACAGCTTGCAGGACTTCCCAGCCTCTGTTACTATGTGAAATGATAGACACATACATACATGCATACATAAAGCATACAAATAGAAGTACTTCAAACGTGAAATTAAAATATCATTTAGGTAAATATCATTTAGGTACTAAATTTTGAAAACAATGCATATGAAGAATCGTCACAAAGCTCATTTCCATTTCCCTAAGCCATTTAGCTGCACGAGAGGACTGCTGCTTTACCTGTTGCCTCATAGCATGGACACAGAAGACATGACCGCCTATACATGAGGCATTTTAAACCTTGACCTGCACTGAGTCAAGATACGCGAACAAATGGGCGCCAGAAACACGCTATTGGTGTTGGCTGGAGCGGGAGTAACAAGATGGTAGTGTGGATAGAGGGACGGTGATCCCTTCAGGCCTTCAGGCTGGAGCCAACAATATCGCCCCCTTAACTCACCGCGTCCATTTTCCAGCTAGCGACGTCCCCGCAGCGAGGCAGCCGCAGCCGCCCAGGAACAAGCGGCCCAGCCTAGTAACAAGAGAACTGCCTCACAATAGGCGGCCTGGCATAAGGAAACCTGACTGAGCTGCGGCGATCCGTCCCCGTCGGCCGATTCTGGGCGTGAATCGCCAGGCAAGGCCTCTGTCGTGGGCTTCCTGACGCCCTGCTCCACAGCCTTGCCCGGTGTGGCTCCGTCGTCCTCTCAGCCGTGTCGGAGGGGGCCCCAGCCTCCATCTTCATCTCCAGGATGGCGACCAGCAGCGGCTCCAAGGCCGAATTCATTGTCGGAGGGAAATACAAACTGGTACGGAAGATAGGGTCTGGCACCTTCGGGGACATTTATCTGGCGACTAACATTACCAACGGTGAGGAAGTGGCAGTCAAGCTAGAATCGCTGAAGGCCAGCCACCCTCAGTTGCTGTACGAGAGCAAACTCTATAAGGTTCTTCAAGGCGGGGTTGGCATCCCCCATGTACAGTGGTATGGTGCGGAAAAAGACTATAATGCGCTGGTCATGGATCTCCTGGGACCCAGCCTCGAAGACCTCTTCAATGTCTGTTCAAGAAGGTTCACAATGAAAACCGTACTTATGCTGGCTGATCAGATGATCAGTAGAATTGAATATGTACATACAAAGAATTTTATACACAGAGACATTAAACCAGATAACTTCCTCATGGGTGTTGGGCGTCACTGCAATAAGTTGTTCCTTATTGATTTTGGCCTGGCTAAAAAGTACAGAGACAAGAGGACCAAACAACACATACCATACAGAGAAGATAAAAGCCTCACTGGCACTGCCCGGTATGCCAGCATCAATGCACACCTCGGTGTTGAGCAGAGTCGCCGAGATGACATGGAGTCCTTAGGCTATGTTTTGATGTATTTTAATAAAACTACCCTGCCGTGGCAAGGACTAAGGGCGGCAACAATGAAACAAAAATATGACAAGATTAGTGAAAAGAAGATGTCCACTCCTGTTGAAGTTTTATGTAAGGGGTTTCCTGTGGAGTTCGCCATGTACTTAAACTACTGTCGTGGGTTGCGCTTTGAGGAAACTCCAGATTACATGTATCTGAGGCAGCTATTCCGCATACTTTTCAGGACCCTGAACCACCAATATGACTACGTATTTGACTGGACAATGTTAAAGCAGAAAGCAACATCTCCCATTGGGCAGTGTCAGCCTGCCCAAATCCCCACAGACAAGGAAACTGACAAGACCAAGAGCAACACAAAAGATCTCTAAGCAGGAGTTACCAAACAGAAGAAGTATAGAAGCATTTGTTTCTCCCTAAATATAGAAATTTTAGTTCATATGTGCACTAGCCATTGGTTATGGACAACCATTTACTTTATGTAAAGAACTTAATTTTATTATAAACTGGTTCTGGGCAGCATTGGTGATGCTGTATCCTGAGCTGAGGCACTGTAATTGTGAATACTAATTGGGATAGTGAAACATGGGGTCTGGTTTTCTACTGCATTTTTTCAAGTGGAAAGTTAACTAAGTGGCTGACACACACAAATTAGGGAAGAAATTGTGCATATGCAAATTTTTGCTAAGATCTTTCATTTTGCACTATTCTGCTTTGAAACCTCATTTCAGAAAAATGGCATGATCAGTCTTCAACCACAGCAGTGATGATTGTAGCCTCACAATTGTGCATTCGTAGAGTTTTCTCACCCTTGGGCGTTTCAGGTTAGTTCTTAAAATGGTTGATTTCAAAGATCCCAGTGTTTGAGCATATGGAAAACTCTGCCTGCTTACTTGTGCTGCAAATAATAGCAGCTGAAGTGAAGATTTAAGAAAAACCTAGCAACTCTAGTTAATCCTTAAGACTCTGCATTAACTCTATAATGTGCTTGGTATTTAAAAAGAAAACGTATTTGTCACAGCAATTTAGTTAATATCCTTAGACTGAACACATAATGCATGTTGCTTAGATAAATATATAGACACTGTAAACATCTATATTTGGGATTTTGTTTTTTATTTTGAAATAAGAGCTATTTTCTTTACAAGTTCATTAAAAACTAAAAATTGCTGATGTGAACACACACACACTATTGATGAATCAGATAATTCATGCACTCTGTGGTGGGAATGGATGGCTAATGACACACTAAGGAACCCTTTTCATAGAAACAGGAGGACAGGGGAAAGTAAACTTGCTGCCTGGGACTTTCTGAGACTTGCAAAATGCTCTTTGTATGTGAAATTGTTTTACTCATCTTAGTAGACTTTAAAGGTCAGCAGGGAGTCTCGGACCCAAAGATATTTGGTATATTCCTCAAGTGTCACAAACAGAACATAGTTCAATATACCCACACATGTGTGTAAAAATAATGATTGTTCATGAAGAACTAATGGAAAGTTCATATGGCTCACATTTATCTATGTTAAGTCAACATTTAAGTGCTAACTAGAGAAAAATGTAGTTAAAAACCCATCTGTAGAGAAAAAAGGTAACATGTGTTCCTACTTTCATTCCAGTTTACTTTTTAAATCCATGTAATTTATTTTTGGTGGGAAAATGTCATCATATTAAGAGTAATGATTAAGTCAAATTTCAAAATTCTTATTAAATTCCATTGTTATTAATATCTCTTAAAATAAGTATTGTTAATCGATGAGAATGCATATTTTTTCCCTAGATCTTACAGGATATAGGAAATGGGAAGTACTTGAATAACATAAATGAAATAGTTTTTCCAGGGATAAGTCACCATTTCTATACACTTTTTTCTCGTATTTTGACTATTCAGAAATAATAAGTACCTGTTGTTTTCCTGTCTCACTTCTTTAAGGTGAAAGCTTGGGAACAGTATATGGATAGAATTTTTCAATCTGATGACAGTCACAGCATACATTTTTTAAGAGATTTATTTTGTTAATTTGAAAGGCAGAGTTACAGAGAGAGAGGAAAACAGAAAGAAAGATGTTCCCTCTATTGATTCACTACCCAAATGGCTGAGCCAGGCCAAAGCCAGAAGCAAGGAGATTCTTCCTGGTCTCCCACATGGGTACAAGGGTCCAAGAGTTGGGTCCATCTTGTGCTGTTTTTCCAGGCACATTAGCAGGGAGTTGGATTGGAAGTGGAGCAGGCAGGACCCAAAAGAGTGCTCACATGGGATGTTGGTGCTGCAAGTGGCAGCTTAACATGCTATGCCACAATGTTGGCCCCACAGCATGCTTCTTAATCACTTCTAAAAATATATAATGTAAACAACTTAGGTCCTACTGGGTTGATCTATGAAATAAGACATAAGTAGCACAGCTCACATAGAGCTAGAAACTTTGCAATGAACTGAATCACTCTGAACTGGAGAGAGTGAAGGGTTTTTCTGTTTGTTTTGTTTTTGCCTTAAAGCAAAAAGTATGAGGACAGATATTTAAATAAGATTTCCATAGATTCTTATTAGGCAATCAGATGTGTAAGCTATGTTAATGAACTCTTATTTCTAAAGGAATATTTAACTTCCAGTTGTAGTTTTTGCCTATGACCCCTTTTTATTTTTTATAAAAAATGATCCAATGACATATGCTGGATTATGTGTACCCAAAAATTCATATATTGAAATCTTAACTTCCAGCAACTCAGAGTTTGATTGTATTTGAGGCTATCTGAAGAAGTAATTGAGTTAAAATGAGATTGTAGGGTAGGCTCTAATTAAATTGCAGTACTATTGGTGTCCTACTAAGAAGAGCAGAGGAGGACAGACACTTGTACAATGGGAAGGCCAGGTGAAGACATGGAGAAAACAACCACAAGTCAAGAACAGAGTCGCCAGTAATCAATCTTGCTTAGACTTCTGGCCTCCAGAATTATGATAAACTTCTGTTGTTTAAACCACCCAGAGTGTGGTGCTTTGTTGTGGCAGCCTTAGCTGACTAATACAACCATTTCATAATGAAAATTTCTTTCTTTCCTTAAGTGTGAATAATTTCAAGGGCCCAAACATCACTTTTTGACATCTTTTCCAAACTTAGAGCCTCAAGCCATGTTTTAGGGCACTAAACAGTGTCCATTACACCTTTATTCAGCTCATCAATACCTGTTGAGCTCTCTCCAGCTTTTGCTTGGGCAGGTCTCTGTCTACTATTGAAATTTTGCCTTCTGGGTTCTTTTTCTCTCTTCTCTCCTCTGCCAGTTTTCTTTGTGGCTTGTTTGACCCCGGTTTTCTTCTCTTCCTAGGCTGATTGAGGCTGAGGAGTCCCTGAACAGGTGTTCCATGGCCAGGCCCTTACCCAGCCGCAGTGTGATGTGCACTGCCTCAATGCTGTATCTGCCTCTCAGCCTTTGTCCTTGGACCTGGAATGCTTTTTGTATTTGTCAGCTTCTCATCAGTACAATAAAATGCCTGAGACAACTGTTTTGATAAAGCAAAAGAGGTCCATTTATCTCACAGTTTTGGGAGGTCGAGCTTAAGGTCAGGTGGCCTTGTTGGTTCTTGCTGGCCTAATCACAAAGAGGCACAGAGCACTGTACACCAAGAGACAAAGAGCACATGTGTCTGCCTGTCTACCTCTCTTTGCTAAAAAAAACCACCACTGGGCTGTCACTCTATCCAATCTAGTCACTGCCCTACCTCTTAAAATCATGATTGGGTAGTGTCACTGACATAAGACTTTGGAGATTAAACTCCTGTGTTTGGAGGTAGGGGAACAAATATTCAAACAATAGTGTCCTTCTTTCTTTGTTCCCCAGAAAGCACCAAATAAAGAATTGGGGTGAAAGAAGAAGGTAAGTGCTAAGTGGTAAGTGGTGTTGGGAACAGCTCCTTGGAGAGCACCAAGTGATTGTGTATACATCAGATCTGCCCACTGCTGCCAAGGGCTTGGGTAGCCCCTGTATATTCCAGTAAGGCCCTGGGCACCCCTCTGTCTTGGTGCTGTTGGACTACCTTGCAAAACACCATGTATTGTCTTCTCTCCTTCTAGAGAATATGTCTTCTGGAAAGAAGGAAGGAGAGAAGGAAGGAAATTTGGGAGGAAGGAAGGAAGGAAGAGAGGGAGGAGGGGAGGGAGGAAGAAAAGGAGGGAGAGAGGGAGAGAGTTGGAGGGAGGGAGGGATGACGGAAAGGACAAAAGGAGGGAGGAAGGAAGGAAAGGGTAAAATATTCCTGTTTTCTGCAAATGTTTCATTGGGAGGAACAAAAACAGGCCTCACAGAAACCATTTCTCCAAAACACACGTCATAAAGTGGAATCGTTTTTCATAAATCCTTTGATTTCTAACATTCATTCTTTACTCTTAGAAACGAAGTTAATTTTATCACAGAGCAACTTATGCTTCATAAAATTGATTTTCTTTGGAAATATATATGATGACCACAGAAATCATTTTACCAGATGTTGTCTCTGGAGTTTTACTCCATGGTTTCAGTAGTTTATAGTAAGATGCATGTTTCTCATGGGTTTTGAGGAGATCTAACCATTAAATATTTGTGCAGTGCCCAGAACCTTGGCAACTTTCTGTCCTAAGTAACCATTTGTTAGATAAATGCACATATCTGGAATTATCAGCTCTGTTCTACCTCATGATTCCTGACCCTCAGTGTAATAAGAAGTCCATTCACTGGAGCTGTTGAAACAACAACACTGGCCACTTTACATTTATTCCCTTCTTTCACTCCAGTTCTTAACAGGTATGAATGTGTGTCAGGGAAGACACAAGCTATGAACTATCACCAACTTCTATGTACTTAACATTTGACATCCTGTGGGCCAGGAAATGTTCTGAGTACTACATATTTATTTCATGTAACACATGTATAATGTAAGTACTGTCTTTATCCCCACGTTAAGGAAACTTAACCCAGACAGGTTACATAATTTTCCCATGTTTGGGTAGCAGAGCTGGGCAAGAGCTGAGCTGTCTCCAAGTTCTGTGCTGTTAACTGTATTTTCATCCAAGATGCCCAGGGTTCCTGTTGGTCTCAAGAGCCTGAGAGTAGAGTGATTTGAGTTCTCAACCAGGAATCCACCCTCAAGTCCATTTTCTTTTCCAGGTTTAACAGGCAGTCAAGTGGGCCGTATGGGGGACTGAGGATGGAGGTGAGATTGGAATCACGTCACAGGAGATACTTTTACATAATTTTTTCATCCTCCTTTGGATGAAAAATATGGGTGACAGCTGTGTTGACAACACAAGGGGCCTGAGTTAGGATCCTCCTTGGACATAGCTATGGAATCCCGAGTTCCCTGTTAACTTGAATCTTTCATCTGTGGTTACAGGGATACTGTTTCCCAACATATGTTGCATGGACGTTCCTGCTCTGACACTCAGTTGCAGGCTGTCTGAAAGGTTGTTCTGTTGAAAGGATGGCTAGGTTATAAAACGTTGATTGATTTATTTCTAAAGAGAGACTAGAGAAGAGATTGGATTAGAAAAACTGGAAGCAGGAAAGGAATTTTTCTAGAGTTGACAATTTTTATAAGAATCTAAGCTTTGGTAGCTAGGTAGGGTTATTATTTAACTGCAAATTGGAATGGTGATAATTAGATCTCACATGTTGCTTATTGTGTTTATTGCTGAATTGTTCATTATCCTGATGATTCTGGGAATGTAATTAATATTAGATTTTTCAACAGCTGTCATATAAAATTTTAGAAATTGGACATTAGAAATAGCACAATTGGTATGTGATGTTCTGTATTACCACTGTTTAATCTTTCCCATTCCAGGAAAGTGTGTGCTGCGCTGACTGTAAGTGGGAAGTCAGAGCAGGCAGCTGCTCAGTTCCTAACAGGGATGGGAAATATCTGGCCCCTGGGTTGTATAAGGCCTGTAAAATCATTTTGGTTTGGCTTTGTCAAGGTAATTGTAAGTGGGACTTGAAATTCAATAAACCTATAGCAGGCTAATTTTTAAGTTGATAACTTTGCATGGCCTGTGAATGATGTTATAAATATCCAAATGGCCCTTGGCAGAAAAAAGTTCCCCCATGCCTGCAAGGGTGATATTTGTGTCTCTCGTGGTTAAATTGGTGGTGATTAGAGGATGCAGTAGAAAATCAAAACAAAGAATGAGGTCACTTTGCAGACTGTTATACCTGTCTTCAATAAGAAATGCTGCTGTCCCTCTGGGTCTGGAGCTGCAAACAGTCCCATGGCTGACAGGGAGGCAGCTGTGGAAGGCAGACATAGTCGATTCTTTATGAACCCTGAACACTTGGAGATCGAAATGCACTTGATCCTGTGCTCCAAGGCCTGCTTTGTAACGGCTCACCCCATCCCTATGAGATCAGTGAATAATGAAGCTATCTTTAGATATGTTTAGGAAGAGCTGTCACAGTGTTCTCAGCAGATCACCCTGCATACATATCTGAGGTTGTTATAGGTATGCTCATTTTTTCCAGAATGGAAGTCCCTGCTTCTCTCAGGCAGTAAGACTCTTTTTTACCATGAGGGGCACAACCTCAGCACAAATGAAACATTTCCAGGAAGGAGGAGCTACAACAGGAACTCAAATGTTGCATTTATAGTCATTCCTACTATTCCCATTTGACTTTTTGACTTTCCAGCACAAGGTAAAATGAGCTACAAATGTATACCCATTACTATGAGGTATAGGGCACTTACAGGAAACATGGTAGCTCTCCAAATGTAATAAAACTTGGACATCCTCATGGAAGAAATCAATGCCCCTTCTGCAGAGACTGTACCTGATCCTTCTGAATGAACACATGTGGATAGATCTTCATGGAGGTGTTTTATCTTCATCCTAAAGATACAACCCTGTTTCGCTCCATCAGGAACTAGGCAGAAAAACAAATGTGTCATTCCTTGTCCTAATTCACATATTTGTAGACCCAAAGCTGGCAAAATTCCATGCAGAAACTTTTCTTTTGCATTACTCTCAACCCCAAGATTCATCACCTAGCCTCACTGCTAAGTGCACATGCCAAAAGTCAGCTCATTAAAATCTAAATTTGAATTCTATATGTATTCAGAAACTATTTTCATTTCACAATTGATTGAGCTTCATTAGTAGGTAAGCAGGTGTATGGTTTTAATGATGAATTGCAAATAATAGCATTGATTAAATTGGAGATTAGTGTCTGCTTAATAATTACAGGGCTATTTTTCATTAATTCTTAATTTCTAGGTTATGATGAAGACAGCAAAAGTAAATGCATTCTCTTGTTTTCTATGAAACATGGAACATCTATACCACACATGAGTGTGCATGTGTGTACATATAAACACAAGACCATACACATACATTTTAAAAAGGCTATTAATCTCTTTTATGAGATTTTGACATTCAAAGAAAAGCCATATAAAGGTTGTTTGAAGCTAAGTTTACCAGATTAATTACTAATCACTAGATTATGTGATTACTTTTGTCCAGAGCCTCACAGAGAGCCAAATAGGTAGGAATTGGGTGGCAGAGAAATTGCCCCAGGTTTCCTAGGTGGGGTGTGGAGGGTGGGGACTGGTGCAGAGAGCAGTGGCCCTTGGACAGCGAAGAACCTTAGCTCACGGGAGCGGGTGCCCGGGCTCCACAAAGAAGCAACAGCTGCTCCCTTCTGCAGCCTGCAAGCCTTTCGCAGAGGGACTAAGACCAGGAGGGATTCTCTCCCGGTACTTTTGGTGGCTGCAGGATTCTTCACCCTCACCTAGAGTGTCTGGACCACAGAGCTGCCCTCTGCTGGCAGCTGGGATCTGAGTGGCGCTGGCCAGGCTCTCTTCACACTGCTGGGTAAAGGTTGGGAAGACACTGAGCCATGCTGGCCTGGATGGAGACTTCTCTCCACAGATGCCGACCTGGCTGCCCACATGGAGCTGGCAGTCTGCTTGCTGAGACCACGGAAGGGAGGCGGGAGAGGAACGCGACGGGTGGAGGAGGAGACAGCGGAGGACTTTAGGGATCTGTGCCTGGGCAGAAGCCGCACCCACAACAGTCAAGGCCTCAAAGTCGAGGGCCAGGGTTCACCCACTCCACAGAAGGAGTGTGCTTCTGTAAGGTAAGTGGTCTTTGTGCCCTGTGGAACAGTTTCTTTATCACTGCCACTACTGCCCCACCAGAGGCCCATCCCTGTCCACCTGCTTGGAAGTTCTGGCTTTTCCAGGATCTTGGTGGGTGTTCCTGCACCGTGTTAAACGTCCTCTGAGCTCTGAGTTTACCCTGCCCTTTCCTTCTGCCTGGCTTACTGCCTGCTCCCTAGGACAGAGCGCAGAAGTCCCTTCCCTTGCTGGACCTACACTGGAATTTCTGGGTGCCCATCCCAGCTTGCCTTCTTATCCAGCTTCCTGCTAATGTCCACCCTGGGAGGCAGCAGATGGTGACTCAAGAATTTGCATCTCTGTCACCCATGTGGGAGATCCACAATGAATTATTTTCTGGGTGGGCCTGGTCTAGTCTGACATTGTTAGCATCTGGGGAATGAAACAACTAATGAGAGAGTTTCTCTCCCTTTGCCTTTCAAATGAGTAAGACATTTAAAAATCTTTTTTAAAAGATTTATTTTATTTATTTGAAAGAGTTACAGAGAGGCAGAGACAGACACAGGTCTTCAATCCATTGGTTCACTCCTCGGGTGGTTGTAATGGCTGGATCTGAGTTGATCTGAAGCCAGGAGCCAAGAGCCAGGAGCCTCTTATCTGCTTTGTAGCTTCGTACATCAATTTTATCTCTCTCAAAAACTGTCAAAATCTCCAAAAAACTGCCAGAGATCTAAGAAACTATCAAAATCTCTTAGCCACATATTGTCTGGTCGCGGGTGCTCAATACAAAAAAAAAAAAAAGCAAATATCTTCACAGAGCATGCTGGTTCAGTTTGATGGCTTGGCCTCTGTCTGGATTCTTGGTCTTCAATTCTTAGCTTTCTTGATCACTTGGCTACCTGACAATGGTGTAGGTCTTCATAGTTTGTATATCTACAGCATGTAGCATGTATCTTTACTTCTTATACGGGGGCGAGAGGTTCTCAGTACAATGAAGATGTTCTTGACCATGGAAAACTCAAGAGATTGAAGACCTACATGGTCTAACTTCCTGCCAAGCCACTGTGGTACTTGTTTTAGTCTCTTGGGAATATTTGACACTCGTGGGGAATTTTACTTATTCCCACAGACCTGCCTTGAGAATTGTGGATATATATGTATATTAATTGCAATAAAATTCACTCAATAAATAATAAACACATTTTAATGTGTTCAATTCAATGCTTTTTACTACTCGGATGATGATGTACAACCGTCACTCCTAGCTAGCCAATTATAAAACATTTTCAAACCTGAAAAGGAGACCTCATCTATATTAAGTATTCTTTCTCCCTACTGCAGCCACTTGAAACTACTAGTCTGCTTTTCTCTGTCTACACATTTACCTACTTTGTACATTTTATATAAATACAGTCATACAGTATGAGCTTCCTTCATGTAGCATGTTTTTGAGGTTCATTCATGTCATATCAGTACTTCACTTTTTTTCAAATTATTGAATAATAGTTTGCTACACATATATGCCACTTAAAGCTTGTTCATCCATTGATAGATAATTGGATTATTTCCACATTTTGGTTATTGCGAATAGTATAGTCAGTCTAACTTTTTTATATCCTCTTGTGTTGAGCTTATAGGTTAGGTGTTAGTCTCTGAAACAAACAAGTGGAGCTTATTCTCTGTTCTTTTTACAGAGCTCATCAAGGCACATTTCCATTGTTCCTCTTCTCCTGATATACTCTGGATCACAGAAGCATCAGGAGGGTGATCCTGGGTTGAGATACAGTTCCAGATTCCACCATCTCTTAGGGTTTTTTATAGAAATAAAAATGTTTTTTTTTTTTATTTATTTGAAAGGCTGAGCAACAAAGAGAGAGAGAAAGATCTTACTCTCACTGGTTCACTCTCCATAATGGCTTACAACAACCAAGGCTGGGCCAGGCTGAAGCCAGGAGGCAAGAGCTCTAGTCTGTCTCCCACGTGGGTGGCAGGAACACAAATCATTAGGCCATCTTTCGACACTTCCCCAGGTGTATTAGTAGGGAGCTGGAACAGAAGCTGAACAGCCAGCAGCAAATTGAGCCGGCACTCTGATATGGGATGGCAGTGTTGCAGGCAGCAGCTTAACCTGCTTCACCCCCACGGTGGACCCTCTCTTATGCTCTTCAAAGTAGGACAGTCACTCACAAACACCCCTGCCCCTTTGTAAGCACCATTACCATAAACATCTGAGCAGCTCAGCTCTCTGACATTGAAGAAAGCCCTCAGTCTACAGTGGGTCAGTGCGTAGAATCTTTTATTTATCATATGAAATATGCCAATTAAATTACAACTTACAGGAAAACTGAATAACAACAGAAACTGGTCCCAAAAGTATATGGGGAAGTTTAATCATTCTGTCAAATACTTCATTTTTTTTAAAAGATTTATTTGTTTGTTTGAAAGTCAGAGTTTCTAAGAGAGAGGGAGAAACGGCAAGTGAGAGAGACATCTTCCATCTGCTGGTTCATTCTCTAGATGGATCCAACTGTCAGAGCTGGGCCAGGCTGAAATCAGAAGCTAGGAACTTCATCTGGGACTCCCATGTGGGTTCAGAGCCCAAGCACCTGGGCCATCTTTGGACTGCTTTTCCCAGGCATTATGTAGGGAACTTGATCAGAAGTGGAACAGCCAGGACATAAACCAACACTCACATGGGACGCTGGCATTGCAAGCAATGGCTTTATCCACCATGCCACAACACTAGCCCCTGTACTCTCAATTTAAATCAACACCTAAGGAATTTGAAAATTTTATACCATACATAATTGTAATTTCTGAAACTGTTGCCTTCATTGTTTGGAGATGAATACGCAGAAAAATGTTCTGGGCCATGAATTATACTAATGACATAAAGTAGTCTCTTTTTTTTGACAGGCAGAGTTAGTAAGAGAGAGAGAGACAGAGAGAAAGGTCTTCCTTCCATTGGTTCCCTTCCTAAATGGCTGCTACGGCAGTGCACTGCGGCCAGCGCACTGTGCTGATCTGAAGCCAGGAGCCAGGTGCTTCCTCCTGGTCTCCCATGTGGGTGCAGGGCCCAAAAGCACTTGGGCCATCCTCCACTGCCTTCCCAGGCCATAGCAGAGAGCTGGACTAGAAGAGGAGCAACCGGGATCCGGTGCCCCAACTGGGACTAGAACCAGGGGTGCCGGTGCTGCAGGCGGAGGATTAGCCAAGTGAGCCGCAGCGCCAGCCAAAGTTGTCTACTTAATGACATTCTTGATATGTTTGTTTTGAGTGAATTTCTAGCCTAATGTGAATTTCTTTCTTAAGTGGATAGGCAGTTTAAGGAATGCTGCCTATTTTGAATGATGATGTTAGCCATTTTATATGATAGCAGTCTATAGGTTTAGAGTTACATACTGAAGTCGTCAATAGGAGATTGAATGGAAGGAAGATGAAATGAAAAGAAGCATCCAAAATAGGGATCTAGTGAGAACATTATGCATCCAATGCCTACATAAGCTTTTTTAAACTTTATTTTTATTTATTTGAAAGGCGAGTTAGAGAAATAGAGGGAGAGAAGGAGAGAAAGAAAAAGAGAAAGAGCCAAGAGAGATGGAGCCACATTGTGGCTCCTGTATGAGTGCATCCTGTATGAGTGCTAGTTCATGTCCCAGCTGTTCCACTTCTGAACCAGCTTCCTGCTATTGGCCTGGGAAAAGCATCAGAGTTTGGTCCAACTATTTGCACTCCTACCACCCATGTGGGAGACCTGAATGAAACTCCTGTCTCCAGGCTTGAGCCTGGCCCAGACCTGGCCATTGCATCCATCTGGGGAATGAACCAGTGGCTAGATTCTCTCTCACCTTCTCTTCACTCTGTCACTCTGCCTTTCAAATTAATAAATAATTTTTTAAATACCTGAGATAAGAGGGTTAAATATTTGCCCTTCCTCTCCTAAAGACTGCATTATTTTACCATCTTCTGGCCACTAATCCTGACTGTAATCAACAGGAAGTAAAGAGTGGAGTTGGAAATTAACCATTCCTAAATGTTTTATACTTTGGAGTTTCTACAAGAAAAGAAAAAAGTAGAATGGATTCAGGCTCTCAAATTAATTTTATGTTTAGTTTGAGTATGGAATTTTGGCAATTTTTTACTTATTTATTTAATTTTATTGTATTTTGAATCATTGCATAACAGTTATACATATTTGTGAGGCATAATTTAGTGTCCAATGCATTATACAATGTATAATGATCAAATCAAGGTATTTAACATGTCTATCATCTCAAAGATTTCTCATCTCTTTTCGGTAAAGATACTCAAAATCATTTCTTCTAGTTATTTTGAAATAAGGATATATATTAGAATATTTCTAAAAATTCATGGATAATATAATTAAAAATACACTTATTTGTGTGCAAGGAAATTTTGAAATCTGTGCATACTTTTTTTATGATCATGAAATTGTTAAAAAAGAAAAGGAAGTAGACAGATCTCTGTATTGTAGAAGGGATACCTCCTTCTGTTTTAGAGTTTGTAAACTTGTTTTTACTAACCAAGTACAGCAGTTTAACTCACAAAGACAAGGTTTGGGCTCCTGCCTTGATTGGTGGATATTAGTCAACTGCCAGTAGAATGATGTAGGGTAAGGGGATCCAGGCTGAACAGTACATGAAGTCCTGTTCCCAGCATCAGGTGGAATGTGGGGAAGCAGGGAGAGGCATGGAGCCCTGCCAGCTCAGTTGAAGCTGAGCTGCAACCCAAGGGGAGCCCCTGCTACCACTTTGTAATCCTGCCACCCCCAACCCAATGGAGTACCCTAGACTGAGTAGTCAGGCTTCCTCTTTCCTTGTGTTGCACTGTTCTGTTTTAAGAGCTGATATCATCAATGTTTCACAAGATATTTGCAAAGGAAACTGCTTCAATCCTATATGAAGTTATGCCTTTGGGAGACAAGCAACTCCTCCAAAATTAATGCTGAGATGAACATACCCAGGGAAGTAAGCTCACTATGTCTACCTATAGCAGGTGATTGTTGGACACATGACTCCTGAGACACCAACCTTAATGCACAAAACTAAAATATAAATTATCATAAGAATTCAGGCTAAAGAGCAAAAAATAAAGAATATTGCTCCTCGTGTTCTGGGGAGCACCACCCAGAGAAAGGTTTCAACATGGTTCAAACGTGACAACAGTGAGAACAGTAAACTCTTCTCCCACCTCTCTCTGTCTTTTCATCCAGAATTGTTCTGTATTCATGGGGTTTTGCCTTCAGAGGAGCAGGCTGCCAGTTGTGGTGACTAATAGCTAATGGAGTATGCTCTTTCTTTTTAGGGCGGGGTCCTGGAGAGATCCACCTGCCTTTTTAGTTTTTAGATTTTTTAGACATATAATTTGTTTACTTGAGAGATAAAGTTACAGAGAGAGAGAGAGACAGAGAGACAGAGAGAAAGGTCTTCCATCCTCTGTTTCAATCCCTAAATGACTGCAATGGCTGGAGCTGGACAGTGCAAAGCCAGGAGCCAGGATCTTCTTCTGAGTCTCTCATGAAGGTGCCTGGACTCAAGCACTTGGACCTCTTCCACTGCTTTACCAGGCCATAAATAGAGAGTTGGATCAGAAGAGGAGCAGTCAGGACTCAAACTGGCACCCGTATGGGATGTGGGCCCCACAGGTATCCGGCTGTGCTGCAGTGCCAGCCCCAGAGTACGCACTTTTGTTAGGCACTGCTGAATGCCTCTCTAGGAAGCTGTGCCAGTGCATATGCCCACCAGGAAAATATGAGAATACCTGTTTCCCTCAGCCTTTTCAATAGGGTGCACTGTCAACATTTCAAACAAATTGTTGTGAACACCTTTCAGTCTTTAAAATCATCAATGAATCTTGATCTAATTTGAACCTTGGATCTAAGACTTACTTATTTTTCTTAAATATTTATTTATTTATTTGAAAGTCAGATTTACAGAGAGAAAGGGAGAGACAGAGGGACAGATCTTCCATCCACTGCTTCACTCCCCAAATGGCCTCAATAACCAGTGTGGGGCCAAACTGAAGCCAGGAGGAGCCAGGAGCCAGGAACTTCATCTGGATCTCCCATGTGCGTAGCAGGGGCCCAAATACTTGGGCCAAACTCCACTGCTTTCCCAGAGACATTAACAGATTGGAAGTAGAGCAGCCAGGACAGAAACCAGTCCCCAGGATGCCAGTGTCACAGACAGGGGCTTAGCCCTCTAAGCCAAAATGCCAACCCCTGCAATCATATTTTGAATAACAGTTTGGAGCTGTTTTTACTTAAACGATTATTTATAACAAGGAAAAAATGCCATTATTGCAACTTTACCTAGCTGTCTCACCTTTTCTATTAACCAAGCCTTGCATATTTCTTTTCAAATGATTCTGTGAGCTGAAGACAAAGCACATTGCACAGCTAAGGGGACACCCTACATGTGAATGGGCTGCAGAGATACACTTGTCTCTTAAGAGCAAGGGAACAATGAGATGAGAAAAAGATGAAGCGTAATCACTTGAAAGGCTTGTATAGAAAAAGTCCATCTACAAGCCTCCCGGAGGAAGTTCCTTGAATATTATTTATGTAAGGCAGTTATACTTGTCTCTCTTTTAATCTCTTTTTCTCTCAAGCACACCCTATGCACATATGTAGACTTTTATGTGAGTTAAATAACACTGAATCATTTTTAGTGTTCCCACTTGCAAGTAAACAATACTATAGACACAGACTCATCAGAAGACATATTTTAACAGACAAATCTCTTACACACCAAGATTGCATCATGAAATCTTATCATACAACAGATTTCTAAGGCTTAGCTTTTGATTTAGGACCTGGCTTCTCAGTGCTTGTCAAACATAACAATAAGTCTAGAATGTCGAACCCACACCATCATAATTTATCTCCAGTGTTCCATATGGTCACAGCAGTTCTGCTTTCCAGCTTGGGCACATTCACTGCACCTGCCAACAAGTTCTCCTTACTAAGTGTAGAGTCCTCTTTGCGTGTTGAAAAGGGCAAATACCCTAAGAAGCAGTCACATGCGTGGGAAAGTATACCTTGCCCTTGATAAAACAACTATTCAGGTAAGAAAATGTTGCATAATTAGAAATACAGCAAAAGCAGGTGAATTTTTATTTTAGGTCCAATGCAGTTTCCTTTGAAAAATAAATGCTAAACTTTGAAGGTGTATTAAATGAAGACCAGATATGTGTCATGCTGGGCAATGCATATGGTTGTCAATTTTTAAATACTTTAGAGCTTTTAACATGAACCAAATATTATTGATCAACATTATTGTATTTAGTCTATCATTGTACAGTTCATTTTAACCCACAGTCTCCTAACCATAGAAGAGATGCCACTGACAGATGACTGACATCCACATCCGTGCATCCTGCCAAGTGTGTCAATATTTGATTAGTAGGGCTTAATGGGAGCTGGTTCTACCTCACAGTAATAATACCATCTCTGAACCCATACATCTAGAATTGTTTAGCACTTTAGACCAACAGTTCCATGTTACAATACCCATCATAAAAGGAAAATGTGACACATTTTCCCAAAACATATTAGCATGCATATGAGATTCAGAATGTTTTGAATAAAAAGATTCCAGAGCCCTGAGATTCTTCTGTGGGGAACAAGGGAGATAATAAAACTGGAATTTTTTAAAGGAGTGAGCTGTTTTGTGTTGAAGACATTCTGTTCCCACTAATCATGTTGTCCTAACAGCCTTAGAAGTCTCCTTGACTTCTGGGGCCAGCAGTGTGGAATAGCAGGTTAGGTCATTACCTGCAGTGCCAGCGTCATCCCATATGGGCTCAAGTCCCTGTTGCTTCACTTCTAATCCAGCTCCCCACTTATGGCCTGAGAAAGCAGCGGAGGATGGCCCAGATGCTTGGGCCCCTGCACCTACCTGGGAGACCCAGAGGAAATTCATGGCTCCTAGCTTTGGATTGGTGAAGCTCTGAATGTTGCAGCCATTTGGGGGAATGAGCATCAGATGGAAGATCTCTCCCTCTCTCTTTCTATAACTCTGCCTCTCAAGTAAATAAATAAATCTAAAACCAAAAAGAAGTCTCATGACTTTTAAGATAGATATTTTACCAAGTCTTCTGTAAGTGTATTACATTCTTCTGTGGCCTAATTACTAATAACACACAGTTACCTAAATTGCAAGCTATTCAAAATTTTGACATTATTTTTTTTTCATTCTGAGGGGCATAAATACTTGCTCAGTGTGGGTTCCCATATTAAGCTTTAGTTTCAGGATTAAACAAACTTCCTAGTGGCTCAGTGGCCTATGAGTCAACTACACATGACAGTGGCCATTCTGTGCATCAGTGTGAAGGCAGCCAAGTGTAAAACTAATATTCTCCAATAATATCTGTCCAAAGGAGATGTAGGACCATGGTTCTTAAGCTTCAATTTGTATCAAAATCACCTGAAGGACTCCATTGCAGAGCTTCTAATGCTGTAGGCCTGGGATGTGTCCTCAGAATTTATGTCTGTAACAAATTCTCAGTAGATACTAGGATTTTAGGGACCACACTTTGAAAAGCAGCAGTGTAGGAAAAAAGCAAGTGGCTGCCTTTGTTTCTACAATAGGTAAAACCTGGGAGGCATCAGCACATATGATGTAATAGTTTAACAAAACTTACTAACAGGTGACTTAGTTCTTTTACCTCATACCCAATATGGGGAACCAGGCATAGAGTTAGGAGTAGGTGAGCTGGAATTTCTACCAACCTTGCATTCAATTGACTATGCCCACCTTCCCATCATGCACCTGGGTCTCACTTGGGACCTGGAAGTAGGAGAAACCATGAAGGCCATTGGAACCATGTGGAGAGACCATGAAAATCCCCAAAAGCCCCACTAAACCCCTCTAAGTCTCCACTCCTTATCTCATAAGAGAAGAGGATAATGTGTAAGGGCCATTTTTAGCATGCTTAGGGATCCTTCCTGGCCCTCCTTCACTTCCTCATAGGGTATCTCTCTGTGCAGTGGCCCACACTCACATGTTCAAGTATGTTCACGGCCCCTTTTAAATAGATCCTGAGGGCAGATTATTTATTATTATATTTTATTCTATGTTATACAATGTATATAAATATATACATATTATATACAACATAATACATTATAAGTATGCATAATGATATATAATATATATGTTATTGTAAATAATGCATTTTTATATAATTATGAATTGTGCCTCTGCTTTGAGTTTTGAGCTCTGTGGGGCAAGAATCTGGAACAAAGATTAGATATCTAGGCCCATAACAATACCTAGATTACATGAAAGAAATAAAAACATGTCTTATAACTGATTGACTATCAATGAACTAAATCACATTTACTTGAAAAATCATGACTGAGCCCCATGTATATGACAAGTACTCTATTTAACGCAGTTGCTGACAAAAGGTTGCAGAAATGTACAAATGCTTAAAATATTACTATGTAAGTGACAGTACCCACTCTTGATGACCTCAGAGAAGTACCTGGAGTGCTTCAAGCAGAAGGTGCACCGTTCAGGGGTATGAAAGACCAGATGGTGGATAATTTCCCAAACTGAGATGGATAATGTGGCCCTATGAAGTGGGCTGCCTGCTCCTCAGCTCAGAAGCACCTTGATTACTTCCTCTGGGATATGCCTAAGTTGTGGGTTTACTCAGTGAGAATCAGAGGCACAAGCAATCAGAGGCAGTGTCTCATAAATGTCTGTGTGAAGATGGATGGAAATGCTGTCTTCAAGTTCCATGGTCATGGCAATTTTGCATATTAAATTGAAATTTTCTTTACTGTTGTAATGTTTACATTGCATGTCATGTCACTAACTATATTAGGAATTGTAATGATATATTAAATCACTTACTATGAGTAGTCAGTTATACAGGGATATGACAAAAAGTTCATGGAAGATGCAACTGAAAGATAATTTGAGGGGCCGGTGCTGTGGTGCAGTGAGTTGAGCCCCTGCCAGTAGCGCCAGCATCCCATATGGGCGATGGTTTGAATCCTGGCTGTTCCACTTCTGATCTAGCTCTCTGCAATGGCCTGGGAAAGCAGTAGAAGATGACCCAGGTCCTTGGGCCCCTGCACCCACATGGAAGACCCTGAAGAAGCTCCTAGCTCCTGGCTTCGGATCAATGCAGCTTTGGCCATTGCGACCATCTGGGCAGTGAACCAACAGATGGACGACCTCTCTCTGTTTCTCCCTTTCTCTATCTGTAACTCTACCTCTCAAATAAATAAATAATTTTTTTAAAAAAAAAGAAAGATACTTTGGCACAAAAAAGGTGAAATCTTTGTATAGGATATATCTTCATAATATTCATGGAAAATGCATATTATGAATAAAAGCTATTCATGGATTTCAAAATATTTTGTGCAAAAATAAAAATTTATTTAAATTCCATTTTCCATGAGCTTTTAAAAATTTTTTTCAGGTCTATCACCCTGTAGAAGAAGAGGGTTTAGTGAAGTGAAACTGTCCTACCCTGAAAGAGGGTGATTGGTGAGCAGCAGTAGTAAAACAGAGCATTTGAACTTACCCGTGAGCCTCTTGTGATGGAAAATGTACGGGGTAGAAGCTGTGTGAAGGGACTGGCATTGTGGTGCAGCGAGTTAATCTGCCCCTGCAATACCCAGCATCTGAAGTCTGAGCACTGTTCAGTCCTGGCTGCTATGCTTCCGACCCAGCTTCCTGCTAATGTGGAGTTCCTGACTCCTGTCTTGTGAACCAGTGGGTGGAAGATGTCTCTTTCCCCTCACCCCCCATCTCTGTATGCTACCTTTCAAATAAACAAATTGTTAAAAAAAAAAAGAAAGAAAGAAAAAGGAAAGAAAGAAGCTGCATGAGAACTGGAGGCTGCTGGTGCCAGCAAGTGCTGTAAGGATGCTGTAGGGTCAGGTGATGGGAAACAGCAGAGAAAGGAGAGTGACTGGAAAATCATTCCTAAAACATGAACAAAAATGGCAGTCTGGCATTTATTTCATGTTACCATCAATATTAGGAAATACTGATTTTGATGTTAAAGTGCAGCACTCTGCTTCAAAGGATGCAAATCTTTTAATAAAATGTAGCTTCAAGCTGTTTTAATTTTTACTTATTTATTTGTTTGAAAGGCAGCAAAACAGAGAGAAATCTCCCACCCACTGGTTCAGTCCCCAGATTCCCCCAGTAATTAGGGCTGATACCGGCAGAAGTCAGGAATACAGAATTCAGTCCAGGTCTCCCACATGGTTGGCAGGGGCCCAACTATCCGAGCCGTTTCTGCTGCCTCCTAGGGTGCTCATGAGCAGGAAGCTGGGATAGGGAGCAGAGCTGGGACTTGAACCCAGGCACTTCAGTATGGGATGCAGGCATCACCAATGGCATCTTAACTACCACTAAGCTTAATGCTGGACCCTCTATTTTAAACTATTTTAAATCAAAATGCTTTAATGTGGTTTCTCATATTAATACTAGAATTATTTTTATGAAGGTAGAAAAACCCCCTATTCCCAGAAATAAGTATGAAGATACTTCAAAAAGCTCATGGATAATGGAATTATAAGTTCACTTTGGTGCAAAAGCATTTGAATTCCAATTCCATGCATATCTTTTTATAATATGGATTTTATTAACTTTTTGAAGACCTCTTGTTATAAGCATTGGTACAAGCATTGTGGTACAGCTAGTTAAGCTGCCACTTAGAATGCCTGCATCCCACATTGCAGTGCCTGGGATTGAGTCTTGCCTTCAGTTCCAATCAGGTTC
Source organism: Sylvilagus floridanus (assembly GCA_949820135.1). Classification (NCBI taxonomy): domain Eukaryota; kingdom Metazoa; phylum Chordata; class Mammalia; order Lagomorpha; family Leporidae; genus Sylvilagus; species Sylvilagus floridanus. Next base: position 56,693,295 of record OX463226.1, on the reverse strand, counting down.
CTACTCACATGCACCCTGGGAGACAGAAGTTCCTGGCCACTCATTGGAAGACCTGGATTGAGTCCTGGGCTCCTGGCTCTGGCCTGTCCCAACCCCAGCTGTTGAGAGTATTTGGGAAGTGAACCAGCAGACAGATGTCTCTCATTCTGTTGATCTTTCAATAAATAAAAGTAAACTTTTTTTAAATTAAAAAGCTGTGATTTAAAAAGCAAAAGTAATCTAATTTAACTGAGGACAAATTTTCCCCCTCTTTAAAGAAATGGTATCACATTGCTTTCGAGCACTTAAGTTAGTGTGAAGTACTTTCCAAAGCATTCACACTAGGATAAATTCTGACAGTATGAGAAGGAAGGACTGGGGAGAATTGTACCTGGGGCAGCTGGACTATGTTGTCAGCCTATACAGGGCTGCTCCTTCTGCTGTCTGAGGCTGCTTTGGGGGCAACCCTGGGGCCCACATGACCACCTGACAATCCATTGGTCCATATAAATCCTGCCTTCTCAAACACAGGCATAGGAATAGGCTGGCACATCCAAGGAAATACTCCTAGATTTATCTCAAGGATTAAGAGATGTGTTCATCTTGTCCTACAGAGGTTCAAATTTCCTTTATTTGAGAGACAGAGAGATCTCCCACTCCCACACACATCTCAAGGAGAAAAGGTGAGAGACTTGAGAGGAAAGGGACAGAGCTGGGATCAGAAATGGAATGAGAACTTGAACCTAGACATTCTGATATGTAATGTAGGTGTCCCAAGTGGTGTCTTCCCTCTAGGTCAAATGCTGACCCCAAGGCTCAAGGTTTTGCCAAATATATGATGGCTTATTGTATTATGATAAATTCTTATCAACAATTAGATGCTGCCTAAGAGTTTTACTTTGCAATTGTTTCCTTCTCTTCTCCAAAACATGAGTGTTTGTATTTAATTCATGGAGTTGAATGAAAAAAGTACATAGATAATACGTATAAAGTAAATGATTATATTGCTTCTTGATACCCTGTAAGCAGTCAATAAATTGTGATTACTCTTATTTTTATTTTTTACTGGAATATTGTGAGGCATAAATGACAATTTGAAACCTCTAGTACAGGACCTGGAAGGTATTAAATGTTAACAGGGAGCGTTATTTTCTATATACAATATACCAGTGTTTGTCAGCAGGATTCCCACACAAATTGGACTGAGAACACTTTATAGTTTTCCATTAGAGAATATCACAAGGGTTGGAAATGAGAGCTACATTTCCCCATTCTGCCACCACATCACCATATTGACACTCTGCAAGTCCTCTGACTTATAGTTCCTTCATAAAATCTCAATGCAATTTCATGAGAAGTCTTGATTATACATAGAATTATGAAGAAGTCAGGTAGAGTTCATTGCTGCTCCCCACCTGCAACCCTGAAAGCTCACTAATCTCCGTACATACCAGCCTCTTTCTCTCCCATTGATCTGTGCTCTTGAAGTCTTCTCCAAACTATTCATTCTGTCTTGTTCTTATCATAATCTGTTCAGTAACTGTTGATAGAGTGTCTCCTCTGCATTACCTTGGAACACTCTATGTGAAGCTGCAACTGAAATATGAATAATACACCATCCAGTTAAAGACTTCTCTTGATCAATTATAAATATGAAGAGCCTTCAAAAAAGTTTATGGCTATGCATATTTAGAAGAGCTATGCATAGACTTCAAAACATTTTTTGCATTCAGATAAACTTATCTTTTCATTTAATTTTCCCACAAACTTTTTGGAGTACCCTTGTATAATTGAAATCTCATTTTTTTCTGGTCCATCCCACAGCAGCACTAATAAAAAGTAAACTCAATGTGATATTCAGTAACAACACCCTCTTATGTGTCTTAAGAAGACTGTTTCTTCAGACAAGCGTATTTTATGAAATAGTTGGTATGCTGGGAAACTGCCAATTTAGTAAATTCTCTGAAAGCTCCTAATGCACATTTACTAAATGATCACATTACTTCTGTCATTTGATACATTTTAAGAACTCTATTAAACATCATACTTGAGGTCAAGCTTATTATATTTTCTTTTTACATGTTGTACATAAATTAGTACATAATACGTATTCACTTCAGTTTCTTGTCTTGTTTTGTTTTCCTCTCAGCATGAAATTATTGAAATAGGTATCAGAACATCTGAAATATAGCATTGGCAATACTGAGCTTACTGTCTGAACTTAGGTACGCTTCTAGTTATCTGCACTTTGCTTTCCTTATCTACAAAGTAAGAGTTTGGATAAAATGACATTCTAATCCTCTTTCAGCTCTGACAGTCTGGGACCTGATTGTATTCCAAGTTCAAAAATCATTTAATGGGAAAAGCTCTGTAAGGCCATCTTTTTAAATTTTTTTAAATTTGTTTTTTAAGGAATACAAATTTCATAAGTACAACTTTAGGAATGTACTTATTCTTCCCACCATACCCACCCTCCCACCTCTTCTCCATCTCTCTCTCCCCTTAACAGTCCCATTCTCCATTAAGATTGATTTTCTTTTCTCTCTCTCTATTTTTTAAAAAAAGATTTATTTATTTATTTGAAAGTCAAAGTTACACACAGAGAGAAGGAGAGGAAGAGGGAGAGGAAGAGAGAGAGAGAGAGAGAGAGAGAGAGAGAGAGGTCTTCCACCCATTGGTTCACTCCCCAATTTCCTGCAATGGCTGGAGCTGTGCCAATCTGAAGCCAGGAGCCAGAAGCTTCTTCAGGGTCTCCCACATGGGTGCAGGGGCCCAGGGACTTGGACCATCTTCTACTGCTTTCCCTGGCCACAGCAGAGAGCTGGATTGGAAATGGAGCAGCCAGGACTCGAAACAGTGCCCACATGGGATGCCAAAACTGCAGGTGGTGGTTTTACCCACTATGCTACAGCGCTGGCCCCAAGATTCATTTTCAATTAACTGTGTACACAGAAGGCCAACTCTATATTAAGAAAAGATTTCAACAACTTGCACACACACAGACACACACACAAACACACAAACTGTTTTAGAACTAGTTTTACAGTTTTTGGAACTAGTTTTACAGATTTAGAACTAGTTTTACAGTTAACTCTCATAATACAACTCATTGAGGACAGAGGTCCTGCATGGGGAGTTAATGCACAGTGACTCCTATTATTAGTTTAACAGTTAACACTCTTAGGTATGATGTCAGTGACCACCCAAGGCTTTTGACATGAGCTGTCTAGGCTTTGGAAGCCTTCTGAGTCCAAGATGCAGCAAACAAAATGTGAAATGAAATTATCAACAGTATTTGCATGGTGAGTTGATTCGCTGATATATCTTAGGCATATGTATAGAATATATGTCTAATGGGGATGTTTATAACATTTTTTAAAAAAAAATTGATAGTTAAAATGTTCTTAGGGGCTGGTGCCGTGACACAGTAGGTTAATCCCCCTCCTGCGGTGCCAGCATCCCACATGGGCATTGGTTCTAGTCCCAGCTGCTCCTCTTCCAATCCAGCTCTCTGCTGTGGCTTGGGAAAGCAGTAGAAGATGGCCCAAGTTCTTGGGCCCCTGCACCCACATGGGAGACCTGGAAGAAGCACATGGCTCCTGGCTTCGGATCGGCAAAGCTCCGGCCATTCCGGCCATTTGGGGAGTGAACCAACGGATGGGAAGACCTTTCTCTGTTTCTCCCTCTCACTGTCTGTAACTCTACCTCTCAAATAAATAAATTAAAACTTTAAAAAAATTTATATTTTAGTGGTGGTGATACGATCAGAGAACACGGGTTAGTTCTTGACACAAATGAATTGGCAGAAAACTGCATAGCAAGAAAAGCACTACAAGAAGGCAGCATATAGTAGAAGTGAGAACAATTAGTCTCATTTAAAACTCAGTGGCTGTTTTAGTCATGAAGGAGTTGAGCCTAAGGAAGCTTTCATCAATCATCTGAAGCTGCATGTCACCAACCCCTGAAAATCATATTAAATATGCTTAGCATCTTTGGACAAACTACAGTTAAATAAAAAGGATTTTAAAAATTCTACTAAGGTTCTTAGGCTTTTTTTCTTTTAAAACAGAGACTAAAAGAGAAAATTCTTATCCACTAGTTAAATCTTTAAATGTGCACACATACTGGAACTGTGCCAGGATGAAGCTGGGAGCTGGGAACTCAGTCCAGGTCTCCCACATGGGGGGCAGGAACCCAGGTACTTTGGCTATCACTTGCTGCCTCCTAGGGTATGCATTAGCAGGTAGTTGGAGTCAAGAGCAGGAGGTGGGTATTGAACCTAGACAGTGCAGTTTGAGATACAGATGCCCCAATGGGCATCTCACTTGCTAGGTCAAATACCCACCCTTCCTTGGACTTTGGCACTGACGACAAATACCAGAAGTGTCATGCAAGATACTGGCATCACAGTTTGTTCATATTAGATGATGCAAGCAGGAAAAACAAGACTTAAGTCATGTTCTCTCTTCTCTTCTTCAATGTCTTTAAAGACATATAAGAGTGTTAAAATAGGGCAAATTCAAAGGTTAAGAAAGTGAATTACATGAGTTTTTGATTAGCAAGAGTTAGACAAAGTTCAAAACAGAAATCTTTGAACCCTGGAACACCACTTTCTCTTCTGGGAGCAAATTTCTCCAATTTGTATAGAGAACCCCAGTCCCTACACAGAGGGAAGGCCTCCTGTCATCCCAAGTGCCATGTATTCTTATCATACCTCTTTCCACCACTAAGTTGCTCTTTTTCTTAATTCCTCCATTTCTGTCTTTTCTGTCATTGACATTCTCTCCATTGTTTCCAGTTGTAAACTTAGAGATGTCCTGGGACAAGGCTGAGACAGTTTCATAGGACACAACACTTAAGGTGAACTGCATTTGCACAACCATAAATGTGAGTTTCTCCTTAAATGTTGCTCCTAGCCACTTCATTTGCATCACTCCACTCCTGGCCCTGACTCATGCCACTTCTACTTCAGCATATCACTTGGACATGCCTGGACTTTCTGTTCCAGCTGTCCCTGCTTGCCTGGGAAAGTGATGCCCTCATAGAGATGTTTGGTTGGCAAGTTACCTATAATGAAGAGGACTGTCTCTTCCTCTGATCGTCCTGCTGCAACGTGCTTGTCTCCAATAAACTTGCTTGCCATTACCCTCATAAACATGCAGACTTATAATTACTTTAACCTGAGTTTGCATATGCTATAAAAACTCCTTGGGCTTGGTTGTGACTGGGACAGTCATGGGGTAGAACTAGTGGCAGAACCATGTTGATGTCTTGTGCTGTGTACTAAAGGGAAATGGGCAGTCCAAACTCATGCATATGTTAAACTTGGCTTTCTACGTTGAGGGATGATGGATTAAGGATTGGGGCTGAATCTAATGGTGACATGAGAGGTGGGTTTGGTGGAAGGTCTTTGGGCATAAGCCCTGTGGGAGGGTTGGATATTTTGAGCTGTGTTCATCCTGGTTCTCAGCTTCCTGGCTCACCATGTAGTTGTCACTGAGCATCTATGCCACCATTCCCAGGTTCCATCAGATGCTTGCCTAAGGGGCCACCTGATCCTATAGTGACCTCCACACTGTAAACCAAAATAAACCTTTTCTTTTCCAAAAAGTTCCTCTGAAGTATTTTGTTAAGGTAAGGGAAAGCTGGCTAATATATCTAGTCTGTATCCTTCAGAAATATTCTCATTTATACCCTAACTCCACTCCCCATAAGAGCAGACATTAAATGTGAGAAAATTTGCACAAAGAAGAAAACAATTTCAGAGATAGTAGGGTGGTTGAGCCAATTGCATAATATTCTAAATGACTTAAATCAAGACACAGTGTACTAGACACAAACAAGTAAATGGTTGCATTGGTTATAAACACTACTGAATTGCAGGAGAATTAAGAAGTGTTTGGATGACTGATACACTTCTTAAAGGCCATTCACAAATTTTTGTGGAAAAATCAAGAGCTGTTGCTTTATTACATGCTTTTGTTGCCCCTCATCTATATACTCTAATGGATTCACATATTTCTGTTTGATATCCTGCAGTCTTTAAACTTTTTATATCCATTCTGCACACAGCATCCTCAGGTGCCACTGGGTCAACTGTATTACTTAAGTGTGCAGTATTAGCAAAGAACTGAGTGTTTTTCTTAAAGATTTATTTTATTTATTTCAAAGGTAGTGTTATTGGTGATGGAGAGGTGAGATAGAAACAGATCTTCTATCTGCTGGTTCACCCCTCAAATGGCCAAAATGGCCAGGGCTGGGCCAAGCCAAAGTTAGGAGCTAGGAACTTCTTCTAGGTCTCCCACTTGGGTGTAGGGGCCCAAGCACTTGGGTCATCCTCCACTGCTTTCCCAGGAACATTAGCACAGAGCTGGATCAGAAGTAGAGTGGCCTTGAGACCCCAACCAGCAGCCCACAGGGCATGCTGGTGTCATAGGCAGTGGCTTTACCCACTGTGATACAACACTGACCACTTGAGTTTTTTAACCTTATGAAATACCATTTTTAGGCATATTTATATGCCATCTCATTGTGAGTACTACACAATTTATTAAACTCTTTTGAAAAATTAAGCAAAATTAATTAGGACAAAAATAAAAAGAGGATTGATTAGCAAAAAAAAAAAAAAAGTTAGAGCAACTTGGTACTCACAATGATGGCCATAAGTATTTGTATAATTGTTAACTGCAAGACAGAAATGTAGCACTGAGTTCTTGGAAGACAGAGGGAAAAAGGAAAAGGGGTCAGTTAAATATCCTCATTGGCCAGAATTATTTTTGATATTTATTTATTTTTGGTTTATTTGAAAGGCAGAGAGACACACACAGAAAGAGACAGAAACAGACAACAGAGGGAGATTTTGGATCTACTGGTTCACTTTCCAACTGCCCTCAACAGTGGTGGCTGGGGCAAGCAGAAATTAGGAGCCCAGAGCTCACCCGTAAGAGTGGCATGGACCCAAGTACTAAACCATCACCTGCTGCCTCCCAGGGTGAATATTAGCAGGCAGCAGGGATCAGAAGCTGGGCCAGGACTCAAACCCAAGCAGCCCTCTATGGGTTGTGGGCATCTCAAGCAGCAGTATTTTAACCACTGTGCCAAACATCTGCCCCACTCAATTGTCATAAATTAAAAACAGTCCTATTTATCATGGGAAAAGCAGAATTTTTTGAAGACAAGTTCTCAGAGAAATACTGATCCAGTCAATGTCTCAGCAACATCTTCATGAAGAATACCACTGAGACTCTCTTATTGTGATGCTAACCCTGACTTTTATTTTTCCCTGACTTTTATTTTAAGCCAAATTTATGACTTGACTGATTATTCTGCATAGGACTTTGAAAAACCTTAAGGGAATGTGTGCTGTGCACAGTTGGTTAAGTAGACACTTAGCACCCCACATCGGAGTGCCGGTTCTAGTTCTGGTTACTCCATGCTTCCAATCTAGCTTCCTGCAAATGTGTCTGAGAGTTAAGGCATGTTGGCCCAAGTATTTGGGTTCCTGCAACCCAAGTGGGAGACCCAGATGGAGTTCTTGAATCCTGGCTTCAACCTGGTTTAGCTCTGACTATTGTGGACTTTCAGGGTATGGACCAGCAGATGGAAGATTCATTCATTCTCTCTCTCTCCTTTTCTGATACTCTGTCTTTCAAATAATTATAAATTCTTGAAAATCCTTTGAAACTGGCATCAAAAGAGCATGTCTCCTCACTGAACAATGGGAATCTCATTCTCTTTCCTCCTTTCCAAATTGTATGTTTGTAGGGTACAGAATTTCCATCATTAGAAGTCACTAATACAATTCTATTTTGTGTCTTTACTTTTGTGTGTGTGGATGAAACAACTCCAGCTGTGACATAGAATAAGCCCATGATAATGGAGAGAATCCAAGACTGCAGAGTAAAGAGCTAATAGGCAGATTCAACTAAGCTAACTGGCCACTGAAGCCAATATCTCTGATGTGCTTGCAGGGGTAAGGAACAAAGAAAATGGGAGAATGGAAATTCCAATATATAATTATTATCTTTATCCAGAAGATTTGAGAAGTTTTAAGATGCCTTTTTTTGTATAAGTTATAAACATACATGATTTTGACAAATTCTACAGATGAGAGAGAAGCCTCTATTTTATTAGGAGGCCAATTCTGTCATAAATTTTTTTTTAAGATTTCATTTATTTATTTGAGAGGTAGCATTACAGACAGAGAGAGGGAGAGACAGAGAGAGGGAGGTCTTCTATCCACTGCTTCACTCTCCAGATGGCCACAATGATCAGAGCTGAGCCAATTTGAAGCCAGGAGCCAAGAGCCTCTTCCAGGTACCCAATATGGATACAGGGACCTAAGCACTTGGACCATCTTCTGCTGCTTTCCCAGGCCATAAGCAGAGAGCTGGATTAGAGGAGGAAAAGCTAGGACTAGAACCAGTGCCCATATGGGATATCAATGCCGCAGACAGAAGCTTTGCCTACTAGGCCACAGCAGCAGCATATTTGTTTTTTTTTAATATGTTTATATTTAATGTATACATCCTGATGAGTTAGGGATGAATATATATCTATGAAATCATCATCACCATCGTGGCAATGAACATATCTCTCAAAAATTTATTTACCATGTGCTACAGAAACATGGCATTATTTAGCCATCACCTCCCCATTTCCTCCTTCCTTCACTCCTATGTAATCATATCCTGCTCTCTGTTTCTACGACTTTGCCTTTTTAAAATCCACACTTAAGTGAGGTCATACAGTATTTGTTTTCTATGTCTGGCTTAGTTCATGTGACATAACACCCTTCAAATTCATCCGGAGTGTTGCAAATGGCAAAATTTCCCTGTTTTTAAAGGCTGGATAGAATTCCATTATAGGTACATACCAGTTTCTTTATCCATTCATCCATGGATGGACTTTTGTGTTGTGCACATATTATGGCTATTGAAAATAATGATGCAATGAACATGAAAGTACAGATACCTCTTCAAGATCTTGACTTTGATTCTGCTTTGGAAGTAGAATTATTGAGTCACAAAGTAGTTCTCTTTTTAATTTTTAGTGGACTTTCCACACTGTTTTCTATAATCTCTGTACCAATCAACATTCTCACCAATATCATACAAGGGTTGCCATTTCTTTGAGGTCTTTTCTTTTTAATAATAGCCATTCTAGTGTCTAAGAGTCAAAGGGATCACACAAACAACAGACACTAGTCTTGTTTGTGTGATCCCTTTGACTCTTAGACCTATCAGTGTGATCAATTGTGAACTGAAATTGACCACTTGGACTAGTGAGATGGCATTGGTACATGCCACCTTGATGGGATTGTATTGGAATCCCCTGGCATGTTCCTAACTCCACCATTTGGGGCAAGTCCGATTGAGCATGTCTCAAATTGTACATTTCCTCCCCCTCTTTATCCCAGTCTTGTATTTAATAGGGATCACTTTTCAGTTAAATTTAAAAACCTAAGAATGATTGTATGTTAATTACAGAGTTCAACCAATAGTACTAGAACAAAAAAAATACTAAAAGATTTAAGATATTACATTGTACACCAACAATCAGGACAAGGGCTGATCAAGCACTGTTTCTCATAGTGTCCATTTCACTTCAACAGGTTTCCCGTTTGGTGCTTGGTTAGTTGTCACCGATCAGGGAGAACATATGATATTTGTCCCTTTGGGACTGGCTTAATTCATTCAGCATGATGTTTTCCAGATTCCTCTAAGACCGGGTTTCATTGTTTTTGACTGCTGTATAGTATTCTATAGAGTACATGTCCCATAATTTCTTTATGCAGTCTACTGTTGATGGGCATTTGGGTTGGTTCCAGGTCTTAGCTATTGTAAATTGAGCTGCAATAAACATTAATGTGCAGATGGCTTTTTTGTTGCCAATTTAATTTCCTTTGGGTAAATTCCAAGGAGTGGGATGGCTGGGTTGTATGGTAGGGTTATATTCAGGTTTCTGAGGAATCTCCAGACTGCCTTCCATAGTGGCTTAACCAGTTTTGCATTCCCACCAACAGTGGGTTAGTGTCCCTTTTCCCTCACGTCCTCTCCAGCATCTATTGTTGGTAGCACTCTGGCCTCAGAATCAGCCCTTAAGGCATGCGGATCTGGCTCAAGAGCCCATGACAGTAGTTTAGGCATGGAAAGCCAAGACACTCTGGCAAAACAAAACAAAACCTAAATGAAAGATCTCCGTGGAAAGAACAGGGCCATCAAAGAAGGAGGTATTTTTCTCTGAAGGGAGGTGAGAACTTCCACTTTGACTATGACCCTATTTGAATAGGATCGAAGTCGGCGAACTCAAAAGGCTTCCATAGCCTTGGCAACTCATGACTAGAGCCTAGGGAGATTACTGATGCCATAAACAAGAGTGTCAAATTGTTAAGTCAACAACAGGAGTCACTGTGCACTTACTCCTTATGTGGGATCTGTCCTTAATGTGTTATCCAATGTGAAGTAATGCTATAACTAGTACTGAAACAGTATTTTACACTTTGTGTTTCTGTTTGGGTGCAAACTGATGAAATCTTTACTTAATATATGCTAAACTGATCTTCTGTATATAAAGATAATTGAAAATGAATCTTGATATGAATGGAATGGGAGAGGGAGTGGGAGATTGGAGAGGTCGTTGTGGGAGGGAAGTTATGGATGGGGGGAAGCCATTGTATTCCATAAACTGTACTTTGGAAATTTATATTAACTAAATAAAAGTTAAAAAAAAAAAGAAAATGCAACATATAAAAAAATTAGCCATTCTAAGAAATGTAAAGTGGTATCCATTGTGATTTTAAATTTGAATTCTCTAATGAATAGTGATGGAAAGCACTTTACTGTAGGCCTATTGCCATTTGTATGTTTTCTTTCAAGAATGTCCTGGGGCTGGCGGCGCCCTGGCTTACTTGTTTAATCCCCTGCCTGCAGCACTGGCATCCCATATGGGCACCAGGTTCTATTCTCTCTTCCGGTCCAGCTCTCTGCTGTGGCCCGGGAAGGCAGTGGAGGATGGCCCAAGTGCTTGGGCCCCTGCACCCGCGTGGGAGACGAGGAAGAGGCACCTGTCTCCTGGCTTCGGATCAGCATAGTTCTGGCCGTGGCGGCCATTTGGGGGATGAACCAACGAAAGGAAGACCTCTCTCTCTCTTTCACTGTCTAACTCTATCTGTCAAATTAAAAAAGTCTATTCAGGTCATTTTCCCTTTTTAAAAATCAATTATGTGTTTTTATGCCCTTCCATTGTATATGGTGCTTGCATATTTTGAATATTAACTCCTTATCAGAGACATGGTTTACAAAAGATTGAAATTGGATCCTTATACACAAATTAATAAACCACATAAAATTAATTAAAAAATGAGTTAAAGACCTGAAACCATAAAATTGCTAAAAGAAAAACCTTGGGAAAAGATTTTTGATGTTAGCTTTGGAATTTATATTCTGAATATGACAGTAAAAGCAAAGGCCACAAAAATAAAAATGAATAAGTGCTATTTATCAATTTCAGAGGCTTCTGCACAGCAAATAAAATAGTCAATGAAATGAAAAAGCAACCTATGGAATAGAAGAAAATATTATCATAAATATTTTATGGGCAGAATGTGTTCAAGAAATTATATAGTAAATTCTTTGAACTGGAACACATTCAGTACTCTAAGTCTTTAGACAATGATTTCATAGCCTTCTTCAAAGCTTCAGCCTAACAGTAGTTAAAGGAAGTTTAAATGATAATCAGTTAACTACATCGGTGCCAAATCTATCTATCTATCTATCTATCTATCTATAAATGCATTCAATATATTTCTGATAATAATGAAATCTTTTGATATTCCTTTACCTATTAATCATAACACTTCTCATTGCCTACTTTAAGAAAAATAAACTCAGAACACTTAAATTAAGTTATTGATATGTGACCTTATTATTCTACTCTGCCCTTCATTCAAATGTGTGAATTATAGAATGAAGAGAAATAGAGAAAGTGTCATGTACCAAGGATCAGGCGTCTAACAAAGAAGACCATTATACTGAATTGCTATATTGTACCTTGTTTGATCAACTGGAATTTTTGGATGTTGTGAGGGAGATGGTGAAGGGTTTGGTCTCTTGTTCTCAGCAAATTTCAGCCAGCCAGTTCCCTGAGCAGAAGATGTGCATACTGGACCAGTGAACTTTTCTTTTATGAATGTGAGAGACTGCATATTAGTGGACATCTAGATGGAAAAGGTAAGCTAGAGAGAGATACATAATAATGTAAGTGTTAGAAAATAAACATTTTCTTCAAGTGGAGCTTTTGTGAATGATAGGATACATTTGGTGTTATGAAATACTTCAGAAATTTTGTGCCACGTGTGTAGTTAAGGCTCAGAGGTAAGCCCAAAGCACTAAGTTTATTCCACTTCTCGGAACAGCCAGCTCGCCATCAGTTACCTGGGAGCCTGAGTTCAGGACAATGAGCCTGGCAAAAGACAAAATTACAAGAAATTTAATGTAATATTAATGGCTTCTCTGTAATATTCTAGAATCAGACAATAACTTATTGTGGGTGTTCTGATGAGGTGAGCAAAAGATGTTGGCTTTGTAGACAGAAAAGGTCAGGGAAAGCAGAAGCAAAGAACAAAAAACAGATGCAGATTCATTGTTTCAAAGTTACTTTCCATATGGTGTTAAAATAGAGGTTTTTTATTTTTTTTTTATTTTTTTATTTTTGTCATGCCAGACCAGGTAAACTGAGCCCTTTTGGTTTGTTGCCACAAATCTCTTGGTTTTGGTTTTTGTCTTTCCTTTTTCTAAAAACTGGTCCATTTCAGAGTTCAGTTGCTGAGATGACACTAGCATGAGTGACTTCATTCTGTTCTAAGTCTGCTCTGTTCTGAGGGGGCTTGTAGAGAAGGCTCATCCACAACCATGGCCGCTTATCAATAGGCCTTTCACCATTAGAACCCTTATACCATGGTAGACATCAGAATTGGGCCAAAAAACTGAGTAGTGGTTGCCTACGCAGGGAGTGCAGCACTCTGGAAAAGGAATAGTCCCTTTGCTCACCTCCATACAGCAAAAAGATGCAATGTTTTGGAGACTGGAACCTCAAGCCATAAAGTTGAGAACTGGTAAGTATCTTATGGAGAAATTGCTAAGCCCCAGATCTGGCAAGAAAGCATGGGTCATGAGGTTAGATAAAAAGGAAGAAGGGAAAATGTAGAGTTGAGAAAGGAATGAACACATATGCTGCATTTCTACCATCTGGAGTGGCAAGGGTGCATGTGGCGACTGGGATGTGGTGATGCTGTAGCAGGAGGCTGAGACTGAGCCATCCTGACAGCTCCTTCATCTGAAGACAGATGCCCTCTGCATACAGATATCTGAAGAAAGGAGTTTGGCCAGCAACTGGGGAAAGATACCTTTTTTTTTTTTGAGAAGGATTGCCATGCCAAGTACCTTTGCAGAAATGAGACTCCAGGATCATAGGGCTTTGAAAAGATCCCTAAATTGTGCCCCATGGAAAAATCATTATTTGTATGACTGCCACATGAAAAGAGCTCATGCTAGTCAAGAAACAGGACTGCAGCTCTGCCACCAGTAACTAAAGCAGGACATAACTCTGTTTCCATCCTGCTAGAGAGAAGTGCAGGTGTATGAGAGAAGACCCCTCCTCAGTCTCAGCACACATTATCTCCCCCCGCCACCCCCCCCACCCCCGCCTGCCTGCCTGCCTCCCTCCAGTGTGTGCTTATGCAAAGAAGTTTCTGTTTGAAGGTGACTAGATGTCACCTGAGAGTAAAGTTTAAAATGGACGGGATGCCAGTAAACTTTTCCCCCAAGTTATGCCAGTCAAAAATGTTTCTTAAAATTGTTAAAGGTCCCCTGAAGGATAAAATCCCTCAGATTGAAAACCTAGAATAAAATCTCCTCAGTGACAGTAACTGATTTTTCTTTCACCTGTTACTTAGACATCCTGTGCCACAGAGTGAAAATTAAGGGGAGTACATCCACTGGCAAGTGATGGAAGTAGCAGATGTTCCCTGGCAGAGTCAGGGGGAAAGCTAGTGGTGCGCTGAAAGTTACTGAGATTTTTCTGTATTGGAGAATCTTGGCAGTCAACCGCAGACATGGAGCTACATATGCCAAATTGTTATGCTAAATGTCAACTGGTTTCTTAGTTGTCTTCTTATAATATTTTTCAATATTTATTTTTTTTTTTTTTTTTTTTTTATTTATTAAATTATGATTTATTTATTTATTTATTTATTTTTTTTTATAAAGCTTTTATTTAAAGAATATAAATTTGCAAAGAACAGCTCATGGACCACAATGGCTCCCCCCCCACACAACTTCCCCCCCTCCCCCCACCCTCCCCTTTTCCCGCTCCCTCTCCCCTTCCATTCACATCAAGATTCATTTTCAATTCTCTTTATACACAGGAGATCAATTTAGTACATATTACGTAAAGATTTCAACGGTTTGCCCTCGCATAGAGACACAAAATGATAATACTGTTGGAGTACTAGTTATAGTATTAATTCACAATGTACAGCACATTAAGGACAGAGATCCTACATGATTTTTTTTTTTAAAAAATTGATTAATTGTCTATGCAATTTCCAGTTTAACACCAAGATTTTTTTTTTCATTTGCAATTATCTTTATATAAAGAAGATCGATTCAATATATACTATGTAAGGATTTCATCAGTTTGCACCCACACAGAAACACAAAGTGTAAAAATACTGTTTCAGTACTAGTAATAGCATCACTTCACATTGGATAACACATTAAGGACAGATCCCTCATGAGACGTAAGTACACAATGACTCCTGATGTTGATTTAACAATTTGACACTCTTGTTTATGGCGTCAGTAATCTCCCTAGGCTCTGGTCATGAGTTGCCGAGGCTATGGAAGCCTTTAGGGTTAGCCGACTTCGATCTTATTCCCACAGGGCCATAGTCAAAGTGGAAGTTCTCTCCTCCCTTCAGAGAAAGGTACCTCCTTCTTTGATGGCCCCGTTCTTTCCACTGGGATCTCACTCGCAGAGATCTTTCATTTAGGTCTTCTGTTTTTTCCAGAGTGTCTTAGCTTTCCATGCCTAAAATATTCTCATGGGCTCTTGAGCCAGATCCGAATGCCTTAAGGGCTGATTCTGAGGCCAGAGTGCTATTTAGGACATCTGCCATTCTATGAGTCTGCTGTGTATCCTGCTTCCCATGTTGGATCATTCTCTCCCTTTTTGATTCTATCTGCTGGAAGGGATAGATTGCCAACCAGGCCCAGCCAATGTGTGTTGGTTCTGGAGAAAGTGAGGTCATTTGCAGGCAGGGAATGTGCAGAATCACTGTGCAGTGCCAGGTGGTGAGGACTGTTGTCCAACACAACTAACAAGCTGGCAAGATGCGAAGCTGAGAATCTTGAACTTCTTCACCCAAAAAGGTCCTCCTCAAAGTTAACCAACCACACATTATTAAGGCTCTGGGATCTTCTCTGAGACCCATCTGTGCACTTCTTATGGAATCTAACTTAGCATGAACCCTGCTAATCACTCCCCACTTCCATATCTGAGCGATATCAAGTTCCTCATCCTCACACCCTATCCTCCAGGTGAGATCTAGTTACTCTAATCTTTCTGTAGCAAGAAACCTGTTAGGTCAGTTTAGCCAGAATTCCTCTCACCCCTGATGTCTCTTCTTCAGAATCCATTGGCCCCACCTTGTCCTTGGTTATAAAGTATCCCTTGTCCACACTGTACTCAGAACCCAATTTCTTTCCACTTCAAAATCCTGTTGCCATGGTTCCTGCATCTATCTCAATAAGCACCCTTGAATAAAGTCTCTCACACACTGCTTAAACAAGTGTTATTGAATATTCTTTTTCTTTGCCAAAGGAGAGTGAATAGGGGAACGTACAGATTGTCAGCAGTTCACAAATAGAACTAATGACTTAGTATTCACAAAACACTTATCCTCAAATAATAATTCTATGTTAATGATTTTTTCGACTCATTTATATTTCAACTTTAAACCAAAAATGCAAATCTCATATAAATGTAAAAACTTGACAATTGGAAACTTCTTAATTATCTATGAATAAACAAATGAGCTATACTACTGGCCCACATGAAGTTCTGTATGTGCAAAACAGCTGGACGCATAGGGAATTCCATTTACACAGTAAAATACAATTCCTACAAATTCAATATAGTTTTTTAATGATTCATTTATGTATTTGAAAGGCAGAGTAACAGAAAAGGAGAGACAGAGGGAGAGAGAGAGGTGTTCTATACACTTGTTCACTCGCTGAGTGCCCAGAATAGCCAAGGCTGGACCAGACCAAAGCTAAGAGCCGGGAATTTCATCTGGGTCTCCCATGTGGGTTGCAGTAACCCAAGTACTCGGGCCATCATGTGCTTCCTCTTAGGTGCATTAACAGGATATCTTATTGGAAATTTGGAGTAACCAAAACTTAAGCCTACAATCTGGTATGGAATGCAGGCATCTCCAGCAGCAGCTTAACCCATTGTGCGAGTGCACCACTCACTCCCAAATATTTCAAGTGACATTTCATTAGTTTACATAGTGTTAGAAAAGTAAAAGAGAAAAATAAAATCATTAAGTTTTTAAATAATTAAATTTTATTGTTGGATATAATTTATTTGAACTAAATGCTTTTAAAAGCCAAAAACTTTGGTAGGTGGTAGTGGGTATGGTGTGTATGTATATAAACTGTATAGAGGCATGTGTATCAGTCAACTAATTACAAAGTATTTTTTATTGTTTCTGACATCGAGCTTATTATAATTCAGGAATACATATCATGACTTTATGTTAATTTTATTAAATTGCTTTCTGTTTGGAAATAGCCAAAATATAATTTTGATGCCTAAGAATAAAAACATTTTCCAGGCTTTTTTAACCTAATTATAATTGACTAGAAGCATTTCTAAAGATTTATTACTTATCTATTTTAATGTAGCAATATTTATTCTATAACTGGATATTTATGCTTGTTGTAGTTCAAGTGGTCATGTCAAAATGGTGAAGAATTGGATAGAGCTGAGCTTATATCTGGTTCAGCGGTTGTTTAGACTTCTTGCTTCAGAGCATGCCATTCAAGTGAGATCTCAAAAGTTTGATGAGTGTAGCATTGTGAAGCAGAGATGCTCAGCTGTGGGAGTGCCAAGCCCTACTCACACATTCCTTCTCCTCGCTCCCTGTGGAAGGCACAGGGTGAAGTCTGAAGAGCAGCTTCCTGAGGCAGGAGCCCTGCCACACACCTGTCCCAGACAGAGAATCTATACCTTTAGTGAAGTGGCTCGGTTCACCCCTGCTGTCAGAGGACTCAGCCTAAGGCCATTACGTATTTCTTATTTAAGACATGCTCTTTCGTATCAAGTTTAAATATAACTCCCTACAAAAATCTGACAATGGTAATCTTGAATTCACCAAAATGGACTTGAGATATAAGTGCAGTATTGCTAAAATGTTGGTATAAAAAGTATAGTTTGTGCTGCTCTTATTCTAACAGAGGTACCATGCGTTGCATATGGATATGACTGTAAAAATCGAACTTATCATGTAACAGATGTCCCATTTAAGATAAAGCTTCATGTATGCAACAAATAGGACTGTGTATAGGTATCATTACTGAAGATTGGAAAAAAGCAAACATAATATTTTCAGACATCTTCAGTAAAATCATGTCTATCATAGATACATTTATAAATGTAAATATATGGCAGAATAAGTTTTAAAGATAATGATCCTGTTAGAGATCAGTAGAATAGGTTTTGTCTTTGTGTAAGGAAGAATTCAGATGTTGAGACAGGAGTGGTAAGTGAGGTAGCAAGGTTTAAAGGGGTAAGGTATCCATCGGAAGGGATGGACACCTCTCCAGACAGACTCTAAGAGAGAATGCCTACGGGATTTAATGGAGAGAATGCACCTGACAGACCAGGCATGCAGCTCAAGTAGATGCTGAAAACTGAGTGTTCAATCTGTATTCAGACTGGGGCATATACAGTAATGGGGGTAGAGTTCTTCCTGCCATTTCTCTTTCTCCTCCTTCTTCTTCTCGAGGACAAAGCGTTTCCTAAGTGTGAATCAAGTAAAATTCCTTTCAAGGTTTCACTACTCAGTGATACCAGACTGGGTATCCAGGCACTTGGCTCCAGGCAGAGGAGATTCCCCTAGGGTTCCTTCCTTGGAAGAAGGTTGTGAAGGTTTTATCTGCCCAATGTTATCATGTTTGGTAGCCAATTTGATACTGAGCAGAGAGAATTGTCCTGGGGAGCTTTCCTTGGGGTGAAGGCTGTGACCTGTAAAGTTACCAGGGTCTGGGCAGGACTACGTAGTGTAAAATTTGGGCTCTTTCCAAGATGTGCTTCCGAGCTTCCAGAGATGCTTTGTTTCTCTTAGACCCCTCTCACACACATAGGCTGATTTCTAACTTCCCACCTAACAATTCTTTTTACTGAAAGGGAAGAAGTGAGATCAAGAAGGGGGCATGCATAATATTCTGTAGATGGAATTTTTGCTTGTTTTTAAATTGAATCTGTGCAACCATGCTCATTATGTTGTTACTGTATATGTTATACTGATTTTATGAATATTACTTTGTGTCAATACCTACTTCTTTCCCTCTCCAGTCACAAATGCCATGTTCCTAAATGATACATTGGTTAGATTTGCATCCTTTGTCATTTTTTTCATAGGAAGTTTACTCCCATAGTATGTGTTGTCATACAGCATTTAGTATCATCCAGTATGTTCCTAATTTTCAGCCACGTTATTTCTTAGAGCTGCAATTTATTCTTTTTTGCTATTGTATATGATTGCGTTATATGTATATCCAGATTTCTTCAGCCAATCTTTGATGAGTTACACTTGAATTGTTTCCATTCATTTGATTAAATCAAACAATGCTGCAGAAAATGTCCATATACATTGTTGTCTTATCTCCTAATTCCACACAATTTCTCTAACCTACAAGTGTAAGAGAGGAACATTTGAATAAAAAGTATTCACCTTCCTGCCGGCGCCATGGCTCAACAGGCTAATCCTCCGCCTTGCGGCGCCGGTACACCGGGTTCTAGTCCCGGTCGGGGCGCCGGATTCTGTCCCGGTTGCCCCTCTTCCAGGCCAGCTCTCTGCTGTGGCCCGGGAGTGCAGTGGAGGATGGCCCAGGTGCTTGGACCCTGCACCCCATGGGGAGACCAGGAAAAGCACCTGGCTCCTGGCTCCTGCCATCGGACAAGCGCGGTGCGCCGGCTGCAGCGCGCCGGCCGCGGCGGCCATTGGAGGGTGAACCAACCGCAAAGGGAAAACCTTTCTCTCTGTCTCTCTCTCTCTCACTGTCCACTCTGCCTGTCAAAAAAAAAAAAGTATTCACCTTCCGTTGCATAACCTATTTATTCTTTACTTACTCTCACCAGTTATGCTTTCTTTCTCTTATTTATCACATAGCTTTACCCAATGTTAGCAACCTTTGAAAATGATGTTAAGTAAGACCACTATGTTAATCCAGATCACCAAAGAAATACTAGTCTAACAAGAAGCCCTCTCTCATCATGGGGTAAGATTTCATGGGAATAGAACTAGAATTATACCTTTTAAAAAAATTATATCTTGACCACTACACAGTACAACTGCATTCCCTTTCAATCCCAATTTTGTCAGCATAAGGTGAAATCACAATCTACCCTATCAGTCCCTTTGGGATTGTTATATCAAAGTTTAACAGTTTAGTTGCAGTGTCTTGAATAGGGGTCATCCCTGCTACTTGCAGCTGCAGTCGCAGCCCTGTTCCTGGACTATTGTATCATCTAGGAGAAAAGAATGGCAAAGTGACAGAGGGAAAAGTAAAGAAAGTAACACAGTAACACAGTCCTAGTGTCCTCCCGCTGTGGGCAAGAGTGTATAGTCATACCAGCATCTGCCCTGTATCCTCTTCCCTAGGAACCCCAGACAAGCAAAGGAATTTAGCCAGTGAGGACATGCCTTTGGTCTTCCTCCTGTTGAGTGTAAACACAAATTCACAGAGGCATACCCTTCACCCTCTTCTCTCTCTCACTTTTATTTTGTACAGCTTATTTTGCAATAGAATTTTCTCTTATTTATTTTTATTTACTTGAAAAACAGAGAGTGATGAGGGAGGAAGAGACAAAGAAAACTTCCATTCACTGGTTCACTCCCCAGATGGCCACAACAGCCAGGGCTGGCCCAGGCTGGGGTCAGGAGAACTCTATCTGGGTCTCCCACAGTCTGGCAGGGGTCTAAGCACTTGAGGCGTCGTATGTTGCCTCCCAGGATGCATTATCAGGAAGCTGGATTGGAAGTGGACTAGTCATGATTCAAACTGACCCTTCCATATGGAATATGAGTGTCCCAAGTGCCACAGTGTCCACCCTTTTCCCAGTTTTACATAACCAGTGTGATTACCCTGAAAATATCTCTGTAAAGTACACTTCTAGGATTGAAGAAACGCAACTCAACAGTTAAAGTGGTGATGGATACTCTCTCCTAGCCTTTACATTGCTCTAAACATTTGTGTCCACCACTGGGTAAGCAAAACCCAGTGTAATTCATGTCCTGTTTCCATTAGAGCCCATTTGTAGCCCCCTGGTGCTATTGGTAACATTATCACTTGCCAGCCAGTTCAGGGTCTTCCTCCCAGGGAATCTTCCCTTACCCATCACACCAGCAGCCACAGTCTTCATGGAAGACAGGACATTTTTTGTTGGCATTTTGTGCCTCTGAAGCTGCAAAAAGTGTTCAGCTCATCTGCACACTGTCCCCATTTCTGTTCTTCTCATGGAATAAGATGGTGACATTAGGTAAGAACTGCAGTTTATCCACTTGCTAGTTATGATCAACTTCTTTCTGTTTATTTATTTATTTGCTTACTGTAATATTTTCAAAAGGCAGAGTGACAGAAAGAGAAAGAAAGATATAACATTCACTAGTGTATTCCTAAATGCCACAATAGCCAGGACTGAGCCAAGCCAAACTCAGGGGCCCAGAACTCAATCCAGTTCTTCCATACGGGTAGTAGAGACCTGAGCACTTGACTCATCATCTTTTGTTTCCCAGGATTCTCATTAGCAGGAAGCTGGATCTGAAGCAGAGAAACTGGAACTTGAACCAGTACTCCATCTTGAGATGTGGGCATCCCAAGTGACTATGGCTTAACTAGCTGTGCCACCATGACTGTTCCTACAATTAGTTTCTAATACTGAAGAGGCTTGTTTAGATGGGTGCAAGCATGCCCTACTTTAACACACTCCGTAATTTCCCAAAATGACTTCCTTAGGTTTGTGCCTCATAGGTCATCCCTTTAATAATAAGTTTTCCATCACCTTTCTTTCTAGTTTTATGATCAGGTCATCAGTCACTGCCCATGAATTGGCAACAATCCTAAGCATTCAATTCAGTCAACAGAGATGATTTGTTCTGACCTTAGTCAATCAGAGTGGTACCTTCCAAATATGGGTTGTCTCTTCACCTTGGAACAGTCATCTATACACTAAACCACCAATGTTTGTGAGTTGAGAACAATTCCCAGGGCACTGCCAAACTGATAGTAAGATCTGGTGCTTCTCAAATGGTTCCAAATTTAGCTGCAGTGGGAAAGAGGCCATCTGCTGTACTTGCTTGCATCCCCCAGTATCACATCCCTGTAATAAACCAGTTTCACTTTGTTATAGACCTCTTTCAGGCTAACTTCCTTAATTGGAACAATTCTATGACTTTACCCAGAAGATATGGGGAGCGCAATTGTCAGGATTATTTCATGTGCTTCAGTTGCAGGGTCATTCTCAATTAGCACCTAGTAGAATAGTTATCTCAGAAATGGAAATTTTCTGGTCTAAAACTTCAGTGATCGTTGCTGGTTGGTGTTCACAGACTTAGGGCATAAGTCCTATTCTCTGCCCCATACAGGGCTGTTATTCAGAAAAAAATGACAACACATGTGGGGCTGGGCAATCCTTTGCTTCCTTTTTATCATGCCCAGTCAATTTTGGTGAAAGACAAATATACATACTTTACAATACTAGATAGGAGAAGCACTCCCATCAGACTTAAGATCTATATACACCCCAGGCTCAGGTTCAGGAGTCAAATCCACATGATAGGGACAGGCATGATACACAGCAGTTAAGTCACCTCCTGCCCCTATCCCATGGCAAAGAGCCTGGTTGGAGATCCAGCTACTCCCATTCCAATCAGCTTCCTACTAATTTGCAGCTTGCAAATCAGCAGATTACTTGGATCCTGGCCACAAATGTGAGAGCCCTAGATTGTATTCTGAGCTCCTGCCTTTGACTTGGACCAATCATGCTGTTAGAGGTACTTGGGGAGTGAATCAGTAGAAGAAAGATCTCTTTCTATATGTCTTCCGCCTTTCAAATAAAATAAAAATAATTATAAATAGTGATTATTTCTCTTTTTAATGATTTATATACTTATTGAAAAGGGAGTGAGGGAGAGAGAAAGAGAGACAGAAAGGGCTCCTCTGTCTACTGGTTCACTCCCAAATGGGCCCACCCAAAAGCAGGAGCCTCTACTGGATCTTACACATGAGTACAGGGGCTCCAGTACTTGAGCCATCTTCTGCTGCTTTCCCAGGCACATTAGCATGGAGCTGGATCAGAAGTGGAGCAGCTGGAATTCAAACTGATACCATTATGGGATGTTGGAACTGCCAGTGGTGGCAGCTTTACCCACTATTCTCCAGGATAGCCCCATGAAACACAATTTTCAAAAAAATTAAAAACCTGCCTCTAGCAAATTTCTAACTCCACCATTTGGGGCAAGTCCGATTGAGTATGTCCGAAATTGTACATCTCCTCCCTCTCTTATTCCCATTCTTATATTTAACAGGGATCACTTTTCAGTTAAACACCTAAGAATAAATGTGTGTTAATTACATAGTTCAACCAATAGTACTACAACAAAAAAATACGAAGGGATAAAGTATAAAATTGTGCATAAACAGTCAGGACAGGGGCTGATCAAGTCACTGTTTCTCATAGTGTCCATTTCACTTCAACAGGTTTCCCTTTTGGTGCTCAGTTAGTTGTCACCAATCAGGGAGAACATATGATATTTGTCCCTTTGGGACTGGCTTAATTCATTCAGCATGATGTTTTCCAGATTCCTCCTTCTTGTTGCAAATGACCAGATATCATTGTTTTTTACTGCTGTACAGTATTTTATAGAGTATATGTCCCATAATTTCTTTATGCAGTCTACTGTTGATGGGCATTTGGGTTGGTTCCAGGTCTTAGCTATTGTGAATTGAGCTGCAATAAACATTAATGTGCAGATGGCTTTTTTGTTGCCAATTTAATTTCCTTTGGGTAAATTCCAAGGAGTGGAATGGCTGGGTTGTATGGTAGGGTTATATTCAGGTTTCTGAGGAATCTCCAGACTGACTTCCATAGTGGTTTAACCAGTTTGCATTCCCACCAACAGTGGGTTAGTGTCCCTTTTTCCCCACATCCTCATCAGCATCTATTGTTGGTAGATTTCTGAATGTGAGCCATGCTCAATCAGACTTGCCCCAAATGGTGGAGTTAGAAATGTGCCAGGGGGTTCCAATTCAATCCCATTAAGGTGGCATACACCAATGCCATCTCACTAGTCCAAGTGATCGATTTCAGTTCACAATTGATCACACTGATAGGTCTAAGAGTCAAAGGGATCACACAAACAAGTTTAGTGTCTGCTAATACTAACTGATAGAATCAAAAAGGGAGAGAATGATCCAACATGGGAAGCAGGATACACAGCAGACTCATAGAATGGCAGATGTCCTAAGCAGCACTCTGGCCTCAGAATCAGCCCTTAAGGCATTCAGATCTGGCTGAAGAGCCCATAAGGGTATTTTAGGCATGGAAAGCCAAGACACTCTGGGAAAAAAAAAAAAACCCTAAATGGAAGATCTCTGCGAGTGAGATCCCAGAGGAAAAAATGGGCCATCAAAGAAGGAGGTACCTTTCTCTGAAGGGAGGAGAGAACTTCCACTTTGACTATGACCTTGTCTAAAAAAGATTGAAATCGGCAACTCAAAAGGCTTCCATAGCCTTGGCAACTCATGACAAGAGCCTAGGGTGATTAATGATGCCATAAACAAGAGTGTCAAATTGTAAAGTCAAGAACAGGAGTCACTGCGCACTTACTCCTCATGTGGGATCTCTGTCCTTAATGTGTTGTCCAATGTGAATTAATGCTATAACTAGTACTAAAACAGTATTTTACACTTTGAGTTTCTGTGTGGGTGCAAACTGTTGAAATCTTTACTTAATATATACTTAATCAATCTTCTGTATATAAAGATAATTGAAAATGAATCTTGATGTGAATGGAATGGGAGAGGGAGAGGGAGATGGGAGGGTTGCGGTTGAGAGGGAAGTTATGGGGGGGGACGCCATTGTAATCCATGAGCTGTACTTTGGAACTTTATATTTACTAAATAAAAGTTTAAAAATAAAAAAGAGATTCTACTTTAGGTCAAATCATTAGCCTTTGTGGCATGGCTAGCTCAGGTGTGCCCAGCCTGCCCTAACTTTGCTAGGAATATTCCATAATGACTTCAAATAGGCAGAGTCACTCCTATCTGGTATAATGTTCCAAGGGTGTACATGATCATTCTCTTTCTTACTTTTTTTTTAACTTGTGAATACTTATGTTTGTAAAAAGAAAAAAAAAAGTAATTTTAGAGTCCAGGACAAAATAAAAGTGTATGTTTGACATGTTGACATGTATGTATGTATGGGTGATACTAATTATTTTCAAGGGAAAAGATCCAAGTAAATAATGGCATTCGACTTGGATATTATGACATGAATAGGGTACTTCAAAAGGTTTTGGAAAATAGAATAAAAGGTAAAGTTGAAACTTATTGAATTCTCCTTCTATGCATAGATTTCAAAATTGTGCACAAAAATAAGCTTTTTTTTAGTAAGCTTATTAAAAATCATCGATTGTTGCCTTTCCTGATGCATCCGTGGGTGCATCTGTGGGTGGAGGAAGAGTAGCCAGGACTCAGGCAGGCACTCAGATACTGGAAAGCCAGTATTGCAAGTAGCAGCCTAACCAGTTGCTCCCCAACACAAGCTCAAGGCATGCATAATTACAAACAAAGCTTGGATGTATTAAGTTGAACATAATGAAATAGTTTAAAAAGAAAGTCATTGGGATTTGTAGTGCATCCAAATTAAGCTAGCCCTTGCCAGCATCCCAAGACAGAGTGTCATTTGGAGTATTGGTTGCTCTACTTCCAACCCAGCTCCCTGTTAATATGCCTGAGAAAGCAGCAGTAGATAGTATAAGCACTATCTATGTAGGATACCTGTGTGAAGCTCTGGGCTCTTAGCTTCAGCCTGGCAAAACCCCTGGCTGTTGTGGCTATTTGAGGAGTAAATGAGAGGATGGAAGATCTTTTTTTTCTTTGTCTCTTTTCTTTGTGTTTCTGATACTCTGCCTTCTAAATAAGTATAAAAAAAAAATACCCAGCAAGTCAGGAATTACTCACATAACTGATACTAAATAAGAGATTCTATAATTAATTAATCTAAATT
Source organism: Sylvilagus floridanus (assembly GCA_949820135.1). Lineage (NCBI taxonomy): Eukaryota > Metazoa > Chordata > Mammalia > Lagomorpha > Leporidae > Sylvilagus > Sylvilagus floridanus. Next base: position 56,667,738 of record OX463226.1, on the reverse strand, counting down.
GTGTCAGTGATTTCAAAAGAGTAGGAAACACAGGTTAAAAACTAAAAGAATTATAAAGGTATTTTATAGGCAAAGCTATCAAGTTTGTAAGATTGAAGAAGGTTTAGTTGAACTGCCATATATTCCAATTTTGTTGTATTCTTTTTTCCAAGAAGGTTGTGAAGCATGATTTTTAAAGTTAAATCAATATTTACAGTGTTTAAATAAAAATGTCAGCAAGAGTTATCTGAAGCATTATTTTCTGTGATCTCCTCTCAGTTGAAAATTATCCTTTTAATTTATAATAATTTCTCTTTATTTCTTCTCTTTTAGGTGAAATTCTGTCACCAGTGTATCATTTTTCAAATATTGATAAAGTTCCTGCTACATGCAGCACCCTGTGCAATGGAAAGTATGAGTAGGACAAAGTCTCTACCCTCAAAAAAGTAGTTGATGAGGAAAAAAAATACCTGTACAGAAATAGCTATGATAGAGAAAAGAAACTGATAGCTGACACAAAAGAGGTACAGAATACTTGAGGTGTGCATGTCCATTTATAGGCACCATTATGGGAGCTGAAGATTGCTTATGCATGAGATGCATAAGCATCTCAAATGGTGGACAAATGCATTCCCAAGGCCGGAGGCACATATATAAATCTACAAGTAGCTGCTCTAATGGTTTCAAAGTAGGGCTTTTTTCTCTCTGTGTGTGGCTGAAACTAGTGTGTTTCGGCTTGATAGCTGACTTACCAGCAGGGTTGGTAGGAGTAATTTCATGCTTATCATGAATCAAATAAAATCTATTTAAAAATACAAAGGCATATATTAACTTTGGTACATTTTGCCTACCGTAATATCCTTTTTTATTTATTTTAAATGTTTTCATCCTTTTTTTTTAATTTAAGGTATACAGATTTCATGTTTTTCATATATGCAGATTTAGGAACATAGTGACAATTACCACCCCACTATCCCTCCTGTTCATGCTCCCATGCTTCTTCCTCCTTCCTCTCCTATTCTCATTCTTAATTTTTACAAAGATATATTTTCTTTTTTTTTTTTTTTTGACAGGCAGAGTGGACAGTGAGAGAGAGAGAGAGAGACAGAGAGAAAGGTCTTCTTTTTTCCGTTGGTTCATCCCCCAGTGGCTGCTGTGGCCAGCACACCATGCTGATCCGAAGCCAGGAGCCAGGTGCTTCTTCTGGTCTCCCATGTGGGTGCAGGGCCCAAGGACCTGGGCCATCCTCCACTGCACTCCTGGGCCACAGAGAGCTGGACTGGAAGAGGAGCAACCGGGACAGAATCTGGCACCCCAACCGGACCTAGAACCCGGGGTGCCAGCACCGTAGGCGGAGGATTAGTCTATTGAGCCATGGTGCTGGCCACAAAGATATGTTTTCATTTTACTTTATACTCATAAGATTAACCCTAAACTAAGTAAAGAGTTCAACAAACACATCTGTCACCGTGCCTGACATATAACAGATAAATAAGTGGATGGGTGGATGCATGAATGGAGAATTGAATAACTTATTCTTTTCACTAGATATATGTTTCTTATATATGTAAATACCTCCTCCTTTTATATAGGTTCTATTTATACTTAATGGACTAAAAGATCATTTCAATGAAGTCTTTATCTGAAAGGTTGTATGAAACTTGTCACCACCCTCTCAAGAAAGATGTCAGAGATGTCAAAAACTGCTCTTTTCTCAGGAATAAAATCCAGTTAACGTGGAATAATGAGCTGCTTCCTTTAGAAAGATGTTCACTCTCCTTTTAATGTTTTATATAAGATATTTTTTGAATTATTTTTTATTTATAAGGCAGATAGACAGAGACAGAGATCTTCCATTCACTTGTTCACTTCCCAGAGGCCCACAATAATCAGGACTAAGTCAATCCAAAACCAATCTAGGTGTCACATGTGGGTGGTAGGAATCTACCTATTTGAGCCATCACTGCTGTCTCCCAGACATGCAATGTAAGAAGATGAAATCAAAATTGGACCTGGGACTTTTGCCAGACACTCTGAAACTGGGTGTGGGCATTCTAAACAGCATCTTAATCACCACACCAAATAGCAACTGCCAAATACAAATCCCAAGAGATTTTTTTAAACATTTCTTTCTATGGATAAAAATAAGAAGTGAGCCATAAGAGAAAATGATACTTTTAAGTGAGTCTTCCACATATGCTTGTATTTTTTCCTGATTTTTCCTTCTGTACATTCATGATGTTTGACAGGTAGGAAGAGCAGAGATCACAGAACTGTAGCACAAATGCTGTTGAAGCCAATGGAACAGCAAGTATTCTGCTTTCTTGTTTTCATTTTTGCAGGTCAGGGTATCGTTTACTTTCCATTTCTCATATTAATCGACATTATTCTTAAAGACTCTGTTCATTGTCCAAGAACTGAACTGTCAAGCATAGCTGTCCAGAGTGAAATGGAGAATTGACAGTGTTCTGCACAAGACACGTTCATATCCTGTTTTGATCAGATAGTGATATGGCCAAGAGCTGTGCACAGACTTCAATATTAGAGGCTCGATTCATGAATAAACATCCACATACCTATGAAAATATAAAGATAAGATTAATTTACAAAGACTTTCATCTGTTAGAAACGTACAACCACAGCACTGGAATAAGGCATCATGGGCATCACAGGTAGCCTTCGGGAAGCAATCAGTGCCACCTTCATTTGTTTTTCTTCTTACTTTTATATCCTTTCCTTATGTAATCCCTTACCTGACCTTAACCTTTAGCCAGTTGGCCAGAGGCAGATGTTTTTAGAATTGTCTGTGAACTGACCTGTCCAGGGCCATATTCCCACACAATTTGATTAGAAAATTGTTTGGAAGAACAAAGGGTGCCCTCTCTTCCCCAAACAGCCTTGTGTTCACCCAAGGTTGTACAGACTCATCTCCTTATTTTGTTTACTTCTTGTCCTTGAGTTAAACTTTTTCCTTCTACTTCTAACAGTACTTTTTCATTATCTTTACATATCTTCATTGTTATTATAAGATATTGAGATTGTGCTGTGATTATGTTTCTTTACAAATCATTTGCATAAATTCATATTTTAATTTATTTTGGCTTAGTGTTTCTCATTATTTTGGAATCAGTTCCCCTTTTGATAAATATGCAAGAAAATAACATAATCAAAAGCAATATTCAAAATGAAAAGAGCAGGAAAGTGATAATTGGTAGATCTCTTTTTTCAATGGTGTTCAATAGTCTATTATAAGTTAAATAAAAATTTACCAAAGATCACCCCTAGGGGATCTGGTAAAATAGTTGTTTAGTGAGTTAATTTTAGTGAAAGAGGGACAAGGAAACTTTAAGCTAAGGGAGGAGGACTGCAAGACTTGGGAACACTAGCACCCAGTGGTATCTTGCATTTTCATCAGCAGCTTTGTATAGGGGTTTGGTTTCACCAAAATGCCATATTTTGAGATATCGTGTTCTGAGTCCCAGCAGATTATACGGAATCTTGTGTATCTGTCAACTACACAGTCTAAGATTTGTGCTCATCGCTGTATGCAGCACAGAACAGAAGGTTAAGTGCTCAGTTTCTGCTCACAGATTGCTCAAAGTGTATACTTGGCTCATGCACCTTGCATGTGGAATGAGAAAATAAATGGTATAGTCTTGTACTAAAGAGAATCCTTACACAACATCCAGCATGCTCTCCAGAACATAGAAGCATTTACTAAATATAAACATTGTGTGAGACATAGTTTCCACAACACACACTTTTGTGTATTAAAGTTATTGAAAAACATACAAGTTTTGCAGTTCACTTAAATGATGAGCTTTGTGAACCACAATTTAAAAAAAAAGGAATTGGCATTTTCTTGACAATAGGATTCATCAGAAAACATTTCTAAAGAACACAGACACAAGACATTTCTCTCTTTGAAAAGATTGATTTTTTTGAGTAAGAGGAGAAATTCCACACAACAAAAACAATAATTTGAGAGAGAATATACCTTTGAAACTACAATTGAAGTAGAGTATATTATTCATCCTCTGGAAGATGAGAGTGGTTCTTTCTTGTTTTTTCCCTTATTTTTAAAAAGTAAACATTTATATTTTTCAAATATGCTTAAATGATAGTCAACAAGTGCTCTAAAACCCTCAAGGTATCCTTTGCTGCCAAAATAAAACTTTTTAAGTGAATAGTCTTCTCAAGAACCTTGAAATGCCCTCTGAGAGGAGGACTACACTGTTCCTAAAATGGGGAGTCTGTGAAAATGAGAGTGTAGTCCCCTATGTTTCACATGGTGGCATTAGTGTATGCAGTCTGTAAAACATGGGTACATATATGTATGGGCATATGTGTGTGCTTTCTAAATAATTTTAAAAATAATTTTCTCAATTACATATAATATTCTCTAAAAATATTGTGAAATTCCACAAATAATTGGTAAAAATGTTGGTTAAATGATCATAAAGGTCAGAAATTGACACTATGGACTAAATAAACCCAACTGATATCTGCACAAGTTTTCACCCCACAGTTGCAGAATACACATGCTTCTCATCAGTGCGTGGAACTTTTCTCTAGGATAGACTGTATGCTAGACCATATTAAAAAATCAAAATCATAGTATTCATCTCCTCAGACCACAATGCAATAAAGCTGGAAATCAACAGCTCAAGAATCTCTAGAACATATGCGAACACATGGAGACTGAACAACATGCTCCTGAATGAATAGCAGGTCATAGAAGAAATCAAAAGAGAAATCAAAAAATTTCTGGGAACGGATGAAGACAAAAACACATCATATCATATCAAAACTTATGGGATACAGCAAAAACAGTGTTAAGAGGAAAGTTTATAGCATTTGGTGCCTACATGAAGAAATTGGAAAGGTACCAAAGAGCTATCAATGCATCTCAAGGACACAACAAACCAAGAAATAATTAAAACTAGGGAAGAAATAAGCAAAATTGAAGCTAAAATAATAGAAAAGATCAGTAAAATGAAGAGCTAGTTTTTTGTAAAAATAAACAAAATTTATACACCATTGGCCCAACTAACCAAAGAAAGGGAGAGAAGACCTAAATCAATGAAATCAGATATGAAAAGGGAAATGTAACAGTAGAAATAAAAAGAGTATTCAGGAATTACTACAAATAACTGTATGGCAACAAATTGGGTAACCTACAGGAAATGGATAGATTCCTAAACACATACAGTTTACCAAAATTGAGTCATGAAGACATAGAAAATTTAAACAGACCAATAACCAAGATGGAAATTGAGTCAGTAATAAAGACCATCCCAACAAAAAAAAGCTTAGGAGCAGACAGCTTCACTGCCAAATTCTACCAGACATTTAAAGAACTAATTCCAGTTCTTCTCAAGCTATTCAAAGTAATTGAAAAGGGGGAATCCTCCCAGATTCCTTTTATGAAGCCAGCATCACATTTATTGCTAAACCTGAAAAGATAAAACAGAGAAAGAGAACTATAGATCAATATTCCTGATGAACATAGGTGCAAAAATCCTTTAAAAAAAACCAAAAGAATCCAATAACATATCTGAAAGATCATCCTCCCAGACCAAGTGGGATTCACCCCTGGTATGCAGGGATGGTTCAACATTTGCAAAACAATCAATGTAATACATCACATTAACAGACTGAAGAACAAAAATCATATGGTTACCTCAATAGATGCAGAGAAAGCATTTGATAAAATACAACACCCTTTCAAGATGAAAACTCTAAGCAAATTGGATATAGAAGTAACATTCCTCAACACAATCAAGGCAATTTATGACAAACCCATGGCTAGCATCCTATTGAATGGGAAAAGCTGGAAGCATTCCCCCTAAGACGAGGCAAGAATGCCCACTCTCATCACTGCTATTTAATGTAGTCCTGGAGCCATTAGGCAAGGGAAAGAAATCAAAGGGATACAAATTGTAAAGGAAGAAATCAAACTATTACTATTTGTAGATGGCATGAGTCTATAAATAGGACATCTAAAAGACTCCACTGAGAGACTATTGGAACTCATAAAAGAGTTTGGTAAGGGGCTGGCGCTGTGGTGCAGCAGGTTAAAGCCCTGACCTGAACTGGCATCCCATGTGGGCGCCAGTTCTAGTCCTGGCTGCTCCACTTCGATCCAGCTCTCTGCTACAGGATAGCAGTAGGAGATGGCCCAAGTACTTGGGCCAAGTCCTGCACCCACTTGGGAGACCTGGAAGAAGCTCTTGGCTCCTGGCTTCAGATCGGTGCAGCTCCGGCCATTGCAGCTATCTGGGGAGTGAGCTAGTGCATGGAAGACCTTTCTCTCTGTCTCTACCTCTCTTTGTAACTCTGTGTTTCAAATAAAAATAAAATAAAACTTTAAAAAAAGAGTTTGGTAAAGTGGCAGGATATAAAATAAATAAGGAAAATCAATATCTTTTGTATGCACAGACAATACCATGGTTGAATAAGAACTTTTAATGTCTGTTTCATTCACAATAGCTCAAAAATGAACTAAATACCTTGGAAAAAATTTAACTAAGGATATCAAAGATCTCTACAATGAAAATTAGAAAACATTAAAGAAAGAATTGTAAGAATGCATTTAAAAATGGAAAAATCTTTCATGTTCATGGATTGGAAGAATCAACATCATCAAAATGTCCATACTACTGAAAGTAATTGACAGATTCATTGCAATGCCAATAAAAATACCAATGACATTCTTTGAAAATCAAGAAAAAATGATGCTAAAATTCATATGGGAATACATGAGACCCTGAATAGTTAATGTAATCTTATACAACAAAAACAAAGCCAGAGACATCATAATATCTGATTTCAAGACATACTACAGGGGAGTAATAATCAAAACAGCTTGATACTGGCACAAAAACAGGCATGTAGACCAGGTTCTATTCTGGAAAATAGAAACTCCAGAGGTCAATCCAGACATCTACAAACAACTTATCTTTGACAAAGGAGTTAAAATCAAACCTTGGAGTAAGGATAGTCTCTTCAACCAGTGATGGTGGGGAAACTGAATCTCCACATGCAGAAATATGAAACTAGACCCATATCTTAAACCTTACACAAAAATCCACTCAAAATGGATCAAAGATTTAAATCTATGACCCAATATTATTGAATTACTAGAGAACTTTGGAGAAACTCTGAAAGACATTGAATAGTCAAAATCTTCTTGGAAAAGACCCCAGAAGCACAGGCAATCAAAGCCAAAATTGACAAATGGGATTGCATCAAATTGAAAAGCTCTGCATTGCAAAAGAAACACTCAGGAAAGTGAAGAGGCAACCAACAGAATTTGAGAAAATATTTGCAAAATACACACTGACAAAGAGTTAACATACAGAATCTCTAAAGCACTCAAGAACTCAACAACGACCAAACAAATAAACCATTTAAGAAATGAGCAAAGGACCTGAACAGATAATTTTTTTATAGCTTTTATTTAAAGAATATAAATTTCCAAAGTACAGCTTATGGATTACAATGGTTCCCCCCCAGAACTTCCCTCCCTCCCGATACCCTCCCCTTTCCCGCTCCCTCTCCCCTTCCATTCACATCAAGATTCATTTTCAATTCTCTTTATACACAGAAGATCAGTTTAGTATATATTAAGTAAAGATTTCAACAGTTTGCCCTCACATAGAGACACAAAGTGAAAATACTGTTGGAGTACTAGTTATAGTATTAATTCACAATGTACAGCACATTAAGGACAGAGATCCTACATGATTTTTTTTAAAGAATTGATTAATTGTCTATGCAATTCCAATTTAACACCAAGATTCTTTAATCATTTGCAATTATCTTTATATACAGAAGATCGATTCAGTATATACTATGTAAAGATTTCATCAGTTTGCACCCACTCAGAAACACAAAGTGTAAAAATACTGTTTCAGTACTAGTAATAGCATTATCTCACATTGGATAACACGTTAAGGACAGATCCCTCATGAGACGTAAGTACACAGTGACTCCTGATGTTGATTTAACAATTTGACACTCTTGTTTATGGCGTCAGTAATCTCCCTAGGCTCTAGTCATGAGTTTCCAAAGCTATGGAAGCCTTTAGGGTTCGCCGACTTCGATCTTATTCCAACAGGGTCATAGTCAAAGTGGAGGTTCTCTTCTCCCTTCAGAACAAGGTACCTCCTTCTTTGATGGCCCCGTTCTTTCCACTGGGATCTCACTCGCAGAGATCTTTCATTTAGGTCTCCTTTTTTTTTGTTTTTCAGGGTGTCTTAGCTTTCCATGCCTAAAATATTCTCATGGGCTCTTGAGCCAGATCCAAATGCCTCAAGGGCTGATTCTGAGGCCAGAGTGCTATTTAGGACATCTGCCATTCTATGAGTCTGCTGTGTATCCCGCTTCCCATGTTGGATCATTCTCTCCCTTTTTGATTCTATCAGTTAGTATTAGCAGACACTAAACTTGTTTGTGTGATCCCTTTGATTCTTAGACCTATCAGTGTGATCAACTGTGAACTGAAATTGATCACTTGGACTAGTGAGATGGCCTTGGTACATGCCACTTTGATGGGATTGTATTGGAATCCCCTGGCTCAATTCTAACTCCATCATTTGGGGCAGTTCTGATTGAGCATGTCCCAAATTGTACATCTCCTCCCTCTCTTATTCCCACTCTTATATTTCACAGGGATCACTTTTCAGTTAAAATTTAAACACCTAAGAATAATTGTGTGTTAATTACAGAGTTCAACCACTAGTACTAGGATAAAAAAAAAATACTGCAATGGATAAAGTATTACATTGTACAACAACAGTCAGCACAAGAGCTGATCAAGTCACTGTTTCTCATAGTGTCCATTTCACTTCAACAGGTTTCCCCTTTGGTGCTCAGTTAGTCGTCGCCAATCAAGGGAAACAAATGATATTTGTCTCTTTGGGACTGACTTAATTCACTCAGCATGATGTTTTCCAGATTCCTCCATTTTGTTGCAAATGACCAGATTTCATTGTTTCTGACTGCTGTATAGTATTCTGTAGAGTACACGTCCCATAATTTCCTAATCCAGTCTACTGTTGATGGGCATTTGGGTTGGTTCCAAGTCTTAGGTATTGTGAATTGAGCTGCAATAAACATTACTGTGCAGACGGCTTTTTTGTTTGCCAATTTAATTTCCTTTGGGTAAATTCCAAGGAGTGGGATGGCTGGGTTGAATGGTAGGGTTATATTCAGGTTTCTGAGGAATCTCCAGACTGACTTCCATAGTGGCTTCACCAGTTTGCATTCCCACCAACAGTGGATTAGTGTCCCTTTTTCCCCACATCCTCTCCAGCATCTATTGTTGGTGGATTTCTGAATGTGAGCCATTCTAACCAGGGTGAGGTGAAACCTCATTGTGGTTTTGATTTGCATTTCCCTGATTGCTAGTGATCTTGAACATTTTTTCATGTGTCTGTTGGCCATTTGGATTTCCTCTTTGGAAAAGTGTCTATTGAGGTCCTTGGCCCATCTCTTAAGTGGGTTGCTTGTTTTGATGTTGTGGAGTTTCTTAATTTCTTTGTAGATTCTGGTTATCAACCCTTTATTTGTTGCATAGTTAGCAAATATTTTTTCCCATTCTGTCAGTTTCCTATTCACTTTCCTGACTGTTTCTTTTGCAGTACAGAAACTTTTCAATTTGATGCAATCCCAGTAGTTAATTTTGGCTTTGACTGCCTGTGCTTCTGGGGTCTTTTCCAAGAAGTCTTTGCCAGTACCTATATCATGCAGGGTTTCTCCTATGCTCTCTAGTAATTTGATGGTGTCGGGTCGTAGGTTTAAGTTTTTAATCCATGTTGAATGAATTTTTGTGTAAGGTGAAAGGTAGGGATCTTGCTTCATTATTCTGCACGTGGAAATCCAGTTTTCCCAGCACCATTTATTAAATAGACTGTCCTTACTCCAGGGATTGGTTTTGGATCCTTGATCAAATATAAGTTGGCTGTAGATGTTTGGATTGATTTCTGGTGTTTCTATTCTGTTCCATTGGTCTATCCATCTGTTTCTGTACCAGTACCATGCTGTTTTGATAACTGCTGCCCTGTAGTATGTCCTGAAATCTGGTATTGTGATGCCTCCAGCTTTGTTTTTGTTGTACAAGATTGCTTTAGCTATTCGAGGTCTCCTGTGTCTCCATATGAATTTCAGCATCATTTTTTCCAGATCTGAGAAGAATGTCCTCGGTATCTTGATTGGTATTGCATTGAATCTGTAAATTGCTTTTTGGAGAATGGACATTTTGATGATATTGATTCTTCCAATCCATGAGCATGGAATATTTCTCCATTTTTTGGTATCCTCTTCTATTTCTTTCTTTAAGGTTTTGTAATTTTCATTGTAGAGCTCTTTAACGTCCTTGGTTAAGTTTATTCCAAGGTATTTGATTGTTTTTGTAGCTATTGTGAATGGGATTGATCTTAGCAGTTCTTCCTCAGCCGTGGCATTGCCTGTGTATACAAAGGCTGTTGATTTTTGTGCATTGATTTTATATCCTGCTACTTTGCCAAACTCTTCTATGAGTTCCAATAGTCTCTTAGTAGAGTTCTTTGGGTCCCCTAAATAAAGAATCATGTCGTCTGCAAAGAGGGATAGTTTGAGTTCTTCCTTCCCAATTTGTATCCCTTTAATTTCTTTTTCTTGCCCAAGGGTCTGGCTAAGACTTCCAGAACTATATTGAATAGCAGTGGTGAGAGTGGGCATCCCTGTCTGGTACCAGATCTCAGTGGAAATGCTTCCAACTTTTCCCCATTCAATAGGATATTGGCCATGGGTTTTTCATAAATTGCTTTGATTATATTGAGGAATGTTCCTTCCATACCCAGTTTGCTTAGGGTTTTCATCATGAAATGGTGTTGAATTTTATCAAATGCTTTCTCTGCGTCTAGTGAGATAATCATATGGTTTTTCTTCTGCAGTCTGTTAATGTGGTGTATCACGTTGATTGTTTTGCGAATATTGAACCATCCCTGCATACCAGGGATGAATCCCACTTGGTCTGGGTGGATGATCTTTCTGATGTGTTGTTGTAGTCTATTGGCCAGAATTTTATTGAGGATTTTTGCATCTATGTTCATCTGGGATATTGGTCTGTAATTCTCTTTCAATGCTGCATCTTTTTCTGGCTTAGGAATTAAGGTGATGCTGGCTTCATAGAAAGAATTTGGGAGGATTCCCTCTTTTTCGATTGTTCTGAATAATTTGAGAAGAATTGGAGTTAGTTCTTCTTTAAATGTCTGGTAGAATTCAGCAGTGAATCCATCTGGTCCTGGGCTTTTCTTTGTTGGGAGGGCCTTTATTACTGATTCAATTTCTGTCTCTGTTATGGGTCTATTTAGGTTTTCTATTTCTTCCTGGTTCAATTTAGGTAGGTTGCATGTGTCCAGGAATCTATCCATTTCTGATAGGTTTCCCTGTTTGCTGGCATACAAGTCCTTGTAGTAATTTCTGATGATTCTTTTTATTTCTGTGGTGTCTGTTGTTACATTTCCTTTTTCATCTCTGATTTTACTGATTTGGGTCTTTTCTCTTCTTTTTTTTAGTTAGTTGGGCCAATGGGGTGTCAATTTTGTTTATTTTTTCAAAAAACCAGCTCCTCGTTTGGCTGATTTTTTGTAATGTTTTTTTGGATTCAATCCTGTTGATTTCTTCTCTGATTTTGATTATTTCTCTTTTTCTACTAGATTTGGGTCTAGTTTGCTGCAAATTTTCTAGATCCTTGAGATGCATTGAAAGCTCATCTATTTGGTGCCTTTCCTGTTTCTTGATGTAGGCACCTATTGATATAAACTTTCCTCTTAACACTGCTTTTGCTGTATCCCATAAGTTTTGGTATGTTGTGCTGTTATCCTCATTTACTTCCAGAAAATTTTTGATTTCTCTTTTGATTTCTTCTGTGACCCATTGTTCATTCAGGAGCATGTTGTTCAATCTCCATGTGTTTGCATATGCTCTAGGGGTTCCTGAGTTGCTAATTTCCAACTTCATTCCCTTATGGTCTGAGAAGCTGCATCGTATGATTCTATTTCTTTTGAATTTGCTGAGACTTGCTTTATGGCCTAATATGTGGTCAATCCTAGAGTAGGTTCCATGTACTGCTGAGAAGAATGTAAATGCTTTATGTGTAGGATGAAAAGTTCTGTAGATATCTGTTAGATCCATTTGGGCTATAGTGTCATTTAAATCTACTGTCTCCTTGTCCCTGAACAGATAATTTTCAAGAGGAACAATTCAAATGGCCGACACTTGGAAAAAAAGCTCAGGATCACTAGCTATCAGGGAAATGTTAATCAAAACCATAATGAGGTTTCACCTCACTCCAGTTAGACTGGCTTTCATACAGAAATCAACAATTGACAAATGCTGGTAAGGGTTTGAGGAAAAGGAACCCTGGCACACTGTTGGTGAGAATTGAAAGTGGTGAACCACTGTGGAAGATACCTCAGAAATGGAGATACCTCAGAAATCTGAATATAGACCTACCGTATGATCCAGCCATCTCACTCCCTGTGAATTTACCCAAGCCAAAGAAATTAACATCTGAAAGTGTTATCTGTTCCCCTACATTCATTGCAGTACAATTCACAATAGCTAAGATATGGAATCAACCTAGATGTCCATTAACTGTTGACTGGATAAAGAAATTATGGTGCATATATACACAATGGAGTACTACTTGGCTTAAAAAAATGAGATCCTGTCTTGCAACAAGATGAACAAAACTGGAAACCATTATACTTAGTGAAAAGACCAGCCCCAAAAGGACAGTAACCTTGTTTTCCCTGATCTGATGTAACTAATAGAGTATCCAAAATACAGCATTTAGGTGTGAAATGGACATTTTGAAATTCAGTGGTTGTTTACAGCCCTTTTCTCTTCTGTTGAAGAACAGTGTTTTTTTTTTTTTATACCATTTTTGAACTCTTTTACTTAGTGAGGGTTAACTCTATGATCATTAAGTAAACTGAAAATAGATCTTTGTAAATATTAAGAGGGACAAAGAATAAGGGTTGGAGCCTGGATGGGAGGAAGGGTGTGGTGGGGGAAATATCACTGTGTTCCTAAATCTGTATGTAGAAATACGTGAAACTTGTATAACTTAAATAAAATTTAACAATAGCAATAAAAAATACCAATATACCCTACACAGGCTAGAGCCCACTTTGCCTTCAGAGCATAATCAAAAGAATACCTGGTCAACCTATTGCTAGTCAGTCCAAGGAAGGCCACAAGCACTGTGGAACAATCAGAGACCCATAGAAAAGTTGTTCACGTATTGTTCAACCCCAGCTTCAGAGGATTCACTGCCCTTACTCCACTGGGGAGCTTGGGAACTAAGCATTAGCTGCCCAACTGCTTGTAAAATCTGGTGTCAGTGATTAGCTTGCTATGTGTTGGGTAAGTTGATCCTGACTTTATGGGATCTCTACAACAGCAGTGTATAGGTTCCAATATTTCTTAATGGTTTCTAACTTTTAATGTCAAATCTAGAAACTAAACATGCAAGCCACAAAGATTTTCCCAAATTTTTCCTAGTTCTTTTTTTTTATAAAAGAGATATATACGTATGGATGTATTTGAAAGGCAGAGCAACACAAAGAGAAGGCGGGGCAGGGAAAGAGACATCTTCCATCTGCTGATTTACTCCCCAATTGGCCACAGAGGCCAGGCTAAATCCAGGAGCTTGCAACTTCATCTTGGTCTCCCATTCGTCTGTAGGTGCCCAAACCATTGGGTCATGTTCCATTGCTTTCCCAGGTACATTAGCAGGAAGCTGGAGTGGAAGCTGGGAAGACGGGACTGGAACTTGTGCTTTGATATGGGATGCTGGCTTCCCAAGTAACATCTTAACCCACTGCACTGCAATACTAGCATCTCCAGGACTGGTTTTGATGTGAGTGTGACATAATCTCTGTGCTGAACTGAAAAGAACAAACATTTCCCTGAAAGCTGGAGGAAGTAGTTAAGAGATTTTTTTTTTTTTATTTGACAGATAGAGTTAGGCAGTGAGAGAGAGAGAGAGAGAGAGAGAGAGAGAGAGAGAGAGAGAAAGAGAGAGAGAGAGAAAGGTCTTCATTCCATTGGTTCACCCCCCAAATGGCTGCCATGGCCGGAGCTATGCTGATCCGAAGCCAGGCGCTAGCTAGGTGCTTCTTCCTGGTCTTCCATGCGGGTGCAGAGGCCCAAGCACTTGGGCCATCTTTCACTGCCTTCCGGGGCCACAGCAGAGAGCTGGACTGGAAGAGGAGCAATTGGGACTAGAACCCGATGCCCATATGGGATGCCAGTGCTGCAGGTGGAGGATTAACCTAGTTAGCCATGCTCTGGCCCCAATTAAGAGATTTTTAAGGAAGGCTGTCAGAGTGACTGCTTCCTCCGAAAAGCCACTTGCGTTGTTTTTGCCCCTTCGGCTTCCCACTGGCCTTGGCCACCTCGGCACCTCCTCCACCCTGCAAACTCCAGCTCTATGGACAGAGTCAAGGACTCTTGCCTTCTTCTAATCCACTGTATTGGGTCACTAGCATGCCCCATTTAAACACAGCCTGGACACCAGCTCCAAGTTCACTACCAAGGTATTAACAGAGCAGAAGGCCATTGTGGAGGATTTAGATAATCAAGGTGATGTCCCTACTATTAGGGATGCTCAGGTGGCCACCTAGGAACAGAGGGTCTGCCCACCCACCACGGGCAGTGCCCCCTTCAGACAACGCCACATGTTTGGCCACCCAACCAAGCTACATTGTGAATTTGAACAGTGGAATGGGGAAAAGCCAGAACTTCCAGGCACTATTTATTTATATTTTTTTCCTTAAAAGTACTCTACAAAGGAAAATTTGTGGCTTTTATTTACATTTTATACTGTTGTACATATTGATAAGAATCATTCATTTTAATGATCTCAAGATGACCACCCAGCCTTTCAAGCATTCTCTGCCCTACTTCTGAATTTACTTGTGGTGTGACCATGTTCATTAGAATTTCAAAACAGGAAAAAAAACCTTTAAAAGCAAAATGCATGAACAATAAGAACAAAATCTTTTCCTGAGCCTTCTGGTATCCTTTTTGCATATGTACTTAGCTGTACTAAAAGTCTGTAAGCGATGGTTTAGAGGCTAAAGACAGGGGCTGGCCTGTTCTTAGCTGCTGCCTGCAATGCCTGCCTGGCCCAGCACTCTGCCTGCCATTGAGGACATCTGGTGATTGAACCAACAGACGGAAGCTCACTCTCTCTCTCTCCACAGCTCTAACTTTCAAAATAAATAAATACATCTTAAAACAAAGGCTTAAGTAAAAGTTTCTTTTTTCTTCCTTTTTTTATTTTGCTTTTTTTGTTGTTGTTTGTTTTTGCTGTTTGTTTTGGGCCTGTTTGATGTATGTGTGAAACAATATTGTCCAACAATGAACCAGATTTTAATTTTGCAAAGTTCTTAAAAAAATGTTAACAGGGTTGGAGGTATACTTTAAATGATCAGTAGGAGGAAAATGTCAGAGGAAATCAAGAACACAGGTGGGGAATGGGAATAAGTAGGGGGAAGGGAGTGTTTCTGGTATAAGTTCAAGAATCAAAAAGCTGCTATGGAAATGAATTCATGGAACTTAGTGATCAATTAATTATAGCAGGTGGGGGGTAGATTGGAGGAAAATCTGACAAAAAATGACAGGAAAAAAGGATGATATTAGCTCTTGTTTTTAAAGATTTATTTATTTGAAAGTCAGAGTTACAGAGAGGTCTTCCATCTGCTGGTTCATTCCCTAGATGGCTGCAATGACAGGAGTTGGGCCTATCCGAAGCCAGGAGCCAGGAGCTTCTTCCAGGTCTCCTGTGTGGGTGCAAGGTCCCAAGGACTTGGGCCATCTTCTACTCCTTTCCCAGGCCACAGAAGGGAACTGGATCCAAACTAGATCCAAAGTAGAGCAGCCGGGACTCGAACTGGCACCTGTATGGGATGCAAATACTACAGGCAGCAGCTTTACCCATTATGCCACAGTGCTGACCCTGGTATTAGCTTTTGCAAGAGGGGATTCAGGGACAAGAAGAGGATTTAGAAGAAATGATCTAAATTGAGGACAGGATGAATTTCAGGTATTGGCAAAAACTCCAAATACAATTCATTCAGAAAGAAGGTAAATGTTCAGGTTTATGGCTTAGCAGAAAAGTCTGGAGATTACGTGTGTGTGTGTGTGCGTATGTATGTATATATACACATACATGGCACATGAATATGTGAAAGGTAGAGAGACAAAAATTGAAGCAGAGATCTCCCATCACTGGTTCATACCTGAAATTGCAATAACCGCTGGGGCTGGGTCAGACTGAAGTCAGGAGCAATGAATTCCACCCAGGTCTTCCACCGTAGGTGGTAGGGATACAGCTACTTGAGCCATTACTTGCTGTTTATCAGAGTGCACATTAGCAGGAAGCTGGAATGAAGAGTGGAGCTGGGACTCAAACCTAGACACTCCAATTTAGGATGCAGATGTCCTCTGCAACAAATGACTGCTCTTAAAAATATATAATTTAGGGGCTGGCGCCGTGGTGCACTAGGTTAATCCTCCACCTGCAGCACCGGCATCCCATATGGGCATCAGTTCTGGTCCTGGATGCTCCTCTTCCAGGCCAGCTCTCTGCTGTGGCCCGGGAAAGTAGTGGAGGATGGCCCAAGTGCTTGGGCCTCTGCACCCACATGGGAGACCTGGGGGAGGCTCCTGGCTTCAGATCGGCAAAGCTCCAGCCATTGCGGCCAGTTGGGGAGTGAACAACAGAGGAAAGACCATTTTTTCTGTCTCTCTCTCTCAAATAAATAAATAAAATCTTTAAAAAAATATGCATTTTAAAGTCAACAGAATATGAGTGAAAATTACTAAGTTGATAGTAGTAATTAACTGGTGATTGTTATTTATTGGGAAATAGTAAATTGGTCATAAGACACTAAATGGGTATCTTGAGGTCCCAAACAAAATAGGACATTTTATGACTGTACACAAATGCTTGGTGTAGCATTTTCAGGCATAATGGGGAAAATAAGTTTTTTCATTAAGATACCATGATCTTCAAATTCTAGACCTTATATGTGAATTTGCCTTGGCTTTGATGGTTTTAAACAAATAACTCATATATAACCCTTCTTTCATGTTCCATAAATATTTTAGTTTTGCACTATTCTCATATCTATACATTCTTTCTATAACTTATTTTAGTGCAGTATTGTATTTTTAGATCTAAGCACTGATTACTTCACATGGACAGACATGTAAAAATGGGATTGGACAAAAGCACAGCATCAAGGCCCATTTGTTCAGATACTTCTTGGTTTCGCTGTGTAAGTTTTCTTATCTTCACCCCTGCCCACCTCCAAATTAACTTCCTATGACCAATCTCCAGGCAAGGTATTTCAGATCATTTCTTTATGACCACCTCCTAGACAGAAAGGTAAAGTCAGAATGACCTTCTCACCTCTGAGGCCTGCCATGTCTCTCAGGTCAAAGTACTTTGGGAGAGCACTTTCTTTTTCAAGATTTATTTATTTATTTATTTATTTATTTATAGGCACAGAGAGAGAGAGAGGAGAGAGAGAGAGATCTATCCTCCAATCACTGGTTCCCTCCTTAAAAAGCTACAATAGCTAGGTCTGGGCCAGGCTGAACCCAGGAGCTTGAAACTCAGTCCTGGTCTCAAACATGAGTGGCAGGGGCCCAAGTACTCTGCTGCCCTTCCAGGCACATTTTCAGGTAGCTGGATTGGAAAGAGAGACACTGGAACTCAGACTTGTGGCAACTTAACCCTATTATGCCACAACACTTGCCCCAAGGGGTAACATTTTCTGAGCCCTGACATTTGGAAAGTTGGAAATAGGCTTGTGTCCTGACCTACTTAAAGTGGAGCATCAGCCACTATAAAACTTAAAGCATCTGTGAACATAAAAATCAATCCAATTGACTTTCTATACTACTACCAATTAAAACCCAATCACGCGTGGTGTCCACACTAAGCACATCATGGTAAACTGCAGAAACCAAAAACATAGAGATTGCAATTTTGCAAAGAACATGTGTCATATGAATTTCAATGAGTTGAGATGTTTTAATACATGTGGCATGGATCTAAAATACACTTGAGCTTTACAGGATGAGAGAATTTATTCTTCCATTAATAAAGTGAAGAATTTAATCCATTTTCAGCTATCAGCACATTAACTTTACACTTTTTCTCTTTGCATTTATCATGCATACACTTAATATTCAAATGATTCCAAGAGTTGTTTTGTGGGCACATCTTTAGAGTTATATATTAAAATTCTAGTAAATCTTAAAGTCTGTGTGATTTAGCATCTGAAGCAATTTTGCTTAACAGAAATGATCCATACAGCATGATATTTAATTAAATATAAAGAGCAGAGCTAATATCTAAAATATTTTATACTGACGTTTTTATACTTACAAATTTTAAAAAGTTCTTGATTGTGCCCCCTCAGCCAATGAAAGATTTAACATTATTTCTGTATAGTTTTGGATTTACTCTCTAAATTGAGGTGATTTTTTAAAATCCTGTTCAATGAAAACAGATAGGTAGGAGAGAAAGAAGGAAAGAATAAGGACAAGGAAGAGAAAGAATAGGAGGTGAGAAGAGGGTGAGGAAGAAGAAATCAATGAGTGTCTAATATATCACATAAGATAGAAAGTTAGTTGTATGTTAGGAAGAACTCAAGCATTAGGTAGACAGAGTTCCCTGTACCAAAACATACTCAATTTTATCAATGCATGAATGTGCATTTTTTTCTTCAGTCTCCATAGGATGACAGAAAGTCCCTGGGACCATCCTTCAGGGTTTCCAGCTTCTGGTGGCAGCCTAGCCTGCAGGAGAGGAACATACATACCCACCTGCTTCTCCCTTCCTCTTCCTTCTTTGTGCTCCCAAAGGAGCATATTGATGCTAGCATGATGCCAACTAACACTGAAATTACCCTCTACATCTGTTATCTTATAAAATCCGATGGAAACCATTTGAAACAAGTGTCCATTCAATCTTCTTATAAATGAGAAAACTCAAGCTCATGAAAAGTAAGTAACATGCACAGATGGTACAGATGATATTGAGCAAGTATTTCATTCCTGGGTTCACTGGCACCAATATCTGTTTTCTTAACTGTACCACACTTTCTCCCATGTAATGTATAAATGTTTTCTTTATCAATAATTTATTGTCATAACTTCCAATGGGATCTGAGATAAATATATGGATACACTATATAATATACTTAAAGTGAAAAGAGAGAAACATTTAGACAAAGGGGAAAATGATATTTTATTTTCATTATGCTCATCCAAAGAATTGCCATGAGGATTTAATAAGTTATAAGAAGTGTTTTCACAGTGCTGGGCTAAGCATGGTACAATACCAAAATTGGGTTTAGTTCCTAGGCTGTTGTTCATCAAGGGGAAAGAGGAGGGGTAGAGGATCTCGAGGTTCTCTTCTATTTCCCAGGGCAGCATGAAGGTTGTGAGTGATCTGACTTCAGGTAGTGTTCTAAGATCCTTAGGAAAATCACCTTTGTTCTAGGAAGATTTGGGTTTTATTTTGATTTGTTTGTTGTTTTATTAACAATAAACCATACAAAATTTATTCTACAGAAAGTAACCTGATTAAGACTACAGTTTTCATCAGTGATTCTCCAAATATACAAATAGGGCATATTCTTGACTTTAATTCCTGATGAAATTCAAATGTCTATTATTGAATTATAGCATTTTGAAAGTTTTTATAAACGGCTGGCTCTGTGGCTCACTAGGCTAATCCTCTGCCTGCGGTGCCAGCATCCCAGGTTCTAGTCCTGGTTGGGGTACCAGTTCTGTCCCCGTTGCCCCTCTTCCAGTCCAGCTCTCTGCTGTGGCCCGGGAAGGCAGTGGAGGATGGCCCAGGTGCTTGGGCCCTGCACCCGCATGGGAGACCAGGAGGAAGCACCTGGCTCCTGGCTTCAGATCAGTGCAGCGCGCCAGCCTTGGCGGTCATTTAGGGGGTGAACCAATGGAAGGAAGACTTTTCTCTCTGTCTCTCTCTCTCTCATGAACTCTGCCTGTCAAAAAAAAAATAGGCTAGTCTAATACAAATCAGTTTGTTATGTGATCAGACTTTATGAAAAGAGAAAGCCCAGAGATGAAACATTTTGTATATGCCTTGGGTCTTCATGTGTAAGTAGTTATCAAGTAAAGAGCATGATGTTTACTTCCCAAGCAACTGCTTGGATTTTTCAGGAGTTTAGGCAATGATAACTCTTTAAAAATATGGATAAAATATATTCACATGAATTATAAATTTTAGGTTTAGTTATAAATGGGCTAGATCTAAATATGCCAAGTAAAGCATACTAGGTAACATTCAAAATTGGGTGATATTTGACAAGTATATCTCATTGTATTTTCTGGAGTGTCCATGTATGTGATAAATTGTATGAACTTCCTATATGATCCTAAAAACAGCCCTATGCTGGAGGGCTATAAAATCCTGGTCTTCAACTGAGTGTAGTGATCCCAGCTGAGAGATTTGGCTTCCTGGTTGATGTCCTTGGCCACTGTGCCATGCTGGCCTTCCACAGTTCAGCTCATTTATTGTGGCCCAGTTTAAAGTCAGTTTACAAAAGGTGAAGGGAGAAGACTGGAAATAAAAGAGACACCATGATCTAGAATCATTCAAGAATCATTCCTGTGGGGCCAGCGTTGTGGCACAGCAGGTTAAGCAGATGCCAGCATCCCATATGAACATTCATTTGAGTTCTGCCTGCTCAAATCCAGATCCAGCTCTCTGCTGATGTGCCTGGGAAAGGAGGATGGCCCAAATTCTTGGGCCCCTGCCATCTACTTTGGCTTTCACATGGCTGCTGGCTTCAACTTGGCCCAGTCCCAGTAACTGGGGGAGTGACACAGAGGATGAAAGCTCTCTGCCTCTATATCTCTCACTCACTCGCTGTAGCTCTGCCTTTCAAATAAATAAATATATTTTTTATTTGACAGATAGCGCTACACAGTGAGAGAGAGAGAGAAAGAGAGAAAGGTCTTCCTTCTGTTGATTCACCCGCCAAGTGGCCGCCACAGCACTGATCCGAAGTCAGGAGCCAGATACTTCCTCCTGGTCTCCCATGCTGGTGCAGGGGCCCAACGACTTGGGCTATCTTCCACTGCCCTCCCGGGCCACGGCAGAGAGCTGGACTGGAAGAGGAGCAGCGGGGACTAGAACGGGCACCCATATGAGATGCTGGTGCTGCAGGCAGAGGATTTACCAAGGGAGCCACGTCGCCAGCCTCCTAAATAAATATTTTTAAAAATCACTCATTCAAGGTCACTGTTTCACTTCTTTAATATATTCTTAGAAACAACTCCTGAGATATTTTGGAACCAACAGTTATAATAGCTTTGAATTTCTAGGCAAATTATATCCTTTTTTGATAAAAGAGTGCTGTATTAACTGCGTGTTCCTTTTGCATTTACTGTTATAACAACCAGTCTTTATATCTTAGAGTTGTCTTCAATGCCAACCCCCACATTGCCCTATCTTCAGTATTTTCCTTCCATTCTAGTTCATATTTTTCCCTGATCCTAATTCTAAATGTGAATTTATTTTACTATTGTTGTAGACTTATGTTTCTGCTCAACTGATTTGAAAATGGGTCAGAACACTGGATAGAGCAATAGCTTGACTGACATAGACCGACAGACAGAAAGGGAACAAAGGCAATTCAGGGCCCAAGAGATGCTTCTCAAAACCAAAGACCCAAGGCCAGTGCTCACAGGAGCAGCTGGCTACTGATAGACTGAATTCATCACATCTTCCAGCAAATGCCCCAGGCACTGATTAATGAGCTGGCTTGCTACAAATTCTAGTAGGTGAACCTGAAAAAAAAAAAAAAAAGTAAGCACTGCTACTGATATTACCTCAAAATATTAAGCCTGAAGTACAGCTCAGAGTTTAGAGTCAACTTCTGTCTCACTCTGAGATGTTCTCTGGCTTTCAGTGCCAACCCAAAATGCCCTCTTGTTTTGTCTCTTGCAAACACACACATCCTATCTTCTCTTCCCTCACCATCTCTATGACTTTTGTTTATTGTTTATTGTTTGAATTATGGTTCCCTTCAGCCTTCACCCATGTGACTATCTGGCTCCTTTCCTAAATGGTTGAAATATAGGTGAGCAAGAGGTTCCAGTGGGCTGAAAAATCACTGCCAGAAATGAATTTTGGACTGAGCAGGATTCACCCAGCAGACCACTCTGTAAACCAGTACTCAGTCAAAGGCTGCCTTTGATTAATGAGCACTCTTATGATAAAAAAAAAAAAAAGTGGCAATGAGAATGTCCAATGAGCATAAGTAATCTGGTGTCACATGGACAAGAATTGGCTTCTGGTTGCACTTATCAGCATGGACAAGATTGAATGCAGGTAGTTCAAAAGGTACAATTACACAACCTGTTCTATCTGCTGTAGGTAAAGTAGTGTGCTTTGCTCATTTGCTTTGGGTTCTTGCTCATATGTTAATAGTTACAGGTGGAAAAAGCACAGGTATACCTAGGGCTGTTAGCATTTGAAACATCAGTTTTAAAAGTATAACACCCACATTTTCAGATAGTACTGAGAAACCTTGCTTGTCTACATGGCAGGCCCCAAGATACATTTCTAGGGAAAGCTAGACTTTAATGACAGTGAGTCCAACCTCTTATCTAAAGACCTAAACCATGTAAACAAACAAAACAGAAAAGTAACATGGTGCTGGAGGCAGGTCTGAATTTATTTTCATTTTATTTTATTCACAGGAAAAGAAAGCCCTACTTACAAATGCATTAATTGGAGGTCCCTAAAATTGGTGACTGAATGAGATGAAACAACTTGTGTGACACTTTAATTATGAATATTTGATAGCTCCTCATTATTTCCTACTGGAAATAATATCATGTCAGAATAGCACAATTGCAGTGTAACCTTGATGGCTGAATCTTAAGGAATTAAGATTACAAAAATGTGGGGCATGTGTTTCACATAGCAGTTAAGACATTATTTGGAATGCCAACATCCCACAGCCTTGGTTTAAGCCCTGGCTCTACTCCTCATTCCAGCTTCCTGGTAATGCATATCCTGAGATGCAATAGAAAATGGCTCAAGTGGTGAGAACCTGCTACTCACATGGGAGACCCAGCTTGAGAACCAGGCTCCTACTTTGACCTGACCCAACCTTAGCTGTTGCTGACATTTGGGAAACAAACCAGTGGATGGAAGATCTAAGTCTATAGGTCTGTTAGTTAGTCAGTCAGGTACCTCTCTCTGTCTTTCAAGTAAAATAAATAATTAACTTTTAAAATTTTTTTAAAAAGAGAAGTGCTACTAAAAAGCCAGCAAGTGAGGCACCTATTAGAATATAAAGTTGACTTTGCTGTGTCCCTGTTATGTTAAGCCACTGGTTCCCAAATTTTGCTGCATGATAGATTCATCTGAGTATCTTCAAAAAATTCTGATGCCTGTTTCCAAGCCCAGATGCTTTCACCTAATCTCTGTTGGGTGCAACTTGAAAGTCAGAAGTTTTGAGAGTTTCCAAAGTCATGCGCAGCAAAATTGGGAAACCACTGTGCCAGCTTATTTCTATTCATTATCTCATTCAATCCACAGACCAACCCATTGTTTAGATAAGATAATAGAGGCTAGCTGATCCTTGAAAACTTGTCTAAATTTGAGTAGGGAAGGAGAATATAAAATGTGTAATTCCAAAGCTTGCATCCTTTACACACTTCCACACTAGTGGAATCTATGGGTAAAAAAGTATGAGGTCAAAAAGGATTTCTGTTGAATTTTCAATGTTTGGGTAGTTAGTAGAAAATCTGAATTCATATAGTGAAGAAAAACACATTTATGCACAAATATATACTAATGTATTTTAAAACATATTAAATGCTATTTGATGTATTTTAATTAATTTAATTTATATATTGTAATTTTAATTTATTTTAATAAAGGTTACTTTAGTAAGTGCTGATTTTGGTTAATAGAAGATAATGAAACCTGTTGAAACTTTCTGCAGGTCAGATCTCACTGTAACATGTTCCTGAGAGCCAGGAAACAGAACAGAATGTCAAAGTTCTTTTGTTAATTTATATAAACATATCAAAAGCTTACAAAGTAGAACATGAGAAGCATACACTTTTCTTAATTTTCATTTTCTGTATTTATCAAAAACTTGTAAGTCTCCTCTTATTTCAGAACAATTTTTATAAACCTATTGGCCATTTGTAAGTGTGACATCTTTGAGAAAGTTCTGTTAAGCTTTTGGCCATTTTAAAATTTGGTTATTTGTAACATTTTACAATATTTTGCATATTAGCTCCTTATAAGATGTGTGGTTTGCAAATATTTTCTTCCATATGGAGATATTAAACAAAAAATATAATGTTTCCATTCATCTGGAAGAAGTTTTGGAGACCTATTACACAACATGGTAACCATAGTTTATAATGTCTGCATATTTCAAAATTGTTAATAGATTTTAAATATTCTTATTAGAAAACAATAAGTATTGAGGTGATGGACATGTTACTTAGCTTGGTATAATTATTCCACAATGTGTATATCACATTGTATCCCACAAATAGATACAATTCTTACTTGTCCATTAAAAAATTATAGACGGAAATTCGACCTAGCAAGTAAGATGCTGCTGTGACACTCACATACCATTTTGATGTTCATGGGTTCAATACCCACCTTTGGACCTGACTCTAGCTTCCTTCAAATACATGCCCTGAGAGTTAACAGGTGATAATTAAGTACAGGAGTCCCTGTAGGAAGCCCAGATTAAATTCCTGGTCCTATCTTTGGCTTGATTTAACCGCAACTATTTGGAGAATAAACCAGTAAATGGAAGAACCCTCTTTCCCTCCCTCTTTCTCTTCCTATCTGCCCTCAAATAAATAAATAAAAATAAAAATAATTAAAATTTAAAATCTGAGGGCTAGTTTTGTGGTACGGTGAGCTAAGCAACCACTTGCCACATGGACATCCTATAGTGGAGTGCTGGTTGGGACTGATCCAGCTTCCTTTTATGTCCCTAGAAGGGCAGCAGATGATGTCCATGTGAGTAAGCCCCCAGCACTTATGTGGGAGAGTCTGATGGAGTTCCTGGCTCCTGACTTCAACCTGGCCCAGACCTGATTGTTGCGGCCATTTGTGGAGTGAACTAGAGGAAGGAAATCTCTCTTTTCTCTTTCAATCTCATCTTCTCTGTTACTCTTTCAAGCAAATAAAAATAAATAAATCTTCAAAAATTTTAAAGGCTCTTATCACTTGATTTTGGAATACTTATAATTTGTACTATGATATCATCAACAGTTTGCAAAATCAGAATTACCATAACAAATGAGCAAAATGAATTGAAAAGCAAACAAACAAAGAAACAAAAATACTTGATCCAGGAAAATAGGAGAATGACATTAGAAAACACAAGCTAAAATAAAACCCTGTGTAAAATTTGACAGAAATAGGCCAACACTTTTACTACATTATATAGGGAGAACACATGGAATAATAATCTATCCATTGTTTTCTTCACAGTACACATTGTCCATGATCATTTTGGAGTATGCTCATGAAGCAGGGAGGAAACAGCTTTTCAGAGCAAAATAAAGGAGAGAAGAAAATGGGGGACAGTCCTAGTGAAATGTGGCTCCTCTGCAGCCATCTTTCTCTGGAACAAGACACCGGAAGGAAGGCTGCACTTCATTCCTGCTGCAGCACTCCCATCTCCATCTGTGCTCAGGCACATGTGACACGTGTCTGACAATATTGATCATATGGATTCATTTTCTAGTTTTCCGTGTATTTGTCATTTTCATATTTCTGGCAAGTGCTCATATTTATTACATTTATTAACAACAGAAGTTCATTACTTCACATTGGGTGTTAAAATTTTCTATCTACTAAATATTTAGGTTATTTCCCACTTTTTGATGTAAAGATACACATTTTCCAAGCATAATCTTAAAAAAGATAAAGCTGGTTTGAGATATTCATCAAAGGAGTATGATGTTTTATAAATGACAGTTTCTGTGTTATTTTCTGAATACATTATACTAAGTTATAATGTCTCAAGCAGCACATAAGTGGCCAACAAAGTGAGTGTATGATTAAACATAAAATGGTGCTTGGAACTAACTGTAATCTGCATTTTTCTGGTAATTGGGTAATTTTTTTCTCACAGAGTTAACTATTTACATTGTTTCATATGTGATTTCAACGTGTATTTTTCCTTTTTTTTCCTTGGGTCTTGATTCTCCCGTTGTTTTTCTGAAATGACTTATTTACTTAATATACAGAGTAATCCTTTGATGGCTGTGTTAATTGCAGTGGTTTTCACTTTAATGTATTCCTGATACAGTCCTAGTTTTCTTCATTTTATGGATTTAATTAGAATGCTTTGGGATATTTTCTGTTGCTTTTCTTCTGCCTGGACTTAGCCTTGATCTCCACAGCTCTGTATAATAGTCCCCCATTAGATATTACAAATGCATTGTAATCCACTCCAACTCAGCACATTACATCTGTCCCTTTCCTTCCACATGTACATTCCATGTACATTTTTAAAGAATATTTATTTGTTTATGTGAAAAGCAGAGTGGCAGAGAGAGGGGGAGAGATGGACAGATAAATCTTCCATTACTTGGTTTCCTCTAGAAATTTCTGCAACAGCCAGGTCTGGGCTAGCAGCTTAGAACTCCATCCTGGTCTTCTACATGAGTGGCAGGGACCCCAAGCACTTGAGCTGTCTTTCACTCTCTTCCCAGGCTCATTAGCAAGAAGATGGATCAGAAGTGGAGCATCTGGAACTTGAAACATTACCTATATGGGATGCTGGTGTTACAAGAAGCAGATTAAACACCAGCTGCTCCATGTCCACTTATACCTCAGGCATTTGGTCATGTCTTAGGTGCTGCTGTGATTTGAATGCTTATCCTTCTAAAAATCATGCTGGAATTGAGTTGCTAATGTGAAAGTATTGAGAAGTTGGACCTTTAAGAGGTGATGAGACCATTAGACTCATACACCCATTGAGTGGGATTGATTTTGTTATAAAAGGAAAAGTTCAGCCCCCTTCTGCTCACTTTTGCCCTCTTTGCCCTTCTGACTTCTACTATGCAGTGGTTCAGCTCATTGCTGCAAATTCTTACCCCTCAGCCTTGGACTTTCCAGCCTCTAGAGCTGTCAGTCAGCATTTCCCTTCACTATAAATTACCCAGTCTATAGTATTGCTTTTTAAAAAAAAAAAAGATTTATTTATTTATTTATTTATTTATTTATTTATTTATTTGGAAGATAGAGTTAGAGAGAGGGGGAGAGAGAAAGAGACAGAGACGGAGACAGAGAGATCTTCCATGCACTGGTTCACTCTTCAACTGGCTACAATGGCCAGGGCTGGGCCAGGTCAAAGCCAGGAGCCAAGAATTCCATCTGGGTCTCCCATGTGGGTGTCAGGAACCCAAATACTTGGGCCATCTTCTGCTACTTTCTGAGGCACATTAGCAGGAAACTGGATCAGAAATGGAGCATCCAGAACTTGAATGAGCACTCATACGAGATGCTGGTATGGCCTGCAATAACTTTAATCCATTGCACCACAGCACTAGCCCCTGTGGTACTCTGTTATAGCAACCTTAGTCCCTCTATTCAATCAAAGACTGCTCATCAATAGGTCTGATGCCTAATTACATCCTGCCTTGATTTCTTTAGTCACATGAGCCCCTACAACCTTCATAGTTTATATTTATAATTGAGCAGTTACCCATATTTACATTCTCTTTAATATGTATTTCAACACTGTCTTCTCAGACTATGAGAATTATTATTATTTTGATTATTTTCATGGCAGCTCTGATGACCATTGAAATATAATTTTGAGCACTCCATATGCTCAATGCATAATTATTTTGTTGAGAATGAAATGGAGAAGTGGGTCAGGACAGTTGGGCTCAGAGTCACATGACTTACTCAAAGTTAAGTGGTCAGAAACAGAAAAAATAGAATTCATGCTTTAAGAACATTTCCCATCTCTGGTATGGAGAAGTCTCCTGGCTCCTAGTGTCTAAAATATGACATCTAAACTTATTCTGACAGAATTTTGATTGGCACCCTTGATATTCAGTTTTCCCCCTCCTTTCTACCTGCCATGCTGTATGCCACCCCATTACCTGGAACAGATTTGCATCTACATTTTAAACTCTAAGCTTACACCCACTTTTCATGTCATTTATCCCTCAGTCTTTCCACTTGCTTTAAGTCTCCACCCTATGCCCCTGGCCCAAAAGCTTCAATTTATTCTCTAAAGACTCAGTTCAGATATTGTGTTTCCAGCAATTTCTATGACTTCAACCCATTTTTGTTGTGCTCTACCTAACATTTAAACTTTTCAGTTGGATCAAACCAACAGTAAATTTTCAAGATTTATTTACTTATTTGACAGAGTTAAACAGACAAAGAAGGAGAGGCAGAGAAAGAGAGAGAGAGAGAGAGAGAGAGAGAGAGAGAGAGAGAATCTTCCATCCACTGGTTTACTTCCCAAATTGGCTGCAACAGTCAGAGCTGTGCATATTCGAAACCAGAAGTCAGGAGCTTCTGGGTCTCCCACGCGGATGCAGGGACCCAAGCACTTGAGCAATCTTTTACTGCTTTCCCAGTCCATAGCAGAAAGCTGGATTTGAAGTGAAGCAGCAGGGACTCGAACTGGTGCCCATATGGGATGCCGGCACTACAGGTGGTGGCATTACCTGTTGTGCCAGAGCACCGGCCCTTAGCAAGTTTTCTATTCCAAACCCAGGGCTATGGTTTGGTACCCGAATACATCCACTATAGTGGATGCATTCATACCCATGTGATTCAAAGTCCCTGACCTTATCCAGGACATCACTGCAGCTTTGTAGACCTGTAGCCCCCTTCTATTTCTTACACAACTCTTCCAAATCTTCACTGTGTTTTTTCAGGATTGTCCATCCCTTCTTGTCCCATCTCCTCAGGAGATCTTGCCTTTCACTTCACAAAGGAATTTTGATTACCAGCCAGAAGGTTTATCATCTCACATTGCCATTCCCTAAACAAGAAACCAATCACAAGATACTGAACACATTTACATACAGCCATGCTTAAGTTCTGGAAATGTTATTAAAATGTTGATTCTTACTCAGTAGTTCTAGGGTGAGGGTTTGACATTCTGTATTTCTATAAGCTTTGAAATGATATCCATGCTGTATGAGCCATGGATCACACTTTGAATAGCAGTTGATGATAAAACCCCTACTCTCTGGCCAGCCCGTTTTCTGAGTAATGCCATCCAAATAACTAAGCACCGAAGATAAACATCACTAAAACAAATATGAAAGAAGGAAAATAATTGTCTGTCTTCCCTCCAGCCAGAACCAATTTGGAGATGATCCTGTCTTAATGATGATGTAATGGTACCTCAATCACTTTGGTCAGGCCTAAGGTTACCTTGTGCTTTCTTTTACTATATCTCCTTCCCTGTCCTTACCCCAAGCATTCAGTTAATTACAAGGGCTGCAAACTCCACCCTTTTTTTTTTTTTTGACAGGCAGAGTGGACAGTGAAGAGAGACAGAGAGAAGGGTCTTCCTTTACTGTTGGTTCACCCTCCAATGGCCGCCGCGGCCAGTGCGCTGCAGCCAGCTCACCGTGCTGATCCGATGGCAGGAGCCAGGTGCTTTTCCTGGTCTCCCATGGGGTGCAGGGCCCAACCACCTGGGCCATCCTCCACTGCACTCCCGGGCCACAGCAGAGAGCTGGCCTGGAAGAGGGGCAACCGGGACAGAATCCGCCTCCCCGACTGGGACTAGAACCCAGTGTGCCGGTGCCACAAGGCGGAGGATTAGCCTATTGAGCCGCAGCGCTGGCCCTCCACCTTTTTGACATCTCTTCAACCCATGCTTTTCATTCCAGGTTACTTCTTTAATTTACAACACTAATATCTCTCTTCTGGATCATTTAAAATAATTTCCCAACTTTTCTTCATGACTTCGATGTTATTGCTCTTCAAGCTATCTGCATTAGTGAGATCCTTTTTAAAAATGAAATCTGACCAAGTCACTGTTTCAGGAAAGTGTATCCAGTCAGTAATCAAGGATGGAGTCCAGCAAGAGGACTTGGGACTTGAATTTGCCATTTCTAGTCATACAGACCAGAGCAGCTGAAGGATTTCCATTTCACCCCTGTGGCTCACAGGACAACACCCAGGAGATTAAACAGGAGCCACAAAGCTTTTGAGAAGCTTCACTTTGCTGCATCTCTCTCCCTCTTGCCTTTCAGATCTCCTGAGGTACCAGCATGCATCAGTCAAGTCCTCTGCAAATCTCCTGCTTGTTGACTCTTTCCTGTAGAGCTCACTTAATCTGCTATGCCTTCTGCAGCCTTTTTAAGTATTATTGTTGCAAATATTGTCGAGGAGGATGACATTAGCACCTGGTAAAACAAAAAGCTGGAGGTGGAAATCAAAGGCTCACCTTTCTATTCCCCATTAGAATCATAATACTTAATAGAAACTCTAGATTTCAGTCATGCATTCAAGACCTTCATTTTGTGTGTGGTAGTCAAAGGCCCAGAAATGACCCATAACTTCCAGAACCCCAAACATTGTCAGTCACACGTAGGTCTTCTCACCTCCAGTTCAGTGTTCAGGTTTTCTGCTGCTCTGACCTTCTCCGTTAGATAGGAAATAAGTTCACCTCAGGATGCTTTTCTCTGGAGACATTCGTCTGAGTATTGTTGCTATTGTAGGTGCTTTTTTGTGAACCTAGAAACATTTCACTGCCAGTATAATGTAAATTCTATTTCTGTACAGAAAACAGTTTTGTGCTTTGTTGCTTTTGCCAGGGGATATTGTTGGAAAGTTCATCTTGCTCAGAAAATTAGTGGTTCTATTTGTCTGTTAAATCTCCTGGGTGTTATCCTACGATAGAAATCCCTGTGCTGTCTTGGTTCGTATGCCTAGAAACGGCAAACTCTAGCTCATTTAATTGAAACATGTGATAACTATCCAGCACAGAATGCTTTTCTTGAAGTTTTGTATCGAATTTGTATACTTAGATATTGATTACTAAAGGCCTATAAATAAGGAAATCTTAAGCATTACTACAAAGGTCTTCGTCTTGTGTTTTGCTTAATGGCTGTTAAGAGGTATACAAGCTTTCAAAGACTTGGTTCCCAAGGAGGGAAGAAACCAAAATCACATAGCTTTTTGAAATGTGTGTCATTGAACCCTATGCTTGTTTTGTCTGGTCCTGGAATCTTCATTTTTAGAAATGGGTCCCTCATGATACTGATCAGCATCACTAGTTAAGAATCGTTCTCAAAGGATTGAAAAGCTATAACGATCAAGTGGAAGGTCTTTCACATAACTAACGATTGTTTTTTGATTTTGGATTCCTGACTATGCATTGAATTCCTTGGTGTCACACTCTGTTGATGAACAGAGCAGGTCAGAAACAGGTGAATCATAATGTTTAATTCCTGAATCCAAGCATATCCAGAGTAGAAATTTCATCTCCTTATTGTTCAATAATATGAGTCAGTTTCCTTTCATGTTTTTATTGTTTCTATTGTGACAGAAAATTATAACTATTTCCTAAAAATAACCTTGCTTTACTTGCTTAAACAAGCATAAAAATGTAGAGAAGGAGTTTGCATTTTTAATAGTTTGCAAATGAAATACCTGGGTGGAAGGTTGTTTGCTTGCTTCTGTGCTTGATGTCCTATAACTTTCTTGGATCTGAGACTTTCAGTGTGTTGTTAACTTAATTGTGGAAGATTTTTGGCCATAACTTTAAATATTTCACTCAGATTCTAATTATTTCTGGATTAGATTGCTTAATAGATATGGGATAGATATATCATAGTTCTTAGTTCCCAGTTCTATTTTTCCCTGTTCTTTTTTTTCCTCCAACTTAGTTTGAACAATTTCTAACTCTCCTTCATTGAGTTTCTTTCCTTAGTACATGAATCCTATTGATAAGCCTGTCAAAGCCATTCTTCATCTCTGTTACAATGGTTTTTATTACTAACATTTCCTTTTTATTCATATCATAGTTCCTCCATCTCTGCTAAAACTGTTCATCTGATTTTGCATGGTACCACCTTTTCCATGAGCACCTTTGCTGTGTTAATTATAGTTATTTAAAATCCTACATCAAAAATTATAACATCTGGGTCAGGGTTGAGTCCAGTTTTAATGATTGCTTGGGCACCTACGAATGTGTTATTACTTACTGTTTTGTGTGACTTGTAGTTTCTTTAAAGCTAGAGATCTTGCTTGTTGGATGGTAAAGCTTGGTGTAAACAATTTCATACCTGAAAGTGGATTTGCCATTCTTTCTGCTGGTTCCATGATGTGAGATTTGAGAAACCTCCTGAGAAATATATTAGCCATGCTTAATTTGTATTTAAAGTGAAATTATTTAGCTTCATTGGTTCATGATTTTTTTTAAATTGGTATTTTGCCAAAATATTCAGTATAACTGAATTGGAATAGTCATTTTCTTGGATTGCAATAGTAGTTTTTTTGGATAAAACATAGACCTTTAAACTTATCTAAATATCTGTGAGACATTTCATCTAGTTCCAATTCTCGATGTTTTCATTAGCCATTAAGGCTAGTTTACTTTCTAAAATACCCAAGTGTAGAGAAAGTCATTGCACAATATCCAGCCTATTGAGGACTTAACTTTCTTAATCATTGGCTTTTAATTTTACTAAGCACCAATAAAGCCCAGGAAGTCTTAATTGAAAGCACTTTCTCTTTTGTAATGATCAACTCTTTTTTATGGTCACATTTAAACCATGCTTACTTTAAAAAATAGACTTTAAATTTTACTGTTAGGTTTACTTTGAAAGATTTGCTTTCTTAATTTTACTTTAAAATTTACTTTAAAATTTTAACAGCAGTTATTGGCTCACAGCAAAATTGAATGGAAAGTACAGAGACTTCCAATATGCTCAGTGGCCACAGAGATGGACAGCCTCCTTTGTTGTCAACATCCCTCACCTGAGTTGGGCATTTTTAATACTCTACAGTGATTATTGTCAGCCAAAGTCCATGTTTCACATTAGGCTTTGCTCTTGGTGTTGTGGATTATGGGTGTTCTGACAAATGTATAGCACCATTGTAGTACAGGACAATTTCACTGCCCTAGAAATTGTCTGTGTGCTGTGTATTCATCCTCTTCTCCTCCTCTAACAGTTAGCAACTACTGATATTTCTACTGTCTCTATAGTTTTCCTTTTCCAGAATGTCACATAAGTTACAATCATGTAGTATTTGTCCTTTTCAGATTAGCTTCTTTGGTAATATGAATTTACAGTTCCCTCATGTCTTTTCATCATTTGATAGTAATTATTTAAGCTGAATTAATTCTATTGTTTGAATGTAACAGTTTGTTTATCCATTCCAATGTTGAAGGGCATCTTGGTTACCTCCCAGTTTTGGCAGTTATGAATAGAGGTGCAATAAACATCTATGTGCAAGTTTTTATGTGGATACAAGTTTTAAATGCAGTCAGGTAAATACCCAGGAGCATAATTGTTGGATCACATACTATGTTTAGTCTTGTAAGAAATTATCAGAGTGTCTTCCAAAGTTTCAGTCCTGTTTTGCATTTGCTAGGGTTCCTGATTCCCCACATCTTTGCTAGTATTTGATATTATCAATGTTTTAGAATTGGACCATTTTGATACATGTGCACTGGTACCTCCTTGTTTTAATTAGCAATTCCGAGTCACATATGACATTGAGCATATATCCATAAACTTATTTGGCATCTACATATTTTTTGCAGTGAGGTATCTATGCAAACATTATGTCTATTTTTAAAATTGAGTGTTCTTTTTCTTGTTGATGGGTTTCAGGAGTTCTTTTCAAATCTTGTATAATAGTCCTTTATCGATTCTGCAAGTACCTTCTCCCAGTTTGTGGTTTCTCTTTTTATTCTGTTAAAAGCATTTTCTGCAGAATATAAGTTTTTAATTTCAATAAATTCAGCTTATTGAGGCTGGCACTGTGGCACAGAAGGTTAAAGCCCTGGTCTGAAGCACCAGCATCCCATATGGACGACAGTTCTAGTGCCAGCTGCTCTTCTTCCAATCTAGTTCTCTGCTATGGCCTGGGATAGTAGAAGAAGATGGCCCAAGTCCTTGGGCCCCTGCACCTGCATGGGCAGAAGAAGCTCCCGGCTCCTGGCTTCGGATAGGTACAGCCCTGACCATTGCAGCCATCTGGGGAGTGAACCAGCATATGGAAGACCTCTCTCTCTCTGTGTCTCTGCCTCTCTCTGTAACTCTGTCTTTCAAATAAATAACATAAATCTTTAAAAAAATAAATAAATAAATTCAGCGTTTCAATTACTCTTTCATTGGTTGTATCTAAAAAGTCATTGCCATATCTGTGGTCATCTAGATTTTCTTGTATGTTTTCCTTTAGGATTTTACAAAAACTTTGCATTTTACATTTAAATCTGACCTACTCTGAGTTAACTTTTGTAAAGAATGTAAGGTCTGTGTCTAGATTCATTTTTTATATGGATATCCAGAATTTCACCATTATTTGTTGAGAAGACCATTTTTTTCCTCCATTAATTTTGCTTCTTTGTTAAGTTTACATTTTGTGCTCGAAGATAAAATTCTTTACTTCTTGCAGTACAAAACTATTAACAGACCCCTTTTCATCATTTTCATCAAGCCCTAATAGGTGACATGTGAAGTGACCAGTTGAGGGCAAGTGTCACGGGTGGTGAAAGAATTCACCAGAGCAACCAGATAGAGTAAACAGAATTAGATTTGTTAAATACATTGCAATGGAGCAGCGGGCAGCAGGACAGCTAGCTGATGACTGACACAACACCAAGTCTAATCTGGGAGATACAGATCTGAAGCAGATTGTCACTGGCTAGGGGCTTCTCCACCACAGGTGGTTTTCTTACCGCTGGGGAGTTTCAGCTGTGATTTCCTCACTCATTGTCAGGTACCCAGGTGACCTCTGCAATCAGTACATTCTCTACTCAAAACTTCTGCTAACTCCTGGATATGCCTTGAGAGTTGAGCATAGAAGACAGATTTTAGCAAAGATAACTAAAGAGAGTGCTAATGTATCTGATTCAGGTCAGATTTTCTCTTCTTCAGTAGTTGAGGTTTGTGGATCTACAAATAGAATCTTACATCCATTAGAGGATCTGAAAGCTTTGCAAGGTACATTTGGCAGCTACTTGCTACAGATGCTTCCTGCTAGAACAAAGGTGGGCATGGCATGGTCAATGAGACTGCTCTCAGAGTTAGGACTGTGTGTGAGCCCTGGTTCTGCTACTTCCTGGAGGACCTCCCACAAGTCATCAGGATTCTCTAGCCCTCAGCTTCTCATTTTGTAAAGATGGACTAATTTCTCTCCAGGGAGCCTTAGAGCTCAGTAGGTCCACTTAGGCATTTTATGTATTTACACAGCAAGCTTTGTGGGGCAAATGAAACCTTCCCTCACCAATGTTAGAAACCTGTTGTAGCCGGCGCCGTGGCTCAACAGGCTAATCCTCCGCCTAGTGGCGCCAGCACACCGGGTTCTAGTCCTGGGCGGGGCGCTGGATTCTGTCCCCGCTGCCCCTCTTCCAGTCCAGCTCTCTGCTGTGGCCCAGGAGTGCAGTGGAGGATGTCCCAAGTGCTTGGGCCCTGCACCCCATGGGAGACCAGGAGAAGCACCTGGCTCCTGCCATCGGATCAGCGTGGTGCACCAGCCGCTGCGCGCCGGCCGTGCAGGCCATTGGAGGGTGAACCAACAGTAAAAGGAAGACCTTTCTCTCTCTGTCTCTCTCTCTCTCACTGTCCACTCTGCCTGTCGACAAAAGAAAGACAGAGTTACAGAGAGAGAGGTTTTCCATTCTGCTAGTTCACTGTTCACTCCCCAAATGACTATAATCACCTCCAGGTCTCCCACACAGGTGCAGGGGCCCAAGGACTTGGGCCATCTTCCACTGCTATCCCAGGCCATAGCAGAGAGCTGGATCGGAAGAGGAGCAGCTGGGACAAGAAACAGACCCCATATGGGATGCTGGAGCTGCAGGCTAGGGCTTTAACCCACTGCACCACATCGCTGGCCACTACAACAGGTTTTTTTTTTTTTTTTTTACAGGCAGAGTGAGACACAGGTCTTCTTTGCCGTTGGTTCACCCTCCAATGGCCTGCATGGCCGGCGCGCAGCGGCTGGTGCACCACGCTGATCCGATGGCAGGAGCCAGGTGCTTCTCCTGGTCTCCCATGGGGTGCAGGGCCCAAGCACTTGGGACATCCTCCACTGCACTCCCGGGCCACAGCAGAGAGCTGGCCTAGAAGAGGGGCAACGGGGACAGAATCCGGCGCCGCAAGGCGGAGGATTAGCCTATTGAGCCGTGGCGCTGGCCTCTGTCTTTCAAATAAATAAATTATATTTTTAAAAAAAGAAAGAAGTCTATTGTAAAAATAGAATTTTCAGTGTCTGTGACACTGAAAAAATTTTGTTTTGACATAGGCTGATAAGAAAATAGATTTTCATACTTAATGAATGAGGGTCAGGGAAAATGTTAACATAAGTTATGAGCTGACATAGTCTTTTTTCTCTGAATGTATAAAAGGTAGGCGTTCCCTCCCTAATATGCACAGGAAGATGTGACTAAGATGTCTGATTTGAGAAGTGAGGTGGGAGTTCGAGTAAGTAAGAGAGAGGAAAGCAAGCACACAGGTGTGTGTGTGAGAGAGAGGTTTTGCTTTTAGGAAACTGCGGAGAAAGGCATCTACTTGATCCTGTGTGAACTGGGGCTCCCTTGATCCTCAGCCTTGTGGTGTGCAGGGTACTGGGTCTTTCTCAGCATCCAAGAAGGTACACAAGTGCCTGTGTCTCCTCTAACGCTGTCCTTCTCTGTCTCTGCAAAGAGGACAATATTGCTTAGAACAAGACTCTGCTGTGAGTAGGCCTGACCTGGCTTTTAATATACAAGAGAGCATTCGAGAGTGTAGTGCACACTCCCTTCAACCAAGCCCATCTTCCTTCTCAGTTATATTGTTGAGAACTTACAAAGCTTGTTATGGAAGTGAAAAGATGAATGGTAACTCTCTATATTCCTTTCCTACTTTACCAATGAATGCTTTTTGGATGAATAGGGGAAAATTTTACAGAATAAGAGCAAGAGAGGAAAGCATATGGGTTTATTTAAGAGCTAATCGTCTTCACACAGCAGTGCCTTGTAGATTCACTCCCCTCAACACCTCTGCCACGCCTCTCTTTTTCTCCTGACTCAGTCAGCCTTTGGGATACATTGCATTCCTTTTTTAATCTAGCAAGAAAAACTGTTGAGCACTGGGATGGAGACATGGTCATTGTTTTACAATCCACAGAACAGTAAGAGACAGAGAAACTACAAAATTTTATGTGTCCAAGTTCTATCATCCATCCACTCATTTAATAAAATAAAATTCTGACATTGAAGTTTCTGGCACATATACAGATATTTTTATAGGTTACATTTTAAAGAGCAGGTTACCTCACCCTTAACTGTAGTCATTCAGTCTGATGTGGACAAAAGGGCTCACTTTGGTTGAATCCCACCTGTGAGATTCTACCATACTAAAGTATATTTATCCCATGAGAGAGATTTTCAATGCTATTTTTAATTAGTGTTATGGAGACAGAAACCAAAATGTGTCATTATTTTCTATAATTGTAATTATAGAATGAGCTTTTTGGGATCTCTGAAATAATATCTACCAGTAACCATGAATTACATATTTCAGCTTTTTAAAAAAAGATTTATTTATTTGAAAGGCAGAGTTACAAAGAGGGAGAGGTAGAAAGAGAGAGAGATCTTTCCTCTGCTGGTTCATTTCCCAGATGGCCGTGACGGCCGGAGCTATGCTGATCCGAAGCCAGGAGCTAGAAGCTTCTCCCGGGTCTCTCAGGTGCAAGAGCCCAAGGACCTGGGCCATTTTCTACTGCTTTCCCAAGCCAAAGCAGAGAGCTGGACTGGAAGTGGAGCAGCTGACTCTAGATCTGGCACCCATAAAGGACACTGGTGCTGCAGGCAACGGCTTTACCCACTATGCCATAGTGCTGGTCCAAAATTAGGCTTTTTTTTTTTTTTAAGATTTATTTATTCTTTGAAAGGCAGAGTGACAGAAAGAAGAGAGGCAGGGGCAGGAGGTGGATATTACATTCATTTGTTCATTCTTCAAATGCCCACAACAACCAGGGCTAGGCCAGGCTGAAGCCAGGGCCAGGAACTCCATACAGGTCTTCCACAAGGGTGACAGTGACAGGAACCTGAGTACTTGGGCCGTCTTCTGCTGCCTTCGCAGGCACATTGGCAGGAAGTCGGATTGGAAGCTGCAGTAGGCAGTACTCAAATGTGCACCCCTGACATGGCTTGTAGACATCATAAGCATCAGTTTAACCACCGTGCACAACACCCATTGCCCAAAATTTGTTTTAAAAGTTAGCCAGTAGTGTGTCAAGTATAAAAACAGATTAATTCATCTCATATAGATTTGAAGTTCTTAAGAATTCCGTATCTTTAAATTGTACTTCTAAGTTAGTAAAGAGCAGTGGTTTTTAACGAACTCACTAATGTATTTGTTTTGACATTTTATGACAACATTATGTTTAAATATAATATCCTGTTCTAGAATTCTAAAGGCAAGAAACAATGTATTAAGATAGAGATATCTGTTTTTCTTGCTATTTTTCATCTTTAATGGATAAACATTAATAGGACTTTTATTACAATTGTTTATGCTTCACTGAGTTTCCCGAATGAGTGTGAATCTTTGTAGCAGGAACACATCCCTTTTTGTAGCAGAAACACATCCCTCTTACACAGCTGTTTGCAAGGCACACTTCAAACAAGTTGATTGTGCATTTAATGTTTACAGTTCTTTATGTCTTATTTCTTCAACAATGTTTATTATTTGCCCTTTAAAGAAGGGCACACCTCATTCTTGAAAACCTATGTAAGCAAACACTTATAGCCCAACACTTCTAGTAATTCCTCCCATTCCTGAGATATTTAAATACTTTGTCACCATCGACACCAACATGTCAGTGACAATAAGAATACTGATGGATCATTAAGTCTAAACTTGATGCTAGGGACTATCATGCTAGTAAGACACTTCCAAGGTCATCCCATGAGGATGAGACCACGTCAGGATAAAAATCTGATTTATAGTCTAAAGTTGGACCTCTTTGCAGTGCTGAAGCTATAGAATAAATACTAGTTCAATATTTCAGTTTAATTACATGTCGATTAAAAAGATTTTATTAAACATCTTATGTACGTCTCCCAAATTAACTTTTTTTAGAAAAAGATTGATTTATTTATGTGAAAATCAGAGTTATGTTGGGGGAGGGGAGATAAGGAGGAAGAAGAGAAGGAGGAGAAGGAGAGAGAGAGAGAGAGAGAGAAACTTCCATCAATGGATTCACTCCCCAAATGGCCACAATAGCTAAGGTTGAGCCAGGCTGAAGTGAGGAGCTTCTTCCGGGTCTCCCATGTGGGTGTCAGGGCCCCAAACACTTGAGCCGTCTTCCAGTGCTTTTCCCAGGCCATTAGCCTGGAGCTGGATCAGAAGGGGAGCAGACAGGTCACAGACTGGTGTGCTTATGGGACACCAGCTTCACTTGTTGTGTTACATCATCAGCCCTCTAATTTGCCTGTTTAATGAATTGTTGGAAAATATGAGTTCACCAGGATTATTTCAAACAAGACACAATTTTTTCCAATATTTTAATTGAAATCCATGAGAAAGAACTTTATTTTTGTGTGAATGGTATAAAGTGAGAGAAATGCATTTGCAAATCCCATGCTTTTTTTTTTCTGTAAAGATTTATTTTATTTGTTTGAAAGGCAGCGTTACAGAAAGAAAGGGGGAAACCGAGAGGGAGACAAAGAGACAGATCTTCTACCCACTGGTTCATTCCCAAAATGGCCACAACAGCCAGGGCTGGGCCAGGCAGAAGTCAGGAGCCAGGAGCTTCATCCGGGTCTCCCATACAGGTACTGAGGCCCAAGAACCTTGACTGTCATCCACTGGTTTTCAGGAGCATTAGCAGGGAGGTGGATTGGAAGCGGAGCAGCGGGGACTCGAACCAACATCTATATTGGAATGCCAGTGCCACAGGTGGCAGGTTTACCAGCTAGGCCACAGCAGCAGCCCCAAGAAGACACTCTTTAATTTAATGATTAAATGAAAAATAACACTTAGCTTTCTTTTAAATTTATTTATCTATTTATTTATTTAGTATTTGAAAAATAGAGATAGATGGAAACAGAGATACTCCATCCATTGGTTCATTCTATTGGTTCGCTCTCCAGTATGTTCAAGAACCAGGGCTGGGCCAGGCTAACGTCAAGACCCCAGAACTCAGTCCAGTCTCCCACTGGTGGCAGAAACCTAGATACTTGAGCCATCATCTGCTGCCTCCCAGGGTGCACATTAACAGGTATCTGGATTTGAAGTGGAGCTGGAACTTGAGTCCAAAAACTCTGATAGGAGACAGAGGCATCCTTAGCAGCATCTTAACTACTGTGTCCAAATACCTACATCACATATTGCTTCTTGAGGGGCTTTGTGTGATGAGTCCATCCTGAGAGAGGTCCATCCAAATTCTGGGTGGCTCAAAATCACTTGTGAGGTAAGATTCACACAGCAGTGATAAATATCTTAAATGATAATGTATGATGTATTTGCCTGCACACGTGTGGGGGCAGTATAAATGTGTGACTACATATGAGGGTGCATGCAAGTTAGTGTGGGAAGAGTGTTTGATCTTATTGTATTTTTGTGTCACTGTATCACACATTTATTATTTCCACTGAGTTAGTCAAGATTTCAAGCCCACTTTCAGGAAAATATCCCCATATGCAACCCTCTCCTCATCCACTCCCCCTGTATACCAGTCCTTGCCCTGGGAAAATATTGGAGTTGATAGCAAATTTCAGTTTGTGTCTAGTGTGTCTAGTTTAAAACAGGTCCACATTTTAATGTGAACAGCAGTGGAAAATGGCACTTTAGACAATTATCAGAGAATCCAACCAATCAGTGTCTTCCTTCCCAACATCTGTCTTGAGAAACATTATTTGAGAGAGATGGCTTAAAACACAAGTCAACTTCCTCTTCCTGGGACAATGCTGCTATGGAATAAACCATTGTCCTTGAATAAGAGCTATTGCTTCCTTTGCCTCCAAGGATGGTCTTGTGCCCTTTGCTGGGATAGCAAAGTGTCACTGCTCTTTGCAAAAGCAGAGCCCCCAACACATTCCATTTCTTTCCTCTCCTAATACAGGACTGTAGGCTTAATTCTTACTATGCTATGGAAAATTCCATGCTTTAACAACAGAATCCTTACAAGGAAGAAAACTCAAGATTGTTGCCAGTAACTCATCTGCTCTCAGTTGATATGTGTTTTCACTAACTGCTAAAGCCTCATTTGCAATGTAAACTTCCTGACACTTCAAATTCACTTGTAGTTTATTCCTTTACTCTATGCTTCTATTAAATATTTTGTCAGTCATAGCAACAATTTCCAGTTTGCCTTTTAAATAAGTAAAGTCACTTGGAAGGACCATCTGAGATTACATTCACCAGTATGCCCTGGAGTCTTTTTCATCTGTGGGTAGAGGGTAGGATAACTTGCCTGGTCTGTTAGGCTAGGTGTAACAGGATGCTGTGAGGTTAAGCGCCTGAGTTCTGAAAGCTTTGTGTCTTTCTATGTGGTGTTGAACAAGCTAAGCTTTCTAAACCTGCAGTCTAACATATGTATTTTGAAATCATAATGGTGTCTTGTACAACATTTAGCTAGTGTTTGGTACAGAGTAAGTGATCCAAAAGCATTATTCTTACTAAATGCTCAACAAAAGCCATTCTGTCTTATTTTCATTGTGTTCAGAATGTATTGTATGGGTTACATCAAGTAGACTCTTTTAATGTTCCCATTGGTGATATGTGCAATTATCTGTGAGGAAATTGTTTGGTCTGGATTTACATATTAACTAACAAGGCAACATTTTCTTTTTTTTTTTCTTTTAAAGATTTCTTATTTATTTGAAAGTTGGAGTTACCCAGAGCGAGAGAGAAAGGCAGAGAGAAAGAGAGGTCTTCCATCTGCTGGTTCACTCCCCAGTTGGCTGAAAGGGCCAGAGCTGTGCCGATCCGAAGCCAGGAGCCAGGAGCTTCTTCCCGGTCTCTCATGCAGTGCAAGGGCCCAAGGACTTGAGCCGTCTTCTACTGCTTTCCCAGGCCATAGCAGAGAGCTGGATTGGAAATGGAGCAGTCGGGACTTGAACACACCCATACGGGATACTGGCACTTCTGGCAGCAGCTTTACCTGCTATGTCACAGCGCCAGCCCTACAAGGCAACCTTTTCATTAGGAGACACGCTGTCTCATTTTAAACCATCCTCAGAAGATTCTAATTACTATGGTATGGCCTTAAGTTATCGCACTTGAAGAATGGGTTGAACTCATCAAATTCCCCTAATAACATGACATTATGCTAATATAGTTAACAAGTTCTTTTATATTTTCAATACCTGAAAATGTGACTACTAAAGCTGCATCACTAGAGAAAATTATGATTTCTTTTAAACTCCAGACTGCTAATTATTCTTTCAGCTGTGAAAAACCTTTTTTTTTTTGCAAAATACAAATCACTTCCTATAATACAGCATCATAAGCATACGAAGATTTTTTAGAAAATGCATTTCAGCCAGATTTTCCAGCACCTCTACTGGGTGGGTCTCCTCAGCATCTCTTACTTTAGGTCTTCTTAAGTAGTTATTCCCAGGCCAAGTATTTCAGCATATTATTTTTTTTATTGTGCATGAACTTTATTGCTTTTTTCTTTTTTAAAAAAATGTTATTAAATTATACAAATTTCATGTATTTCAAATATATAGATCTAGGAATATAGTAATACTTCCCACCCCAACCTCCCTCCTGCCCATGCTCCAACCCTTCTTTCTCCTCCTGCTCCCATTCCCACTCTTAATTTTTACAAAGACCTATTTTCAGTTTACTTAATGATCATAAAGTTAACCCTACACTAAATAAAAGAGTTCAACAAATAGTATGAAGAAGAAAACACTGCTCCTCAAAGGAAGAGACAAGGTCTGTAAACAATCATCAAATGTCAGGTTGGCCCTGTCACTCCAATATATGTGTTCATCTAGTTGTAAAACACAGG
The DNA here is from genome assembly GCA_949820135.1 of Sylvilagus floridanus. Taxonomy (NCBI): domain Eukaryota; kingdom Metazoa; phylum Chordata; class Mammalia; order Lagomorpha; family Leporidae; genus Sylvilagus; species Sylvilagus floridanus. The sequence goes on along the minus strand of OX463226.1, from coordinate 56,624,471 downwards.
ATTCCACTTTTGTTTTTTTGCAGCTGAGTAGTACTACATAGTGTATGTATCATAATTTCTTTATCCAGTCAACAGTTGATGGACAATTTGACATCCTGCCTTTCTGTAAAGAACAATGAAGGATCTGAAATTCTATACTACTTGAGAGATAACAAGTTAGCTTGCCATGTTTTCATGGTTATTAGTAGAGGAAATGAGGTTCCCAGGTCAAAGAGTGAACAAAGCAACAGAATAAACATCAGTTCTCATTGTACCCAGATCCCATGGGGATGACAGGGTTGAATTCAAATGATTATGCAATGAGTTACATTACAAGAGAGCAGTCTTGAGCATACAGAGTCCAAATCTCTTATAAAGATCAGCGAGTGTGCCAACTCTTTGTTTAAGAAGACAGCACTACAAAGTGAGGGATCTAAGAAAACTCAAGAAACTCCACAACCACAAAACAACCCGATTAAGAGATGGGCCAAGGACCTCAATAGACATTTTTCAAAAGAGGAAATCCAAAGGGTCAACAGACACATGAAAAAAAATGTTCAAGATCACTAGCAGTCAGGGAAATGCAAATCAAAACCACAATGAGGTTTCACCTCACCCTGGTTAGAATGGCTCACATTCAGAAATCTACCAACAATAGATGCTGGAGAGGATGTGGGGAAAAAGGGACACTAACCCACTGTTGGTGAGAATGCAAGCTGGTAAAGCCACTATAGAAGGCAGTCTGGAGATTCCTCAGAAACCTGAATATAACACTGCCTTCAACCCAGCCATTCCACTCCTTGGAGTTTACCCAAAGGAAGTCAAATTGACAAACAAAAAAGCCATCTGCACATTAATGTTTATTGCAGCTCAATTCACAGTAGCTAAGACCTGGAACCAACCCAAATGCCCATCAACAGTAGACTGCATAAAGAAATTATGGGACATGTACTCTATAGAATACTATACAGCAGTCAAAAACAATGAAACCCTGTCATTTTCAACAAAATGGAGGAATCTGGAAAACATCATGCTGAGTGAATTAAGCCAGTCCCAAAGAGACAAATATCATATGTTCTCCCTGATTGGCGACAACTAACTGAGCACCAAAGGGGAAACCTGTTGAAGTGAAATGGACACTATGAGAAACAGTGACTTGATCAGCTCTTGTCCTGACTGTTGATATACAATGTAATACTTTATCCACTTTAGTATTTTTTTGTTCTAGTACTATTGGTTGAACTCTGAAATTAACACACAATTATTCTTAGGTGTTTAAATTTTAACTGAAAAGTGATCCCTGTTAGGAATCTGGAAAACATTATGCTGAGTGAAATAAGCCAAAGGGACAAATATCATATGTTCTCCCTGATCGGTGACAACTAACCGAGCACCAAACAGGAAACCTGTTAAAGTGAAATGAACACTATGAGAAATGGTACTTGATCAGCCCTTGCCCTGACTGTTGATGAACAACTTAATACGTGATCCCTCTTAGTATTTTTGTTTGTTCTACTTAATACTTTTGGTTGAATACTGTAATCAATACACAGTTATTCTTTTTTTTTTTAATTTTTGACAGGCAGAGTGGACAGTGAGAGAGAGAGACAGAGAGAAAGGTCTTCCTTTGCCGTTGGTTCACCCTCCAACGGCCGCCGCGGACGGCGCGCTGCGGCCAGCGCACCGTGATCATCCGATGGCAGGAGCCAGGTGACAGGTGCTTTTCCTGGTCTCCCATGGGGTGCAGGGCCCAAGCACTTGGGACATCCTCCACTGCACTCCCGGGCCACAGCAGAGAGCTGCCCTGGAAGAGGGGCAACGGGGACAGAATTCGGCGCCCCAACCGGGACTAGAACCTGGTGTGCTGGCGCCGCTAGGTGGAGGATTAGCCTGTTGAACCACGGCGCCGGCCAATACACAGTTATTCTTAAGTGTTGAAACTTAACTGAAAAGTGATCGCTGTTAAATTAAGAGTGGGAATAAGAGAGGGAAGAGATGTACAATTTGGGACATGCTCAAGCTGACTTGCCCCAAACAATAGAGTTAGAAACATACCAGGGGATTCCAATTCAATCCCATCAAGGTGGCATGTACCAATGCCATATCACTAGTCCAAGTGATCAATTTCTGTTCACAATTGATCATAATGATAGGACTAAGAGTCAAAGGGATCACACAAACAAGACTAGTGTATGCAAATACTAACTGATAGAATCAAAAAGGGAGAGAATGATCCAACATGGGAAGCAAGATACACAGTAGACTCATAGAATGGCAGATGTCCTAAACAGCACTCTGGCCTCAGAATCAGCCCTTAAGGCATTCAGATCTGGCTCAAGAGCCCATGACAGTATTTTAGGCATGGAAAGCCAAGACACTCTGGCAACAACAACAACAAATGGCCTAAATGAAAGATCTCCACGAGATCCCAGTGGAAAGAACAGGTCATCAAAGAAGGAGGTACCTTTCTCTGAAGGGAGGAGAGAACTTCCACTTTGACTAAGACCTTGTCTAAATATGATCAGAGTCGGTGAACTCAAAGGCTTCCATAGCCTTAGCAACTCATGACAAGAGCCTAGGGTGATTACTGATGCTATAAACAAGAGTGTCAATTTGTTAAGTCAACAACAGGAGTCACTATGCACTTACTCCTCATATAGGATCTCTGTCCTTAAAGTGCTGTACATTGTGATTTAATGCAATAACTAGTACTCAAACAGTATTTTTCACTCTGTGTTTCTATATGGGTGCAAACTGTTGAAACCTTTACTTAATATATGCTAAACTGATCTTCTGTATATAAAGAGAATTGAAAATAAATCTTGATGTGAATGGAAGGGGAGAGGGAGGGAAAAAGGGGTGGGTTGCGATTGGGAGGGAAGTTATGGGGGAGGGCAAGCCATTGTAATCCATAAGCTGTACTTTGGAAATTTATATTCATTAAATAAAAGTTAAAAAAAAGAAAATTCATGCAAACCTTCTTCACTCATACTAGACAAGTGAGTCTGTATGCACATGGGGCAGTAGATAAGATATTTTATCAATACTGATCAGAACCAGGTCTTCACCCTATATTAGTGTGCCTGGATTTGCTCCATTTCCTGAGTCTACCTTCCTGCCAATGCAGAAGCTAAGCTGGGAGGCAGTGGTGATGGCTAAAGTAATTGGTTTTTTGCCACCCATTTGGAAACCTAAATTCAGTTCCCAACTCCCAACTCTTCCCTGCCCTGGCTATTGCAAGCATTTGGAGAATAAACCAATAGATGGGAGCTCTCTCTTTCTCTGAAATCAACAAATAATTTAAAATATTGGTCAAGAAATTCATACAAAATTTAACTAAATTAGACAACTATTTATAATTAATACATCAATATTTATTGTGTGGCTATCAATGGTTCTATAATATTGCTGCTTAAAACATACCCTAATGCTCCAGTCCCATCACAGTCCAATTCAATCATAATTTGTGGAGAGAGGCCAAGGTACCCATATTTAGAAGCTTTCCAGTTTATTTGAATAAGAAATCAAGTCAGGCTGACACTCATTGCAACAAAGTGAATCTAGTACCATGTAGGATCTTTTTAGAGACACTAAATAAGTAAATATCTAAGACAGAATCCACAGTAAAGGAACATGTAAATGAGGGAACCCACAATCTTTGGCAGGAGATCTCTAAACACACACATTCTTTTTGTGTGTTTTTGCTGCGAGAGCCTGTTATTTTACCAAATCAAGCCATAAAACATGATTTATTGTTTAATTTGTGTGTAGATATAACTTAAAATTTTAGAGAAAAGCAAGAACCTCTAACTTATTTCTATACTCAACCAATACTGTGTCTAAAATGTTTAAGAATTATGGTATCAAATTTGTTTAAAAATGGTTTACTAACTTAGAAAAAGCCTTTCCTTTGCAATTTCCTAACAAAATCCTGTAAGCAGAGCACATTTTGTTTTCCAAGTGACAACCATGATGGTATGTCAGTCCTGATATTTTCTTAGCACAAGTTAGCAGAGGCCATTTTTATACCTTCGTCATCCATTCATTGATATTTAGGGGAAAACAAAAGAGTTCATGCTAATCTGTTAAATTGCAACACACACCTTCCATTGTTTTCATAAAGTAATCCTGTGATGCCTTGGTACCATTGTTATAATTTTACAAGATTGTCTACAGACATTACACCCTGACTGTGTCCAATCTCATCTCATTTTTGCAAAGAGGAAATCTATCAAACTGTGAAGAAAGAATTGAAAGAAGATCTACATAAATGGAGATGGACAGATACAATCAAGGTTGTGAAGAAGTCAGTTCCCCCCAGTTGGATCAGTAGATTCAATGTAATTACAAACAAAATTCCAGCAAGTTAACTTGTGATCAAAACTTGTAAGTTCTAAATGGAAAAGAAAAGACCTAGCTCATCTCCCCCTGCCCCTACCATCCAAAAAATGAAAAAGAAATTAAACAAGTTTGGAGGTCTGGTGCAATATGGTTTAAAAACTCACCATAAAGCTACGTGATCAATACAGTGTGGTATTGGTGAAATAATTGAAAAATAGAACAATGGAACATACCAAAGACTAAGAAAGAGGCCCACACAAATATACCCCATGACATTTGACAAAAGAGCAAAGGTGGTAAGATTTTAAAATAGTGGAACAGGGGTAGAGCTTACTACTCTAGTCTAGTAGAAGACAGTTTAAAAAAAGTGGAGAGATTGCGGCGCCGGCACACCGGGTTCTAGTCCCGGTCGGGGCACCGGATTCTGTCCCGGTTGCCCCTCTTCCAGGCCAGCCCTCTGCTGTGGCCCGGGAGTGCAGTGGAGGATGGCCCAAGTGCTTGGGCCCTGCACCCCATGGGGAGACCAGGAAAAGCACCTAGCTCCTGGCTCCTGCCATCGGACGAGCGCGGTGCGCCGACCGTGGCGGCCATTGGAGGGTGAACCAACGGCAAAGGAAGACCTTTCTCTCTGTCTCTCTCACTGTCCACTCTGCCTGTCAAAAAAAAAAAAAAAAAAAAAAAAAAAGTGGAATAAAATGTCGGGGAAGAGTTAGGGAGAAAACTACAGATGAAACTGCATGCAAACTAGAGGAACACTGTGGACCTACATGGAGAGTGTGGATGTGCATAACTTGGGACCCCAACAGCCAAGAGCCTCAGGACCAGCTTTGGAGAGTGAAGTGAGACCAGACTGCAGCAGCCCAAGCCATTGGCAATAAAGCTGCTGAAGGAACCTGGTGTGAGTCTGGCTTGCAGCCCTGTGGGGTCAGTGTACCTGCCAACTAGAGGGGGGAAATGGGGGGCACCTTTCTCTCTCCCCAACCATTTGGCACCAGCATTCACCAACCAGCTGAGAGAGGGTGGGTGCCATTTTGGACATTTGCAACAGCTGCACCAGCTTATTTCTGCGCACCAAGCAACCAGCTGAGAGGAGACACCTGAGTCTGACTAGGAGAATTCATAGGGGGCTGGGTGCTCTTGACTTTTGGGAGACTTGTGTGCTGGGACTGTGAAAACACTATGGCTTGAAGGGAAGGCACAGGGTGTGTCTGGATCTCTGGGCAGTCACTCTTGGTGGCTCAGCATGCTCGGGACTCGCTGGTGGACTAGTGAGGGTCATTGCTGTGGGATCCATGCTCACACTGAGGACTGTACATATCCTTTGTGTAGTCCTTGTGGCTCCATGAATGAATAGTGCACCCATTGGGACTAGCTCCCAGGCGTTGGTCTCCTTGAAGAAGAGGTGAGAGTGAGACTACACCAACAAAGCTGATCAAACTTCCCCTCTGATAAAAAAAAAAAAAAAAAAAGAGGAGATTCATCATGCCAAGCTTGGGAGTCACCTTGGACACCCCCCTCACCCTGGAACACTGAACAGAGCTCTCTGGCTACACCCTGCACAGGCCTTTAGGTATTCACTAAGAGAGCAAACACTCCACTAAGATACAGAGACATAATCCAAAGATAAAATCCATGACAGGAAACAAACAAATAAACAAATATCTCCATAAATGCCTAAAAATAAACACAGCAATTCAAGAAACAAGAATAAGGAGAAAACATAACACCCCCAAAGGAACACAACACTTCAATAATAGAATGTGAAGATGAAAAGATTGAAGAAATGCCAGAAATGGAATTCATAAAATTGACCATAGGATTACTTAGAAGTAATCAGAAGCAATTTCATGAATTAAAGAATTCTATACATGACATGGATGAAAATTGTTCCCATGAAATAGAGATTTTAAAGAGAAATCAAAGTGAAATATTAGAAATTAAGAATTTAATAGATCAAATAAAAAATAGAGTGGAAAGCCTTAACAACAGACTTTGTGAGGCAGAAGAAAGAATATCCAAGAGACAAATCAAGAAATTTTACATTCAGACCAAAAAGAAAAAAATAAAGAAGAAGAAGAAATTTGAAAATTTAAAAACACTGTTGAAGATGTATGGGATACTATCAAATAACCCAATATACCAGTCTTAGGAGTCCTGAAAGTGTGGAAAGAGGATGGATTCAAGATCTTTTTAGTGAAATAATAACAGAAAACTTCCCAATTTGGAAAAGGAAAAGGGATGACCAAGCACAGGAAGCACATAGAACTTCTAATAGACATGACTAGAAAAAATCTTCACCACAACACAGTGTAGTCAAACTTCCCATAGTAAAACATAATGAAAAGATTCTATAATGTGCAGGAGAAAAAGGCCAGGTTACTTTCAGATGATCTCAAGTTAGACTCACAGCTGACTTCTCATCAGAAACCCTATGGATTGAGACCAGCGCTATGGCACAGAGGGTTAAAGCCCTGGCCTGCAGTGCTGGCATCCCATATGGGTATCGATTAGAGTTATGGCTGCTCCACTTTCAGCCCAGCTCCCTGTTATGTCTGGGAAAGCAGGAGAAGATGGCCCAAATCCTTGGGACCCTGCACCCACATGAGAGACCTGGAAGAAACTCCTGGCTCCTGACTTCAGATCAGATCAGCTCTGGTCTTTGCAGTCATTTGAGGGAGTAAATCAGTGGATGGAAGACCCCTCTCTCTTTCTGGCTCTACCTCTCTCTGTAGCTCTGTCTTTCAAATAAATCAAATAAATCTTAAGAAAAAAAATAAGCAAAGAAACCCTACAAGCTAGAAGAGAATTGCAAGATGTATACCAAGTCTCGGCTGGCGCCGTGCCTCAATAGGCTAATCCTCCGCCTTGTGGCACCAGCACACCGGGTTCTAGTCCTGGTCAGGGCACCGGATTCTGTCCCGGTTGCCCCTCTTCCAGGCCAGCTCTCTGCTGTGGCCTGGGAGTGCAGTGGAGGATGGCCCGAGTGCTTGGGCCCTGCACCCCATGGGAGACCAGGAGAAGCACCTGGCTCCTGCCATCGGATCAGCGCGGTGCACCGGCTGCGGTGGCCATTGGAGAGTGAACCAACAGCAAAAGGAAGACCTTTCTCTCTGTCTCTCTCTCTCTCACTGTCCACTTTGCCTGTCAAAAAAAAAAAAAATTTCCAAGTCTCAAGAGAAAAAAGAGTCAATCCAGAAAACTATACCCTGCAAAGTTCTCATTTATGAATGAAGGTGAAATAAATATCTTCCATAATAAACAGAAATCAAGAACTTTTCAGCACTCGTCCAGCCTTACAAAAGATGTGCTACACCACAAACACAGAAACATATGCACCAACAAAGATACACACAGACTGAAAGTGAAAAGATGGAAAAAGATATTCCATGCTAACAGAAACCAGAAAAGAGCTGGTGTAGCCATGTTAATACCAGACAAAACAGACTTCAACACAAAAACTATTAAAAGAGACCAAAAAAGGCTCTATGTAATGATATAGGGATCAATTCAACAGGAAGATGTGACTATAATAAATATACATGCACCCGATTATGGCCACCTGGCTATTTAAAAGAAACGCTAATGGATCTAAAGGGATACATAGACTCCAATACAATAGTAATGGGGGAATTCGATACCACACTTTCAACAATGGACAGATCAACCAGACAGAAAACCAACAAGGAAACAACAGAGTTAATTGACACTAAAGACTAAATGGACCTAATGGATAGACCACATGTTAAGCCATAAAGCAAGTCTCAGCAAATTCAAAAAAATCGAAATCACACCATGCATCTTCTCTGAGCACAACGCAAAAAAGCTGGAAATCAACAACTCAAGAATCTCTAGGACATGTGCAAACACATGGAGACTGAACAACATGCTCCTGAATGAACAGTGGGGCATACAAGAAACCAAAAGAGAAACCAAAAAAATTTCTGGAATTAAATGAAGACAATACAAGATATCAAAACTAACGGGATATGGCAGAAGCAGTGTTAAGAAGAAGGTTTATAGAAATTAATGCCGACATCAAAAAAATGGAAAGGCACCAAATAAATGATCTATCAATGCATCTCAAGGACCTAGAAAAATATCAGCAAACCAAACCCAAAACTAGTAGGAAAAAAAAGAATTAAAATTAGAGACGAAATAAACAAAACTGAAACAAAAAACAGTACAAAAGATCAGCAAAATGAAGAGCTGTTATTTTTTGAAAAAAAAAAAAGCAAAATTGACACACCATTGGATCAACTAACAAAAAAAAAAGGGGAGGGGGGAAGAAGACCCAAATCAATAAAAATAGAGATAAAAAGGGAAATATAACAAATACCACAGAAATACAAATAATCATCAGAAATTACTACAATGAGCTGTATGCCACCAAATTGTGAAACCAAAAGAAATGGATAGATTCCTGGACACATACAATCTACATAAATCAGTACCCTAATGCTTTCCTGACTAGGACTTTTCTGTCACTATTAATGAATGGTAAAATTAATCATTTTATTTGGACACCTTATTGTTTTTCCTCTTTTCACAGTTTCAATTTTTAGTAACCATATTGGTCTTTTCTGTATTGGTGTCATATTTTTTGCTATTTTAATAAATACAGGTTAATATAATTTAAAAAAGACTTTAGCAATGCAAGCTCACTGAATTTTATTTAAGATTGTATACTGAGTGGTTCTTGAAATGATTACATGTAATGTAATGATTACAGGTAATATTTAATTTTTGTCAGATTTCTTAAGAAACATTTTACCAGGTGTAATTATTTTGCATCTTTCTGTCAACTTTGTTTTCAATCCACCAGACTTACTTCCTCTCTTTTTGCACTGTATTTCTTTTCATCACAGGTTTTTGAAGAACAGTCAATCAACTGCTGAAGGAATAGACTGATCTCCATCAAGTTACTCATTAATTGGGACTGGCATTGTGGCATAATGGTTAAGGCTGCCAACTGAGATGCCAACATCCCATCTGGGTCCCAGCTCGAGTCCCAGATACTCCCCTTCTGATTCAGCTCCCTACTAATACACATGGGAAAGCAGCAGAAGATGGCTCAAATACTTAGGCCCCTGTACTCATGTGGGTGTCCTGGAAGAAGCTCCTGGCTCCTGCCTTAAGACTGGCCCAGCTCCAGCCTTTGTTGCATTTGGGGACTGAGCCAGCGGATGGAAAGTTTTTCTGTCTCTCCCTCTCTCTTTCTCTGTAAATCTTTCAAATAAATAAATAAATAAATCCTTTAAAAAATATGTTACTCATTAATTTAAAAATCTTATTTTATTCTACTGAGAGGTCCAAAAATTAAACACTGGTGCTAGTTACTGTGCCATCAAGTTGAACAGAAGTTTGCACTCATTATAAGCCACTGATCAATACAATGCCACAGGTCAATTGCTATGAAGCAGAGGTCTGTGCCCTACACCATAGCAGTCTCACTGGGAATGGTTAACTCTCTGCATCTTAGGAAAGCAAGCTCTTATGCACTGCCTCTCATCCTCTCAGCTCATCTTTCACTCCAGCTATTTCCATGGCAACCAGCTTCATGTAAGTATAACCTGATAACATCTTATATTTCTCATTTTCTGCACCAGGGTTTCTCCGACTTAATACAACCAGGAAAAACAGGATGTTAACATCCCAGGAGGCAGCCAATGACCAACGGAGAGCAAGAGTTGATGCATAAATACTCCCCTCTTCCTTCCCACAGGCAATAATTCTGTGTTTCCTGTGCATATTTACAAATGGTTCTGGTAGCACCCAGGGAGCCGCTGGAAGGAAACAACACAGTAATTAGCTCTTAAGCTAACTATTTTCCCCTCACTGTTTCCAGTCCTCCTTCATAGTCCTTAGGATTATTTCCCAAGCAAGTTACTGTCTGCAAGCTCTATCTCAGGCTCTGCTTTCCTGGAGAAGGCCACACTAAGACAGTGATGTTAGACCTGGGCTTGGAAAGTTGAGTCTTAAGTTCTCCAAGTGGAGACAAAGAAAAGAGCATCACAGGCAAAGGGGAAAGAATGAATGAAGGCAACGAGGCATGATGTGTACAAGATGGGTTTGGGGATCAGCAGGACACTGTTGCGGCTGAAACATGGGGGATACAGAAAGCATGAGGAGGAGAAAATGACGGGAGGGAAGGTTTGTTGATTGAGAAATTCCTCTCAGAGATATACTGAACTGAGTGCACTGAAGGCATTATCACCCGAAGTGATTTTTGCTGTTTGTTTTTCATCTCAAGTTTCCACATTGTTTTTCATCTCTGGGAAAACAGTATCCCCTGGACTGGAGGGTAACTTTGAGCCATAAAATTCAGACAAAATTGAATGCATGTATGCAAGTTCAGATCCTAGAAAATAAAATTGCTTGTAGTATGTGTAACATCTGTAAGTGAATAAAATAACTTTAAACTCATCTCATTTGACCAAAAGAGGGGGATCCTGAAAATTTCCAAGGAAGTAAGAAAATGGCAATGAATTGTGTGATATCCATTATTAACATTATAAAAAATTTGCAGTGCATTTTTATTGTTTTATTATTATGAATAACAGTTTTTTAAGTGGAAAAAAAAGAGCAAAGGCATTTCAATGGAGAACAGATAGTCTGCTCTATAAGTGGTTTTAGAACCCCTGGATCCATATGCAGAAATATGAATCTGGACATAGACTTTATGTACTTTATAAAAATCAAGTCAATATGGATCATAGGCCTAGATGAAAAGCACAAAACTGTAAAACTCTTAGATGATAACATAGCAAAATATTTAGGAGACTTTGGTTTTGGTGATGATATATTAGAAACAACACCAAAAGCATGATCCATGAAAAAAATAAGATTTTATTAATATTAATTAAAATTGGTAAAGGCACTGAGATATACAAAAAAACACTTAAAATTCAAACATAAAACAATTGATTTAGAAATTAATTAGAGACCCTAACAGATATTTTACCAAAGAAGATATTGGCATCACATGTCAACAGGGATCTGCACATTTAAGCAGCAAGACACCAGTACACACTCCAGAACTCCAAAGATCTGAAGCACCGACAGCAGCAAATGCTGGGGAGGATGTGGGAAATAGGGATTCCTATTCATTTTCAATCCAAGTACAAAGTGGTACAGCCACTTTTGAAGACAGTTTAGAAACTTGTTTGAAAAAAAAAAAAACAACACATATTCTAACCATGTCATTCAGCAGTGGCACTCCATGGCATTTGCCTAAAGGAGCTGAAAATTTATGTTCATAGAAAAATCTGCACACAGATGTTTATAGTAATTTTATTCATAAGTTTCCAAACTTATAAGCAACCAAGATGTTCTTCAATAAATGAATAGATCAGTCAAGTGGATAATAGAATATAATGCAGTAAATATAAATAAGCTAGAAATACATGAGAAGACATTGGGAAAACTTAAACTCTTATTGTTAAACAAAAAATACCAATATGAAGACTACAGACTGTAGGATTCCGAGTATATGAAATTTTGGAAAAGACAAAACTATGGAGATAATTAAAAAGATCCAGGGTTTCCAGGATCTCTGGGGGGAAGAGGGGATAGAGGAGGAACACAGAAAGAGGGCCTCGAGGGAAGTCAATGTATTCTATAAGATACCAGAATGGTAGATGTCTGTCATTATGCATTTTGCATAACTCTTACAATGTATAAGGCCAACAATGAACCCTGAACAATGAACTTTCTTGTATTTACATGACTCATCAGTTGTAACAGTGTACCAGGATATTTCAGTAGCAGAAAAAAATTCCTGCAAGATCCATCTGCTCATTTCAGAGGCAAGGCCCCTGAAAGCTAGACCTGTAGAGTAACCTGTTCCCTTGTCCTTTTGGTGACACAGACATGACTCTTCTTCTGACTGCCACCTAGCTGATGTCATTTAGTGTACCCCGGGCTTCCTCCATGACTGTTTATTTATTCCTCATGGATGCAGAAAACAGGCATAAGGTAAGCAACATATTAGTATTCCCAACTCTAAAAGGAAGAACCAAAAACTGTTATTGCAATGAACCAAGACATAATTAATGACAACAATTGTAAGCCCCTGCCACAGAGTCCAAGAGACAAACTGAGAGAAATGGCTGCTTAAATACCTACACTTTAACTCAGCTCCCTCCATATGAATTTCAGATTTACCTACTAAAACTAACATAATCATAGATCCTTAATGTGGAGCATTTTTACTGAAAGGAATTGCAAAAGAGAATGTTGAATACATTTATAGTGACTGTTTGGTGCTCTGGTAGTGAGGAGATCCAAATCCAGGAAGTACAGCCATGCCTTCTATTAACACCTTCATGCCTCAGTATTTTTTGTTTTGTTTTGTTTTGTTTTGTTTTGAGACTAGAAGCAGAAGGAAACACCAAGCATGACTGCATATCAAAGGAAGAAATTTCCATAAATCTCCAGCTCCACACAACGGTGAATGCTCCTCTCCTTTCTGAGCTGAATCCGAGTCTGACATGGCAGCTGGCAAAGGGAAAGTTGTAACATTAGGTTTGTTCTGCCTAGGTGAGAAATTGCATTCATCTCAGGGACTGTAAAGCAGAGAGAAAAAGCACTGGAGTTTCCCAATCTGGGAATCAAATAAATTGCCAATTTTACTCTAATGCTGCAAGTGGTATTACTTGAGCTACAGATTGCTTATTTGCAAGAACAATAACCAAGTAAGGAATTTGGCCTTTGAGGGGAAGAAGTCATACTTCAAATGTCCTCTTTTACCCTTAGTTAAACATACTTTCTCCTTTTCAGGAATAAGGAGTGGAAAATGGTGGTTTTTTTTTTTTTTTGAAACTTAGAAGAATAAGAAAAGCTGACATAATTCTAAAGGAATAGCACTTTCTCTCAATGTCACTCATTTTATGAATGTTCTGTGAGATTAAAGAATGAAGTGACTGCCAAGCAGTAAAAACTGATGTTGGTTAACATCTTTTCCTCTGCCAATCCTTTTCTAGCTCATGCACCTTCCCATTGTCTGAACATCTACAGTAATTATTAGCGCACTGTGAACTTTCATGTATTCCATTTTGCCATCAAAGAAAAACAAGTTGAGTTTGAAAAGTCCCATAAAGTGATAGGCTTGGTGGTGTAACAGGTAAAGCCTCTGCCTGCGATGCCAGCATCCCATATGTGCATTAGTTGGAATCCCAGATGCTCCACTTCTGATCCGGCTCCTTGCTCATGGCCTGGGAAAGCAGCTAAAGATGGCCCAAGTACCTGGGCCTCTGCCACCCATATAGGAGAACTGGAAGAAGCTCCTGGATCCTGGTTTCAGCCTTGCCCAGCTCTGGCCATTGCAGCCACCTAGGGAGTGAACCAGCAGGTGCAGGATCTCTCTCTCTCTCTCTCTCTCTCTTTCTCTCCATCACTCTCTGTGACTCTGATTTCAAATAAATAAATATATTTAAAAAGAAAAGAAAACAGAAAAGAAAAAAGTCTCATAAAATCTTAAGACTCTCAAAAATATTAAGTGATTAACAGTGCTTCACAGAGAAGAAGACTAGGAAGCAAACCTGGTATCCAGCCAAGGCTCTGATGTCTTTGAAAGCAGGGGTCCAGGTCTCTGCCAGTGGATGTCTGAAGTCCTTAAGAACAGGAGCCAGGCCTTAAGCCATAGCCTCCTCCTGTGTCCCTCCCGAACCCATAGCAGGAGCAGGGCTCAAGGCAGGTGCTCAATGAACACATGTGATTGTCATTGTTCTGGAAGCAAAATTCCAGTAAATTAGATCTCTTCTCTCCACATAATCAAGGTGTGGCAGATTTTTCTAAATAGTCTTGCAAAATAGTCCATAATCAACACACAAAGGCAAATTTTTACTTGGTGTGAGGAGGAGAGCTATACAGACTTCAGAAAAGTAAATCTAAGGCCAGTAAAAAGGTTTCACTCTTAATTACCAAGTGGGTTTAAAACTGAAATCCAACTCTGATTTCAGATCTCTGTAACAGAAAGGCAGTTGTGACAACTGATCATCACAAATCATCAAGTCTATCCCTTTATATCTCTCCTGGGCATCAACATTAGCCTCTCCCTATTTCGGAAATCCAGGAAGAATTATGACACTGTGAAACAGGTCCCCAGAGCCCCAGCACTCCAGGCCCACTCCATTAATTGTCATGAGCCTGACACTCACCTCATACAGCAGATGTTCTTGATGATAAATCTTCATTTATTAGCTGTCCCACCCTGCCAGTCACCGAGGCTTTAACTCCAATATACCATACCTGCCAGACATCTGCTTTTGTTAGAACATGTGATATACAACATCTGGATTTGAGCATAAGCACAAGGAAAATTGAAATTGAGGTTTGGCAAAACCACTTACTGAATTCAATAATTTAGGTGTGGATTAAGACTGTAGGTGTTACTATTCCTATTTCAAAAGAGTCTCTTGTAAATTCTAAATGTTCATTTTCCTGAGAAAAGGCATGAAGGCCATTGTGCTCTTGATTACCCACAGTAAAGCATATCCCTGGAATTCACGTGCCCGTTTGCACTGTGCCCTCCAGAGGAACTGTTCATCTAAAGCCACCCAGAAATGATTTGCTAAAAGTAGATCATCATGCTCTATATCAGGTTCCTAAGTATTTTCTCTTTTCTTCATCGTTCTTTTAATTTCACAAATTTATTTTCAAGTTTGCTTCCATAACAATTTTATGAAACAATTTGAGAGCATTTGGGGATGCTCTTATTCATTACAGAAAAAATTTCATCATTAGCATTTTTGTATATGTTAGTATGTAAGAAAGGCACAAAAGTGGCAAAAGGAAGCTAAGAAATGAGAAAGGTTTGTGCTTGAAAAGTGAAAATTGGCATAATGTTAATAGTTAAATGTAAGGAATATTTGAAGATAAGCTTTGATTTCAATAGTCTAACTGTAGTTCTATACAATTATAAAAGTTTTACAAAACTGTGTTATTTTCTCAGGAGCCAGTTATATGTGTTTTATAACTAACTGAAATAATAAATAGATGTTATAGATAAGAAATAAACTGCAGTGGCA
The DNA here is from genome assembly GCA_949820135.1 of Sylvilagus floridanus. Classification (NCBI taxonomy): domain Eukaryota; kingdom Metazoa; phylum Chordata; class Mammalia; order Lagomorpha; family Leporidae; genus Sylvilagus; species Sylvilagus floridanus. The sequence goes on along the minus strand of OX463226.1, from coordinate 56,609,124 downwards.
GACATTGTGACACAATGGGTTAAACTGCTGCTTAGGACCCACATCCCACATGGGAGCACCAATCCGCCTTCTGATTCCTCTGCTTATGATCCAGTCTCCTGACCATGCATCCCTGGAGGTGGTAGATGACAGCTCAATAGCTTGTGCTCCATCACTTTTGTCGGAGACATGGGCCAACTGATGGGTGATATTCTCTCTCTCTCTCTGCCTTTCAAGTAGATGAAATTTTAAAAAAATAATAAAAAATGATGACCTATGGATTGGGAGAAAATTTAAAAAAACATTTTAACATTATTAACATTTAAGAAAATCGTGTCTATCTAGATTATTATTAGAGACATATTCCTTGAGTTCCTAAATGAAATGGGACCTTAGATCAGAAGTTTGAGAAAACACAAAGTTTTTATTTAAATCACTAAAATATGATATGTTCACAGTAGATCATTTCTGAGAAGTCATTTTTATACAAGAACAAAATGATTGCTATGTAAATACTTTTCGTCATTCTTTGCAAATGTGTTAAATCACAGGGTGAGGGAAAGATAGAATTTACACAAATGCAAGATGTGAGAAGTCCCTGTGTTATCTTATACTGGTTCTCATTAATTTACTTGTAGGTAGGAATTTTTGTATTATTGTTACCTAGAGATTTTGACCTCAATTACCACTACTCATCTTCATTTCAAACACAATGAAAGGGCATTTCAGAGTCATTAAATGCCTAATTTAGTGAGTTTGAGTCACCTTCAAAGCCAGACCATTTCAGAGGAAGCTACCTTCTGGCGAGGTGGTATTATTTTAATTATTTATTTGAAGGCAGAGAGAGATGGGTAGAGAAATAGACAGAAATCTTCCATCTTCTGGTGAACTCTCCAAATACCTGCAATAGCTGTACCAGGTAAAACCATGAGCCTGGAACTCAATCTGTGTCTCCCACATGGGTATCAGGGACCCAAGTACCAGCTGTATCCCAGGGTGCACATTAGCAGGAAGCTGAATGGAAAGCTGAACCAGGGCTCTAACCCAGGCATGTTTTATCACTCATGGCTCAAGTCAGAGAGAAGTCATAGGAGCAACTTCTATTTCTATCCTAAACAAAAATTGTGCAAGACAGAAAAAAAAAACTTTTTTGACACACTGCTTTTCTGAAATAACCTTATATTTGTTATTTTGCTTTCATTCAACAATTTTAGTAAAAAGACAAAATAAATCTTATTTTAATTTCTCATATTGACATGTTTGTAGCTATGACTATTTTCATAACTACAAATCACCTATATAAAAGATGAAAATTCTTCTCATTTATTCAGTTATTTTATCATTAGTTAAAAGCTCAGTCATTTGATTTAATGTTTCATTTTTAAGTTGTTTGATCTTTAATTTTACAAATTTTGTGTTTCTGAATATACACTTTAACAATTTGTTTGGAATTATAATAGATTTTTTAAAATTTTTAGTTGACAAAAACTGTATATATTTTTTGACAGGCAGAGTGGACAGTGAGAGAGAGAGACAGAGAGAAAGGTCTTCCTTTTTCCATTGGTTCACCCCCCCATAATGGCCACTGCAGCCAGCGCGCTGCACACTGCATTGATCTGAAGCCAGGAGCCAGGTGCTTCTCCTGGTCTCCCATGCGGGTGCAGGGCCCAAGCATTTGGGGCATCCTCCACTGCACTCTGGGCCACAGCAGAGAGCTGGACAGGGAGGGGAGCAACCTGGACAGAATCCGGTGCCTGACTGAGACTAGAACCTGGAGTGCCAGTGCTGCAGGCAGAGGATTAGCCTATTGAGCCACAGCGCTGGCCTTTATATTTTATGATATAGAAAGAACATAACATTTTGAAATATGTGTACATTTAAGAATGCTACAAAAAGTTAATTGAAGTATAATTATCTCATTACTTTTATTTAATTTTTAGAAGAGTTGGTTTTTTTGAAATATTTTTAAAATTTTCATTGATGTTTAACAGATTCAATGTGATTTTGTGGATACAATTCCAAGAACATAATGATAGACCCTTCTTCCCTCCCTTCTTCCCCTACTTCTTCCCCAAGCTCAATCACTACCACATATGCAAAATCACTCAGTTGTTTCTATCTAAATTTAGGAGGAAAGCTGTCTCAGACGTATCTGCTTTACATTAGTCCTATTTTAAGTGCTGATATTTGTGCACCAGGTCAAATAATATAAGATTTGTCTGTTGTAATGATGAAAATTTGGTTTTTAAAATATCTCCAGCTTACCAAGATCTATTTCAGATGATATATTACTTTTTCATTCCATGTTTTAAAAATTAAATCTCTTCATGATAAATATTGGTTTTAAAAATCAATGTGAGTATCAAAAAGACAAACATCATATATTTTCCCTGATTTGTAATAACTGCTATACAGAGTACAAAAAAGTGTTTAATATATATATATATGTGACATTTTAAGATTTGGTTATTGTTTAGAGTCCTTGTGTATACTCCTGAAGAACAACGGTTTTTTTGACTTACTATTTGTTGAATTCCTTATTTAGTGGAGGGTTAAGTTTGTGTTTATAAAGAAAATTGAAAGCAAGTTTTGATAAAATAAGGGGAAAAAAGGCAGAGGGAAGGTGGGAGCAAGGAAGGAAGGAAAGGTGGGGTGAGAAGTATCATTATGCCCTTAAAACTGTATATATGAAATACATGAACTTGGTTTCCTTTATACAAATTAAAAAAAAAAAAAACTTAATCATCCTGAGTTTCAAATTCTCCCACTAAGTTGTATAGACAATTATGAGTATAATTCTATTTTTTGCAATACAATAGAGGAAAGTAAAGGTTAAAAGGGACATTTAAAAATCATTTTCAAAACTATTTTATTTAGAATATAAATTTCCAAGGTACAACTTGTGGATTGCAATGGCTTCCCCACCCATACCTCCCCTCCCCCCCGCTACCCTTCCCCCTTACCCACTCCCTCTCCCCTTTCATTCACATTCAGATTCATTTTCAATTCTCTTTGTATACAGGAGTTCAGTTTAGTATGTGTTAAGAAAAGATTTTAAACCATTTGCCCTCACATAGCATCATAGAGTGAAATATACTCTTTGAGTACTAGTTGTAGCTTTAAATCACGTTGTACAGCAAATTAGGGACAGAGATCCTTCATGATATTATTTTTTTAATTGATTGATTTTTATGTAACTTCGAATTTTTTTTTATCATTTCCAATTATCTTTCTATACGGACAATCGATTCAGTATATATTAAGCAAAGATTTTGTTAGTTTGCACCCGCGTAGAGACACAAGATGCAAAAATACTGTTTTAGTCCTAGTTATTGCATTACTTCACCTTGGACAACACATTAAGGACAGATCATACATAGGCCGTAAGTACACAGTGACTACTGTTGTTGATTTAACAATTTGCCACTCTTGTTTATGGCGTCAGTAATCTCCCTAGGCTGTAGTCATGAGTTGCTGAGGCTATGGAAGCCTTTAGTGTTCGCCGACTTGGATCTTGTTCTGACAGGGTCATAGTCAAAGTGGAGGTTCTCTCCTCCCTTCAGAGAAAGGTACCTCCTTCTCTGGTGGCCCTGTTCCTTCCGTTGGGATCTTACTCGCAGAGATCTTTCATTTATGTCTACTTCTTCTTCTTCTTCTTCTTTTTTTTTTTCCCAGAGTGTCTTGGCTTTCCATGCCAAAAATACTCTCATGGGTTCTTGAGCCAGATCCTGATGCCTTAAGGGCTGATTCTGAGGCCAGAGTGATTTATTAGGATATCTGCTATTCTATGAGTCTGCTGTGTATCCTACTTCCCATGTTGGAACAGTCTCTCCCTTTTTTAGTTCTGTCTGTTAGTATTAGCAGTCACTAGTCTTGCTTGTGTGATCCCTTTGACTCCTAGACCTATCAGTGTTATCAATTGTAAACTGAAATTGATCACTTGGGCCAGTGAGATGGCTTGGTACATGCCACCTTGCTGGGGTTGTATTAGGTTCCCCTGGCACATTTCTAACTCCATCGTTTGGGGCAAGTCCGATTGAGTTTGCCCAAATTGTACATATCCTCCCTTTCTTTTTCCCTCTCTCCTAAATTAACAGGGATTACTTTTCAGTTGAAATTTAAACATCTAGGAATAATTGTGTGTTAATTGCAGAGTTCAACCAATAGTACTAGATCAATAACAAACAACGTCAAGAAATACTAAAATGGGAAAAGATTTACATTGTATATCAACCGTCCAGACAAGATTTGATCCAGTCATAGTTTCTCCTAGAGTTCATTTCACTTCAACAGGTTTCCCCCTTGGTGATCAGTTAGTCGTTGCCAATCAGGGAGAACATATGATATTTGTCTTTTTGGGACTGGCTTAATTCACTCAGCATAATGTTTTCCAGATTCCTCCTTCTTGTTGCAAATGACTGGATTCCATTGTTTTTGACTGCTGTATAGTATTCTGTAGAGTACATGTCCCATAATTTCCTAATCCAGTCTACTGTTGATGGGCATTTGGGTTGGTTCCAGGTCTTAGCTATTGTGAATTGAGCTGCAATAAACATTACTGTGCAGATGGCTTTTTTGTTTGTCAATTTGACTTCCTTTGGGTAAATTCCAAGGAGTGGGATGGCTGGGTTGAATGGTAGGGTTATATTCAGGTTTCTGAGGAATCTCCAGACTGCCTTCCATAGTGGTTTAACCAGCTTGCATTCTCACCAACAGTGGGTTAGTGTCCCTTTTTCCCCACATCCTCATCAGCATCTATTGTTGGTAGTTTTCTGAATGTGAGCCATTCTCACTGGGGTGAGGTGAAACCTCATTGTGGTTTTGATTTGCATTTCCCTGATTGCTAGCGATCTTGTACATTTTTTCATGTGCCTGTTGGCCATTTGGATTTCCTCTTTGGAAAAGTGTCTATTGAGGTCCTTGGCCCATCTCTTAAGTGGGTTGTTTGTTTTGATGTTGTGGCTTTTCTTGATTTATTTGTAGATTCTGGTTATCAACCCTTTATCTGTTGCATAGTTTGCAAATATTTTTTCCCATTCTGTTGGTTGCCTATTCACTTTCCTGACTGTTTCTTTTGACATACAGAAACTTCTCAGTTTGATGCGATCCCAGTAGTTAATGTTGGCTTTGAGTGCCTGTGCTTCTGGGGTCTTTTCCAAGAAGTCTTTGCCAGTACCTATATCATGCAGGGTTTCTCCTATGCTCTCTAGTAATTTGATGGTGTCGGGTCGTAGGTTTAAGTTTTTAATCCATGTTGAATGGATTTTTGTGCAGGGTGAAAGGTGTGGGTCTTGCTTCATGATTCTGCATGTGGAAATCCAGTTTTCCCAGCACCATTTATTAAATAGACTGTCTTTATTCCAGGGATTGGTTTTGGATCTTTGATCGAATGTATGTTGGCTGTAGATATTTGGATTGATTTCTGGTGTTTCTATTCTGTTCCATTGGTCTATCCATCTGTTTCTGTACCAGTACCATGCTGTTTTGATAACTACTGCCCTGTAGTATGTCCTGAAATCTGGTATTGTGATACCTCTGGCTTTGTTTTTGTTGTATAAGATTGCTTTAGCTATTCGAGGTCTCCTGTGCTTCCATATGAATCTCAGCATCATTTTTTCCAGGTCTGAGAAGAATGTCCTCGGTATCTTGATTGGTATTGCGTTGAATTTGTAAATTGCTTTTGGCGGAATGGACATTTTGATGATATTGATTCTTCCAATCCATGAGCATGGAAGATTTTTCCCTTTTTTGGTATCCTCTTCTATTTCTTTCTTTAAGGTTTTGTAATTTTCATCGTAGAGCTCTTTAACGTCCTTGGTTAAGTTTATTCCAAGGTATTTGATTGTTTTATGGCTATTGTGAATGGGATTGATCTTAGAAGTTCTTTCTCTGCTGTGGGATTGCTTGTGTATATGAAGGCTGTTGATTTTTGTGCATTGATTTTATATCCTGCTACTTTGCCAAACTCTTCTATGAGTTCCAATAGTCTCTTAGTAGAGTTCTATGGGTCCCCTAAATAAAGAATCATATCATATGCAAAAAGGGATAGTTTGAGTTCTTCCTTCCCAATTTGTATCCCTTTAATTTCTTTTTCTTGCCTAACAGCTCTGGCTAAGACTTCCAGCACTATGTTGAATAGCAGTGGTGATAGTGGGCATCCCTGTCTGGTACCTGATCTCAGTGGAAATGCTTCCAGCTTTTCTCCATTCAGTAGGATGTTGGCCGTGGGTTTTTCATAAATTGCTTTGATTGTATTGAGGAATGTGCCTTCTATACCCAGTTTGCTTAGGGTTTTCATCATGAAAGGGTGTTGTATTTTGTCAATTGAGATAATCATATGGTTCTTCTTCTGCAGTCTGTTAATGTGGTGTATCACGTTGATTGTTTTGCGAGTATTGAACCATCCCTGCATTCCAGGGATAAATCCCACTTGGTCTGGGTGGATGATCTTTCTGATGTGTTTTTGTAGTCTATTGGCCAGAATTTTATTGAGGATTTTTGCATCTATGTTCATCAGGCATATTGGTCTGTAATTCTCTTTCAATGTTGCATCTTTTTCCGGCTTAGGAATTAAAGTGATGCTGGCTTCATAGAAAGAATTTGGGAGGATTCCCTCTTTTTCTATTGTTCTGAATAGTTTGAGAAGGATTGGAGTTAGTTCTTCTTTAAATGTCTGGTAGAATTCAGCAGTGAATCCATCTGGTCCTGGGCTTTTCTTTGTTGGGAGGGCTTTTATTACTGTTTCAATTTCTGTCTCTGTTATGGGTCTATTTAGGTTTTCTATTTCTTCCTGGTCCAATTTAGGTAGGTTGTATGTGTCCAGGAATCTGTCCATTTCTGTTAGATTCCCCTGTTTTCTGGCATACAAGTCCTTGTAGTAATTTCTGATGATTCTTTTTATTTCTGTGGTGTCTGTTGTTACGTTTCCTTTTTCATCTCTGATTTTATTGATTTGGGTCTTTTCCCTTCTTTTTTTTGTTAGTTGGGCCAATGGGGTGTCAATCTTGTTTATTTTTTCAAAAAACCAGCTCCTCGTTTGGCTGATTTTTTGTAATGTTTTTTTTGGATTCAATCCTGTTGATTTCTTCTCTGATTTTAATTATTTCTCTTCTCCTACTAGCTTTGGGTCTGGTTTGCTGTTGATTTTCTAGATCCTTGAGCTGAGCTGAAAGCAAGCATTTTCATAGTTTGAAGATCGAGGTTTCCCTAGCAACAGAAATGCAGACTGTAAAAACACAAAAAAGTATGAGAAAAGGTTATTAAACCAGAGCTATCATCTCTCCTCTCACCTCAGCTGATAAACCATTCTTAATTCCAGGGGAGTCAGAGATGACTCTGCAGTTCAGCAACCTGAGAGACGTTCTTGACTCCTCTCTCTCCTTTACACTCAATTCTATTTACTCAACAACTGATTTCACTCCAGAGTTTATCTATATCCACTCTGTGGCCATCATTAACCCCACGTGTTCAATGCCAACTTCATGTGGTCAGCTGGTTTCCACCACCTGCTCTTGATCTCCTTTTTATTATTCCACTGTATCCAGAATTATCTTTAATATGGAAGCCTGGTCATGCCATCCACATATTTAAAACAATGACAATAAATTACAATCTCAGTGATGTCAGTGGCTTACTAGTATTCTAATGTCCAGGAAATAAAGTACAAACACTTCACCAGATCTCTGACCCCTACACCATCTGTCTGTGTCCTCCAGACTCACCACGCCTGGGGTTCTTCATTCTTCCTGGTCACTGTCACATGGGCCTTCCCAAAGGCACCCTCCATGCCTTCCTCTTCACTGTCACAGGGATTACACATGAACTGCTTTCTGAATTGCTGTCCTCACTACCAAAACTCCCAAAACTCCCAAAAACTTATCCACATCTTGTACATCTCATCTCCAAGTGTCATTTCTCAGAGAAGCAAGATTGACACCCTAGACTAAATCACATCTCTGTTTTATGCTCCTGAGGTATCATATGTTTCTTTGCATAGTAATCACAGCTGTAATTTCACCATTTTTCATGTGCTTTTTAAATATAGCTCTCTCCAAGTAGACTCCTTTTCCCAAGTACCATACCCAGTCCAAAACATTTATTGGAAGAGCAAACAAATAATTATTGAATATTTTTTTGAATTTAAATCTTCTTGGTAATGGGGACATAGTCCTGAGTTTGCACTCCCAGTTTGGGAAACAAGGACAAATAAAAACGTAAATGCATGTGGGTCAAATGGAGGACGAAAGGCAGGTCCACGAGTGAGAGAGTCACCCCACGAGTGGGAAATTTGAGCTTTGCCTGGGCTGGTCACAGCAGATCTTACTGAGAGGCCATGTGAGCAGGAACCTGAAAGCAGTAGAAGAGCCGGTCATGGGTTTCCTGGGCCGGATCACAAAGGGTCTCTATGAAAGAGTCTCCATGAAATTAAGTTCGTGTTTGATTTTGAGAGGATTACTTTCTTTAAAAAGACATACTTTGCTTTTTCAGAAGAATATTCAAGCTATGTCTTGGGTAATGAAAAGGTAAGATTACTTGGATTCCATTAAAACAGTCCAAAAAGAGTGGATTTGGATTCTGCATACCTTTTAAAGATAGATCCTCCAAGATGACAAGTGCGAGAGAAAAAAGGAGTCATTGATGACTACAAGATTCTTAGGGCACGGGGACAGACGAAGCTGACAATAACTGATATTGGGATGTCTGGCAGAAGTGTGTGTTGGGGAAGGAAGGAGGCAATAGTGAAACAAATGAATGACTTGTTTATATATAGCAAATTTGAGATTTCTATATCTACAAGGGTAACAAATACAGTAAGTAATCTCTGGCATTTAGCTCAATTCAGTGACTGAAGGGCAGGTATGAGGGGAAGGCTCTGTACTGAAATCTTTGTACAGTGGATACCGAGCATGCAGCAGAAAGTGGACTCCAATACAGAATTAGCTACAGTGATTTACAGGATGGTGATTCAGACCTTATCATCACATAGCAAACTAAATGATTATGAAAATTCCTCTGCTTTTCCATTTTCCAGTTGGGTGACCTTTCTAATCAAATCTATAAAGTGCTCCCCAAGAGTCATCTCAATTAAATCCTTTTTTAGGGCAATCTACTCATGAGAATTACAAAATAAAGCCCAGAATTCTCAGCTTAACATTTAAATCTGTGAAAACATATTGCTACTGAGTGTTCCAACTATCTTAAACTACTTGTACACTTGTCATAAGCAAAGTGAATAATCCAGGCTGTGTACAAACAACCATCTCTTTCACTGGACTCTAACATCCTAGGAAATTATTCCTCTTCTCTACTCACCCCAGAATCAGATACCACACAACAAGGGACAGTCCTATATCCCAGAACATCTTGAATTTATTCAAACTAGCCAATCCTGGGCCTGCTTAATCTGTCTTTTTCCATTTCTCCTTTGTAACCATAATAAAGGCCCTCACCACAGCATCAGTCTTCCCTGTGCCTCCTAATCAACCTCTGCTCCCTGGGTGGACCCTGTGCCATCCATTTCTCTTGGAATCTGTGACAAACACTGGTATGTTCAAAGAGGGTAATCTCATGATCTCTTGGCATTTGCGTAGTTAAATAAATTTTGAAACAATATATGCTTTATTTCTCTCTGAGTAAGTACTTAGAATTAAAACAATGGGTCATGTGAAAGATGTTAACTTTTTGAAAAATCACCACGGAAGAGAAGAAAATGATGGACTATTTTCTCTCATGAAGTTACAGCTCTAAATATCCTCAAACAAATGTTAGCAAATGGAACTCAACAGATGACTATACAACATAATAGTGGAATGCATGCCATGAATGCAAGGATGATTTAATGTAAAAATTCAATTAAGGGGCCAGCACTGTGGTGCAGTGGGTTAAAGCCCCTGGCCTGAAGCGCCAGCATCCCAGATGGGCACCGGTTCTAGTCCTGGCTGTTCCTCTTCCAATCCAGCTCTCTGCTATGACCTGGGAAAGCAGTAGAATATGGCCCAAGTCCTTGGGCCCTTGCACCCATGAGGGAGACCTGGAAGAAGCTCCTGGCTCCTGGATTCCGATCGGCGCAGCTCCGGCCATTGCGGCTGTCTGGGGAGTAGATAGAAGACCTCTCTCTGTCTCTACCTCTCTCTGTAACTCTGTCTTTCAAATAAATACAATGAATCTTTAACAAAAAATTCAACTAATGAGATGCAAGATATCAATAGATTAAAACACAAAAATCATATGATCACTAGATGTAGAAAAAGAATTTGATAAAATATAACATTTATCATGACAAAAATTTCTTAATAAACATTATAAGGGATCTATAATATAAAATATCACATAGAATATCATATATTGGGCCAGAGCTGTGTGCAACAAGTTAAGCCACTGCTTTCAAAGATGGCATTCCTTATCATAGTAATGATTTGAGTCCTGGATGCTCCACTTCTGATTCCAGATTCTTGCTAATGCACTTGGGAAAGCAGCAGAATGGTTCTGTTATTTGGAACTCTGATACTCATCTAAGAAACCCAAATGGAGTTCTAGGCTCCTGGTTTTGGCTTGGTCCAGCCTTGACTGTTGCAGCGATTTGAGGAGTGAGCCAGTGGATAGAAGCTTTTCTCTCTGTCACTCTCTCTCTCTCGCTCAAATAAAAATAAATCTTTAAAATAATACATTTAAAAAATATGATTCAAGGCCAGCGCTGTGGCTCACTAGGCTAATCCTCCGCCTGCAGCACTGGCACTCCGGGTTCTAGTCCCAGCTGGGGCGCCAGTCCTGTCCCGGTTGCCCCTCTTCCAGTCCAGCTCTTTGCTGTGGCCCGGGAAGGCAGTGGAGGATGGCCCAAGTGCTTGGGCCCTGCACCTGCTTGGGAGACCAGGAGGAAGCACCTGGCTCCTGGCTTTGGATCTGCGCAGCGTGATTGTAGCGGCCATTTGGGGGGGTGAACCAACGAAAGGAAGTCCTTTCTCTCTGTCTCTCTCTCTCACTGTCTAACTCTGCCTGTTAAAAAAAAAAAATATGATTCAAGACTAAAAACATGCCAAGGAGTACTGTTTCTATTCAATATAGCACTGCAGGTTCTGTCAATGCCAGCAGATTGGAAAAGAATGGTATCAGGCCAGGAAAAAAAAGTAAATAGACACCCAGACTGAAGGAAGAGGTAGAACTCTGCTTAAACAAAACCCTTTCTCATATGTGGAAAATTCTATGGAACAAGCACACACATACACACACAATATCCAAACTTCCTAGAAGTGACAGGTATTGCAAGTTCTCAGGATACAAAATCACTGCAAAAATTAATTGTATTGGGGCCTGTGCTGTGCCACAGCAGGTTAACACCATGTCCTGAAGTGCCGGCATCCCATATGGGTGCTGGTTCGAGTCTCAGCTGTTCCACTTCCAATCCAGCTCTCTGCTATGGCTTGGGAAAGCAATAGAAGATGGCCCAAGTCCTTGGGCCCCTGCACCCATGTGGGAGACCCGGAGGAAGTTCCTGGCTCTTGGCTTTTGATCAGCGCAGTTCCGGCTGTTGCGGCCACTTGGGCAGTAACCCAGTGGGTGGAAGAACTCTCTCTCTCTGCCTCTCCTTCTCTCTCTGTTTAACTCTGACTTTCAAGTAAATAAGTAAATCTTTAAAAAAATTATTATAAAACTACACTTATCAGGACAATATGGTACTGGCGAAGGGTAGACATATAGATCATTGTAACAAAATTGAGAACCTAGAAACAAATCTCTCTATTTAACTGATGTTTGAGAAAGTTGCCCAGACAATTCAATAAGGGAAATGATATTCTATTCTGCATATGGTGCTGGGAAAATGGGATATTCACCTACAAAAAGATAAACCTTCATTTTTTATCATATATGAAGATTAATTCAAAATGGGTGAAATATTTAAATGTAGGAGCCAAATAAACAATAGTTTCTTTTTTAAGATTTATTTATTTATTTGAAAGTCAGAGTTACACAGAGAGAGGATAGGTGGAGAGAGAGAGGTCCTCCATCTGTTGGTTCACTCTCCAATTGGCCACAACAGCTGGAGCTGAACCAATCCGAAGCCAGGAGCCAGGAGCCTCCCCCAGGCCTCCCACGCAGGTGCAGGAGCCCAAGGACTTGGGCCATCCTCCTCTGATTTCCCAGGCCATAGCAGAGAGCTGGATCTGAAGTGGAGCAGCCAGGTCTCAAACCGGTTCCCATGTGGGATGCCAGTGCTTCAGGTCAGGGCGTTAACCTGCTGCACCACAGCGCCGGCCCCAGGAATAGTTTCTTCTTTTGTTAGAAAATGCAGAAAGAATATCTTTGAAGCTTCATGTTAGGCAAAAAGTCCTATATATGACAACAAAAGCATAACCCATAAACTTTAAAAAATTATAAAATGGACCCAAGTCCAATTCAATCTTTTAGATTTCAAAAGATACCAGGAAGAAAATGAAAAGAAAAATCCCAGAGTGAGTGAAAATATTTGCAAAACAGTTACTCAAAGAAAAGAAAGGCAAACAATCCAACTAAAAATAGATAAAAGATATGAGAAGGCATTTCAACAGCTAATAATCACATTAAATAATGTTTAACATAATTAACCATTTAGGAAATACTTGTAAAAACCACTCACTAGAATGATGGGACTGTAATAAATCAAATAGACAATGAAAAATGTAGATAAGGAAAGAGAGAATTTAGAGCCCTAAATGTATAATGGGAATGTAAAATAGCACAATCATTTGGGTAAGACAATTTGATAGTTTCTAGAAAAGTTATATGCAAAACTGCCACAGAACTTACCAATTCCATTCCGAGGTATCTGTTTAAAAGTAATTAAAACATACACCCATACAAAGACATGTGGACAAATGTTTATAGAATCATTATTCAATATGTATATTATATAGTACAAGTGTCATTCAGCAAATAAATGGGTGGACTAAATGTGATATACCCATACAATGGAATACCATTCAACAACTAAAGGAAAACACAGACATATGCTGCATCGTGGATGAACCTCAAAAACATGCTAGGGGAAGGAAACCAGGCAGTAGAGACCACATAGTAGGCAATTTCATGTTTATAAAATGTACACAAAAGGGACATTTACATGGGTATAAAGTACATTAATGGTTGTCTGGAGCCAAGGATGGGACTGGGGATTAATTCTAAATGAATGTAAGGAATCTCACCAAGGGGGATGGAAATGTCCTAAACTGACTTACAGTGCAAGTTGACAGCTAGGTAAAATTACTGAACATTGCTAATTGAATAATACACTAGAAGTGTGGAATTTATGAAATGTTTAATATCTCTCTATAAAGCTATTAAAAAGAAAAGGAAACTTCCATGTTGTTATGCTGTTTTACATTACCACCAGCAGTGAATAAGAATTCCATTGCTTTTACGTCTTTGCCAAAACTTGGTAAGATTATTTTTAAAGTTCAGCCATTCTCAAATGTGTAGAGGCACTTGGAGCATGCAATCAGAGTCATGCTAAACTTGTCATTTCTGATGTCAGGTTTTACCTTCCCTTGTGTTCTGGTTCTAGCCCACATGTTTGTAAGGGAGGCTGAATCCAGAAAGGCCTAGAGGGACTTCCTAAGCCTGCCTTGAATTTGAAAACCTGTCTAAGTTTCAAATCCCTTGAGGTAAAAGACCAGCCCCAGGGTGCTTTTTGCCTAAGGATCTTTAAGGTGGTATAAGGAGTGGCTAAAACCCTTTTGCATCACATCACCCCACCCCTTGCCCACATCCACTCCCTTTTACAATAAAGTGAGCTCCGGCTTCAACTGGGCTCCGCCTCTGTGTCTGATTGTCCTCCCTGGTGGGGGGGGTGTCTGAGTGGGGGTGGCGCACTTCCCCTCCTAGCCAAGGCAAGCTGCACAGCCTGCCTAAATCTCTGGAGGTGAGGGGGAAGAGTCACTGCACTTGTGTTCTCTTTTCATCTGTTGTATGACTGATCTGATTACTTTCCTATTCATCCTATTTTTGGTGAGTGGCTTTCTGTTGTTTGTAACCAAGAATGCTGGACAGAATATTTTCTTTCCTTTTTTTAAATTTAAGATTTACTTATTTATTTATTCATTTATTAATAAGACAGGGTGGCAGAGAGGGAGGAGATATAAACAGTTTTCATCTGCTGGGTCACTCCTCAAATGCCCTCAGTATCCGGGGCTGTGTTGAAGCCAGGGGCCTGGATTTCCATCCAGGTCTCCCACATGGGTGTCAGAAACTCAAGTACTTGGATCATTTTTCACTGCCTTCCCAAGCACATTAGCAGATAGTTGAATTGGAAGCAAAATAGTCTGTGCTGGAATTAATGCTCTGATATGGGATGTTGGCATCCTAGGCAGTGGCTTAACCCAATACACCACAAACCAGTCCAAGTACACTTTTCAAACAGTTAGTTGAAAATTATTTAGGGATGAATATCACTTTAAATGACAAGTCACATTCACACCTTAAGGAGCCACTCACATAAATGGATGGGTGAATGTCTATGTAGATTTTGTCAGAGTGCTTTTGATCTTTTGATAAATCACAAGTTCTCTATTTTATCTGGGATAACTGAAGGACCCCTAAATCGGGAATCCAACATGCTCGGGTGGTCGCTCAAAGACCCAAACTCCAGACCAAGTTGATGCAAGAGCATGAGGATTTTTATTAAACATTTGCGCAAATGGGCTTCCCCCTCAGTAATGGTGAAGAGAGAGGCCCCGAGCAGCAGTCTACAGCAGTTTTTAAAGAGAAGGACCACAAGATTAGCATATTTCACGCGCTTTGGTTTGATTGGCCAGTTTGAAGGTTACCAAGAGTACTCATTGGATCCTTTAGATGGGGGGGCGTGGCTATCCCACGTGGGCGGCTGGGCGGGAGTTACAACCAGTTTTCTTCCTGGGGAAACCGGAACTGGGGAGTGGCTAACCTGGGGGGGGATTCCTCGGGTCTTTCAATAACCATGGGATTTTAAGTGTGGTATACTTTCCTGAACAGTGGCTGCTTACAAAATTCATGTCCTTCAAATAACCTCAGCATGAAACTCATTTGGAAATAGAGCTTTTATAGATGTGATAATTAAATTAAGATGACACAGGGAGTATGATGGTACTTAACTGGTGTCCTTATGAGGACAGAGAGACCCAGAGACACAGGCACAGAAGGAAATGATGTGAACAGAGACACACAGAGGAGAGAGCACCATGTGAAGACACCAACACACAGAGAGGTGCTCAGGTGATCCTGAGCAGAGACCAGAACACTGCAGCTGGAGGTCAAGGCAAGCCAAGGATTGAGTATAAACACCAGAAGCTAGGAAAAGGCTCAAAAAAACTCCTTCTCTGAAATCAACCCTTCCAGGCCTTGATTTTAGACTTCTAACCTATAGATCCATGAGAAAATAACTTTCTACTTTGTTGTGGTGGCTCTGAGAAACCAGTGCAAGCAACAGTAATGAAAATGTGTTGTGCAGAGCACCAGTCTAAGGCTTTTGGACTTAATACTGATAAACTACTGGTGACAAGCAAGAATGGCAATCAGTAAACACAATTCTGTACTTCTCATTGCCTTTAATAAGCTCATGTTTATTGTAACTCTAAAAAGACATTCGGGACTTTTAAAAATTTCTTGAGAATAAACATTAGCATAGTGTGGGAAGAATATTCCAGAGAAGCAATTTTGTTAAAACTCCCTTTGAGAATATCACTTCTTTAGAGAACAATATAAGATTGAAAAATGGAGATTTTTTTTTTCTAAACTACCTACCTTATCAATCTGTTCATTGTGCAAGTCCTTTATGTGGGTTCTGGTAGGTAAGAGGTTTATTTTGTGGCAGATTAAATACCAGAATTTAATTCCCTGCTCCCAGTGTGCTGCCATTTATCCACTACAGTTCCCTGATTAAATCCCACTAGACTTCCCCTGGTTGATCTGGCTGAAGTCATTTGGTTGTAAATTAGATTCCAGGACTATAAGCCTGAGTGCATCATGTCATGTTCTCACAATTGACTAGACCCCCATTCCCATAGCTCTGAAATAATTAGCTACATTTACCCATGGCAGAAACCTTACCTAGTATATACTAAGTGCCCATTAAATGGTTATTGAATAAATAATTATTGGAGGCCTAGATGTATTTCTGTTTTTGCTGAAGTTACCAGTGGATAAAATTATAATAAGATTACTTAGTAATTGTAATTTGAGCCATTTTAATCATTCGACCAGAAAGTATGCATTTGGTGTAAATGACAAAACAGGGAAATACAGAGAAGATGCATGGATCATTTCTAAGATGCTGACATTGTGGTTTCTAACAGCTGTTGTTACAACAGATGAGTTCACACAACACATACCCAGTCACGTAGGAAGGCTAGAAATGACAATATGGAGCAAACCACAGATTCAGGAGGATGCTGGCAGAAATCCAGCTGTATTTGGTAAGTTGAAGATGCAATATGCATATTGCAGTGCTTGAATTTTTACCATAATATTAGAAAGCCATGCCATGAGGGAGTATTTTTACTGATACACTTTTCCTTGAATAAGAAGGCAGCAACAAGTGGGGCAGGTATGAGGTGCCATTTGGGAAGCCTACATTCTGTACTGGAGTAACTACGTTCAAGTCCCCACACTGCTCTTGAATCTAGCCTCCTGCTAATGTGTACTGTGGGAGGCGGGGTAGCTGAGTCACTGCCACCCGCGTGGAAGATCTGGATTGAGTTCCAGATTTTCGGGCATTTGGGATTAGACTGATCCCTGCCCCCCTCAGATAAAATAGTAATTTGAAAATTCAAAAAAGAATGCAACAACAAGTATATAAGCAAGCATCTGTGAGCACCTTCGTATTTTTTATTCCAACACCAGAATTTTGTTGTTTACTTCTCTAACTGTAGAAAAAAACGTACTTGACAATAATTGATTGAAAAGTGGAGACTGCTTTATTTTTGCTAAGCTGTCATAGCTGAAGGATTTTTGTCATTATAAATTTTGAAAGGAATGGATTTTTACCTTCTATGAAATGTCATAGAAATAAAATACTGCATTCTAATGACTATTTCAAAACCATATATGACAGATTTTCTAGCATTAACTATTCATGGCTATCAACAAATTAGGATTATTTTTGTGCTTGGTTGCTAAAGTTTCTGTTCAACTAAGATTTCTGGTCACAACTAATACAGTTAACATTACTTCCATGATGTTTGTGCTCATAGGTAGATTTTACAAATTTCCTTCTAAAAATAGGCCAAAGAATGCTTTAAGTACTCAGAAGAAGATAAAGAGAACATATTAATTTGTATTGTTTATGAATTTTACTGGGTAGGTGTTTCCTTGCTATTTGCTTTGCAGACATACTGTTCAATTGATTCACAAATGGTCTTATCTGGCCCACAACAGGTGTAGAGTACTTTGCACTGTGAAGACTTTGTCTGTGTAACCCTGTAGAACTCTAGTCTTAGAAGCTTGTGTACATGTTTTGTGTGTGGTATTATATTTGTGGAGAGAGAAAATTTGTCAAAAAGCTCCTTTTTCTGGGACTGTTTTTCCTATGAATCTGTTACGAAAATGCCACCAGTTTCAACTGGAGAAAGAAAATCTAGATTTGAGAGAATGAGTCATACATTTATTCAGTTTACTTAAATTGTATCTTAGGTTCCATAAATAAATTTACTAAGTTCAAATGCAAATTAAACCTAATACAAAAACAACAAATCCAGAGCTTATTGGAAAAGGGAAACCAAGATTCTCTGGACTCTTTTTAAATAATTGGGGAACACTATTGTAAGTCATGAATTCTTAAAATTATGAGATTTGTCATATTTTGAAGCTTAAATCCTTGGATAGAATAATGAAAGAAAATGATATTTTGAACAGTGCTGGGTCTGTTCTCTCATCACGGATATTCAATAGCTATAAAGTTTTGCTCACTGTCCTAGATCTAACACTAAAATCAAAGTAACATAAACTTCATTGAACCCTAAAGATATTTTTTGTTTGTTTTCAGCCCAATTAGCCAAGCCACTTAGCCCCAGACCCTGAAAAAAATTAAGACAGAACCAAAGAAAACCATGCTCTGAGAAAGTTCAGAAAAGAGCAGTGAGATCCATACCCAGGTTTCCATGGCTTCATGGTCTGCAAGTGTGTGTCCACTTTACCATGACAGGTAGAGGAACCACTAGCTCAAAAGTGTAGTCTGGGAATATGCAGAGAGAACACAATCTTTAAATTTTTTATTTATTTACTTTATTTGAATTTTTATTTAGTTTTATTTGATTAGAGACATATGGATCATCTATTATTATTATAATCTATTGTTATTCTAAGTGTTAGCTAGGCAGCCAGAAAGGGAGCTCTCATTCACTGGTTTATGGTCCAATGGCAACAACAGCTGGAAGGCAGGAGCCCATTCTGTGACTCCTGCACAGATAGCAGGTACCCAAGTACTTGACTCATCACCTGCCGCCTCCTATGGTGTGCATTAGCAGGAAGCTAGAGTTGAGAGCACTCTAATAGAGGGTAATAGTGTCTCAGATTTGTACCACCAGACCAAATATTCATCACCATAATTTTTAAGAAACTTGTTTTCAAGTCTTCTGAAGTAAATTGCAGGAAGAATTTGTTAACTAGTCAGTCAGCCAGTTAAGAAAAAAAAAAAAAACTAATTACCTTATGATGACTATCACTAAAGAAATTAAAAATAGATGCATTCATATAGACATGTCTTAGTTGTGAATAATTTTCATGGATTTCATTATTTTTAATAATATGATCTATTATCCAATAGCATAACTAAAGCCAGAATATTTAGTGATGGACTGTTAATAAATTACCTAAAGCAAATTTCATTGAAGGTCCCTTTGATGTTGTATTTCCTTAGAAATTATCCAGTTACCACAGTATTATCAGACAGACTTTAAGTTTTTAACATGTTCTGTTGAAGTATGTGGTAGTATTACTCAAAATAATTTGGTTGTCATAATGTAGAGCCTAACTAACATGCCATCTGCTATGATGCAGAAGGATCCTAGGAATTGGCTCTGCTGAGATGCACAAAGGTGAGTCCAATCCAGATAGTAGTTTCTAGCCTGCTGGAGGAACAGTCTCCAGGCTGGAGCTGGGAGTGGGGTTCCCAGGGAGGAATGGCCATGAAACTTGCTGGTGCTGCGTGATTCATACACAAAGGGGCTCTCCAGATTTAGCCCTACAGGGGAGAAGCAGAATAACAGCTAACAACCAATCAAAGGCAAGGACAAAACCTATCATAGGGGTGGGTTTTGGTAGCCTTGTGTGACTAGGTAATGATGAGAGAGAGGGACACCTTGTCTGTCACTCTTAAAAGGACTCTGCCCCTTTTTATCCAACAGAGACCTGACCTAACTGCCTGTTGGCCCAAATAACTCCTCACAGCACCAAGGGGAAGGCCCTGGTGGTCATGGAGATGTTCTCCATTTTAATTTCCAGAACTGTGATAATAGGCTGTATCTTTGTCCTCAAATACTAGATTGTTATAATAGAATTAGTTAAGAATACTTTGGGAGGATTAAGGAAAAGAAGGCAAGTTTTTTGCACCTATGAATTATTTTCCTTCTGACCTTAAAAAAGGAAGAACCTGAAAAATAAACCACACTATTTTCATAGAGAAATAACACATAATTCATGGTTAGGTAATAGATGAATCTGGCTTACTATCTTCTAACTAGGCCATCATAGTTCAATTGTGTGAAATGCACAATAGTTCAAATCATCCAGTTTCATTAATGTAAATATTAACTTCAATCTTTCTATATTAAATCTATTGTTAAATCTTGTAAATTATCCTCAATCATGTGCACAGTAGCCCCTTGGTCCTAGACACTGTTTAGTTTGGTTTTAGACATTCATCTTGAGCAGAAATACTAAAGCAGTTGTGAAAGATTTCTTATAGACATCATTTTTATTATAACTTTATTATTTTTCTGTGTTTTCTTCTGAAAAACAAATGTAAAATTACAAAATTCATCTAAAACTTAAAATTCTAAATTGTGGCAGATAGGGCTCTAATATTAGTTTTATCCAAATGGGTAGACATTTTTCCACAAATACTAACTGAATAGGCTGCAATTGTCTTTTCTGGCTTTAACTGCAACTTCATTTATACTATATTTCTATGTCATCAAGAATAGCTGAAGGCAGCTCAGTTATAAACAAGCAAATTTATTTGAATACACATGGGAGAAGAATCAATAGATTTATACAAACATAGAAATTGTACTTATAAAAAAAGAAGACAGGGAATTGAAAAGCAAACAAGTTAGTCTGAGATCAGTGTTTACTCTCCCACCCTACCGCAACTCAGTGAACTTATTGAGGGATGGAGTTGCTGGGGTAAGTCTCCAGGGCAGCCAGCAGAGAAAACTATGTTACTTCTATATTATCTAAAAAGCTTCTGGAGTTCAGTTGTAATGAGGTCTGTCTAGGCATCATTTGCCAGTGTCTTTCTGTTGCCATTGGCAAGAGTGCATCATTTTCCTCTAGAAAGTATTTCATTTCCCCTCTTTCTGGCTAAAATTTGTCTCCTATGTGAGCAAATTTTTACCATGATGTTTTCATTCTATTCTAGAATCTATTTTTTTTTACAATTTTCTTTTTTTAATTTTTAATTTATTTATTTTTATTTAATAAATATAAATTTCCAAAGCATAACTTTTGGATTACAGCAGCTTTTTCCCCCCATAACCATCCTCCTACCTGCAACCATCCCATCCCCCACTCCCTCTCCCATCCCATTCTTCATCAAGATTCATTTTCAGTTATCTTCATATACAGAAGACCAGTTTAGTATATATTAAGTAATGATTTCAACAGTTTGCACCCACACAAAATCACAAAGTATAAAGTACTGTTTAAATATGAGTTATACCCTTAATTCACATGGTACAACCCATTAAGAACAGAGGTCCTACATGGGAAGCAGGTGTACAGTGTCTCCTGTTGTTGATTTAACAATTGACACTCTTATTTATGACATCAGTAATCACCTGAGGCTCCTGTCAATGTCAGCTCAAGATGATGGCTTGGACCAAATGGAAACTATAGACCAAGAAAGATCAAAAGTTTAAGAATAATCACAACTCCAAAAAAATTCAATACACACTTTGTGCTTAAGTTTTTGCTATTTTTATTTTAATCAGTAATATTACAAATTTGGGGTAGGGAAGTGCTGTTGTGTAGATACTAGTAATGATAGCTCATCTAAAATACAGATTCTTTCTGCACTCTAGCATTCTTCAGTTGTCCTGTAATAGCCAAAATTTCCACTACAATTTTTTCACTCAAGAAAATACCTGTTGAACAATTACATTGTATTTACCTAATAAAACATTACATGATTTACGATATTTCTTAATATCATAATTTTTTTCTTAACCACTGACCTGATTCAGCATAAATTGTTTCAAGAATTAGGAAAATAAGAAAAAGCAATGTACAGAGAAATTTCATGTATTCAGCATTATATTTGTGGAATCACACTCTGTAGATTCTCTTTGCTGTCTTTACCCTGATTACCAAAAAAGATACTTCTAAGGGGAGACAATGCTTCACTCTGGATCGGAGACTGGGCTGTGCAGTCAAATTGGAGTGAACTGGGTTGCCTGAGTTTCAAACCCAGTTCAGTAATTTACTATGTGAATGATGCCAAGAGAATTACCTAAACTACCTCTGCTTCTGTCTCTTATAAAATGGGAATCATATTAACAACTAACCTCACAGAGCTGGGATAATTTAGTGACTTACCATATGTAAATCACTTAAAAGAATCTCTGGGATTTTAGAATTTCTACATATATCTATTCTAGAATGAATCTTTCCAATTATATTTTCCCCAAAGGGTAGATTCCTTATTCTTGCCTTCGATATTTCAATTAGGAATCTGCAGACATTTGGGAATATATTGTCTCATTAATGGGTGCATTTATTCACTTTACTGAATGCTACTTAAATATGGCGTGGTGCTGTCTATATATTGGAGATTCAGAAAAAATAAAATGTAGTTCCTATCCTCAAAAACACTTTTTTAACAGGTGCAATTTGAAAGCGAAAAGAAATTTAGTCAAAGAAAACAAATCAGAAAATTTTGATGGTACAGAAATTTAAATTATCTTCCATTCTTAGCTGAGATACTAAATTATTAATCTCAGTCATTTTTAATATGATCAATATATCACTATCTAATTTAATATTTAATATGAATATATTAATTTATATATAATATACATTATATTTAATAATATTTAATATGAACACACAGTATTATTTAATGTGAACAATATTTAATATGAACAACAGAGAACTCCGATTGGAATCGCATGTCAAGTATTCTATGTACTTTCATTTACGCAAATTTAATCTGAAAACTGGAGCTTCAAACTTGGTACAATTTTGAAATACTGAAAATGGCATTAAAAGTCCAATGTCATATTATGTACAGAATTTACACAGACAAAAATGTTAAGACAAAATATTTTCATCAATCTTTGAGATTTTTATTCCATATTCTGCAGACCAGGGAGCTCTCATTAATGTATTTTTGTAATATGATAGAAAATGTCTTATACAAAATATGAAAGTATGCATTTTGAGAAAGATTATCTTTTTCCCCATGTGCTCATTGTATCAAAAAAGCAATATGCTACTTAAAATGTAAGAATCGACTCTCTTCCAAAGATTGGCAAAGACTTGGAGTGCTCCTTTCAATGTCCTCACCATCTGATTTTTAGTCCTTTATTTTAAAATAATTATGATTTTATTTCAAAGTTATTTTGTTTGATGGAAAATCTCATTTGCTTCTAAAAATAAAGATCTCAATATTTTAGAACTAACTACTCAAATGTTTGAACTAGTTATGGTAAATTTGAGTAATACTAAGTCTTTCAATAATTCAAGTAACCACACAATGGGTCATAAGTTATACCACAGAAAATTGTACTTTTCAGAATTCTGTAATATATCTTCTAATAAGATTCCAAATTCATTTATGAATGGTGAGAGAAGGTTAACTGGTGTGCTGGTATTGTTTATTGTTGCTGTTTGTCTTTCATTAATTGTTTGCTATGGAATCATAGGTGGATGATATATGATGGATGGATAGACTGACAGAAAAACACATTTCTTAGGGCAGTATATATGCATATTTTTGGGGAGGTGGCCGATAGCCAAAGCAAAAGTGCTCATCTGATTGTGGCATAGATAACTAAGGTCCTGCATCCTTTTGCTGTGAAATACTCTACTTCTAACACAGAAGTATGTGGAGAGAGAAATTATTCATAAAAGCAGCTTTTCCAAACTGAGCCAGTATGTTAACAGCCTCTAAGATACTAGAAAAATTCTTCCAGGCTCAATAATCATCACACAGAAAGTAACCATTTAAAGTCTCTGGAAATTGTCCTAACAGAAAAAAAAAAAATTTTTTTTTTTTTGACAGGCAGAGTTAGACAGTGAGAGAGAGAGAGAGAGAGAGAGAGAGAGAGAGAGAGAGAGAGAAAGGTCTTCCCTTTTCCATTGATTCACCCCCCCAAGTGGCCTCCATGGCCACACCAATTCAAAGCCAGGAGCTACGTGCTTCCTCCTGGTCTCCCATGCAGGTGCAGCGCCCAAGCACTTGGGTCATCCTCCACTACCTTCCCGGGCCACAGCAGAGAGCTGGACTGGAAGAGGAGCAACCGGGACAGAATCCGGCGCCCCAACTGGGACTAGAACCCTGGGTGCTGGTGCGGAGGATTACCCTAGTGAGCCGCAGCGCCAACCCAGATGTTTTGAAGTAACATTATATTCTTTCACAGGATCTCATTAAACCCATGGTCCCTCTCTGGTGACATCTCCCACTCTCCTTTGTTCTCAGTTTCACTACACTCTACTTCTAGGTCTTGCTCTTTATAAGCATCTGCTGATGTTTAGACTGTAGTGCTTCCCTGCTGCGGATCATTAGTGGGACCATGACAGGCTACCTCTTCAACAGGCCTATCTCTATCATGCAGAACAGGAGCTGGGAGAGAATTGGGCCTCTGCTAATCTTTCATTTTCTTAATCTCAGGCTATGCACTGAGAATGAAGAAGAAAAAAAAAATCTTTGCATTCTTATCTCCCAATAAACTCTTGTATGCTTCCTGGAAATTGGAAAGTGAGCTGGAGTTCAAATCCAATTCTACATAGGCGTATTGATAAAAATGGAGAAAAGTGTTTACAATATTTCAGTGTGTATAATTCCATGGCAAAGTGAGAGAGGCATTGGAATAGGATAACTTCTGTTTCTAATTGTTTTTCCAGGTTTCTCTGGGAGAACGGAGGAAAATGTCATTGGTAGGTCAAATGTGCATGGAGGAAGAAGTCAGAGAAAGGATATGAAGTGAATGACATAAAGTGGGTTGCAAGATGTTCAGCACTTGGAAACCTCTCATTTGGTTATGTAGTATAGAGCAGATATGCTCTTACAGTATGTGCTATTTTCTTTGATTATGTAACATGGAACATGCAAAAATTTTCTGTGAAATAGTGGAAAATCACAGTTTTTGAAATTTATGTTTTATTAACCACAAAAGATTATACAGATGTATGTAAAAGAATAAATTAAAGTTATAATTACAATCCTCTCATACACAGCATTTTTTTCCATTTTTTCTAAATATATAAATGTAATATCTAAATTTATATAAATTTAAATTCAAAAAGTTCCGCCGGTGCCGTGGCTCACTTGGCTAATCCTCTGCCTGTGGCGCCAGCACCCTGGGTTCTGGTTCCAGTTAGGGCACTGGGTACTAGTCCCAGTTGCTCCTCTTTCAGTCCAGCTCTCTGCTGTGGCCCGGGAAGGCAGCGGAGGATGGCCCAAGTGCTTGCGCCCTGCACCCGCATGGAAAACCAGGAGGAAGTACCCGGCTCCTGGCTTCCGATTGGCTCAGCGCCAGCTGTGGCAGCTATTAGGGGAGTGAACCAATGGAAGGAAGACCTTTCTCTCTCTGTCTCTCTCTCATTGTCTATAACTCTCTGTCTCTCTCTCACTGTCTAACTCTGCCTGGCAAAAAATTATAAAAAAATGTTTTTGGAAAATGCATATATGAAAAAACTATGAATAGATTTCAAACTTTTTTTTTTTTTACAAAATTAACATCTTTTAATTACCTTATCCAGGATCACTAGTTATCAGGGAAATCCAAATAAAAATCACAGTGTGGTATCACCTTATCCTAGTTAAAATGGCTATCATCCAAAAACCAACAAACAATAAATACTTCTGAGGAAGTAGAAGAAAATCCACTGTTGTTGAAAATGTAAACTAGTACAACCAAAATGGAAGATAGTATGGAGATTCTTCAGAAATCTGAAAATAAATCTACCATATGATCCAGCCATCTCAATGCTGGAAATGTGCTCAAAGGAAATGAAATCAGCATATGAAAGAGTTCTTTGTACCCCCATGTTTATTGCAGCTCAATTCACAGTAGCTAAGATATGGAATTAACCTATATGTCCACCAATTGATGACTGGATAAAGAAAATTTATATATACATATACACACACATATATGTATACACATGTACACACATACACTACTCAGTCATAAAAATAAATGAATGGAAACCATCATGCTTAGTGAAATAATCCAGTCCAAAAATAAAAAAAAAAAAAAACTACAAACACCATATGTTTTCTTTGATATCTGTTTAATATAGAGTATAAAAAATGTATAGGAATGAAATGGGGATTTTGTGATATGATTGTCATTTTTATCTCTTGTTTATATTCCTGGGGAACTGTAGCTTACTACTTTTTACTTATTGAATATTATGGCTAATACTGATTTAAGCCTATGAATATAGTGTGGATTAAAATTATGTCTTTGCTAAAACTGATGAAAGGAAGAGAGGGGAGGGAGGGAAGGGAATTGGGTAGGGAGAGAAGGAGAGAAATGTGCTTGCCTTCTTGGAACTATATCTATGGAATGCATGAAATAATTTTCAAGAAGAAATCTACTGTCATCCTTTTTGTTCTCTGTACAAAAAATACACTAAAATAAAAAATGCAAAATATTTACCTTTTAAATATTTAAATAAGTAGAAAGCATATATATGTATATATAATTAAGGAGTTAAATATATTATATATGTATATTTAATTAAGCATATATATATATATATATAAAATTAAGGAGTTAAACTTTCTAGATCTTCATTCCTTTGTCCAGATCCATATTTTTATCTGATGTCATTTTCTTTTGTATTGAAAGATTTTTAAGCTATTGTAAATGTAAGTCTGCTGGAAAAATTTATTTTAACTTTTGTGTGACTGGGAAAAATCTTTACCTTTTCTTTGAAAGAAATTTTTTTCTGGGTGTAGGAATCTAAGAAAGTTTTTTTTTTTTTACTTGAAAGATATCTCACTTCAAACATGAATGATGCTGCTCTACTGCAATTTTAATTTGCATCATTTTCAAGAAGAAATCTGCTGTCATCTATTTTGTTCTCTGTACAAAACCTGGCTTTTTCTGTGGCTGCCTTTAAGATTCTCTCTTTGTTGTTGTGGGTTTTAAGCACTTTGCTTATGATACATCATGGTGTGGTTTTCTTAATATCACTTGAGCTTCCAATTGTTATCTTGAATTTAGTTTTCATCAAACAAAGAAAATATTCATTGTTTTTCTCAAACTTTTGTTTCTGTCATTCACTCCTTTTCTTTGGGAACTCCAATTATGGAAAAAGACTACTTGAAGCTTCTCACAGCTCACTAATACTTGGTTTGTCCTTTATATTTTGCTTCCGTTTTCTCAGTTTCATTTTGGATAGTTTCTATTGCTATTCTTCATCTGCCATTAATTCATCTGCCATTAATTTTATCCAATGTACTTTCCATCTCAAAAACTGAAGTTTCACCTTTAGATGTTTGATTTGAAACTTTTTCATATCACGTCCTGACTTTTTGAACATGGAACATATGGAACAGAGTTACAATAATTGTTTTAATACTCTTGACTGAAGTTTCACCTTTAGATGTTTGGTTTGAAACTTTTTCATATCACGTCCTGACTTTTTGAACATGGAACATATGGAACAGAGTTACAATAATTGTTTTAATACTCTTGACTACTAATTCTAGTATCTGTGTTCTGGGTCATTTTATTTTTTTTTCATTATAGTTCATATTTTTCTGATTTTACATGCCTGATAATTTTTGATTGGACAGTGGAGATTATGTTTTTATTTTGCTGGGTGTTGGATATTTTCATATTCATCTAGGTACACTTGAACTTTGTTCAAGGATGAAATTAGTTATTTGGAAACTGATCTTTTCTCCTCAAGTTTCCCAAGATTTGTTAAGTACAGTCTTAGAAGGTATAGTCTAGCATTTACCACTACTAAGTCAACACATTTATGAATATTTTCTCCCATGCTGTGCTAATAATTATGAAAACTTCCAGGACAGCTAGCTGGTGGCAACCAACCATATTCCTGATCCCATCTGAATATTATACACTGCTTCTTGTAATCCAGACATTCTCAATAAAGTTAATATTACCCCAAAGGGACCAAAATTAGTTCTTGAGGAAAGAAAGAAAATTTACTCTTTGTGCATAAGGTTTAGATACTTGCCTAGTACTACACATATATGCAGTGTTATCTGTACTATTAAAATTTCATAGGGAATCCAGCATTGTGGCACAGTAAGCTACCTGCAATACCAGCATCCAGCATCAGAGTGCTTGTTTATGTCCTGGCTGCTCCACTTCCTGTCCAGCTTCCTGATAATGTGCTTGGGAAAGCTACGGAGGATAGCTCACATGCTTGAGCACCTGCCACCCATGTGGAAGAGCTGGATGGAGCTCTGGGCTCCTGGCTTCTGCGTAGACCAATGCTAGCAGCCATTTGAGAGTGAGCCAACAGGGGGAGGATCATCTCTCTCTCTTTCCTTTTCTCCCTTTCTTCTCTCCCCTTTAAATAAATAAATAAATCTTTAACAATAATTTCATGGAGAGGTGATTAGGAATGAAACTGTTTAAAGAGACTTTTTGTGGAGATCAGTAACTTTTTAAAAAAAAAAGGTTTATAAGTGTTATTCTAAATTTTTTTGACAGGCAGAGTGGACAGTGAGAGAGAGAGACAGAGAGAAAGGTCTTCCTTTTGTCGTTGGTTCACCCTCCAATGGCCGCCGTGGCTGGCGCGCTGAGGCCGGCGCACCGCGCTGATCTGAAGGCAGGAGCCAGGTGCTTCTCCTGGTCTCCCATTGGGTGCAGGGCCCAAGCACTTGGGCCATCCTCCACTGCACTCCTGGGCCATAGCAGAGAGCTGGCCTGGAAGAGGGGCAACCGGGACAGGACCGGTGCCCCGACCAGGACTAGAACCCGGTGTGCTGGTGCCGCAAGGCGGAAGATTAGCCTGTTGAGTCGTGGTGCCAGCCAGTTATTCTAAATATTTTGAGTTGTTCTTCCCTTTGCCTTGGTAGTTTCCTTACACTTGTGTTGGCAGGACTTTGCTACATACTCAGGGTAATCTACAGAGCAGTAGAGCTGGCTCCACGTGCAGCTCTTTCCTCTCTGGTACTCTTATCTCTAGTCAGCTTGGTGTCCCTGAACCTTTAGCATCATTGACTGAACTTTCACATCTGTTAGATTTCCCCTAGGCAGTTGCATTCTAACACTGTTGTTTAGTAATTTTCTCATGTTACAGACTGAAACAACCATACGCTTTCAAGACCACTTCCTATGACAAATGTCCAGTTCTAAAAACTATTGTTTCATATATTTTGTCTTGTTTTTGGCTAATTTTATATGAGAGAGTGAATCTACTCTCTAGCACTCCCTCTTGGCCCTTAAAGTAAGCACATATAGCAGGGCACTTTACAATGTTTGTGCAAAAGTAAAAAAATAAGCTTATTTTGCTGAAAAAAAAAAAAAGAAAGTCATAAATCCAGAATGTTTTAAGTTTGTGAGAAATGCATATTCTCAAAAAACTATGCATGGCTTTCAA
This sequence comes from Sylvilagus floridanus, assembly GCA_949820135.1. Classification (NCBI taxonomy): domain Eukaryota; kingdom Metazoa; phylum Chordata; class Mammalia; order Lagomorpha; family Leporidae; genus Sylvilagus; species Sylvilagus floridanus. The sequence continues at coordinate 56,580,171 of OX463226.1, read as the reverse complement.
AACTTTTTGCATCAGAGAAAACTTATACTTCTTTTTATTTTATTTTATTTATTTGAAAGACAGAATTACAGAGAGAGGTAGAGACAGAAGAGAGAGGTCTTCCATCCTCTAGTTCACTCCCCAGATGGCTGCAACGGCGGGAGCTGCACCGATCTGAAGCCAGGAGCCAGGAGTTTCTTCTGGGTCTCCCACGCAGGTGCAGGGGCCCAAGGACTTGGACCATCTTTCATTGATATCCCAGGCCACAGCAGAGAGCTGGATCAGGAGAGGGGCAGCTGGGACCAGAACCGTGCCCATATGGGATGCCGGTGCTTCAGGCCAGGGCTTTAACCTGCAGTGCCACAGCGCAGGCCCCAAACTTACACTTCTTTAAAAAAATACTTATTTATTTAATCTGAAAGTTAGAGTTACAGAGAGGGAGAGGCAGAGGCAGAGAGAGACAGAGAGATCTTCCATCCACTGGTTCACTCCCTGAATGGCCACAATGGCCAGGGCTGGACTAGGTTGAAGCCAGGAGCCAGAAGCCTCATCTGGGTCTGCTATGTGGATGCAAGGGCCCCAAGGGCTTGGGCCATCTTCTGTTGCTTTTCCAGGCACATTAGCAGGGAGCTGGATCAGAAGTGGAGCAGTCGGGACTCAAAGTGGCGCCCATATAGGATGCTGGCATTGCAGGCAGTGGCTTTACCTGCTGTACCACAGTGCTGATCCTAATAAATTCATCTCTTAATTCTACCTTTCCATGAACTTTTTGAGGTATCCCCATAAACAGTGATGAAATAAGAAGCAAAAATATAGTTTTAAGTCATAATTAATTTATAGGCAATAGATTAGGTTATCAAAAGTTTGTAAAAATAAATACTGCAGGAAATAGTTCCTCAGCATATTTCCCAGTAATATGATGAACGCCTAACGAATCTTGGTTGTGGCCCTAGAAAGAGCAATTTTAACTTTCTTAAACATCCACACATGTACTCAAGCACACCAATTTAGGATGGACTAGTAACTGTTTTCAGACACATCAGCAACAAACTTAGCTTGAGCTGCATCCATTAGAAGAGATGTAAAGAGGAAAGGTTGGGCTGTAAGATATTTAATGTCTTCAACGACAGAAAAACTCGATGATTCTTGGAATAACATTTTTTAAATTAAAAAATGGGTTTTCTACACACTTAAAGGCTAAAAACAGCATTTATGAACATTTTACTAATGTCCAAAGTTGGCTAATGAAGCACTAGGTTAAATAACTAATCATATTTCAATTTAAAATGCATTCATTTCATTCTTCTCCAATGTCAAGAATATTTTAAGAATCCATTTTTGTCACACATTATGGATTCCAGAATAACATAAGAAAACAAGATATTTATCTTCTAGATCTAGATTTTATTAAAGAAAAAACCCATTGGAATAAATTTTCCATTTATTAGGCTTTGAAAATATACACGAAAAGAGGCTCACAATTATTGGTCAGTGTAAAATGTTCTTATTCTCTGCTAATTAATAAACATATGGGACAGAATAGATCATGTATATTAACTACTATCAAAATAGGTTAAGAGTATGCTTTAAATGATGATTCTTAGGAAATGACAGCTACAGTGATTTCCCAACATGAATTTGGGTCATAATTTCAAGTTTATTCACCAATGTTAACCATTTTACTAAGACAAGCATTGCTATATTAACCAGTCTATTTTTAACAATATAATTTTGACGCTCTTAATAATCAAAAACTTCAGTCACTTATTATGAAGAATAATGCATTTTTAATTGAAAAATAGGTTTTGGGGAAACCACTATACTTTTATATCACATCACATAAGGGTGCTACATGTATGTAATAAATACATACATGTAGACATTCATAAAATGTACTATATCTTTGTTGAATCCTTCTGTACCCTGCACTTATAAAATGAAAGTAAACTTAAGACAAAGATTATCTATACTCAGTCTTTTAAAAAAACACAAGAAAGTGAAAATTCGATCATGTAATAGTAATGATGAATCTGAATTTCTAACTTGTTTTGATCACAGAATGGTGCTACGTGCAAGTAGCATCTTTGGGTCTGAAAAATGTTTAGTTACTCAGTTCTCTCTGATAACAAAAATGTACATAATTCAGATTTTAGAAAATGGATAATGGTTTCTCTCTGACAAAAGTTCAAATATACACATTTGTGATATTTTTACTTCTAGCAAACTATGTGACCTAAGTAGTCCTTAGTTGGTGTCTGTGATATCAGTGTGGCATTACTGCTTTATACATAATCAGTTTGAATCCAAATGGTAGTTTCATGCAATTATCACATAAATACTGCCTCAGTATGAATTCTGCAACTGTCCATATAAATTCTGATTCTCCACTATCTGAGTGTGTGTGTGTGTGTCTGTGTATAAATCTAATGAGACATGTTGTAGTTAATAGCATATATTCAATTTTGGGTAATCTATGAGAAGTTGGACCCATGATCCTTAGAATGGCAGATTATGGAAAAGTTGTCTTTCCTAAGAGACAGCAGTCTTCAGTTTATATTCAAAAGCAATTAGTTGAGAGGATAATACACAATGCTATTTCTGCCTAGAACATTTAAATTCAGAAAAGGAATTGGAGCTCCTCAGCTTAATAAATTGGAAGATGTTCTGTGAAATACTGTCACAGCAAATCCAAGGCAAATTAGTAACAATGGTTAGAAAGAAGAGAGATACATAATAGTAGCTGAATAGTCTTTCAATGTTTTGGGGAAATAAGTTTAGATTATGTTTTATTCAGGCATTATTGACACAAATAAAGGATAATACTTTCAGTGTAAGAAGCAATGTTTACATCTAATTACAAATTTAGTTAAAAATATAATCACAATTTACGAAAACTGTAATTACAAATTACAAAGAAAAACAGCGAACTGTCTCCATGACATCCTCTATGCATCTTGTTACCTATCAATTTTGTTTCATTATAAAATTCAATACTAAAATTTCAGAGTTAACCTTCAATATTAATTTCAACATCAATATTTATCAAAACATTTTCAAACAGTCAATTAGAAAAAGCATCACACCAAAAGTAATAATAATATTCCCAGGCTGCTACAGCATTGTATGATTATCCGACAGAGAAAGCAAATAGGCTGTTAAATTTTGCAGGTCACTTGGCTCTGGATTTCAGGACTATGGCAATACTAGTGAGGGTGATGGTATAAGTATTTCCTATTTTACCAGTGTCACCAGAGCACCAATAAGAGGGTCTCAGATAAGTTTCCAAATATCGAAAAACAGTGGAGTTAACTTAATCTTTTATATCTGAACAAAAAGTTCCGTCATAATTTTTAAGAAAGTAGGACCACAGCCATTTTCTTATATAAACCTGATAGTTATTACACAAATTCAACCTCAGTTTTGGAAGACTGCATTCAAACAGACTGATGACCACCCCTACCCCTAATTCACTCTGAAGCTGCATATCATCCACAGCTTCACAGCACTGCACCACACTGTGTGTACCATTGTGGCAAAAGCAGGACAGTCTATCCTAGGGACAGATTAGGCCCCAGCTGCTCCTCAGAAGACACACCGTTTTCCACTGTGTTTTGCACATCAGCTCACTTTTCAAAGCAATCCTAGCACTCTTCATTTTTTGAGATTTCAGACTCATTTTCTTTGTGCAAGTTCCTTTGCTGATAAATGTGTAAAGCCATGGCAGTGATGCAGAGCAAGGTAAATATCACAACAGCAATCACACCTATACAGGAAGAAAAAGGAAAAACAATATAAATGGAGTTTCGCTCCAACCATAGGCTTGTTGACATTGCTTAATAAAGTTAGGTTACAATAAGCCAAATCATCTACTAGATAGTCTGGAAACATCCAAGCAGGAATTCTAAAGGTCAGGTGGCTTTGCTATACTTTGTATAGCAAATACAAAATATACTTTTGCTATACTTCTGAGTTACTACAGCATTTAGATTTGGCTGTATTAGGCTTTTTCCCTAAAGGCATGTCATGATGGACTCAGGGAATGGCTTCATATTTAAAAGCACAAAGAAAAATACATCTCTAAGACCATGTCCATCATTCAGTTATCAGGCAGGAAGCTTTAAATTATTTAAAAAGTATGCAGTGTTTTGTACCATCATAGAATAACTGTTGTTATACATTTTAACTGCAGATTTAAGAATAATTTTGTGACAATATGTTTTTGAAGTACAGTAGATAATATACACATAATCAGTTCCCATTATCTAGGCTATTGCAGGGATGTTTATTAAATTTACATGTAATGCAGATTACTTGTAAATGTTATAAAATATTGATACTATTGGCCATGCCCGTGGTTCTCAATCCTAGCTCCAAATCAGGTTAAATGAGTTAAAGGCCTCGGTCTCTATCTCAAATTGTTTGAGTCTTTAATTCATAGCCATGAAGCCATTTAATGAAAGCTGCTGATTCAAGCAATCCTATTAGTGTAGATGAACATCAAGTCTATGTTAAACTAGATGAATTGGTATAAAAATAGGTTGTAGGTACCCAAATTACAAGTGTAAGATAATTCACTAAGGTATTAATTTGTATCTCCAGCTGGTGACTATTAGAACATGCAAACCCCCTTTGTGAAATACCAGCTAGGGGAAGCCACCCAACCCCTCCTCCTTCCCATTGCTTCCTTCAGGAGCCAAGTCAACACTTGTTAGGGAAACAGAATCCTGCTAAGACTCACTGTTCAACAGCAACATGTCTCTACATTGACCCCAGATATCTTGCCAGTTATAGCTGACCGAAAGCAATAAAATTCCAAAAGCAAGAGGTGCTCTGCTGTTCTATTATCAATCTGCCCATTATCCTCGCTTATCAAAGGCCTGGCTCTAACTCTGACACTGTGTAGACATTGTGGGCAATGGGAACCGACTCTGAAAATGTTAAGCATTTCACAATTGCTTCTGCATTGCAAAGAAAAATCTAAAATATCAGGATTCATTTATGATTGGATTTGATGTAAAATTAATGACAAAAGTACCCCTTTTAGATGTGCATTATTCTCCACATTCCCACAGAAAACTGTAAAAATAGGTTTTTTTTCCATTGGGTCATGTATTTTTTTTTTCTTTTTTTGACAGGCAGAGTGGACATTGAGAGAGAGAGACAGAGAGAGAAAGGTCTTCCTTTACTGTTGGTTCACCCTCCAATGGCCGCCGCGGCCGGCGCACCGTGCTGATCCGAAGGCAGGAGCCAGATGCTTCTCCTGGGCTCCCACAGGGTGCAGGGCCCAAGTACTTGGGCCATCCTCCACTGCACTCCTGGGCCACAGCAGAGAGCTGGCCTGGAAGAGGGGCAACTGGGACAGAATCTGGCGCTCGGACAGGGACTAGAACCCGGTGTGCTGGCGCCACAAGGCAGAGGATTAGCCTATTGAGCCGCAGCGCATTTTTAATTTACATTTTTTTATTTCTGAGAGAAAAAGTTTGAGATAGTGAGGTACATGCTAATATCCTCAAAAGAAATTTAGTGAGGGCTTTTATAATCTCTGAATTGTTTCCTATCATTTGTTTGGGAAAAAAAGTTTATTTTGTATGTTCTATGGAAAGTCTGCCAAACAAGAAATCAAAAACATTTCAAAAATGAATTAATTAAGGAGGAAAGATGCTTACTTTTGCAGCAGTTCTAAATAAATTACATTTCAGAAAGAAAGTTTTCTTTGCCAAGATGTATTTAAATTAATTTTATTTTCTTCCTCTCAAAAGACCAATAAACAATCTCAGCCTATTAGATGAATTTTTCCTAAAGCAAGATTAAAAATGAAACACATAGTGACTAGTGAACTTACACCACACTATTGCACCACACTATTAAAAATAACATGTTAAGTATTATTTTTTAATTATTATTTAAATCTTTTTTAATAAGGCAAACATTGTCAAGGGAAGCATTGAAGGCAGTGGGGAAACTTTTCTGTGTCAAGGGCCATCTGGGTATTTATAAAATTCGCAGGCCATATAAAATCATCAACTTAAACATGCGCCTGCTATAGACTTAACTGAGTTTCCAGTCCTGCCTGCAGCTGCGGTGGCATAATCAGACCAAATGACTTCCCTCCCTATCCTGAACCATAAACCCTGACCCATAAACCATAACCCATTATGCTGGTTAATTCAACATTGTCAAGAGGGGTAACGCGGAAGGCAGGTCATTCACAGCTGCCTTACCTCCGACGACAAGGACCGCAGGGTTCCTCCCGTCTGCAGTGACTAAGGGCGCCCCCTTGCCAGCGGGTCCAGGACGGCCTGCAGAGAGGGGCACAAGGGGGAATAGAAGGAGGAAATTCACACAGAGAGATGGAAGGGCAGCCGTGAACCCGTTGGAGAGGGCAAGGACCGGAAGGGACCGAGGACTCCGCTTCGGAACACTGGCCGCGGCCAAGCTGGGACGGCGGCGGAGCGAGCACGCACCTGCGTCCCCCGCCAGCCGGGGAGTCAGTTCCCGCGCCGAGGAGCCAGGTCCCGCCGGCGCCGCACAGCCGGACGCCGCGGCTACTGGGCCGCGCACGGAGACCGGGGCGCGGCCGCCGGGTCGCAGCGCTGCCTTCAGGGGCGCGGCGTGGCCGAAGCGCACGGCCGAGAGGCAGCCGGTGAAGCCGCGCGCCGCCGCCCGCCTGGTGTCCGCGTCGGCGCCGGGGGTCTCTGCGGGAGAAAGAAGCGGGACCCGGCGTCAGGGCGCAGGGGCCCAGGTCGGCGACAATGGGACACCTGCCATGTGTTCTGCGACGGCCAGCTTCAGCCTTCCTCAGAACCCCTTAGGTTCTATTCGTGGGGAAAGCGCCAGAGCCACTACCTGTGGGCAGCCCTGTCAACTGCTCAGATGAGGCAGGGTTTTGGCTGATGGCTTCCAATGCTGAGGGTTTTCACTCTACCCACACCAGAATCTCCCAGGAAAACAGTTGTGTGGGATGAACTAAGGAATCCTTTGCCATTTAATTTTTTTTAAAAAAAATAGATCATTAAAATACATTTTCAATGGCACACATAGCCACTAATCTAGGGGGTTACAGTAAAATAATTTCTGGAGACCAGGACAGACCTATGGAAATCCTTTGTTGTTGTGTTTGCTTATTACATTCAACTGTTTTGTATGAAGTATACAGATTCATCACTTTCATATTGCTTTGTAACTTGTATTTTTTTATCACCAGTTAATGACCTTCTTATTCAGCTGTTATAATCTTAAATTCTAATTGATAACATTGCGTTTCTTAGATTTGTTAGTTTAATTGCAAGTTCTTAGCACATCCCTTTTTCAATAGTGTAAGTGCATTTAAACTTTTTTTTAAAGTTGATGTGACACAATTTACTCACATTTAGAGTAAAAATCACTATATTTAGTATTATTCTTGTTCAACTTTCCTAGCAGTCTCAAAAGCCTTCTTTTATACCTTTATAAAGACAGTGCATTTTTCCAAAATGACCATTGCCCATCTCTTCTCCCGCTCATGTCAGTCAGATGAACCATTCCTGGAACTCCGCACTCCCCCATACAGCATCCCCCAGTATGCTCTCCTCCCCACCTCCACCTACACAGCAGTGCCTCCTTCCTTGGGTTTTACTCCAATACATTTAGCTCCTGTTCAGAATTAGAATATCACTTAAATTTACATATTTTTATAGCTCCTTCAAGAATCTTTATTTTTTCCCCAAGAAAGAATTTAACACTATTCCCTCTGACTAAACTCCATTCAGGCTTACTCTGAGCTCTCTGCTCAAGTTTCCCAGAGTTTTTGATCTTTCAACTCCCGGATTTGGAAATAATCATGGCAAGTCAGGTTTGGTCAGAATTTTTCACCCTCAGTGCCTGATCACCTCAACATTTATCATCCTCTCCATTTCGCACTATTCCCCACATGCATGATGTTTGATCAGCTTGATTGGTCTTCATTAAAAATTCCGTTGCCCAAACAACTTCCTATTTTGCATTAACTAATCACCTGTCCCCACACCTGCTTGGCTGTAAACCTCCACCCACTTTTGTACCTGAAGTTTTCAATCTCTCATCCCTACTGCTGAAGCCATAGCATAGTTCCTATATCTTTCATGAAAGTCCTAATATGTCAGCCTCTGGTTTTAACAAATGTTAGAATTTTTTTTCCCTTTGGCATGATACAACCTGGTTTTACATTAAATAATTATTTTAGAGAGAAAAGTCATATAACTTTAGGGCAGATTTTCTCCTAAAAATCCTGAATACAATTAACATTAAGCAATCATTTTTAAGAAAGATTTGTTCATTTGACAGGCAGAATGACAGAGAGGAGGAGACAGAGAAAGAGATCTTCCATCAAGCTGGTTCACTCCCAAATGTCTACAGCAGCTAGGGCTGAGACAGGTTGAAGGCAGGAGCCAGGAACTCCATCCAGGTCTCCCATGTGGGTGGCAGGGGTGCAAGCATTTGGGCTATCTTCCACTGCCATCCCAGGCACATTAGCAGGGAGCTGGATCAGAAATGGAGTAGATGGGACAGGCACAAAATCACAGGACAGAATCACAGGCAGCAGCTTAACCTGATGTACCATAATGTTGAACCCCTGAACAATCATTTAGTTTGAAGTTAATAGAATGAAATAGAGTAGAACTTTCCTTCATTCTCAATAGGTGATTTAATTAGAAAGATTATCATCAAATATGAAAGTAGGTATGTTTTAAGAATTTTGTGTATCAATTTAAAAAATAAATGCAAGAGTAGGCATTTCATGCAGCAGGTAAGTTGCCACCTGGGATGCCCACAATCCATATCAGAATGCCTGTCCGGCTACTACACTTTCAATTCCAGCTTCCTGCTAAGGTGAACCCTGAGAGGCAGCACCTGATGGCTCAAATACTTGGGTCCTTGCCATCCTTATGGGAGACCAGGATTGAGTTCTGGGTTCTGGTTTCAGCCAGCCCAGCCTTGGCTGTTGTGAGTGTTTAAGGAGTGAACCAGCAATATATCTCTGCCTGTCTGTCTCTCCTTGCAACTAAAATAATAATAATAATAATAATAAAGAAACATAAGACAGTCACAGTACACAGGTCATTTCTCAAGGTTTTATTTTCGGCAAGCAAACTTGAGGAATGAAGTCATATCTCCAACCAGGACAAAGAATAAGCTTACTTACTGTTTGCTAAAACTTCTGTGGTTTCCTCAAGCTAGTGTTTCAGATAGAACATTCAGTTGGGCCACCTATCATTGTCCCCATAAGACTTGAGGGCAAATGGGAAACTGCACAAATGGCTGGTGCTCATGAGGCTTTCTGTGCCATGAGTACTAGAGTCCTTTGTCTATGTTCCAGGAGTCTTTTGTCATCTGCCAGGATCCATAAATCAATTATATGTTTATTTATTATTTTGTTGGTGAACTAGGTAAAATCAAATTCTAGACTTGATATATAACATCATTTCTTTAAAAAAAAGTTTGAATTATTTGAAAGTCAGGTTAAAAAAGAGGGAGAGACAGAGAAATCTTCCATCTGCTAGTTTACCACATACATGTCTGCAACAGCCAGCCCTGGGCCAGAACAAAGTCAGAAGGCAAGAACTCCATCCAGGTCTCCATGTGAGTGGCAGGGGACCAAATATTTGGGCCATCGCCCACTGCTTTCCAAGCATGTTAGCAGAAAGCTGGTTTAGAAGAGGAGTATCCAGGACTTGAATTGGTACTCTGCTTTGGAATGTGGGTGTCCCAAGCAGTGGCTTAACGTGTTGCAGTACAATACCTACCCACTTACATCCCTTCTAAGTGAGACAAATACACTGTAATGTAAAATACTATGCCAACTGAGTTTTAAATGCTAAACCTGTATGTTTTATGTATCTTCTTAGACAGGACTCATTAGATAATTTTCAGAACTATTGAATTACTATAACTACTTTGCATGTTCATGTATTTTTAGCTCTATTTTGAAATATAACCCTTCTACCCAGATATATACTTTCTGACATTTATAATAATAATCACACTGATATGTAACTATTTACAGGCTATTGTTTTATTTTATGGGAGAAAACTTAAAAAGATATCTTCTGATTTTACACTTTTTGTTTGGTTTCGATATGTTTTGGTTTTTGTTTTAAAGTTTTAGTTAGTGATTTAAAAAATAACAAAATCTGTAATCAAGAATATCAACAATACCAAAATAGTTGGAGAAATAATATGTAACAGAAATGACAGGTCATCTCTAAGGGATTACAGTATTTTAAGTGCTCACCTTCTTTAAGACTATATTTCTGATAAGCTACATAGGAAATTCAAGATCTAAAGAGTATACATATAAACAGCTTTAATCTGGTTTATCTTGACATAATCAACCTGAATCATCTTCATTAGTGAAACTACTTAGAAATGGTAAGATAACAACACCATACTAATTCTGAATTCTGGGTCATTGTTTTCAAAAGCAAGTAAAGGTAGACAAAATTTTTTATTGAGTATGAACATTATTTTTTATAATTGTTCACATTTAGCCTATGATCCCTATTAATATGTGAGCTGGGAAAGGGTAGTCTAGTGTTGCTCTTGTTCATAGGCTTTCTCAGTGCCTTATAAAGTGTACTCAGTAGATGTTCATGAAATATTTTTGAAGGAATGGATGAATCAGTGACTTACAGGGACTTATTAAACTTAAATAGTAATAACTTGCTGTAGAGTCCTTCGGGTAACTCTTTGGAAAATCAGTGGTTTATCTATTAGTTAACTTGAAGGTCTATTTTACTGCAGCCTAAAGTAATAAAATATTTTGTATCAACTCCAAATTATCTGGAATTATAGTCCTGTGATTAATGATCTGAAAATAACAAGACTTAAGCAGAACATATTCTGAAATATGATCGTCCAAAATATGAAACGTTTTATTAATCTTTAATTATTATCTTCACCTCCAGACACAGGCGAAATGAATATTCATAATTTTCTGTTGATCAGATGCTTCGGATTATATACTTCATTGCTCAATTTGAATTTGAAATTTTATACCCTAAATTGCATGCCTTTTTAATATATCTTCCTTGAATAAAGCCTTTAACATTTTCAACTCGATATAATTATTTATCTGGAGAAAAACAAATTTTTATAATAAGTGGTGATTCTTTCTAATACTCTTCATATTTCATAGAAGATAGTTCATTTTCTTAATTGACATAGGAGTTATATTTCTTACAGAAAGATTATTTTCCTAAGTTACTATATTATTTAAAGCTAAATTGCACTTGAAAAATATTTCCTGTGAATATCATAGACAGTTACTGCACCTTTTTACCTTGTCATAAATATTTAAGTACATGCATCATCTTTCCTGTTAGATACTGGAGTCATGAAGGAAAGAAAAAAACAACCAAAGCAAGACTCAAAAGAGTTCCAGCTGTATTCCTCTGCTGGGAGAAATTAATTCTTTCTTTTGCCTTCAACTCAAACCCAGTTTTATCACTGCATGGAGGTCTCTGGAGTTGATGCTGAAACATGTCTATTTTGATAACATGTCATTTTTCAGAATTGTCAGACAAACGCCATGATTCATTATGCATGATTGCCAAGTGAGAAGGTAAGTGTGGAAGTACATTTGGAGGGATGCCCTTGCTCATCTAGCAGGCGGCACTTACTCATGATTAGATGGGCACACAGCCAGGAGTACAATCTGTACCTTGATTGTCACTGTGAAAGTATTATTCAAATAAGACAAGAAATTCTTTCATCATAGTGAATGCTTCCAGAGTCTGTGACATGACACTCTCAATCTGGTGTTTTCTGGAGGAAATGCTTTCTTCTACTTACCTAAAACCTTTCCCAGTGCGAGGGATTTGACAGCATTGAATTCTGTCCCCGAGGCCAATATAACTTGTCTCTTTGCACTCTGATTAACCTGTTAAATGTCCCAAGGGAAACAAATAACAAAAATAAATTTAATTTTAATGAAAAGGAAGCAAAGACAACATAGGGAAAAAATAGTAAAAATAAATCATTTGCAAGTGCTACCACAAGGTTAAAAAAATCACTTGCAAACAATGATTTAGAAGGCGAAAGCAATTTATAAACAACATATATAATGGCATCAGCTGCTGCTCCCACCCGCTGCCCACTCCCTAATCCTGCTTTCTCTTCTTCACCATGTTAAGTATCTGCAATTGGCAGAAACTACAGAAAGGTGGAATCAGCTGTTCTACATTTAAAAACTTATTCTCTGGAGAAAACTGGAAGCATATAGCCAAGAAATGTAGTTCTATGTGCAGATCTAAAGTATATTTTGCTTCAAATACTGGTGACAATTTACTTACTCTGCTCTGACCCAGGTCTATTTTCTTATTTATTCCCACCTTAATGAATATCCTGTACAGCTTTTACTCCCGTGTTTAAATTGTTGCAGTACCTGTTCTTTTATAATTAGATGAGGACAGTTCTCATTGAAATATCAGTTCACAAATTCCACCACAGTCACCATGATAAGCTAGACAACATTTCCCTACTAAGAAAACGAGTAAGCATATATTGACATTTTAAAGGAACAAATAATTATGACTTTGACAGAACCACATTGCTTAACAGACAAAACATTTCCCCTTCTCCAAACCTGGGCTATATTTGACTTCCTATCCCAACCTATGGCAGAAAAACACTGAATGGGTTGCTTTTATTAATATTTATTGTCAAAATTTTATATTAGCATATGCATTCTCAGAGTCATAATATCAGTTACCATTGCTTTTGACTTTGCTGCATTACCTCTACAACAACCACTGCTTCTTCTCTCTTAATCTGCAGCTGGTGAAAGTGTCCATCAGCCAAGTTTGTAAAATCAAAGTTAAATGCATCAGAATCTCGGTGACTGTCTAGCTTGTACCTGATCTGTAAACTTCCTAAAGAGAAAAGTAAATGGTCTTTTAAATTAGCACAGTTATTTAAGAAAAAAAAAACTTTCATGCATAATCTAGAGTACTTTTAATATCTAATGCATATTTGAATCTATTTAGCATAGATTTGGATTACCCAACAGTTATATTTCTTGGAACGGTAATTACTTAAGTGCTATCCCAGTGCCAAACTCCAAGTCCAAATACACTATTTAAAGTCAAGACCACATATGCTGATAATAAGCAATTTCCCAAATCTTTCTTATTGAAAATTTTAAATTATACATATGAAAGTTCTAAACTCATATTTAAATTATGACTATGATATTGATTTTATGAATTGATGTAGCTCCATGTGATATTGTATCAACATTCAGTTTTCATAATTATAACTTCTTTAATAATGCTTATTTTAATGTGTGAGTATTATTGAAGTGTATGCAGTTAAAAACTTTTAACAATCAGAATTTTTCTTCTGAAATCTTCTGTCCTAATCAAAAAACAGGACAGAAAATTTTGTCAGGAGACAGTTTCTACAGTTGGTACATCTTCCAACATACATATTGCTCTCCTATAAAGATGTAGTCTCATAGCCCATAATTCTGTTACAGCTCATCTAGTTAGAGGTTTTGTAGGCTTTTCTAGAAATCAAAATTTTGTCCCGAATCATTACTTAACAAATTTAAAGCGTGACCTTGCTGCCCAACTGTAAAAGTTTTGGAATGCTGGTGCATTGACACTAGTCAGCAGATTGTCACTTCCCTTCTTATGTGGGTGTGATGTAACAAGCTTCTTGACCACCTGATGTAATAAAGAACAAATGTATTCATCTGTTGCTTATGAAAATAGGCTTTATGTAGTTTTACCATATCATCCACATTGTTGCTCCTCTACTTAGAATCAGCAGAAAATACATGTTGTATATCTAGGTATCTTATCTGAAAATGAGCTGCAAAATCAATTTAGATCATCATGTAGTAGTAAAGACATTCTAGCCATAAGAAGTATAATTTTATATCAAATTTGTAAAATTATCAAACTAATAATAGTAGAAAAGGCTTTTAATTTAATATTGAAATACTAGCTTTTATGATAACCATTATAAATAGTATTTAAAAAACATTGGAAGGCATGTGATTTTTCTATCCTTGTTTGTAGATTGAATGTTGAAAAGATCCATGTCTTTACAGACCTACTTTTCTAATTCAAGTTTTTTTTTTCTTTCATGCAAAAGATATTCACCATTGTTGGAGAGGATCACTGAAAGGTATTCTTCATGGAAAGAATTCACATAAAGCAGTAAGCTTGGAGTTTGTGTAGTTCGGAAGCTCAGTGTGATCATTTCTCTGGTCATTGTTGTATTCCTGTGTAATGAAGAAGCAAAAGAGCTCTTGTTTTCACTTAAAGGGTAATGTTCTTGAAAAGTATAAGTCATTGAGGAGCCTATTCCAAAATATGCAGAAATCTCTGGAATGACAAACACATTTTTGTGATATTAACAAATTTAAATTTTTTGACGTATATTTAAAGAGTAAATCCAATATTTTAATACATTGAGGGGTAAAACAAAAATGTTTTCCTGTTTGTATATTTTCACTTTTCAAATTTTAAGATTCTTTTTTTAAAAGATTTATTTAGATGCCGGCATTGTGGTGGTGCAGGTTAAGCCTGTCTCTTTCCTATCTCTCTGTACCTCTGACTTTTAAATAAATAAATAAATCTTTAAAAAAATTAATTATTTGAAAGACAGATTAACAAAATGGTGACCTCCCCCCAGATATCTTCCAACTGCTGGTTCACACCCCAACTGCCAGGATGAAGCTAGGAGCCAAGAACTCCATCCAGGTCTCTCACAAGGGTGACAGGAACCTAAGTATTTGGGCCATCATCTGCTGCCTCCCATATGCATTAACTGGAAGCTGGACTGGAACCGCTGGTGAGACTCAATCCCAGGCACCCTGACATGATGCATAAGGGCACTACAACACCCACCCAAGTTTTAAGTTTCTTAAAAAATATATATAAATATAAATAAATATAACTATATAAATAACTATATAAATTATATAAATATAGATATAAAATAAGTTTCTTAAAAAATAAAGCTTGAATAGAAAATAACAAATCTTAACATATTCACAACCCAGACATGAATGACATCTAGTAGAGATTTTATTTAATTCTCCAAATTATCTTTAATCTGTACTTTAAATGTATATCTTAAAACCACTCTCTGCTTTGGGTGCCAATTTTTCTTCCAAAAGATTATTTTTCTTGGGGCTGGCACTGTGGTGTAGCAGGTAAAGCTGCCACCTGCATTCCTGGCATCCCATATGGGCACTGGTTCAAGTCCCAGCTGCTCTACTTCTGATCCAGCTCTGAGCTAGTGTGTCTGGGAAAGCAGCAGAAGATGGTCCAGGTCCTTAGGACACTGCAACCATATGGGAGACTCAGAAGAAGCTCCTAGCTTCAGATCAGCCCAGCTTTGGCCTTGCACCTATTTGGGGAGTGAAACAGTGTATGGAAGATCTCTCTTGCTCGCTTGCTCTCTTTGTCTCGCTGTAATTTTGCTTTTCAAATAAATAAATTTTAAAAATCCTTTAAAAAAGAGATTTTTCTTTTCACTTAGTTGAAAGTTGATGATATGGCGTTGGGGAGGGACAGAGAGAGAGAGAGAAACGGGGCCAGTGCCTTGGCATAGCGAATAAAGCTGCAGCCTGCAATGCCAGCATCACATATGGGCGTCGGTTCAAGTCCCAGCTACTCCACTTCCGATCCAGCTCTCTGCTATGGCCTAGGAAAGCAGTGGAAGATGGCCCAAGTCCTTGGGCTCCTGCACCCACGTGGGAGACCTGGAGGAAACTCCTGGTTCCTTGTTTCAGATCGGCACAGCTCTGGCCATTGCAGCCAACTGGGGAGTGAACCAGTGGATGGAAGACTTCTCTCTCTCTGCCTCTCTTTCTCTCTCTGTGTAACTCTTTCACATAAATAAGTAAATCTTATAAGAGAAGGTGAGAGTGAGAGATAGAGAGAATCTTCCATCTGCTGGTTGACTGCCCAAATGCCCATAACAGGGACTGGGCCAGGCCTAAGCCAGGAACTCCATCTCCATCCTACCATATAGGTGGTAGGAAGCCAAGTACTTGGGCCATCAGCTATTGATCTCTAGGTGCAGCAGCAGGAAGCTGGACCCAAAGTGAAGAGTAGCTGGGACTCCAGTTAAGCACTTTGATATGGTTTGTGGGTGTCAAGTGGCAGCTTAACCCACTGTGCCACAAAGCTCAGCCCAGAAAATTTACTTCTATAGAACGCTATTTCTTCTGCCTATTTGAGCTATTCTTATACATACCAAGCTCAACAGCACATTGTTACAATTATTTCATATCATTTGATGTCTGTTAAAGAAGCTTAGAAAAGAAAAAAGAGAACATATGTATATATATATAGACTGTGATATTTACTCTACTTACCATTCTTTTTGTTTGTCCCTGGGGAGTGATATTATCATCTGCTGTCATTTTTTTACCCTAGTACAACTTGATTCCCATTTGCCTTCTCAGTACTATTGTCAGATATATTAAATATTGGTAGGATAACATATATGTGTATGTGTGTGGGTATATAGATGTATGTGTATGGGTATATGTACATATATATTCTATATACATGTAGGATATGTATATATCCTGTATTATAATTTTAATTAGTTATTTTTTAAATTAGTTAACAGCGGAAAGGATAAGAAATATGCTTACTCTACCTTTTATAATTGCCTACAAACTGACTTTTATAAGCAATTTTTTGTGTGTAGACTTTAATAACTGTCAGTTTACATTCTTTCAGCCTGAAGAACAACCTTTGTTATTTCCTCTCATGAATTCCAACAGTTTTAAAAGACATTTTGGTTTATTTAAATTTTTCCCCAAATGCTTGCAAAAACCAGGGCTGGGCCAAAGCAAGGCTAGGAGCCTGGAACTCAATGTAGGTCTCCCACAGGGGTGGCCAGGACCCAAGTACTTGAGCTATAATCTCCTGTGTTCCAGGGTGCACACTAGCAGGAATTGGATTGGAAGTATAAGGGCCAGGATGCAAACCACGCACTCTGGAATGGGATATGGGTGTCTCAAGCAGCATCTTAACTGCTGTGTCAAATGCCCACACATCTCTCAGTTTAAAAAAAAAAAATTAAATTTTATTGAAAGAGAAACAGAGACAGAGGGACTGGCAGAGCTTCTCTGTTTTACTTCCACAATGGTGGGGGCTGACCTAGACTGAAACCAGAATCCAGGAACCCAACTAATTGAGCCATTACTATTGCCTCCAGAGGTCTGCATTAGTGAGAAGCTAGAGTTTGGAGCGGGAGCCAGGATTCAAACCCAGGCACTCTGATAATGAGTATCTTAACTGATAGGCTCAATTCCAGCTCCTTAAAGGCTAAAAATAAACAAACAAACAAATATGGAATACCTTTAGTTCACTATAATTTTTGAAAGATAGTTTTGCTGGGCATAAGTTTCTTGGATAACATTTGTTTTATTTGAATATATTTTCTCACTGCTTTGTTACTTAAATCATTTTTTATAAGAAGTCAGCTGTTAATCTTGATATGAGTCATTTTTCTCTTACTGCTTTTAAGATTTCTTTTCTGTCCTCTTTTTTTTTTTTTTTTGACAGGCAGAGTGGACAGTGAGAAAGAGAGAGAGAAAGGTCTTCCTTTTCCCTTGGTTCACCCCCCAATGGCCGCTGCAGACAGTGCGCTGTGGCCAGTGCGCTGTGGCCGGTGCACTGCACTGATCTGAAGCCAGGAGCCAGGTGCTTCTCCTGGTCTCCCATGTGGGTGCAGAGCTCAAGGACCTGGGCCATCCTCCACTGCCCTCCTGGGCCACAGCAGAGAGCTGGACTGGAAGAGAAGCAACCAGGACAGAATCTGGCGCCCTGACCAGGAATAGAACCTGGTGTGCTGGCGCCACAGGTGGAGGATTAGCCTATTGAGCCGTGGCAGCAGCCTGTCCTCTTTTTTTTTTAAAGATTTATTTTATTAATTTGAAAGGCAGAGTTGTATAGAGAGGGAAAGACACAGATGGAGAGATCTTCCATCCACTGGTTTGCTCCCCAAATGGCTGAAACAGCAGGAGTTGGGGAGGCTGAAGCCAGGAGCCAGGAGCTTCATCCAGGTCTCCCATACAGGTTCTGGGGTCCAAGTAGTTGGGCCATCCTCCACTGATTTCCCAGGGTGTTAGTAGGGAGTTAGATGGGAAGTGGAGCAGCCAGGATTTGAATTGATGCCAATATGGCACAACCATATGGTGGTGGCACAACCTGTTATTCCACAATGCCAGCCCCCGTCTTCATTTTCAACATCAAGATGTGTCTGGGTAGGTGTTTCTTTTTGTAATATTTGGATTTTACTGAACTTTCCATACGTGTAGATGATAATTTTCATTAATTTGGGGGATGCTTCAACTAATATTCCAACCATTATTTTTGAAACACTTTTTCTTTATCCTTTTATGTCTTCTCTCCTTCTTACATTCTTGTTACATAGTGATGTACTTAATCATGCCTGACATTTCTCTGTAGCTCTTTTCTTTAGTCTCATTACTCTTCAGGATAGATAATTTTTATTTATTTATTTATTTATTTTAACTTTTTTTTAATGAATATAAATTTCCAAAGTACAGCTCATGGATTATAATGGCTTCCCCCCCATAACTTCCCTCCCACCCACAACCCTCTCCTTTCCTGCTCCTTTTCCCCTTCCATTCACATCAAGATTCATTTTCAATTCTCTTTATATACAGAAGATCAGTTTAGTATATATTAAGTAAAGATTTCAACAGTTTGCACCCACATAGAAACACAAAGTGAAAAATACTGTTTGAGTACTAGTTATAGCATTAAATCACAATGTACAGCATATTAAGGACAGAGATCCTACGTGAGGAGTAAGTACACAGTGACTCCTGTTGTGGACTTAACAATTGACACTCTTGTTTATGGCATCAGTAATCATGCTAGGCTCTTGTCATGAGTTCACCAACTCTGATCTTATTTAGACAAGGTCATGGTCACAGTGGAAGTTCTCTCCTCCCTTCAGAGAAAGGTACCTCCTTCTTCGATGACCTGTTCTTTCCACTGGGATCTCACTCGCGGAGATCTTTCATTTAGGTCATTTTGTTTGTTTGTTTGTTTCCAGAGTGTCTTGGCTTTCCATGCCTGAAATACTCTCATGGGCTGTTCAGCCGGCTCCGAATGCCTTATGGGCTGTTTCTGAGGCCAGAGTGCTGTTTAGGACAGGATAGATAATTTTATTGATCCATCTTCCAAGTTTGTTGATTCCTTCTTCTATCACTGTAAATCTGTTGAAACTCTCTAATTAAATTTTCATTACAATCATTGTACATTTTAGTGATATAATTTCTAATTCTCTTTTAAAATATTATAATTCTATATTCAAGGATATACTGTCATCATACCTTCACATTTTTCTTTATTTTATTTATTTGAAAGGCAGAGTGACAGATATAGAACTTCCATCTGATTGTTTATCCCCAAGTGGCCCAACATCTGGCATTGGCCAGATTGATGCCAGGAATTATAAACTCCATCTAGGTCAATCACATTGCAGTAGGAACTCAAAAACTTAAGCTATCACTCACTGTTTTCCAAGTAAATTAGCAAGGAGCTGGATCAGAAGAGTAGTTGGGACTTGAACTGAAATGAGATGCAGGTGTTGCAAGAGGCAGGTTGACCTGTACCACAATGTCCACCCCGTATCTTCACTTTTCTAAGCATGATGTCTTAGTCTGTTTGGGTTGTTATAACAAAATACCATAGACTACGTAGGTTAAACACTTTTCCTTATAGTTCTGGAGGCTGTAAAACCCATAGCAAAAGTACCACCATACTTCATATCTTGTGAAGGTCCTTCCCCTGGTTTGCAGATCCTTCTCTCTGTATCTGCACACAGTGGAAAGAGAGGGCTCTGATCTACTCCTCTTCTTGTAAGTGTGCCAAGTTCATCACCAGAGCTAAACTGTCATGACTTATGCTTAAGCCTAAATAGTCTCCCATAGGACCCCCCTTCACAAACCATCATCACATTTGTGATTTAGTGCTTCAACATATGAATTTCAGTAGGAAACACACATTCAATTCACAATATAGTGTTACTTTTAGTTCTTTGAACATCTTTATAATAGCTACTTTGGAATCCTTGCCATGCAAGCCTGACACATAGATTCTCCCTAAAATAGCTTCTACAGCCTACTTTCCCCCCTTAGTAGATTATGCTCTCCTTTTTCTTTGCATATCTATGATTTTAAAATTTTGATTAAAATTTGACTTTCTAAAACTTTTTGAATTTTAATTTTGATTAGTTTTTAACAAATTCAATGTGCTTTGTAGATACAATTCTAAGAACATGATTCCCTTCCTCACTCCCTCCCTTCCCTTCTCTCTTTCCCACCCTCTTTCTTTCTTACCCCCCTTTTTATTAGTTTTTGAGATAATGTATTTTAAATCTACATTACAGTAAAAAAGGCTTAATACTTCACTTAGTAAGAAATAAAAAAAGGCAAAAATAAAAATAAAAAGCAAAAAGGCCCTAATTTAGGGGGAATAAAGATAACCTCTATAAATGATACTTGAATGGAAAAATGACCATTTCCCCCATATACAGTACATTTTAAAGTAATCACAGGGGCTGGCGCCGTGGCTCACTTGGTTAATCCTCCACCTTGCGGTGCTGGCATCCCATATGGGTGCCGGGTTCTAGTCCTGGTTGCTCCTCTTCCAGTCCAGTTCTCTGCTGCGGCCCAGGAGGGCATTGGAGGATGGCCCAAGTGTTTGGGCCTCTGCACCTGCGTGGGAGACCAGCAAGAAGCACCTGGCTCTTGGCTCCTGGCTTCGTATCGGCGCAGCACCAGCCATTACAGCCATTTGGGGAGTGAACCAACGGAAGGAAGACCTCTCTCTCTCTCTCTCTCTCTCTCTCTCTCTCTCTCTTTCTCTCTCTCTCTATTTCTCTCTGTCTGTCTATAACTCTACCTGTCAAATAAAAATAAATAAAGTACTCACAGATCATTAAAACCATACTACTTAACCATTGGCTTCACAAAGCTATAAAACAAAGTTTACAAAACTATATTTACAGGAATGTTGATACAAGTAAACATTTCTTTTTTATTTCTTCTTTTGTTTGCTTTTTAAATTTTAGCTCCCATTTGCAAGGGAGAACATGTAGTATTTGTTTTTCTGCATCTGGCTTATTTCACTAAACAAAATGTACTCCAATCATGTCCATTTTGTTGCAAATGGTAGAATTTCATTCTTTTTTTATACTTCTTTCATCTTATACTTTTTATACATTTTATACTTCTTTCATTCTTTTTTTACTGTATAGCTGAATGATATTCCACTGTGTACATATACCACATTTTCTATCATTTCATCTGATGATGCACACCTTGGATGATTCCAGATTTAGGCTATCGTGAACAGTGCTGCTATGGACATGGTGGTACAGGTATTCTTTGATACATTGTGTTCAAGTTTTTTGGATATATGCCCAAAAGTGGGATTGCCAGATCATATGGCAAGTCTATTTCTAGTTTTTTAAGAAAACTCCATCCAGTTTTCCACAGTGGCTGTACTAATTTACAGTCCCACCAACAGTGTGTAAGTGTTCCCTTTTGCATCCTTTGCATTTTGTTACTCTCTGTGTTTTGGATTTTAGCCATTCTGACAGGTGTGGTATGATATCTTATTGTGGTTTTGATTTGCATTTCCCTGATGGTTAGTGATGTTGAGTATTTGTTAAATATAGTTGTTGGCCATTTGTATTCCTTCTTTTGAGAACTGTTTATTGAAGACCTTTGCCCATTTCTTAACTGAATTGGTTGATTTTTGTTGTTGAGGTTTTTAGGTTGTTTTAATATATTTGGGATATTAATCCTTTGTGAGGTAGGTGGTTTGTATTTTTAAAATTTGACATTAAAAAGATTTATTTATTTGAAAGGCAGAGTTACAGAGGTGGGGGGGGGAGAAAGAAAAAAAGAGATATTCCATCTGCTAGTTCATCCCCAAATATCTGCAATGAACAGGGTTGGGCCAGGAGCCTGGAACTCCTATGTGAGTGGCAGGGGTTCAAGTACTTGGGCAGTCACCGGCTACCTTCCCAAGTGCATTTGTAGGGAGCTGGAATGGAAGTGGAGCAGCCAGAACTCAGACTGGTGCCTCTTAAGGGATGCCAGCATCTTAGGCAGCAGGTTAACAGACTGCACCACAACGCCAGTCCCCAAAGTTTGATATTTAAGATACAATATTCTAACAATTTTCTAAATAGTTTCTCTCCAGGGCTTTTTGTTAGTTTAGTGACTCAGCTGGGCAATCTCAACCAAGTCTATTTCCTTAGAAGTATAGGTCTCAGATGTCATTCCTCCTGGAGTATATGCTTCCGTATATGCAGTAATGTGTGAGGCCACACATTTCTGCAAAGGCTCTCTCTTTGACCATCTCCCTCCCTCCCCCCTCATCCCTTTCTCTTAAGACTTATTTATTTGAAAGGCAGAGTAAGAGAGGCAGAGAGAAGGAGAGAACTTCCATCTGCTTGTTCACTCCCTAAATGGCTGCAAAAGCCAGGACTAGTCTAGGCTGAAGCTAGGAGACTGGAGCTCTATCTGGGTTCCCACAAAGGTAGCAGGGATCCAAGTAACTGGGCCATCATATGCTTCCTTTCAAAATGCACTAGCAGAGAGCTGGATCAGAAGTGGAGCAGCTGTGACACAATCTACGTTGCAATATGGGAAACTGCGGTTGCAAACTTAACCCAGGGTTCCACAATGCCACTGTTCTCCTCTCTTTTTTAAATCCTTTCTCTGTGTTAACCTATCTGCCTGTATTGGTATCATGCAGATTTGTTAGCTTCTATATATTGTCATGTTCAGTAAGGCACTAGAGTTGAAATTTAAATTGCTTCAATCTGATTTAATTAAATCGAGTCCTCTCCCCTTCCCCTCCTCCCACAGGATTAGTCTTGATTTCAGTCTTTGAGACTTGTTATGCCTTCAGAAGGAAGCTTCTTAGTTGTCTCATTCCTTGGTTCTGTCTTTTAGTCTTGTAGCTTGCCTATGATTTAACTTGCTGCTCTTCTGGAGTTATCATCCTCCTCTTAACTGCCTACCACCAATATTTCTCTTGTTTTCATAAGAACCATTAGGTTTGACCAATTATGCTATTAAATATAGCATTTGTATATGCATGACAGACCAGAGGCACTTTAAAAAGCTGCTAAATTTAGTTTTGATGATTAAATAGAAATTCCATAAAAGTATTACAAATTTAAGTATATTTAAAGTCAGTACAGTGTACTTAATACCAAAGACGGTTCCTCTCTTTTAAAAACATGGCTTGTGCCATGATACTCCTGTAAGAACAGTTGGGGCCAGCACTGTGGGACAATGGGTTAAGCCATTGCCAGTGATGCCAGCATTCCATGTGAGCACCCGTTCTAGTTCCAGTTATTCCACTTCCAATCCCATTCCCTGCTAATGTGCCTGCAAAAGCAACGAAAGAGCCCAAGCACCTAATCCCCTACCACCCACATAGGAGACCTAGATAAAGCTCCTGACTACTGGCCTCAGCCTAGCCTAGTCCCAAACGTTGTAGCCATTTGTGGGGTGAACCAGCATAGAAGAACTTTCATTCTCTCTGTTTCTGTGTGTGTGTGTCTCCCCTTCTCTCTGTAACTCAAATAAATCAATCTTAAAAAAAGGCAGTCAAACATCCCAGGTTAAAGTGTCTGAGTGGTCATGTGAATGACATGTCAATATTAATTAAATACATACTTTCCCTCTTAGTTAATATAACTATTTAATAAGAAAACACAATTTAAAAAATCATGCATCACTTCAAGTTATTACCACCAGTAACAATAATGCTTTACCGATCTGAAAAAGCAAGAACACCTCAAGGATATGGTTTTGAAAACCAAATTGTTTTGAGAGCATTAACATTAAATAGAAGATGGGGGTAACAGATATCTTCTGAGTAGGAAATCCAAGGGAGGTTGATAACCTATTTAACAATCTTAGGTTTTCAAAAATATTCATATCCCTCTTAATGGAATTTGGAATAGAAATTATTCAATTTCAAATAATCTTACAATTTGCCCTTTTGTTATAACATCAAATGCCAGCAGTGCTCTTTATTAAGTGTCCCCTCAATTCCCTGTAACTTGCTCTTTGGTCACACTCACCATTTGTGCAGAATGGCCCATCATATGCAGACAACGTGCAGTTACAAGACACTCCTCTCTGCTCCTCCTGACATCTCCCTCCATTGCGACATAAGTGTCCATAGCTGCTGCAGTGTCCTGCACACCCAGGCTCCACTCCTGGTGTTACTGTGGCTCTTTCTTCCAGATCCAGGGACACACCATTTAACCGCAGTGACCGAATGCACCCCAGGAAGCCTCTCAGCCTGCTGGCTGTGCCTCCTGCAAGGGAAACACTGCAAATAGAAATGTGTTCCGTGGGTGCTGGCATTGTAGCCTATCAGATAAAGCCATCGCCTGTGATGTGAATATCTCATATGGGTGGGGGCGTATTCCAGTCTTGGCTGCTCCACTTCTGATCCAGCTCCCTGCTAATGTGCCTGGGAAGGCCGCTGAAATTTACTTAAGTACTTGGGTCCCTGAACCCACATGGGTGACTTGGAAGAAGCTCCGGGCTTCCTGCTTTTGTCTGGCTCAGCTCTGGCCATTACAGACATTTTAGGAATGAACCAGCAGATGGAAGATTCTCTCTCTTTCTCTGTAACTCTGCCTTTCAAATAAAGAAAAGCTCAGGTAGGCAGCATTGCAGACAAAATGAAACACCCTTGCAGCTCCCCTGACTGCCTGTTCCATGGGAGGTTCCAGTCTCTTCTTTTAGGTGGCATATGCCACTATATTTTGTATTTATATCTTGGTATTATACTCTTCTGTAGACTTACTCTTTTACAAAAGACATGTAAATAGTTTTCCACTATTTACCCTTCTGAAATGCCTATGGCTTTGTCCTTTTTTTCCCTTGGTCCAATTACATTCTGTTTCTGATTATGTCTCTTGTGCTTTTTGAATCCAAAATCTGCTCTGTATTATTTTTAAAATAAATGTTTGCAACATTAGAAAATATAACATACATCATGATTACATATGAATGCTCAAAATTTTTAGAATAATAAGAATGTATGAAGATAAATTTCCAAGCAACCTCCCAAAACAAAGTAAGAAAGTTTACAAAGGCAAGGAAACAGGAAGGATGAAATCATATTATAATATCACATGCCAGGGGATTCCAATTCAATCCGATTAAGGTGGTATGTACCAATGCCATCTCACTAGTCCAAGTGATCAATTTCAGTTCATAATTGATCATAATGATAGGATTAAGAGTCAAAGGGATCACATAAACAAGACTAGTGTCTGCTAATACTAACTGAAAGAATTAAAAAGGAGAGAATGATCCAACTCATAGAATGGCAGATGTCCTAAATGGCACTCTGGCCTCAGAATCAGCCCTTAAGGCTGATATCTGGCTGAACAGCCCATGAGAGTATTTTAGGCATGGAAAGCCAAGACACTCTGGAAAGAATGGGCCATCAAAGAAGGAGGTACCTTTCTCTGAAGCGAGGAGAGAACTTCCACTTTGACTATGACCTTGTCTAAATAAGATCGGAGTTGGTGAACTCAAAAGTCTTCCATAGCCTTGGCAACTCATGACAAGAGCCTAGCATGATTACTGATGCCATAAAGAAGGGTGTCAATTGTTAAGTCCACAACAGGAGTTACTGTGCACTTACTCCTCATGTAGGATCTCTGTCCTTAATGTGTTGTACAATGTGAATAAATGCTATAACTAGTACTCAAACAGTATTTTACACTTTGTGTTACTATGTGGGTGCAAACTGTTGAAATCTTTACTTAATATATACTAAATTGATCTTCTGTATATAAAGAGAATTGAAAATGAATCTTGAAGTAAATGGAATGGGAGAGGGAGTGGGAGATGGGAGGGTTGCGGATAGGAGGGAAGTTATGGGGGGGGAGCCATTGTAATCCAAAAAGCTGTGCTTTGGAAATTTATATTTATTAAATAAAAGTTTAAAAAATTAAAATAAAATAAAATATCTGATACAAGTTATCCCTTGCTCTATGCATTCCTTTCTGACGATAGTCTGGTAAAATGGCATTAACTGAATAATACACACATGGATATTTTATCATATTAAACTTGAATGATATATAAGCCAGAATTCTACAAACATGAGTCTAGGAACACAGGAATTTCCTGGAGTGTGAAAAATGCAGATTCTTGAGGTCCTCTTAGAGATTCTGTTAAGTAGCTCCAAATCTGAATTTTCAACCAGGTTTTATGGTTCAACCACAATTTTATTTATTTATTTTTATTTTTTAAAAGGCTTGCTTTGTTTATTTGAAAAGCAGAGAGAGAGAGAGAGAGAGAGAGAGAGAGAGGCATAACCATCTGCCTCTTCGCTCCCCAGATGGCCACAATTGCAAGGGCTGAGCCAGGTTGAAGCCAGGAACCTGAAACTCCATTAGAATCTTCCCCATGAGTAGTACTTGGGATATCTTCTGCTGCTTTCCCCAGGCCATTAGCAGAGAGTTGGACTGCAAGTGGCACCAGCACTCATATGGGATGCTGGTGTCGTGGGTGGCAGCTTAACCCCCTGTGCCACAATGTCAGCTCTAACCAGTTTTATAAAACTTACCTTTGTGTGAATGCTTATTATAGGTGAATTTTATACTAATTTTGTTTCTAGGTATTCCACTAAATAATCTTAAGGATTCTAAGAGAGAAAAACAAATTCCTTAATTTGACTCATTTTTGTGTTCTTCCTTTCAGGTAGTTTGATGATTTCAAGCCTTTTGAAAAGGCTTCTTCTTGCTATAATATAACCAGCATTTTGTCTAGAGCTAGTTTTTATGAAGCCATGGTATATATACACCCCCTGCAAACACATACACACACAAATATTATCTCTCTCTCACACACACACATACACACACACTCACATGCATTTGAATTCACTGTGCAGCATTTAGTACCTGTAAGTCATATGCATCCTCCTATAAAGTAGGTTGTGTGATCATTTGTGATTTAGTCCAGTTTCTAATTGAACTGTGTTCTTGATGTGCTTTAAAATGCCTAAGAAATTAGCAAGTGAGAGATACTCCCTCATTGTGCTCAGTTTTAAGTTAGAATAGAGTAGTCTGAAAAGTAATATAGCAAAATATATTTTCCACCTTGAAAAAAATAAACAATGATTAAAACAATAAAAAAGCAAATTGAAAAAAAGACTTCCATCACCCAGAGCTGTAATCTTTAAATGGATATGCTGCATTTCAGATAAATAAATAATAAAACTTTAAAAAATTAAATACACTGCAAGATTAAAGGAGCAAGATGTGCTTGTAAACAAGAAGCATGTGGTGAGAGTACCAGGAGGGAGGACAGGAGTGGGGAGCCTATAAGCCTGCTATGGACAGACACACTGTGGGATGTGTTGTTGCGTGGACAGTGGAGGACTTCTGTTTCAATTATAAGACAAGTTAGCTAACTGCATTGAGAAGTGAACCTGAAGAAGTGAATAAAAATTTCTAGCTGTCACACTAATAGTGAGGATAAAATATAGCTATCACAAATGCCAGTCATCTGTAATGTGAATTTTTCAAGCTTGGGAATCGGCCATCAGGGGTTCAGAGTCCCATTACCAAGTGGCTACTCTACCTCTCTGAGACTTAGTTATCTCATATGTAGATGGATTAAAAAAGTGGTATCAACAAATGAGATATCAAATAAAAAGTACAGAGCAAGTTTCTAGAACTGACCTCTAGGTTATCAATAAATTATGTCAATAGCAGTAGCACTTATTTTCAAGTGTTACTGAAAGCACTTTTGTAGTAATGACCTTCTTTAGGCCCAACTCTGCAATCACACCAAGTTCAATTTCAATCAACAGCACTCACCAATGAAGAGCTGACTGTTGAGCTGTAAACGGATGTGCCCATCAGCAGGGGCAGATTGTATCTTCTGAGGGAGTTGATCCACCTGAAGAGATGCTCCTTTGACGTTCCTCTCTGCCCTCACATGATGCCACTTGTTGTCATTAAAGGGGGTGGACGACTGCACTGTGACCTCACAAGGTCCATTCCCCACATCAAAGGAAAAGGCCACTTCTGTGGGAGCTGGAAATACATATGTGGACATTGTTCATGTTAATTCACAGGGGAGAACATTTGTCTCCTCAGGGGCAGACACAGGAAAACACAACATGCTCACTATGAAAGAAGAAAATGACACTGCTGCAGAAAAATGCGACACTGAGTTGGGGATGGAGGGCAAAATAAATGTGTCTCCTAGAGAGAAGAAAACAGAACAAAGCTGCTTTTATGGTAATTATCTTCAGAGAATACTATTCAGTCTTGCTAAATACTAAATATTAAAGATACATACCCATAGTTAGAATCCAAATAGCATTTTATGTATAAGTAATTTTATTTTCAAATGGCTCAAAAATATCATCTAATTTGAAAACACATTTAACAAATCTGATGGTAATTAATTAAGCTCCGAGTGCATGAAAAATAATATGTCTGCTCAATTATAATTCAATTAGCAATTTGATGAGTTTGATTTAAAGCAATAGTGGAGAAGGCACATTTTGATGAATTTTTATGTGCTTCATGCCTCACAGTTTTTGTTCCTCTTAAAATGATTAAATGAAAAACATAATTATAAAATAAGAATGGTGATACTTTACAATTTTGTTCAGTTAAAGCTCTTATTGCTGAATCATGGGCATCCCCTGACTTGGCCGGAGTGAGCAACGTACCACGCAGCTCTATCCTAATAAAGTCTGTGATCCCCAGGTTCTCCATAAACACACCAGAGGAGACCGTAGTCTTAAAAAAGAAACATACGTCTGCAGTAAACTCTCCATGCAAAGTGGGGAAGTGAAGGTATGAAGTCTCAGTGTTGAAGGAAGCGGAATTCCAAAATGAGTCTGTTTACAAAAAGAAAAAAACACAAAATAGAAAAAAGTCATGAAACAAAAATACCACATTTCATACTTGCATGTTTACTGCTAACCACAAGAACAACTATGTCAGTCTTCACTGAGAGTTCCTCTTTCCTCTCACATTGTCATGACATCAACAGCCAAAAGGTGATTATTTTGAGGAACAGAATTCTGTGTTGAGAAAAGGCTAAAGAAGGCAAAACAAAACCAGTGAGATCAGTTACAAGATGGCAGCCAACAGTGCAGGCAAGAGACAATGGCAGCTTGAACTGGAGTTGTAGTGGAGATGGTGAGATAGGGCTAGATTCAGAATAGGGCTACAGTGAGAAATAATAGGATTTACTGATGAACTGGATGTTGGAAGGCAAGGGAATATATAAGAACAACTCCAGAGTTTATGGTCTAAAAGTGATGCTGCTTTCTTTGGTGTGTCCCATCGGGAGGGACACAGTGTTGATTAGTCCCATTACTTGTCATATTAGCTTTGTCTGCCTTGTGAAGGGGCATCTGTGTCAAGTTTCTCCCATAGATACTTAATGCTTTTCTCTCTGCAATTCATGAATGTTTTGACACCTTAAGGCTATAAAACACACCTAATTTTTTTCAAACTCTTATCCATTGATTTTAAAACTTACTGATTACACTTGAATTATTATCATGGTTGTTGACAATGGTCATTTTCTTTTTTTAAGATTTATTTATTTGAGGGACCAGTGTTGTGGTGTAGTAGGTAAAGCCATGGCCTGCAGTGCCAGCACCCCATATATGCATTGGTTTGAGTTCAACTGCTCCATTTCTGATCCAGCTCCCTTCCTGCTAATGCACCTGGGAAGGCAGTGGAGAAGGCTCAAGTCCTTGGGCCCCTTTAGCCATGTGGGAGACCCAAAAGAATCTCTCTTCTCTCTCTCTCTCTATCTCTCTGTAACTCTGACTTTCAAATAAATAAACTTTTTATTTATTTGAAAGTGTTACAGATAGAGAGAAAGTGTTACAGATAGAGAGAAACTGTTACAGAGAGAATCTTCCATTCACTGATTCACTTCCAAAATGGTGAAGGCAGGAGCTCAAAAACTCCATCCAGATCTCCCATGTGGGGTGACAAGGGCCCAAGTGCTTGAGCCATCTTCTGCTGCTTTTCCAGGCTCATTAGCAGGGAGCTAGATCAGAAGTGGAGCAGCCAGGACTGGACTCTCATATGAGATGCCAGCATTACAGGGCAACAAGCCCCATACGCACAGCATTCAACAAATGAACCAAAATACACTCAAAGAATAATAAAATCCTTTTTCTGAAAGAACAAAATATTTAGATTAACAAAGCACACTTTGTTTTACGAAAAATTCAGACTGATTAAAACTTAAGCATATTATATTATCTTTGTTTTTTAAAAACTTTGGTTTTTATTTGAAAACATTTTTTTTGACTAGCAGACAGAGGCAAAGAAAGCTGGTTCATTGTCCAAATGCCTGCAAAGCCAGGACAGGGTAAAGACTGAAACTGGGAGCCAGAAACTCAATCTAGATTTCCTACATGAGTGGCAGAAACTCTACTACTTAAGCCATCACTGCTGCCTCCCAGGGTCTGAAGTAGCCGGAAGCTGGAGTCAGGAATCAGAGCTGGCCCAGATATTGAGCCCAGGTATTCCAATATGGGAGGCAGGCATCTCAAACACTGTGCAAATGCCACGCCTGGATAGTTTTCTAAATTGAAGAGAGACAGGGGGAGACAGAGTGAGAGAGAGAGAGAGAGAGAGAAAGAGAGAGAGAGTGAAAATCTTCCTTGTGCTGGTTCACTCTCCAGAGGGCTGCAACATCTGGGGCTGGGGCAGGCCAAAGCCGGGAACCAGGGACTTCATCTGGATCTCCCACGTGGGTGACAGGGACCCAAATACATGGGCCATCTTTTGCTGTTTTTCCCAGGTTATTAGCATGGAGTGTTATCAGGAGTAGAGCATTTAGGACTTGAAACAGTGCCCATATGGAATGCTGGCATTGCAGATAGTGGGCTTACCTGCTATGCCACAACACTGATCTCAGTGTCCAGAACTTTTTAAGCAAGTAAGAAACAAGCCAGTCCCCCTCCTCTTTTGGAAGTGAGTCGTCATTGATGGTGAAGCCATATTCTTGTAGACCTATTTAGTTGCCTACACAATTAGTTATAGAAACTATGAAGTATTAGGAGATGGAGACATCAGGTAGTCTGGCACACTTAGCAAGAATGTGCAGGGCTGCACAGGGTCCATTTTCAATTACCTTCCTCAACAGTGCCCTCCACACATTGAGGTAGAAAAGTCAATCAAAATAAATTCAGTCTAAGATTTATACTCAGCAATATACTATGCTGATGGGTAAGAAACACTAAAACTTGCTTCAGAGAACAATTTTTATTTCTAACTCAATTGCTATTTATGTACTAGGACAATAGGCAGACCTAAAAGTATTCTGGAAAGAGAGTGCCAAAGAACCCAAAGTGGATGAGGGAAAACATGACCAGAGAATTTAACCATGAGTGAAAATACTGTAGTAAAAACATTTAGCATAACACTCAGTGCCATGTATGGCAACATAGTACATACAAAGACAAAGATCAGAAAGCAGAAAGTATGACCCAATAATTAACACCACTCAAAGTTTCCCTAGAATATATCAAGGACAACAAATAAATCTTCCCAGGGATTCACAATCTCAGAAACTGTTCTGGATGAAAAAAAAAAAAAAAGGAAAATAAATCTAGGCAACTAAGTAATAAGTTAAAACAAAGAAAATTCATTCTCTATAGACTAATACAGGTTGAGCATCACTCATTCAAAAAGCTTCAAAACACAAACCTTTTTGAGAAATGATGTAGTGTCAAAAATGGGAAGTTCAACACCTGATCTCATGTGATGTATCAGTAAAAAATGCAGATGCAGTAAAACACTGCATAAAATTACTTTTACATAATAGATAAGTCAATAAAATAGGAAAGAATAACATTACCTTCAGTCTATGTGTATAAGGTGTATATTAAACAAGTGAATTTCTTGTTTAGACTTGGTCCCATCTCCAAGATATCACATAACGTATATTCCAATATTCAAAAAATCCGAAAAAAAATGAAATCTGAAACACTTCTTTCTGGTCCTGAGTATTTTGGATGAGGCATGTTCAATCTGCACTTCATTAACAAAATACGTGTCTGTAATACAAATAGTGCTTTCATGATATCTATTCCTTTTTAAAATCTGTCCTGATATTATTACAATACCCCAGCACTTCACTAATTTTCTCTCTGACCACAAGGGCTTATGCCTACTCTTTTATCATCAAAACCTGTTAGTATGACCAAAAAGCTTTTTCTCGCCACTACTTACTGTCCCCGTGGCAGAGCAGGGGCCCCAGTGCATAAACAGCTTCAGAATGCCTTCGGCCTGTGTCTGTTATCACAACCTGAGTGACCGGCAGGTGCTCTTTCTGGGAAAGGACTATTGTTTCGCTAGACCTAGAAACAACCACCAAAACCCTTACAGTTATTCTCATTAACACACACACACAAAATCAACTATGATCTTACTGCAATTTGAAACCAACATTAAAGTACTTCACTGAACACTTAAACATTTTTCAGTATTTTGAGAGCACAGAAATTATTATGATTCTAAATCAGAGATCAGCAAATGTTTTCTGTAAAAGGCCATGCAGTAATGATTTGGCATCCCAGTCCACACTGAATCTGTAGCAGCTCCTCAATTCAGCTACCACGGTATCAGAGCAGTCAAGGACAGTAACAAATGGGCATGGCTTTACAGACACTGCATTTTGGGCTTTATACCAGTTTATTCACTGGGAAATATTCTTCCTTTTACTTTACAGCCATTTAAAAAAACACCTGTCTTAGCTCATCAGCTCCACAAAATCAGGCCAATGGATTGGATTTGACCCACAAGCAGTTACTAGTTTATCAACTTCTGACAGTTCCTGAGCCTAATGATCATAAAGAAGAAGGGAGCAAATCATGAAGAATGGCCATTTTGGAAGCACAGGACGATATTTTCAAGGTAACTAGACATAAACCTTCTAAAAATTCATCTCAAAATAACATTTAAGTGATTAGTAATCACAAATATAAATAGTAACACCATTTAGACTTAGATATGCATCTCACAGAGTTTTGTCATTAATTTTCGAAAGTCCTTTCATGGATACTGGGTATTTCTTCCTAGCTGAATTGTGAATTGAAAAACTAAATCCATAATTCAAAGCGCAATCAAATATGATGCTTTTACTAATAATTTATAGACTAATATGTGTGGAAATGTTGTATGAAATACTGTCTCCATTCAGTGTACATTTTTGTAAAACTACAGTCTCTGTCCCTAAAAATGTATAGCCTATCAGATGCTATGGAAACCAATCATTGTTGTCATCATCTTAACGTCATTTGTGACAGGGAAATTAAGAGCATAGCCTGGGTCCAACACAAAGAGCCCCAAGGAGAAGCTGGGAGATCTTGTGGTCCTGACCCCAGCCATTCCACTGATTCCTTCCAAAGCATATCTGCACATATGTATGTGTGTGCGTATGCTTCAACTGAATGTGTATTCTGATTTACAGACAGAACACTCCCAGTGCACTTCCTCAGTCTAGTAAATGCTGTTTTATTCAATTTACTCAGTCCCAAAACCTTCCTTTGTATGGATTTGTGGCAAAAAAACCTTAGTAGCTAATACTTAATCATTGAAATTGTTTTGCACTGTAAAATAAAATTTTCTGAAAAGCAAAGACTTTAGGTATCAAAGTTTGAAATGTGAAAAAGCAGAACTAAAACAAAATGGCTACATTAAGGTTTTCATCATGTGAAAAATGAAGCAACCCGCAATATATATAAATAGATATGAATTCATATGAATTAAATACCCAGAAAAGAATAAATATTTTCAGGAAAAGAAAGATTATTTCTAGAATTCAGACTTGTGTTCTATTGCTGTACCTGGCTAAGTCTCTGTTACCCATGTTTATACAATGAATAGAGCATGGCCTATCTAATGTGATCACTGTTCAGCTTTGGAGGGGATTGATGGTGAACAAGCCAGGAACACTCACAAGTTTCTTAATGGGTAGGTCAGTCTGAGGCGTTTTCTATTAAGATAGTAGGCATCAACAATAACTATTTCAACTCTGCAACTGTCATTTTACTAAGATAGTCTAGTATAGGATATATAATTAATTATTCATGGAGGATGCCTGAAGCTTAAAGACTCATTTTGCATAAAAGCTGCAAGTTTAATTTCATTTCTAACACCAACAGTTTGTATAAAATAATGAGAATGTTGGTGGGTGAACCAGTGTGCATCTCAGTTACATTAATAAAACACTATGCTACCTGGCTCCTGGCTTTGGATCGGCGCAGCGTGCCGGCTGCAACGCGCCGGCTGTAGCGGCCGCTTGGGGGGTGAACCAATGGAAAAAGGAATACCTTTCTCTCTGTCTCTCTCTCTCTCTCACTGTCTAACTCTGCCTGTCCAGAAAAAAAGAAAATACTATGATAAAGTCTTTCTTTCAGTTGTTTAGGAAAACTCTCCATTGAGGACAAAAATGACCAACAATTTTACCAATTTCTTATTACTGTGGGTAGATCCTAACTTTCATGGATTTACGTAGCATACTGAAGATTTGACTTCCTCAAGACCTGGCTGCTCCACTTCTGATCCCATTCTCT
Source organism: Sylvilagus floridanus (assembly GCA_949820135.1). Lineage (NCBI taxonomy): Eukaryota > Metazoa > Chordata > Mammalia > Lagomorpha > Leporidae > Sylvilagus > Sylvilagus floridanus. The sequence goes on along the minus strand of OX463226.1, from coordinate 56,545,531 downwards.
GCTATGGCCTGGGAAAGTAGTAGAAGATGGCCCAAATCCTTGGGCCCCTGCACCCACGTGGGAGACCTGGAAGGGCTTCTGACTCTTGGCTTCGGATCAGCTCAGCTCTGGCCATTGCGGCCATTTGGGGAGCGAACCAACGGGTGGAAGACCTCTCTCTCTGCCTCTCCTCTCTCTGTGTAACTCTGACTTTCAAATAAATAAATAAAGCTTACAAAAAAGTTCAATAAGAGAACTTCCAGACATTTTTGCTTTAAAGTTCCTACTACTCCATAAATTATATAGGAAGTATACTATAAATAGGAAGTAAATTATATAGGATGTATAACGACTCCTAAGATTTACTACTAATTGTTTGCCAAGGAGTTTTATTTGATGCAAAGAAGGGGTATACATTTTAGAAGTTTTTAAGTAAGAGAATTTTGAGTCAACTTTAACATTTAATGTTTGGGGGTAATAACAATCACACCAATTCACAACAAATTCACTTTGAACATACAAAGATTCTCAATTTCTGTTTATCTGGTTTATCTGGCCTATCTGCCTATCTCTTGGTGGATTCTACCTGTCCTGACTACTATTTATTGATCTGATTGGACTAGTCACTTCACTTTGTTTTTCATCTTAAAATTTCTTCTTCTTTCACTCAGTTTTTCATTTAAATTTGAAAGTCATCTTGTTGCAATGCACACAGATGGATAAAGCACTGGCATTTATTTGGAATTTCATTAAGTTTACGATTAATTAGAGTGAATTACATCTTCAAAGAGGATTTTCCATTAGCAGCATTATTGATACTTTGGATTGGGAAATTTTTTTGTGGATCTGTCTTGTTCATTACAGTATATTTAGCAGCACCCTTGACTTTTACTTACTACATACTAGTAAGTACCTACAGTTTCTAGATACCATAGAACTAACTTCCTTCCTCTGTGACAATGAAAATGTCTTCAGAGAATGCCTAATGTCCCATGGAGGTGAAAGGTGCTCTGACAGAGAGCCACCGTTTTAACAGACTAGTTGTACTATACATGACAGTTCTGAATCCATCTATATTTGATTATTCTTAATTCTCTCTACAAAGAGATCAAGAAACTCCACAACCACAAAACAAACACCGCGCTTAAGAGATGGGCCAAAAATAGACATTTTTCAAAAGAGGAAACCCAAATAGCCAACAGACACATGAAAAAATGTTCATGATCACTAGCAATCAGGGAAATGCAAATCAAAACCACAATGAGGTTTCACCACACCCTGGTTATAATGGCTCATATACAGAAATCTACCAACAACAAATGCTGGTGAGGATGCGGGGGGAAAGGGACACTAATCCACCGTTGGTGGGAATGCAAACTGGTAAAGCCATTATGGAAGTCATTCTGGAGATTCCTTAGAAACCTGAATATAACCCGACCATACAACCCAGCCATCCCACTCCTTGGAATTTACCCAAAGGAAATTTAATTGGAGAAAAAAAAAAAAAGCTGTCTGCACCTCAATGTTTATTGCAGCTCAATTCACAATAACTAAGACCTGGAATCAACCCAAATGCCCATCAACGGAAGACTGGATAAAGAAATTATGGGATATGTACTCTATAGAATACTATAGAGCACACACACAAAAAAATGAAATTTGGTCATTTGCAACAAAATGGAGGAATCTGGAACACATCATGCTGAGTGAAATAAGCCAGTTCCAAAGGGACAAATAATATATGTTCTCCCTGATTGGTGACAACTGAGAACCTAAAAGGAAACCTGTTGAAGTGAAATGGACACTATGAGAAACAATGACTTGATCAGCCCTTGCCTTGATTGTTGAGGAAGAACTTACTACTTTATTTCTTTTAGTATTTTTTGTTCTACTTAATACTATTGGTTCAACTCTTTAATTAACACAATTATTCTTAGGTGTTTAAACTTAACTGAAAAGTAATCCCTGTTAAATATAAGAGTGGGAACAAGAGAGGGAGGAGATGTACAGTTTGGCTCATGCTCAATCGGACTTGCCCCAAATGGTAGAGATAGAAACGTGTCAGAGGATTCCAATTCAATCCTATCAAGGTGGTATGTACCAATGCCATCTCACTAGTCAAAGTGATCAGTTTCAGTTCTTAATTGATCATAATGATAGGATTAAGAGTCAAAGGGATCACATAAATAAGACTAGTGTCAGCTAATACTAACTGAAAGAATTTAAAAGGAGAGCACAATCCAACATGGGAAGCAGGATACACAGCAGACTCATAGAATGGCGGATGTCCTAAATAACACTCTGGCCTCAGAATCAGCCCTTAAGGCATTCAGGTCTGGCTGAAAAGCCCATAAGAGTATTTCAGGCATGAAAATCCAAGACACTCTGAAAAAAAAAATGACCTAAATGAAAGATTTCTGTGAGTGAGATCCCAGTGGAAAGAACAGGCCATCAAAGAAGGAGGTATTTTTCTCTGAAGGGAGGAGATAACTTCCACTTTGACAATGACCTTGTCTAAATAAGATCAGAGTTGGCGAACTCATGAGGTTTCCATAGCCTTGGCAACTAATGACAAGAGCCTTGGGTTATTACTGAAGCCATAAAGAAGAGTGTCAATTGTTAAATCAACAACAGGAGTCACTGTGCACTTACTCCACATGTAGTAACTCTGTCCTTAATGTGTTGTACATTGTAAATAAATGCTATAACTAGTACTCAAACAGTATTTTACACTTTGCATTTCTGTGTGGGTTCAAACTGTTGAAATCTTTACTTAGTATATACTAAATTGATCTTATGTATATAAAGATAATTGAAAATGAATCTTGATGTGAATGGGATGGGAGAGGGAGAGGGAGATGGGATGGTTGCAGGTGGGAGAGAGGTTATGGGGGAAAAAGCCACTATAATCCATGAACTGTACTTTGGAAATTTATATTTTTTTAAATAAAAGTTAAAAAAAGTCTTATAATTATTTTTATAAAAACTATTGAAGTTAGCTCACAGAACTTTGCATTTTTATTATTGCAGATAATTTTATCAGATTTTTAAATAGTCAAGATCTTTTGATTGTATAGAAATTAAAGTAATTTATCATCATTAATGAATTATAAATTGATTTTAATTAATATATAATATTTATATATAACATAGAAACTAAATTAATAATAACTTAAGTGAATTCTCATTTATCCTGTTAATATATCTTTGTATTACCTTGAATTTTCTTTGTAGGCAGTCCTGTTATCTACAGTATCTGCCAACTTTGTTTCTTCTTTTCCAAACTTTCTGTCATTTATTTTTTTTGTCTTTAACTGTCACATCTGTAAGTTTTTAAATATTTTATATTATGTTATTTATTTTTTAACTCATTAGCACATAAACCAACTTGAATAGATATTATTTTGTATCTATATAGCACCTGCTTGGGGAATCTTAAGCATTTTCTCTAATGAATCCTTACATGCTTTCTATTTGTTCTTATATTTTTAAAGGACTTTGAAACTATCACACCTATTAACATTCTGAGAAGTAAAATAATATTATAGATATGTGTGTCATCATTATACTTGTAACTAGCAAAATAAACTGGATTTTTGAAGATAATTCAACTATCTTCAAAACCTATTTTGGAGAATAAATAGGTTTCTTTTAACACTGTTCATCATACATCCATGTATTGTCTTGGAGAATAGTTTAAAAATGTAAATGATTATAATTCCTTTTAAATATATTTGTCTTTCTGATATATGATGGGCAGGTTGTAATTAGTTATTTGAGGGAAAATACTTGATGGAAAATATTTGATGGAAAATTTGAGGACTGTGTGATCATAAATATTTTTTTCATAGATTATGCTTTAAATGAGTTGATAATTATTGGGAAAACTTATGGAAAAATGATAACAGGTTATAGTAACAATAATACTGGGCACATTAATAGATATGCACAGAAAGACATAATAAAAAGAATTCAATTTGCTGTCTGAATAATATTTTTGTTATAAACTTCCTACCAGGAAGCTAGCACCTCGCTGAGCATCTCAATTATTATAAAAAAAAAAAGACTGAATAGAGCTTCCTGTGGTGGTCAATGAAGTCATCCATAAGAGTGTAAAAAAAATAATAATTGTTAGATTAACGAGGAATCACTGTGCACTAACTCTCCATGCAGGACCTCTGTCAATGAGTTATATTATGAGAGATAACTGTAAAAATAGTTCTCAGTCTCTCTCTGTGTGTGTGAATTGTTGAAATCTTTACTTAGTGTAGAGTTGGTCATCTGTGTACAAAGTTCATTGAAAAATGAATCTTAATGGAGAATGCAACTAGTAAGGGGAGAGGGAGGAGGGGTGGGAGGAAGGGAGGGTATGGTGGGAAGAATAACTATATTCCTAAAGTTTTATTTATGACATTTGTATTTCTTAAAAAAATTTAAAAGACTAAATAAAAACCATGATTGAGATTCTTATTTCTATAAATCAATCAATACTATCACAATTACAGATTTTCCAATTTTACTTCTAACTTTAATTAGAAAATTTTTTTTTTTTTTTTTTTTTTTTACAGGCAGAGTTGACAGTGAGAGAGAGAGACAGAGAGAAAGGTCTTCCTTTTGCCGTTGGTTCACCCTCCAATGGCTGCCGCGGTTGGCGCGCTGCGGCCGGCGCACCGCGCTCATCCGATGGCAGGAGCCAGGAGCTAGGTGCTTTTCCTGGTATTGATAAATTTCATTTTAAAAACTGATAAAAATTAATTTCAATTATCCAGAAAATTAAAAGAGAAATTGGAATCCTTTATCTATGCATCCCATCCATTACACACCTTCATTTATAAAATACATCATGAAAGAATTAGTTATGTTCTTACATTCTTGTTGAATAAGCTCTGTCTCCTGGGAGCGTCAAAGTGAATAAAAAGCAAATGATCTCACCCTCCCCGTTTTCGAAATTAGGATGGGTTGTGACTTTGTCTTTCTGCTTCCCTCCTAAACTTTCTTTCAAAGGAAAAGCCTGGGTCTCCGTCACACTTTACTAACTGAAGCAGACAAGGTGGAAGGTGTCAAGAGGACTTGGATCAATTATTTCTCCTGTTCCTCTCCTGGCTACTCAGTAGGTAGGGAGGTCACTGGACACAAATGACTGTATTCTTCAAGTGCTTCATATTTGCCCCCAAGCACATGTGAAGTCTATGTTAGTGTATTCACTCAAAGGGTGGGCATTTGTCACAGGGGGTAAGAAGACAATTGAGATGTTCCTATTCTATTTTAGAGTGCCTGGGTTCTCCTCTAGTTTCTGCTCTGGATTTCTATTTTTTGACAACCTACAACGTGGGAGGCAGCAGGGGATGACTCAAGTAGCTGAGTCCCTGCCCCTCATTTGGGAAACTTGGATTGAATTAAGGATTTCTGGCTCCAGGCCTTCCCTGGCTATTGTGCATTTGGAGAGTGAATCAGCAGGTGGAAGATCTCTTTCTCTCCTTTGTCCTTCTAATATTCAAATTTAAAAGAAAAACCAGGTAGGCACTTAATATTGATAGTGTGTTTTATAACTTTAAAAAAGTCATAATAATTCAAACTACATTATAAAATCACTAGGATATGAGCATATACTATTCTGCATCACTCAAGGCCCTGCCAAATGTCTCTGATCTGATCTGCAGAGAACTGAGATAGGAACAGCTAGTGATCTAGAGGTTCCCCTGAACAGCCAGAAAATCTGTGGATGCAGGAAAAGGAACATTTTTTCATGAGTACATGCCCTTCAAGAAAACTTGAATCTGGCTATTTGCCTCATTATGGAGTCCCAAGCTAACAAATGTCATTAGACTCTCATAGCATACATATTAATTTTTACAAAGATATTTTAACTGATGAAGGGTTACCTAAGATTGGGAATTACTGGTGACCAAATTTAAAACTACGGGTCAGGATTCTTTTCCCACTACTAAAATTGAATTCAGTTTTTAAGATGAGATAAAGCTGTATTAGGACTGAATATTAAATAATTGAAAAGGACCATCTCATAAACCTGTACAACCATTTTGTAACTCTGAACTTCAGGAAGAGTATAATCTCCATGCAAGCATATAGTATATATTCTAATTATATGCTCCAGTCTATTTAAGTGTGCTTTTCAAATTCAACAGTATTTCTAAACTGATGCAAAACAGCCTTTTTATGCCAACTAAGTAGAATACCATATAGACAAAATAATAAACTCAATTTCCAGGAATCAAATTGCTGATTATATTAGATGTCGTACAGCCGAGCCAACTATATTGACACCTGTATAAACTATGAAAAATTTTTAAATAATATATTATACAGAGTCTAGTTGTTTTATGAAAAGAAAGTTTAAATTGCTTAAATGAATCTAGAGATTTTAAAGTTTCACACCATAAATAACAAGTAAAACTTCTAAGAAATAATCTAAAAGATGACCAATGACTCCTAAGAAAGGAGACATTGCAATGTACACAAGAGAATTCTGCTCAAAAATAAAAGATTCAAATACAATTTTAAAATCCCTAAAATCCCATTTGTTAGTTGTTCCAAACTGTCTCCACAATACTGAGTTCCTGATGCCTTGGTATTGCACTAAAGAAGAATTTAATGAGTGTAGCAAATTGCTGATTTAACAAAATAAACTGTCCTGATGTATAAGGCCTCTCAGAAGGTTACTGTGCATTACTAAAAGAATGATAGGAAATACAGTATTTTATCCCAAATCTAATTAACACAAAGATTTGGAGGAAATCACCTTTTGAATTATTGCTATGAGTGCACTGTGCTGTATGACTATTAGGTTAATTAAATTCAATTGAATTGAAAGACAGCTTAGTAGGTTTTTCCATTTCAAGAAGAATAAAATGCACCATACATAGTATTCACAGTGCAGTAAATCTTCGTTCATGAAATTTAATCTTTAGATTAATTGATCATATTTCATCAAAACTTATAATTTTAATTTGCCCAAATATACTTTAGTTAATACTTTTTGGCAGCTTGTCTGTTATTTAACTAACTATGCATAATTAAGAAATATGAACTACATTTTTTGTGAAGAAATCATGTGGAAATCACCATGCATTCCAGTCAGCATCACAGTTGCAGTAATACTGGGAACCCGAGCAGTTGCCTTCTAATCCACAAGCACATCTTTGAGCATCAGGCTGAGAACCTCCCCTGTATGTGAGTGTTTCATTGGTTCTTCCACCCCACCAGCTCAGTGGGCTTCCATCTGAAAGACAAGGATGAGAAAGGTGATATGGTGATATCTACTTCTCCTCCCATTGCCAGCAACTCCCCTTTATTTTCAAGTTTAAAGTGACTGAGTGTGAGGGGGTAGAGAAAATGAGAATGTATGTTTTACTCTGCAATAAACATGTTTCCTTAAGCATGTTAACCTACACATTTTTCTTACAATATTTCAATATCTAAACCTAAACAATCCCCATCTATTTTAGTTTATTAAAATGAGTCCTTAACATTTATGGAATGACATTAGATACTTTCTACACAACGGACATTTGAGAACATTCGCAACCAAAATAACAATGGAGATTTATACACTAAAGATAAAATTTGAAATGATGAAATACTCATTGAGCATGTTTAATGTTAAACAAAGCCATTGATTTAGTTCATCACCACATCTACTTTTCTCAGAACTTTATCTGTATATTAAACATTTAGAAAGATACCGTACTCCCTGTCAAGATATACATTTTTTGAAGTGATTTCCTGCATTGCATGGCCTGCCTTCTTATTTGGAGGCCAAAGAAACAATGTTAATAGGCCTTCTTCATGCCTGAGGTAAACCTTATGCTCCAAAACTGAGTGCCTTTATGTCTGCTGTGATTAGCACAGACATTCAGCACCATCTCTTCCTCAACAGTGAAATGATTAAGAAATAGAGGCAGACTCTGCATTACATCAACAGAACTATATAGTAAGACAAAAGTTGCTGCTTGGCGTGGTCAGGGTACACATCCCAGTGAAGTTAGAACGATTGGAAAGCAGGTGTGCTGTGGGCTGAGATACATGGACATCCATCCCTTTCTGCTCCTTTAAGCACAAAGTAGGGAGCAACAGGGGATTGAGTAGTAGAGCTGAAGCAAACTGAACAAAATAGTGCTACAGGGGAATAAAATTAGATTATTACTGGAACCACAGCCCATAAAATAGGCCATAATCTTTATACTAAATCTAAGGACAGTGGCGGTCCATTAAAACAAAAACTTAAATAGGAAACAAAGTCTTCTCACACAATTACCAAAATCGAGATTTCCAGAACACAACTGATATCGGAATTTGGCCCCCTAAAATATATACAAAAACGTAGCCTCTTAAAGTTCCTCAGAATCCCATCTGGGGTGCCACATATGTTATCGGGATTTGGGGTGCCATTCGATATCACCATACACTTTTTAATAAATCCCCAATGTTAATAAGCCCGAGTGGGTTCTTGCCTAATATTTAGAGTAGAATTCTAAATACTGGCATAAATGAACAAGGCAGCATGGTACATTTTCTTTTTTTATTTAGTAAATATAAATTTCCAAAGTACAGTTTATGGATTATAATGGCTTCCCCCCCATAATTTCCCTTCCACTCTCACCCCTCCCATCTCCTGCTCCCTATCCCATTCCACTCACATTAAGATTAATTTTCAATTATCTTTATATACAGAAGATCGATTTAGTATATATTAAGTAAAGATTTCATCAGTTTGCAAGCATGGTACATTTTAAATTTTTATTTAGTGCGAAAGATGCATAGGAGAATGAAAGCTTTATTTAAGAGAGGGGGTAAATCTGGGTTCATACTGTGTACCAGGAACCAGCCACATGGAAGAGCATCTAGGCCAGGAAGCGTGGGGTAGGTGGCCAGAAGGCCATGTGCCCTGGAGGTGCAGGGCTACAGCCAGCCCCCTTCTGGCAAGAGGCCAGGGAGAGGAAAATGGAGGAAAGGGGCAGACACACCCTGTTCCAGGCTTTTAATCCACTCTCAAAGGGGAGTGGCTAATTAACCTGATTGGCTGGTGGGCACTCAGGTGTGGCCAGGGGCAAGAGATCACACAAGGGTGTGGTGAAGAAGTGGTCTTCCAGCTCACAAATCTAATCAATTTAAGCCTGTATGCCTGCCTACTTCATAACCACTGGAAAAATCACCAATCATGCCAAACCAACAGAGGCATAATTTTATTGCCAAATACCATCAACTGACACTAACAGTGAGGATGAACTGGGCTAGAACTATCTGACAAAGATTTTAAGGACAAACATCATTTAAAAACAGACAAGCAATTACAAATTCCCTTCAAAAAATGAAAACTGGAAGAAAGGAAAGTCACAAAAAATCTAATGGAAGACAGATCAACAGAAAATTAAAAAGAGAACCATCAAGGAACTAATAGACATTAACAAAAGATTTAGCATTTGGAAGCTGAAGAAGGAAGTGGGACTGAAAGAATGAAGAAATATTGGCTGCAAATTTCCCAAATGCAGTGAAAGACACATACCCACAAATCCAAGAAGTATAAATTCCAGAAAGGATAAACCTTAAAAACACCCAAGATTATCAGAAAACTTTTAAAAGCCAAATACAAAGAAAAGATCTTGATGGGGCCGGTATTGTATAGCAGGTTAAGCCACTGTCTATGATGCCATTATTCCATATGAGCACAATTCAAATCCTTGCTGCTCTGCTTCAAACCAGCTCCCTGTTAATATACCTGGGAAGGTAAAGGAAGATGGCCTAAGTAATTGGGCCTCCGCACCTATGTGAGGAATCCAGATGGAGTTCCAGACTCTTGGCTTTGGCCTGGCCCAGCCCCAGAAGTTGTGGTCATTTGGGGAGTAAACCAGAGGATGGAAGATCTGTTTCTCTCTCTCTCTCTCTCTCTCTCTCTCTCTCTCTCTCTGTAACTATGCCTTTTAATAAATAAATAGGTCTTTAAAAAAACACAAAAAGAAAGTAGTCAGATATTGATAGAAAAGTGTTTTAAAAATTTATTTATTTGAGAGGCAGAAACACACACCATCCACACACACAAAGACAGAGAGATAGAGAGAGAAGACAGAGAGACACAGTCAGACAAAGTTACCATCTGCTGGTGATTTATCAAATGCCCCCAGTGACCCTGGACCAGGAGCTGGGACTGAAACTGGAAGCCAGGAACTCAATCCAAATCTCCAACCTGGTTGCAGGAGACATCACCTCTGCCTCCCAGAGCCTGCATCAGCAGGAAGCTAGAGTCAAGAGTGGGAGCCAGGTATTGAAATCAGGCACTCTGTTATGGGACATGGGTATCTTAGCCTGCATCTTAACCATTAGACCAAAAGCCCACCTACAAAATACAAGTTTGAATGATAGATTACTCATTTGAAATCATAGAAATTGAAATGGAAGAATTTTTTGAGGGCTAGAAGCAAAGCTAAAAATTCTGTATCTAAGGAAACTGTCCTTCAAGAGTAAAATGTAGGGGGTGTCGTTCTGGTGTAGTGGGTAAAGGCACTGCCTGTGACATCAGCGTCCCATATGGGTGCTGATTCATGTCTTGGAGGCTCCACTTCTGATCCAGCTTCCTGCTAATGGCCTGGGAAAAGCAGCAGAAGACAGCCCAAGTATTTGGACCCCTGATACCCACGTGGGTGATCTGGATAAAGCTCCTGACTCCAGGTTTTGACCTGGATCAACCCTGCCCATGGTGGCCACTTGGGGAATGAACCAGTAGATGGACGATCTCTCTCTTTCTTTCTCTCTCTCTCTCTCTCTCTCCATCTCTCTCTGTAATTCTGACTTATAAATAAATAAATAAATCTTAAAAAAATGAAATGTCAATAAAAACTCAAGATGAATTTGTTTCAAATAGACAATTCCCAAAAGAATGACTGAAGGAAGATTTACAAGCAGAAAGAAAATAATTGAAGAAGGAATCCATGAACATTAGTGAACAAAAAACCAAAACAATGGAAAGAGCAGAAAAAAAAGTAAATGCAATAAACTACCCACTTTACTAATTTTTGAAATGATATATGATAACTGATACAAAAGTTAGTATCTGATATTAAAGAAAATGATACATAGAAATTGGAAGGACAAATAATCTAAATGGAAGTAAAAACTCCACATTTAATTCTAAGTGCTAAAATTTTATAAATTGATGTATAAGTCACAAACTTATATTGTAGTATTGCTTATCAGTAAGAAATTACACCAAGCACTAAAAAACATTATAAATCAAGGCAGATTACTAAAAAAAGTATTACAGTAAATTGAAAAAGGCAGAGAAAGGAGAAATTGAGAAAACAACAAAATAAATGATGAAATGGAAGACTTAAGCACTCACGTTTATACATACTTTAGACGTAGAGGATTTTTTTTGACAGGCAGAGTTAGATAGTGAGAGAGAGAGAGAGAGAGAGAGAGAGAGAGAGAGAGAGAGAAAGGTCTTCCTTCTGTTGGTTCACCCTCCAAATGGCTGCTATGGCTGCCACGCTGCGCCAATCCGAAGCCAGGAGCCAGGTGCTTCCTCCTGGTCTCCCATGCGGGTGCAGGGTCCAAGCACTTGGGCCATCCTCCACTGCCTTCCCGGGCCACAGCAGAGAGATGGACTGGAAGAGGAGCAACCAGGACAGCATCTGGCGCCCCAACCAGGACTAGAACCCAGAGTACTGGTGCCACAGGCGGAGGATTAGCCTAGTGAGCCGTGGCGCCGACCTAGACATAGATGATTAAAATATACTAATTGAAAAGAAGAGATTGGTAAAGTACATTTTTAAAAAATGACAGAATTATTATGTTCCACTTCTAATTCAACAACATTGGTAGGTTAAAAGTAAAAAGATGGAAAAATATACACTCTGCCAAATTAAATATGAAATATCTGCAAATTGCATTGTGAATGTTGAGGATCTGATCGTAAAGTGTATAAAGAGAGACAAGACTCATAATAGCCAGCAGTCCTCTGAAGAATTAAGAACAAAGTCAGAGACCAATGCTACTTGACTTGAAGACTCACTCTATAGATATGATATTCAATACACTGTGGCAATGAAAAAATAGACAAATAGATCAATGGAATACAATGAGAGGTCAGAAATACACCTACACAAAAGTAACAATAGGTCTATGAAAAAGAGCAAAGACTGTCAATGAAGAAAGGATATTGTATTGTATTTTTAAGATAAACCTAAAATTGTTCTATTAATTTTTAAAACACTGATGGAGAGTGGGAAAGGGGAGGGTTGCGGGTGGGAGGGAAGTTATGTGGGGGGAAGCCATTGTAATTTACAAGCTGTATTTTGGAAATTTATATTCTTTAAATAAAAGCGTTAAAAAAATTAAAAAAAAAAAACACTGATGGAGCCAGGGGCAGAGTTTAGCATAGTGGTTAAGATGTCAAATTAGATACCCATGTTCCACGTTGGAGTACCTGGGTTTGAAACCTGATTCCAGTTCTAGTTTGTGATTGTAGTTTCCTGTTAAGGCAAACAATGGAAGGCAGCAGAGAGATGGCTCAACTAATTAAGTTCCTGCCCACTCATGTGGGAGACCTGGATTGGTTGCTGGCTCCCAGCTTCAACCCCAGCCTAGTCCTGGCCATTGTGGGTGTTTGAGAAATGAACCAGTGGATGAGAGCTATGTCTATTTCTCTCAAAAATCAACAAATAATTGATGTTGCTGAAAGAAGAATTAAGAAAGTCCACAATTATATCAGGGACTTAAAAAATCTCCTTTCAAACTACTAGATAAAAAAGATAGCAAGAAGGGATGTCACCATGGGGTAAGCTGCTACTTGAGATGCCTGCATCCCAAATCACAGTGCTGGTTAAAGTTCCAGTGCAAGTTGTGGCTGCTCTGCCTCCATTCCATCTTCCTGCTACTGCATCCTGGAGGTGGTAGATAATGGCTCAGTGGGTGGGGTCCTGCCACACACACAGGAGACCAAGATAAAGTTCTGGGCTCCTAGCTTTGATAATCCCCTCCTCAGCCCCATCCTTGTCACTCTGCCTTTCAAGAAAATAAATAAAATTTAAAAAACTACTTCCTTCACAAAATCAGCGATATGGAAGGATTGAACAACATGATCAACCAACAGAATATCGTTGAAATTTACATAGGGCACTCCACCTTTGCAACAACAACAAAAAAATTTTTTCAGGTGCCCATGAAGCAAAGACAGATCACATTCTGGGGCTTAAAACAAACTTCAACATAGTTAAAGGAACTGAAATCACACAGAATATATCTCTGAACATAATGGAGTCCAGTTAGAAATCAATACCAGAAGGACATCAGGAAAATCTCTAAACACTAGAAATTTGAAAAATGTACTCCTAAATAACTATGATAAAGAAACAGACTTCAAATAAATGCTTTAAAATGCTTAAAACTAAATGAAAATGCATCATATCAAAACGTATGAAATGTAGCTAAAACTGCTTAAGGGGAAATTTTGAGCACTAAATGCTTACATTAGGATAGAGGAGACCCCTAAAACCAGTTTCCTAAGTTCCTACCTCTAGAAATTGGAAAAAGCAGAGTAAGCCAAAAGAAGGAAGTAACAAAGATAACAGAAAATATCAATAAAATTTAAAATAGAAAATCAATGAAATAATAGTCTAGTTCTAGAAACTTAATAAAGCTGAGAAGCCTCTATCAAGGAGGGTGAAGCGGGCCTGGCGTTGTGACAAAATGGGTTAAGTCATTGCCTGGCAACTCATATGGCCATTGATTCAAGTCCTAGTTGCTTCACTTCTTGCGCCTAAGAAAGCAGCAGAAGATGGCCCAAGTCCTTAGGCCCTTGCTTCCTTGTGGGAGACCCATATGAAGCCCCTGATACCCTGGCTTTGGCCTGATCCAGCCCTAGCCATTTGGGGAGTGAACCAGTAGATGGAAGATCTCTGTATCTTTCCTTCTCTATCTTTCTCTGTAACTCTGCCTTTCAAATAAATAAAATAAATCTTTAAAAATAGTTGACAAAGATTGAAAGAGAGATGACATAAACAGATAAACAGATCCTGAGTCAGGTAGTTTCACTGGAAAATTCCACCAAATGTTTAAAGAAAAATTAACATACATTTTATATAATCTTTTCTACATGGGCATTTAATTTGACATCTTAACCACTATGCTAAACTTCTGCCCCTGGCTCCATCAATGTTTTAAAAATTAATAGAACAATTTTAGGTTTATCTTAAAAAGTGAACAGAAAGACTCGTGAGATTTTTAAAAATTATTTATTTTATTTATTTGAATGGCAGAGTTAGAGAGAGAGAAAGAGAGAGAGAGAATATCTTCCATCTACTGGTTTAATCCCTAAATGCCTGCTGCAGTGGAGGCTGTGCCAGAACAAAGCCAGGAGCCAGGAGCTTCTTCCACGTCTCCCACATTGGTACAGGGGCCCAAGCACTTGGGCTATCTTCTGCTGCTTTCCCAGGCACATTAGTAAGGAGCTGGATTGGAAGTGGAGCAACTGGGACTCCAACTGGCACCTATAGGAGATGCCGGCGTCACAGGCAGCATCTTTACCTGCTATGCCACAATACCAGTCCCTTAGAAAGATCCTTTCAAACATAGACACGTTTATTATAAAACTTTTATTGAATGGCACATACAATTGAATTAAACAACCTTTGAAAATTAAGAATAAAATGGGTATAATAACTCTTCCCTATGACATAGTTACAGCATCTGTAAAGGGACAGACAGATTAACAGAACAGAGAAACCAGAAACAGACCCACCACACAAATACAGCCAACTGATGTTGAAAATGCAGTTCAATGAAGGAACAAGAGCTTTTTCAACAATTTGATTGGATATTCACAGGCAAACAGAGAAAAGAGAGAGAGGGAGACAAAAGGAGAGAAAGAGAATATGAGAGTGTGCACGTGGCTTGACCTAACTCTCACAGGAGAGTAAAATGTAAAACCATAAAAATGTTAGAAAAAAACATGTAAGATCTTTGGGACCGAGATTAGGGAACTTTCTTGTACTTGACAACAAATGCACAATACATAAAATGTCAAAATGGTAAATTTGGCCTTATCCAAATTTAAACTTTTTCTCTACAAAACACCACGTTGGCTGGCACCGAAGCTCACTAGGTTAATCCTCCGCCTGTGGCGCTGGCACTCCAGGTTCTAATCCCAGTTGCTCCTCTTCCAGTCCATCTCTCTGCTGTGGCCCAGGAAGGCAGTGGAAGATGGCCCAAGTCTTTGGGCCCTGCACCCGCATGGGAGACCAGGAGGAAGCACCTGGCTCCTGGCTTCAGATCGGTGCAGCGTGCCAGCTGTAGCAGCCATTTGGGGAGTGAACCAACGGAAGGAAGACCTTTCTCTCTCTCTCTCTCTCTCTCTCTCTCTCTCTCTCCCTCTCTCTCTCTCTCGCTGTCTAACTCTGCCTGTCAAAAATAATAAAATAAAAAAAAGAAAGTTCCAGCTTTTCCACATCCAAAAAAATAAACACACACACACACACACACACACACACACACACACACACACCATGTTAAGAGTATGATAAAGGGACAGTCTTGTGGCACAGTGGGTAAAGTTATCTCTCATGATGCCAGCATCCTGTATTGGAACACTAGTGCCAATCCTGGCTTCTCTGCTTCTGAATCAACTCCCTGCTAATGAACCTGGGAAAGCAATGGGACAAGTTTCTGGGCCCCTGCCACCCATGTGGGAGAATAGGCTGGTGTTCCTGTCTTCTGGCTTCAATCTGGCCCGGCCCCACCTGTTGAGGCTGTTTGGGGGAGTGAACAAGCTGATGGAAGATTTCTCTCTCTCTCTCTCTCTCTCTCTCTCTCTCACTCTATCAAATAAATAAATAAGCAACTATTTTTAAAAGAGCATAAGACAGGGGCCAGTGCCATGGCTCACTTGGTTAATCCTCCACCTTGCAGTGCTGGCATCCCATTTGGGCGCCAGGTTCTAGTCCCGGTTGCTCCTCTTCCAGTCCAGCTCTCTGCTGTGGCCCGGGAGGGCAGTGGAGCTTGGGCCTCTGCACCTGCATGGGAGACCAGGAAGAAGCACTTGGCTCCTGGCTTTGGATTGGCGCAGCACGCCAGCCATAGCAGCCATTTGGGGAGTGAACCAATGGAAGGAAGACCTTTCTCTCTGTCTCTCTTTCTCTCACTGTCTATAACTCTACCTGTCAAATTAAAAAAAAGAGCATAAGACAAGATAAAGACTAGGAAAATCTATTTGCAAATAATATTTCCAATAAAGGACTAGCATCTAAAGAACTCTCAAAACTCAACAAACAGTAAAACAAAATAAAACAAGACCCAAAAAATCCAATTTATAAATGAAAGAATAAAAGAATACAGATATTTCACTGAAAAGTATGTACATAGATACGGCTAATGAACACATGAAGAAATTACTAAATAGTATCAGACATCAGAGAGATGTAAATTAAATCAGAATAAAGATATCACTACCCGCTTATCAGAATAGCTAAAATAAAAAAAAATTAAAAGCAATCCAAGTAGTAATGAGGATGTAGAGGAAACTGAGTCTTTATATTCTGTGGGTGGGAATGTAAAAGTACATAGCCACTTAGAAAACAGTAATTAAATACTCGCCTTGGGAGGATTTTTTTGCTGATCTGTGCAGTGTCCAGACTACAGACTAGTTCATATGTGTGGTGCTTGCCAGGGATTATGGGTTGGTGAGCGGAAGAGACAGTAGGCATGATTGTTACTGGGCAACAAGAGGGATTCTTGTGCTAATGGAAATACTGTGTAACTTGACTATATCAATTTCAGTACATTGGTTATGCCACTGGTCAGGCTGTTTTACAAGATGTGATCATTGGTCCAAACTGGGTAAACGACACTTAAATTCTATTACTTCTCACAAATGTATGTGAATCTGCAGTCATGTCAAATTAAAATTGAAAGTTAAAGTAAAAAATTAAGAAAATTGATTACTCTTTTTTTCCTAGCATTGCATTCCTTGGTTAACTAATCCAACATATTGCTATAATAAGCATTCCCAGATTAAGATTCAACAGTGATGAGCAAATAATTAAACTCTGTAATGCTACTTCTGAATGCAAAAAAAAAAAAAAAAACTGGAGGACTAGACAGATAATTTCTTCCTTTCTGATCTTGATGGGGTTATCTCATTTATGTAAGAAACTCTATGAGAGCAGTACTATGAGGCCCATTTCACAGCAGAGGGAACAAGGGATTCAGAAATTCAAGCAGTTATCTAATTCCCCACAGCTGCAAAGTGATGAACTTGGAATACAATGTAAAATTGGAAAATGGAACCAGTCCTCCCTCTGCTCTTTCTGTGAGGACAAACTGACTCACAGACATCCAAAAAAGGAACTGCTCACCTTGTGGAAGGGCCCGAGTGGAAATGCATCTGTCTAGCACAATGGGTTAAGAGGAAAAGGTACGAGGGGATGTTCCAGGTGGAGGATGTGGCAGGAAACTTCCGGCATGAAGAAGATGGTCTGGCCTATTCTACAGGGGCTGCCTGGCCAGGAGAGATGCAGGTTAGGACAAGCAGGACAGGTATGCACCAGTGGCCCTGCCTGCCACACAGAGGACAGTCACACAACAATTCATTTTAACAGAAGAGTTTGAGTTGAAAATTTAACATTAAAATTTAATAATGGTTTTTTCAGGCTGCTAATATATTCTATTTTTTATTCCTAAATTTAAAAAAATGCTAAACTTCAGTATTTTACTGCTTGCAACAAACAATGTGATAGGAGCAGTGGGGGATTCTGTAGGACACTGTGAGAATCCTTGAGGAGTCTACTTTTGACTTAAAGAAGAGGCCCAGGATGCAAATAGAGGTTCTTAAGGATTACTTGCATTCGTGAAAGTTAATATATACATTGGATGACTTGGGAGAAATGAGAGAAAAGCCCCAAAAATTTCAGCATAAGTTCAGTATTTATCTCATCATAGACCAAAGTGGGTATGGTGGTGCTAAGACACACACAGGGACATGCTGGCACTGGAAGACAGTCAAGAGAGGAAACCAAGATGTCACAGGCGGGCTTATTGATTCCCTGTGGTGTCTGGAAAGAACTGTATTACATGGTACCCACCCTAATTAGCCAATATCCTCTAATTTTGAATATGAAATACACATGTGTCATCTTTGCAAAGCTAAATCATGTTGTTAGCAAAATTTCCCTTGATCAAAAAAAAAAAAAAAATACACGCCACTAGTTCTGAACCTTTATCGGTTGTCAAAAAGGTAGTTTTTTTTTTGTTTTTTTTTGTTTGTTTTTTTTTTTTTTTTTGACAGGCAGAGTGGACAGTGAGAGAGAGAGAGAGACAGAGAGAAAGGTCTTCCTTTGCCGTTGGTTCACCCTCCAATGGCTGCCGCGGATGGCGCGCTGCAGCCAGCGCACCGCGCTCATCCGATGGCAGGAGCCAGGTGCTAGGTGCTTCTCCTGGTCTCCCATGGGGTGCAGGGCCCAAGCACCTGGGCCATCCTCCACTGCACTCCCGGGCCATAGCAGAGGGCTGGCCTGGAAGAGGGGCAACTGGGACAGAATCCGGCGCCCCGACCGGGACTAGAACCCGGTGTGCCGGCACCGCAAGGCGGAGGATTAGCCTGTTGAGCCACGGCGCCGGCCATGTATTTTACACTTTGTGTTTCTGTGTGGGTGCAAACTGATGAAATCTTTACTTAGTATATACTGAATCAATCTTCTGTATATAAAGATAATTAAAAATGAAAAAAAAATCTTGGTGTTAAATTGGAAATTGCATAGAAAATTAATCAATTTAAAAAATATATATCATGTAGGATCTCTGTTCTTAATGTGCTATACATTGTGAATTAATACTATAACTAGTTTCCAACAGTATTTTTCACTTTGTGTCCCTATGTGAGGGCAAACTGTTGAAATCTTTACGTAACATGTACTAAACTGATCTTCTGTATATAAAGAGAATTGAAAATGAAAAAAAAAAAAGTGAGACTATTATAGTTTTAATGTCCTATGATCACTTTAAAATCTACTGTATATGGGTGAAATGGTCATTTTTTTCAATCAATTATTATTTTTGGCCATTGTCTATATTCCAAATAAACAAAGGTCTTTTTTGCTTTAAAAACAAAACAAAAAAACAAAAAGGTACTGTTTATTGCTCTGTAGTCCACTTAAGGGGAAGGGACCAAGAGAGTGGTCAGGGCTTGGAACCAAGCTCTTGCATATATGACCATGGCCTTTCTCCTTGCTTCATATTTGCCTGACACACCCTTCCCTGGAGAGGCAAGCCTGCAGCCAGCGCCACTCTTACCTTGTGTGTCTGTGAGCTGCGCAGCCCCGCAGCTCAGCACCAGCTGCTGCTCACAGCGCTCTGCTAGGACCACCGCTGCCCGGAGCTGGCCCACGCCGGCCGCGTAGGCGAAGGTTGTGGAGTGCGCCAGCCCTCTTGCCGCGCCGCTTACAGTCACTGTGTCTGGGCCGCCGTGTGGCATCACTGTCCACGCTGTGTCTGTGCAGCAGAAACCAGGAAAGAGGAGGCATCACAGCTGAGATAAGCAGGAGTCTTACCTGAATTATGCTTTCAATTGAAATTTGTGTTACTCAGCATTTGCAGTTTTGGGTTGCATTTGTATAGCGATGTATTTAGCCAGAACTCAGTCTGTAAGGAAAACTACATTGGGAGAAATGACCTAATCTTCCCAGACTTGATGTCTAAAATATATAAAGTAAGCAATGACTTTGTAGTTCTTATAACCACTTATTACATCAACACAGAAGCGAGTCAAAACTGTTATTGACTATACATTTAAGATCTTTAAAGCAGCATTTTTCTTCCCTTTTATGTGCGTTTATTTGTTTCATTATCAAATAGATTTATAACATATCCATTTCACTAGCAACTCTAATAAAGCAGAGGTGTTAATTGTGTCAGTTTCTCTATCAGAGCCCAAGCCCTGAAGAACCAGTCTCTGAGTATCTGAGGCAACCCTCCATGTGCCTGCCAACCTGCTGAATAAACTCCTGACGCATCCCCGTGACTTTGATGACTTGTATTTGCTCTGATGAAATAAAAAGCAAATCTCATAAAGGAGGAAACACACCGTGGGGTTCTATAATGTTTCCAACAACTGACCTGGTGCCTAGCAGAGTAAGGCCTATTGGAGCTGCACAATTATCTGGGGATTAGTGGACAAGAAACTGACTTGAAGTCACTCTAGATCAATTACACTGGTGTTGTCTGGTTCCTAAAACTCTAAAAAAGATACATTTAGTATAGGGCACATTTTACCAAGGAACTTTCCAAACTGAGGAGACTGGGAAACATTCAGAGGTTCTAAGAATTAAAAATCAAAATCATGTAATAAATTTTATAGTGAGAAATCACTTTTGCACCCCTCACATCAAACTATTTTTAATGAATGGTGCCTGTAGGTGCATGAGATAAATTTAATAGCCTTACATACTCCTAACATGACACAAGAAGGCAGATAGAAGGCCAAAGAGGGAATAATTCTCTAGTCACAGAGCCCATGGACAGCAAAGGCATAATTCCCAAGAAATGTGTGAAAGGATCTGTGAACTTACACAACTAACGCGATTTTAAATTAAATGATCTCTTGGCCCACTGTACTAACTGAAAGAGGCCCTAACTGTTCCTGAAGGAATTTCTGTAGTGTGGATTTTCCTTTAATAATGTTTTAACAACACATTTTGAGAATTCAAATAACTTGGTATTACCTTTTGTATATTACCTACTTATATTCACCTGTGGTTTTTGCCTGAATCAAATATGGAGAAATCATATGGAACACTAAATTGGGCATCAAGGACAATAAATCATGTGTCTTTTTTTCACTTGCTCATGGTTTCCTGGTTCTGAGTAATTCAGAGACTGGTGTTCAGTAGTACAGCTTTGTACCCATGCATAGCTAAAATGACATAAGATGTCCTCCTTACTGAGAAGGAAGGTGAAAATATATCTGTAAAACTCTTTTTTCTGAGGAATAAATAGTAACCTGGTTGAATTATGCATTTGTGTTTATAAAATTATATCTAAATCATTACAATGCTATCAGTAGTAAAAGACCCAAGACAGGGCATGACTATTATAAACTGTTCATAATTTATTTTATTTTATTTTTTATCTTTTAAATATTTATTTATTTGAGTGGTAGAGTTATAGACAGTGAGAGGGAGAGACATAAAGAAAGGTCTTCCTTTTGTTGGTTCACTCCCCAAATGGCTGCAATGGACTGCACACTGCGCCGATCTGAAGCCAGGAGCCAGCTGCTTCCTCCTGGTCTCCCATGCAGGTGTAGGGGCCCAAGCACTTGGACAATCTTCTACTGCTTTCCCAGTTCACAGCAGAGAGCTGGATTGGAAGAGGAGCAGCTGGGACTAGAACCGCGCCCATATGGGATGTGGCACCGCAGGCTGAGGATTAACCTGCACCACGGCACCAGCCCCTCATAATTTATTTTAATACATAATAATTTGTGGGCGCCGAAGGACCCTCCTATTACATTTATGAAGAAAGAGACCTAAAGTTTTAAGTAATAGGCACAATGGTGAAATGCATAATTGATGTTTCTTATAGTTTGAATCATTAATTAATTTGAGTGATTAATTATAGCAGTGGCTAAATGCAGGAAGGGTTTCAGAAGTCTGTAGAAGCAGGTATATTCTGACTCACTAGAGTCTATCTCATTGGGCCACAAACAGGGAGACTAGTCCATCCCTGTTCTACCTCTTAACACAACAAATATCCAATTTAGAAAACTAAGCTAATATAATTTCATGATTTGACTGGGATTAACATTCAAATTAAATAATAAATTTACTCAACAAGTCATACAAAATTCCTGGTCTGGCCATTCCTATATGCCAAGATGGGAGTTGGGGGAAGAAAATGAAGATTCATCGACATCAACAATGTTCTGTTGCTGGGAGCACACATATTAAATGTTAACTCCTTTTGGAGAAATGACTCTTGTTTGAAAAATATGTTCTTCATTTTTTTAATAACCAAAAATAAAGTTTAATATTTGGTTCTGAGGAAACATAAAATTTAAGGTGCTATACATTTTTCCAAAAATTATTTACAGGTTAGGTAACACTGAAATATCTGTGTTGTTATTTCATGATATTTAGTACTCCTGTGTTCCCACTGAGAAATATTTGTTCACATTATTTATATGAAAGTGACAAAATGGAAGTTTTATAATTTAATAATTTACTACTAAAGTTAAAAAGTTTGGGACAAATACAAAAATGCATTATGAGCTTTGCTCTTTTAACCACTTGATACATTGGGTGTCTACTTTATTTTATGGTATCAGATACCAGTCCATGAACTAATTTAATTTTAGTCATATAATACTTTTAACTCAAATGAGTTGGAAAATACAAATATCTCTACTTTAGTACATTGCTTTATGGGAAGATTATCCCTTCAATATATAACAGATTAAAGTATGGGTGGTATGGAAAAAATGGAGAAAGGCATGGATAATTTTCCAAGAGGAACATGTCACATTAATAAATAATTCTCACACAAACTTTAGATTTTGGGCCAAGTTTCACAGGAATTTTGGAATAATATTGAACAGGTTTACTTTTCTCTTTATGGTTACATAGGTAGATACTAAAAGTCATCCAATTTAGTAACCTTTAAGGAAATATTATGTATTTCAAATTAGATGCAATATTCTAATGTAAAATTCCTTGTTATCTGACCCAATTATTTCATTAGTTGGGTTATCCATAAAAGAGAATTTAAGCTAACTCAGATATTTCAGGGGACAAAGAAAGAAGTAGAGATTAAAATTTGTCAAATAGACTGCCTCAGTAATTATGTCTCATTGCCTAAGTTACACATGAGAATTTCTACTTCAATAAATCTTTCACATAAAAATAACCTAACACTTAAATATAGAAAAGGAAATATTATAAAAGTAGAGATCTGATATTTTTAAAATATTTTCCAGATTACCTAAAATTAAATTCACTACCCAAAACCACAATTATTCTTAATTTTACTGCAAAGGTTTTCTCAACGGCTCACCAAAACATGCAAAAATATACATCATTCCCAAAAGCTACTGGTCCATAGTCTGTAAGTTGGAAGGCAGAGAAACGTCAACTTCAAAGAGTTCATTTTACTTATGAATTGGTGCAGCATTTCTGGAGACACTGATACAGTGTAACAATACACCACAGACATGAACAATCTGTAAACGTGTGACGGTCTTGACATAATGTGTTTTTTTTTTTTTTTTGGATCAACCAGAAATATTTCCTGTTACAAATGTGTTAAGTAACAATGCCTAAGATTATACAAAAGTTTAAAAATATAATTTTAGCAAAGTTTACATCTAAAAGGGAAACATAGCTGATAAAAGTCTTTTGGCTTTCTTACAAATGGTATCCTTATAGTTCCTCAACTGTCATAGGATCAAGTATTCTTGTAGAGAAAATAAAATGATTGCAAACCATTCTTTCTCTACTGCTTTGTGTGTCAGATCCTGGCCCATCACTTTTCCTGTCCTGGTCTTTCATACATGCTCCCTTCGTGAAATCATCACCAAGGACTGTCCAACCTGGGCCCTCTTCTGATTTCACTGCAGTCTGTTTGGCTTTTGAGTTCTCATTTGAACCTCTCTTGTTTGTACTTCCACCCATTCCTCTCAGAACACTGATGAATTTTTTCTTAGAAACAGTTGATGTTTACTGAGGCCAGCAGGTGGTATAATGGGTAAGGCAGCTGCCTGCAGCACCAGCATCCTATGGGGTCCTGTTTCAAGTCCACTTCTGATCCAGCTCCCTGCTAATGGCCTGGGAAGAGCAACAGAAGACAGCTCAAGGACTTGGACCCCAGTCACCCATGTCAGACACTTGGATTGGGTTCCAGGCTTCTCTCTTCGGCCTGGCCCAGTACTGGCCATTGTGGTGATCTGGGGAATGACCAGCAGATGGAAGATCTCTCTTTCTCCCTCTCTCTCTAACTTTGGCTTTCAAAATAAATAAATCATTTTTTTAAAAATAAGTTGATGTTAACTTAGCTAATTTTCTTTTTTTTATAAAGCTTTTATTTAAAGAATATAAATTTCCAAAGTACAGCTTATGTATTACAATGGCTTTCCCCCCCATAACTTCCCTCCCACCCGCAACCCTCCCCTTTCCCTCTCCCTCTCCCCTTCCATTCACATCAAGATTCCTTTTCAATTCTCTTTATATACAGAAGATCAGTTCAGTACATGTTACGTAAAGATTTCAACAGTTTGCCCTCACATAGGGACACAAAGTGAAAAACACTGTTGGAGTACTAGTTATAGTATTAATTCACAATGTATAGCACATTAAGGACAGAGATCCTACATGATATTTTTTTAAAAAAATTGACTAATTATCTATGCAATTTCCAATTTAACACCAAGTTTCTTTAATCATTTTCAATTATCTTTATATATAGAAGATCGATTCAGTATATACTAAGATTTAATTAGTTTGCATCCACACAGAAAAAGTGTAAAAATACTGTTTCAGTACTAGTTATAGCATTACTTCACATTGGACAACACATTAAGGACAGATCCCTCATGAGACGTAAGTACACAGTGACTCCTGATGTTGATTTAACAATTTGACACTCTTGTTTATGGCGTCAGTAATCTCCCTAGGCTCTAGTCATGAGTTGCCAAGGCTATGGAAGCCTTTAGGGTTCGCCCTTTTTATAGTCATTTTACAAGCATGTTACACCTTGGGGAGTTGTACCACTGTTCTCAGATTCTACCTTTTGACCTTGTTTTCTTTTTGTTTTTTTCTCTTTGCTTTTCAGTTTTGGAAGTTTCCGTTGGGACATCCCCAAGGATAGATATTCTTCCTCAGCTTGCCCCTATTTCATGAGCTCCTCAAAGACAGTTTTCTCCTTTCACAAAGTGTCTGATCTCCAGCATTTCACTTTGCTTTTTTCTTAGAATTTTTGTCTCTCTGCTTATATCCCCTCCTGTTCTTGCATGTGGTCTGTTTTTTCCATTAGAGCCCATAGCATGTTAATCAAGGCTGTTTTAACTTTCTAGTCCAATAACTTCAACACGCCGGCTATCTCTGCCTGTTTTTTGAAGCTTGTGCTGCTATCTCTGCAGATTGTGGTTTTGTCTTTTAGTATGCCTCAGAGTCTTTTCTTGATAGCAGGATATGATGTACTGGGGAAGAGTCACCCCTGTCAACAGACATTCAGTCAAGTCACTAAAGCACTCTTGCACTCGAACTGGTCTCAGTCTTTAGTAAGCCTGTGCCTCTGGACAGTGAACTTCACACGTCTTGCTAGCACCACCTCACCACTGTTAGGTGGGACAGGATGACCACAGGTGGCTGGAATAAAGTAGTTCCTTTCGCCAGAGTAAGGGAGGCTCCCGAAAACCCCCACATACTTTAGGCTCACTTCCTTCTGAGGGAAGACCTTGTTAAGAACAGAAGGCTCTGGTGTATTTTTAAACTGTTCCTTTTCCCCACCTCCTTTGAGAAGCATGATGTGATTTTTCTCTAGTATTCACTGTGTGAAAACATGGTCAAACTCCTACAGATAAAACTCACGAAAGCATGAGCACCCTTCCGTGACTGGGTCCTCCTGGAGTTGTTAACACTCAGACTTGTGCACACCGAATATTCAGCAGCCTGTGAATCACAGTGTCTGTTTTCCTACCCTGGCACTAGATCCTTTGGAGATTTCTGCCTGTGAGTTTTGCTTTGGTCACTGTGACTCTGTATCTCTCTCCAGTCTGGGGTCAGTGGTTTGCTCTGAGAACTCATTTCTCTCCTGGAGCTAAGAAGAGTTGTTGATTTATAAGTTTATTCAGCTTTTATTTGTTGTTAATTCACCTGTGAAGTGCTGATATGCTTTGGCACTCTTTCCTAAAGCATTTTCACTCCTTTGTACTTCTAGTTGTCTCTGTTGTTGTTGTTCCCTTTGGTGTTTGCTGATCTATTTGGCTGCTGTCCAAATCTTTGGAACTTTTTCTCTGCACACTAAATGAGAACCATTTATTCTAGATTTCTTTTTTCAGGGCAGTTGGAAGAGCTAGGGACAACAAATTTCTATAAATATTTAACTAAGAGACATCTTAAAGCAATCTTCTATAATCAAGCTATATTTGTTTGTAATAATATCAAAGCCAGAGTGACTGTACAATATCAAGTAATCCAAGAAGCAAATTTCCTTGATTATGAAAAGCATATATGCCATAAAAATCACTAAATTATCTGAGACATACATAAACCATTTACCCTCATATATGATATTTCCTAGTACCTTTAAAGACCTTTTTAAATTTAGCAAATATGTACAACACAGAACCTAAGCTTTATATTTTAATGTGATGCATTGAACAAATGTATTATGATAGTGCAGGAGCTGTAAGGACTCTCTGGGAGAGCATCACATTTTGCTTTTAAACAATCTTGGTAAATAAGAGATGTGAAACATTTTGTTGACTAAAATTAATACCTGTATAGTACTTATAATTTAGCAAGTATGTAACTATCAACTGAATGTTTTATTTTTATATGCATCATTTTGATTTTTACTAAAGGGAAGGTTAAGCAATTCTTTGTAAGAGGACTTAGTTGAGAAACTTGAAAGGCAGAGTGACAGTGAGAAAGACACAGACAGACAGAGAGAGGGGGAAAATCTTCCATTTGCTGCTCCCCAAAGTCTGCAACAGCTGGGGCTGGGTTGGGCTGAAACCAAGGACCCAGAACTCTATCTAGGTCTCCCAGCTAAGTAATTTGGCAGAAAGCTAAGTAATTTGGCTATTATTTGTAATCTGTTGCCTTCCCAGGTGCATTAGCAGGAAGTTGGATTGGAAGTAGAGTAGTAGATTTGAACTGGCACTCTGATATGAGATGTGGGCATCTTATGCAGCAGCTTGACCCTGTAGCATAATTCCTGCCACAAACTGCATGTTTTAATATACTTCCAACTAGGTCAATTTCTCCATGGTCTATTCTGATTATATAAATAACTGACATATGAATCTGAAGATTAGTAACATACCTGTCATATTGCAGTACACAAGAAATGATCCCAGGGGGCCACTTCCATCTACATCCACGTGGTACAGCCCAGACGAGTTCCCTCTGTATTTGTGGGCTTCGCAGGACTGCTCGTAGAGAGCTGCAGGAACATATCATTTATCACAAACAGAAGAAATCCTTCAGTGTGGTTAATTAATGTCCAAAAGGCTTCTATTTCTGAATTACAGACATGTTAAAAAGATTACTCAACATCATTTTTATTAGTATGGATGATATTTGATTGGATAGACAAAAATGACATTTAAAAATTAAATTTGGGGCTGGTGTTGTGGCATTAAGCTGCTGCCCGAAATGCCAGCCTCCCATATAACAACAGTTTCAGAACTTGATGCTCCACTTCTGATTCAGCTCCCTGTTAATGTGCCTGGGAATGCATCGGAGGATGCGCCAAGAGCTTGGGCCACTGCCACCCAAGGGGGAATCCCAGATGCAGCTCCTGTTGGCTTCTGCTTGGCCTAGCCCTGGCTGTTGCAGCCATGTGGGGAATGAAATGGAAGATGAAAGACTGATCTCTCTCTCCCTGTGTCTCACTATCTCTTTCTGTAACTCTGATGTTCAAATAAATAAAATAAATCTTTAAAAATTAAATTTATTATTAACAAAAGAGGGAAATTATCAATTTTATATGAATGTAAATGTTGAATGTTGATAGCTTCTGAATGAATATTTGAAATACATTTTTATTTTGAAGACAAAGGAAACAGTATATTCCTGATTAAAGATGAATTTGTAGTTACAGTGGAAAATGCAATACCATCGTTAATAAAGTTATTTGGCAATATCTAGGGATTGTATTTCCTCTATAGAAATATTTTCTTGTTTTTAAGCAAGGAAACATGAAAGTTCTGAGGCATTGTATAAAAAAACTCAATAAATCTTTGAGGGAAAACTCTGAATTTGAATTCTACATGCTAATGAATATGATTGTTTTCAAAGTCATGGCAACCAGATTCAGAAATAAGTGCAATAATTAAAGGATAAGCCCTCATTCTGCCTGCAGGAACTGAATATCTGAAGTACATTAGTTTCAATTTGTGTTGGTAGTCTAGTATTTAAGCATGTTATAAAATGCTTTTAAATTATGTAATAATTGTATCCTTTACTTACAAACAACCAACAAATGAGTACTTTACAGAGATGAATATAGCTTGCAAATCAGAAACTTGTCTTCATTAAAAAAATTAAAGTTGATTTTAAAAAGAAACTTTCGATTTAAAAAGATTTAAAACTTTTGATTTAAAAAGAAACTTCTGCAGTATTTTGTGACAATTCAAAATAATTAACTCAAAACAAGAGAGAAAATATTTTTATGAGAGATGTCCTGACTTAGTGTTAATTTATTAGGTACTTTAATTTGTGTAAGTAAATGTTTTATTACATACATAGTATGGACTTAACATCTGCAGGTGATGGGCATCACCAATCTTCAACATGAGTTTAGAAAAAGATTAGAAGGCAACCTGTTGGCTAGCAGGAAAGATGAAGGCGAGGATGTCATAAAGTCTTACCAGTACCAGTCCATTTTAGCAACAACACAGACACAGCTGGGGAGGACAAATTGAGTGAAAAGATGAAATACAGGGGAAAACAAACCACGCTATGGGAATGAGAAGGGGATGTGTGTATGTCTTTATAAGAAGGACATTGTACATAGACTAGATTGTACAGTTACTTTCATAAATATTCATCGAAAACTCTTCTCAAACACTTAAGGCAAATCCCAAGAATAGGATTGGACTGGGGGCAAATACTGAGGATGATGATTAGAAAAAGCTTTGAAATTTATTTTGTTTTTTTTAAATTTGAATGGCAGAGAGAGGTCTTCTATTTGTTGGTTCATTCCTCAAATGCCTGCAACAGCCAGGGCTGTGCTTGGCCAAAGCCAGGAGTCTGGAGCTCAAGCTGGGTCTCCCACATGGGTGGCAGGAATGCAAGTAGGTGAGCCACTGCCTCCCAGGATGTGCAGTAGCAGGAAGCTATATCAGAAGTAGATAAGCCAGGCACTCTGATTTGGGAAGCAGGCCTCTCAAGTGGTGTCTTTAATCTCTGTGTCAAACACCTGCCAATATATTAGACTTTTTACATGGCAATGAATATATGTATTAACTGCAGAATTGTTCCAAAGAAAAATTACCTATGACAACTTGGTGCAACAGTCTAGTTGCACGGTAAGCCCATGAGTGTGGGCTTGGCAAAATTATACTTATGCTTGGTGTATCTGTTTGAAAACCACAACATATTTAACCCAATTACTAGATCAGATTGAAATTTGGAGTACTTCTCTTTTCTCATATTTTCCTGCAGAATTGTTTGGAGTTACAATTTTATTTCAGTCAATAGCCATGTGATAAGTCAACTAACCCATTATCCACAATGTGTAAGAGATGACGCTGGGCATGGTGGATAATACAAAGTTAAAGGTAACATGGGCGTGGGCATCTGCTTCATGGAAGATACTGTGTTTGGAGGACAGAAGTAGACAGAGGTCAGGATCTGCTCCTTGTATGAGCCCCATGACCTTCTCAAGTCACTCAGCCTCTGGTTTTAGAGGGCCACCCAACTTCTAGAGCTGGTGGAACAGCTTTGGAAACCAAAAATCTAGTAACAGAGTTGGCCCTGGACTGTGTCCTTCTTTGCCCAGTTATTTTGTAGAAACTCAGAGCTGGGAATGCAGTATTTTCTAGGTTCATTTACACCCTGCATGCCCCCTATAGTTTTTATGAAAATCAAATTAAATATTACATGGAAGAACTCTCTAAAGGATGTTCTCAGCATAAATAGGTGATTGAATTGATGACTTTGAATCTTACTCCATTTCCCTGAAGACCCAGGGATGGGGGAAATTGTTTTTAAGGGAAGTCGCTCAGAAATGTTACTGGAGATATAGGAGAGAAGAAGAAAACCTTAAAAGTCATCAAAAATACCAAAACAAGCCGAAAAAATTTGTGCATAGTCGGTCATATTCTTCTAATTGTTAACAAATTAGAGTTTAATAAAATGAAAGGGGCTTTAAAGTATACAGAGGCTGACTTTTCAATAAAGGCAAAATTTTTAATAAAATAGAAATAATATAGAAGTGCTATGATAAGACATTTTATGGAAGCAATCTCATACTTTGATGTATGTTAGAATAACCAGGGCAGTTGGTTCGAATAGTTTCCTAGGGCCCTATCCTCAGAGATGCTGATTCTGTAGATTTGGGTGAGACTTGAGATTCTTTCACTCTAACAAGTTTTCCACATGATTCTGATGCTGATGCTGCTTATGCATGGACCCTTTCAGCATCCTAAAAGGTTCAGAGTCAACTTAATTCTTTATTGTGCCATTCATTAGATGGATAACAAGTTACTTACTCTCTTTTTGTCCTCAACTCTGCAATGCAGGTGTAATAATAGTACTTTTCCCCCAAGAGTTGATTTAGGATTAAATAATTTAATACAAGTACAAGCAAAACAATAGATGGCAGCAGGCATACTTAAGCATAGAGTAAATGAATACTCTTATAATTATTTACTTTAAAATCATCATTATCATCAAAGAGATTTTAAAAGCCCATTAGTTTCTAGCTGTTATCTAATTTCTTCTTCTGAAACTTTACCATAGCATTCCCAGGCCATATTTTTGTTGCTGTTGTTGTTTCAAAAAATCTTTAATCCTATTAAATTTAACAATGAGAGTGTAAAATCTGGTGACTGATTTGTTTTTCTGTCTTTGTTTCAAAGTATGGCTCAACTCAAGTAATGAAATAAGGTTGTTACATTATGCATTCTTGATTAATTTAGCTTGATTCTTTTTTAAATTTATTTTTTATTTAGTAAATATAAATTTCCAAAGTACAGTTTATGGATTACAATGGCTTCCCCCCCCATAATTTCCCTCCCACTCACACCCCTCCCATCTCCCACTCCCTCTCCCATTCCATTCACATCAAGATTCATTTTCAATTATTTTTATATACAGAAGATCGATTTAGTATATAATAAGTAAAGAGTTCATCAGTTTGCACCCACACAGAAACACAAAGTGTAAAATACTGTTTCAGTACTAGTTATAGCATTACTTCACATTGGACAACACATTAAGGACAGATCCCACATGAGAAGTAAGTACACAGTAAGTAAGTAAGTAAGTAAGTAAGTCCTATTGTGGACTTAACAATTTGACACTCTTGTTTACGGCGTCAGTAATCTCCCTAGGCTCTAGTCATGAGTTGCCAAGGCTATGGAAGTCTTTAGGGTTCACCTACTACTTCGATCTTATTCCGACAGGGTCATAGTCAAAGTGGAAGTTCTCTCCTCTCTTCAGAGAAAGGTACCTCCTTCTGGCCCCGTTCTTTCCACTGGGATCTCACTTGCAGAGATCTTTCATTTAGGTCCTTTTTTTTTTGGCAGAGTGTCTTGGCTTTCCATGCCTAAAATAATCTCATGAGCTCTTGAGCCAGAACTGAATGCCTTAAGAGCTGATTCTGAGGCCAGAGTGCTATTTAGGACATCTGCTATTCTATGAGTCTGCTGTGTATCCCGCTTCCCTTTTTGATTCTATCAATTAGTATTAGCAGACACTAGTCTTGTTTGTGTGATCCCTTTGACTCTTAGACCTATCAGTGTGATCAACTGTGAACTGAAATTGATCACTTGGACTAGTGAGATGGCCTTGGTACATGCCACCTTGATGGGATTGTATTGGAATCCCCTGGCACGATTCTAACTTCATCATTTGGGGCAAGTCTGATTGAGCATGTCCCAAATTGTACATCTCCTCCCTTTCTTATTCCCACTCTTATAGTTCACAGGGATCACTTTTCAGTTAAAATTTAAACACCTAAGCATAATTGTGTGTTAATTACAGAGTTCAACCAATAGTACTGGAACAAAACAAAGAAAAAATAGCTTGATTCTTTGTTATATCTTTTTCTCCTATACTTATTTTCTCATTGATTACTATTATCTCTTTTTCTATTTTACTTAGTACTGCCTATTTTTTTAAAGATTTTATTTATTTATTTGAGAGGTAGAGTTATAGACAGTGAGAGATAGATACAGACAGAAAGGTCTTCCTTTCCTTTGGTTCACTCCCCAAATGGCTGCAATGGCTGAAGCTGCGCCAATCTGAAGCCAGGAGCTAGGTGCTTCTTCCTGGTCTCCCAGACAGGTACAGGGGCCCAAGCACTTGGGCCATCCTTCACTGCTTTCCCAGACCACAGCAGAGAACCGAATCAGAAGAGGAGCAGCTGGGACTAGAACCAGCACCCGTATGGGATGTCGGCACCACAGGTGGAGGATTAACCTGCACCACGGCACTGGCCCCAGTACTGCCTATTTCTGTAAACTATTTCAACACCCCCTTGTATTAAATGAGGCAGATTGAAAAATATACTGGAAATTAAATGTATGTTAAAACACTGAGTATGATGTATTTGCATGATTGAAAATATACAGATACATGTAAGCAACTAATGAAAATGAAATGACACAAAAATCATAAATACTTAGAAACAAGCATTGAGGTGTGTGGCTTACGTGAATGGCAGGTCAGTCCCATGTAACCTGTGCCTGTGCAGTCACAGGAGAATGCGTCCCAGGACTGGGAGCACTCGCTACCATGTTCACAGTGGCTGGGCAAACACCTAAAAGAAAAGACACAATTGTTATCTCCCTTTATCAAGCATTAGGAAGTCTTATTTGTGTGTATGAAACTAACAGTTTCCTGTTAAACAATAGCAAATACAAGAAAATTCTATGACCTGTGATGACTGTAGTGATAAATTTAGTAGAAATATATCCAGTGGCATGATATTCATTATTTTATGTATCTGTAGCAGCTGATTTTTCATGGCATCTTATTTTTTTCTTTTTGACCCAAGTGACAAAATGCTAATTCACATGTGGCTAACAAAATCAATAATAATAAACAAATTTGCTATACTTAACTGCTACATTGAAGACTTTCAAAAGGAACAAAAGGAAGACAGGGAGGTGGACGAATAGGGAAAGAAAGTGTCAGGACCATATTCTATCGTGGAGTAAAACAGTTTGAGAATTTTGGGTAACATTTAATTTAGGTCAGCTCATCGTCACCTTTTTTATTTAGAATTAGCAATCAGTTATTGGAAGACTTAGTATTGTTAAGATAGTACCCAAACCAATCTGCAGAGTCAATGTAATCCTATCAAAAATCCAGTGGCCTGTTTTGCAAAAATAAAAAAATTTCATCCAGAATTCACAGGAACCCCTAAGGGACTTGGAGTAGCCAAAACTATGATGAAAAAAACACAAAGTTGGAGGTGTCCTACTTCTAGAGTTATGAGGGGACATTTCCTTGTGGAAATGGCAGAGTTGGTAAGAACACAGGTCTTGCCTGCTTGGGTCCAGAGAAGGGGCAGGAGAGGGGCTGAGAGGTCTTGAAAAAGACTGCCTATTTTAGCTGGAGGACAAAGGTTAGGAGGGAGCTGAGATATGAGAGTGACAGGAGCCCCACAGCCCTGTGTTTGCTTCCTCTAGGGATCCTTTGAGAGGGATCTGGAGGACTAAGAAGAAACCCCACCAACTTGGCACCCCAGCAACATACCTGCACTTGAAAGTCAGGACTTTGACTAATTGTATGCAGCTAATGAGAACTAATTCTGTTTTCAGAGCATAATAGTTATGAGCAAACAGTATCACAGCTTTTCAAATATTTCAAGGGCCAAGGATTGGTAAAGTGTGTGAGGATGAACCCAAAGCAGACCCTCAGCATTGGGTGGGAGTGAGAGCTGAGGATGGGATGAAGCTAGGGGTCAAGACCCTCTGGTCTCTGCTTTTATAAATCAGCTGAGAAGGTTGGAAGCGAAAGTGGCCTCATCAACATTTCTGGGTGAGGGGGTGAAGGGGCAGCACCCCAGCTTGGGGAGTTTCCAGAGGCAAAGGAGCTCAGCAGCTCTGTACAAAGGCACAATTAGAGTTTTTGACTTTAAGATTATAGGAGTCTGGTGGAACTGGGGACGTTAGAAGGTAAAACCTATCCAAACATGTAACAGCCAGTATGTGTGGCTCTGCCATCCATGGAGCCCACTGTTATTTTTTAGTCAGACTAAAAAATTTGATTTAAAAAGATAACTTCAAGAAATTCAAATGGCCAACAGACACTCGAGAAAGTGCTCAGGATCACTAACCATCAGAGAAATGCAGATCAAACCCACAATGAGGTTTCATCTCACTCCAGTTAGAATGGCACCCATACAAAACAACAAATGACAAATGCTGGCGAGGATGTGGGGAAAAGGTACCCCGTCCATTGTTGGTGGGAATGTAAACAGTTGTAACCACTGGGGAAGACAGTTTGTAGATACTTCAGAAATCTGAATGTAGAGCTACTACTGTATGATCCAGTCATCCCACTCCTGGGAATTTACCCAAAAGAAATCAGCATCTGAAAGTGTTATTTGCACCCCTATGTTCATCGCAGCACAATTCACAATAGCTAAGATATGAAATCAACCCAGATGTCCATCAACTATTGACTGGGTAAGGAAATTATGGTATACATATAACCATGGGGTACTAATAAGCTGTAAAAAAAAAAAAAAGAAAAGAAAAGAAATCCTTTCTTTTGCAACAAGTGGTTGCAAATGGAAGCTGTTATACTTAGTAAAATCAGCCAGTCCTAAAAAGACAGATATCATATGTTTTCCCTGATCCAAAGTAACCAATAAAGTATCTGATGTAATGTATTGGAATGAAATAGACATTTTGAGAATCAATGATTATTTATAGCCCTTCTCTCTTTCTTGTTGAAGAACAATGTTTTGTTTTTTGTTCGTTTGTTTTTTCCTCATTCATTGAACTCTTTTATTTAGAGTAAGGTTAACTATTTGATCATTAAGTATACTGAAAATAGATCATTGAAAAATTGTGGGAATCAGAGAGGGAGGGGGAAGAAGCATTAGAGCATGGGCGGGAGGGAGTGTATGGAGGGAAGTGCCACTATATTCCTAAATCTGTACACATGAAATATATGAAACCTTATAACTTAAATAAAATGAAAAAGAATTAAAATATTTCTTATCTTCTCCACAGTTCATTGAATCTGCCACTATGCACATATCTTCCTTGATCTCTGCAGTTCAAACTTTTCTAGGAGAGATTTTCATTTTCTCTGCAGAAGATGCAGTATTGGGTCACTGATGTTGTAAATTAAAAGAATAATAACTTATCAAATTGTCCTGTCCCAGAAAATGTCATCTGACTGATGGGGTATGTTTGCAAGAACTGGCTTGATGATTATGAATCGAGTAACTTGGGACCATATTAATACTGAAATATTGGTCTTCTAATAAATAGTATCATTTGAAAAATACAAGTAAAGGTGCAGTTTTTCAATCCTCACTGCAATTATGATTATTCCATTATCTATGGGAAGATGATAGAGAACGAGAGAACAAATGGAATTTTTTTCCCAATTGACTTCATTTAATTTTAAACTTTTAAAACAAGCATGCTACAATTACAAGGGATCTCCTTACCTGTCTGTGATGCCACACGAGTCTATCTGGAGGTCCCTGAAACTCCCCAGCACTCCCTGCTGTACTAAGGTGGGATCTACCACTGCGTCACCAATGGAAATAAGCCTCAGACAGCCCTGAAACCCTTCCAGGGGGCTGCTGCATCCATATCCAGAGCTGTTGCCAGGGCAGCCTGAACATACAGGAAAGAACCAACTGTTATTTTGAAAATATTGCCCATATTTATTTTATGAGAACTGGGTATTTTTGAGAAATTCATTTTATGAGAACTATTCTTTTGAGAAATTTATTTTATGAGAACTGTTTTTTTTTTATGAGAAATGCTACTTAAAAATTGTAGTTTGGGGACAGTGCTGTGGTGTAGCAGGTTAAGACATCTCTTGAGATGTCCACACCCCATTTCAGAGTGCTTGTTCAAGTCCCAGCTTGGGGAACCTTGGTCGGGGTCCTGGCTCTTAGCTACATTCTGTCCCAGCCCTGGATGTTGCAGGCACTTGGGGTGTGAACCAGTGGGTGGAAGATCTCTTTCTCTTTCTGTCACTTAGTCTTTCAAATAAATAAATATTTTTTAAAAATTATATATTGGTTGATTTGTAACTTGTCACAGATGAGGTTCTTACTCATATGTGGAAATAAAAAATTGATCTGATAAGATAGTAGATCAGTGATTACCAGAGATAGGGTACAGAAAAGAGAAGGAGAAAGATTGGTTAATGGATACGATGTTACAGCCAGATAGGAGAAGTAAAGTCCAGTGTTCAATATACAAAAGGGTGAAAAATCATATATATTTGACTTTGGATTTCAATGTATGGAATCAAGAGCCGAATTACATTCTTAGTATTCCACCTCTGGCTCCCTGAAACTAATAACCTTGCCTCATACAATGTATAATAAATTCCATCTTAAATAATTTCAAAGTCTTAGCACTAATTTAAAAGAGCAAAATCCAAAGTCTCATCTAAGAGTCAAGGCAAATTCTTTTGGCTATGAACTTCTTTAATGCCAAAAACAAATTAAGAATTTCCAATACACAATAGTGGAACAGGCCCAGGGTATATATTTCCATTCAAAATGAGGGAGATGGGGAAACAGAAGGGTAGAACAATCTGATCAAATCAAGATCAAAGCCCAGCAGAGCATACATTAAAATCTAAAACTCTGTGTCTGGCATCCTGGGTACATTGTGGCAGGTTATGGGCTCCCAAAGACTCGGTCAGCCCTGTCTCTACAGCTTTACTGGTTGCAGTCCATGCTGCAGTTTTTTTCAGGTTATCTGTGTAGCTCCCTGGGCACTGCTCTAATTGGGGCTCTCCAGTGCCTCCAACCCTGTAACAGGTCTCTGTTTGGGATTCTAAGCTTTTCCATGAAATCATGTTGGAAGGAGTCACCATAACGCCATAATTCTTGCATTCTGCATCCCTACAAAACCAGTATCACATGAATGATTCCAGGTTGTGTTATCTGGGTGAACGATTCTTGTACCAGCCTAATGTATGGTTCCTGTTGCAGGGTGCTTTGATGATTGAATATAGTGAAATGAATCCAAAAACAGGCATGGACAAGCTCTTGGAATAGTTTCCCAGGTTTCCATGAATCAATTCTGCTTTTCTAGTCCTCTGGGCTTGTCATGGGGGGAGGGAGGGGTGCTTTGAAGATTTCTGATTTGCCTTTAAGACCTTCCTCTCATTACTTTGTCAAAAAGCACGCTGCTCCCTTTACTTAGGCTAATCCCTTTAGCAAGAGGTTTCTGCACCACAATTCCCTGCTATAGAACATGCATTGTCTTGGCCACTTCTCTGGTGAGCCTTAGAATTTTCAAATACTTCTATTCTGCTTTTTCCTACTGATTCTCACTGTAAAACACACTAATAGCAGCTGGTAACACCCTTGGCAAAGCCTGAAAGCTTTGGTGCTTTCAAATATCTTGCACAAAAGAAACTAGTCTGTCATCTTTGGGTTTGTCCTTTCAAAAAGTATTGAGGAGGATACGACAATTCCATAACCTTTCTGGAAGGTGGAACACGACATGGGACAGATGCTCTGACCTCAGCAGCTCTCAGCTCCCAAGATCTTGGGGAACTATAGTCACAGAAAATAATCAGATTTCCTGGGGTTTCCCCTCTCCGCACAGCGACTCCTTGGTGGCTACTGCCTGGATCTCTGGCAGCTCCTCTGCATTACAGCCCCTTTGTTCTCATTCAATGCAATCATGAGTGCGTACACAGTTCAAATGCAGCCTAAAGTGTCTCCGCTGTTTTTGCAGGTCCAGCCAGTTCCATCTGAAGTCCCACCCCAACCTTTGATTTCATCCAGTCCCTAATTCCAGTCCTCGCTTCTGGGTCGGGTCCAGCCTTAGAGCCACCTGCCACCCTCTTTCCTGACCCAACTATGTTCTTCTACCTTTCGGCAAAAGTTCAACAATGAGAGCCAGTGTCTGAGGCATCCCCATTTCTCTCCCTGCTAGCAAGGCTGTGTCCCCAGTGAGTCCTTCCCAACAGAGGACAGCAATGCCTGGTACCTCATGCCTCCATCCCCACTGCCCAAGGCAGTCCTCAGGGATGTCACTCATTTGCTCAACCTGAAATTTTTCTATAGTTTCCCCTGGTAGGAAACACATCTCCAAGAAAAAACTGCCCATGTGGAGAAAAATAACTTTTTTTTCATGTTAGTATACCCGAGGTACTTCATGTTTTTCTTTTCCTCATAAGAGGGTAACGGCTTCTGTCTGTGCTATGTTTGGTGTGGGCTTTGGTGGTGGGAAGGTGACAGTGGTATTAAAGTCCACACCCATGCTGAGTTCCTTTGTTGAACCTTATTCTCCCATGATGCCATCATCACTCAAATAAGAACAATCTAAAAAACAAGATGCGAAGAACCTGTAAACATCCTGCCTGAGTGTCTGGTTCAACTCCTTTCTACTCCTTCCTCTTTACCTTAAACAACTTGCAGCTGTAGGGAACAGGTCTGCAGAGGCATCATAGGCCTGAAAATTCACACACCAGGCTCCAGGAAGTGTCACAGCCAAGTTGCTTCATGTGTCACCCAATGGCTGGGAACTTGAATGGGGCTGGGGGGTGCCAGGCTCTGAGTTTGAAGGAAGAACAAGTCTTGGTCTTGGATTTCTTGGATATTGCCTGCCCCTGGGAAGCCCCTTTTACTCCCTATTAAAGGCTGGGATGGACACGGAGACTCTTGATTTAGCCTTAAAGACAAGTAGAGGCTCCACCCACTGTTTCAGCTTTTCTCACACTTCAGAGAAGCAGCAAGGACAAAACTTCTAGGTGTGTGTGTGTGTGTGTGTGTGTGCACAAGTATAAGGCTTCTGAGGTCCCCACCCACCTCTGACCCAAATGAATGAACGGGCCCTGCCAATGGGTCATCTACCTTTGCCTATCTCATATCTATCTTAGCTTAAGAGAGAGTTAGGGGTAAATGAAGCAGGGGTTTAACTGTGTGCAACAACCTTCTGACAGTCAGACACTGGACCAGAACCTCAATGCTCTGGCTCTTAGAACACAAAAGTGGAGAAGCCACCATTAGCTCTGATAGAGAGTAAGACTTGAGGGGATGCAAAGCAAGGTAGGGAAGATTAATTTTTTCAGAATATATTTGAGGGGCCAACATTGTTGTGTATGGCATCCCATATGAGCACTGGTTCAAATCTCACCTGCTCCACTTGTGATCCAGTTCCCTGCTAATAGGCCTGGGAAAGCAGCAGAAAATGACCCAAGTGATTGGGTTCCTGCTACTTATGTAGGAGACCCAGGTGGAGTTCTGGACTCCTGGCTTCAGCCTAGCCCAATCCCAGCTGTTGTGGTCATTTGGAGAGTGAACCAGAGGATGAAAGAGCTCTCTCTCTCTCTCTCTCTCTCTCTCTTTCTCTCTGCATGTGTGTGTGTGTGTGTGTATGTGTGTATGTGTCTCTCTCCCTCTCTTTATAACTCTGCCATTCAAATAAATAAAATAAGTCTTTAAAAAATACCTGAAGCTGTTGACTTATAATAAGGGGAGATTTATTTAACCTACAGTTTGGAGGTTCAAATTTAAAATAGCATGGCACAAACCTAGGCTCTGGTGAGGGGCCCCTGATGAATGATTGATGGAGTGTGTGCAGAGGGAGGTTCACAGGGTGAGACAAGAGGCAGAGAGATTGCCCATATAGAACCCTGGAGTCATCACTCAGAGACCTCCCACAGAGATCTGGCTCAGAGAAATCACATTTCTCCATAGAGACCAAGCACAAGGAGCATCCCAGAGATCTCCCACTGCCCTGAAGGGAGGAATCTGCAGGGTCCCGTGGGGATAAAGTCATCTCTGGAAGAGGACTCTGGCAGTGGGCAGTGGGGGCTTCTTTGTGTTATTTCCTTGGGGTCACTAGGTAAGGTCCCTGTCTTTTGATGACCGTGCATGAGGTGTCCTTTTGTAGGTCTTTGTGGGGTTTGTGTGAGAGCTCTCCGTGTGGTGAGGAAAGCCTGTGTGAGATCCCAGGGAGGTCTCTCTGGGAGGTCTGGGTGGGGTTGCATGGCACATCTCTGTGGTCTTTGTGGGGGTCTCCATACAAGGTCTCTGGCAGATGTCTAAGTGAGGGCTGTTCAGAGACCACACAGAGATCCTTCACTGAGACAACATAGTAATTTCTTGTGGGCTGATGGAATCTTCCCCCAGAGACCTTGTGTTGCCCAGAGACCTCATTCAGAAACTTTCCTCAGAGATTGCAGAGGCCTCCCACCAAGAACTTGCATAGGAATCTCATAGGGAGTCTCCACAGAGACCCACTCAGATTCTCACCAGGAACCTGGCATGCAGACCTTACCTAGGTACCTCTCATAAAGAACTGAGTAGTCACCAAAAAACCTGACATTCACCTCTTGGGAACCTGAGCAGCCAGCCTTTTCCAGGCCCTTCCTGCTGGGTATGAAACCACTCAGCAGACTGGCAGCACAGGAGAGACATGGTCAGTTGCATCCTCCAGCTTCCAAGAAGCCCAAGACACCCAGATATTGTCAGCACTGCACCAAGCAAGGTTCCATATTTGGGGAAATGCTGACAGTTTTTTTTTTCACTTTTGAATGTCATTGCCTCTGAACCAAAGAATCCCGGTTTCTACATGTAGATCTGTGAAGTTCTTCCCTCCACAGGTTTTCATTAGCTTGAACTCAGGCTCACAGGTTAGCAGATATGGGAAACGTTCAGCCTCAGGCCACATAAGGCATGAGAAATCTGCTCTGGCCCTGCGAAGGCAACCACAGGCAGGATACAGAAATTCAATAAATTTAATTTTTAAGTTGATAATTTTGTATGGCCCACGAATGATGATATAAATATCCAAATGGCCCTTGGCAAAAAAAAGTTTCCCTATCCCGTTTGGAGGATAATAAGTTAAAAAAATATTAAAATGCTGCCAATATCTAATGAAAGAAAATGACTTAATTGTTATTACCCAATGAAAAGACATCAATGTCACATTTTTATTTTCTTGAGAACAAGATCTGCACTTGAGATAGATGACTTCTTCACTTTGGAAACATGATAAACTCTTATAGCAAACTGACGCTGGGAATAAAATAAACCAGCAAAGAGGCATCTGACTCACTGTGGCTTCCCATTACTTTAGACATAAGAACTTGCATCAGGTTTTCAGGGTCTGTTTTCTTTTTAGCAAGCTATTATTAATGCAAAGATGTTTCACAAATAGACCAAGTATCTTCAATATTCCTATTATATCATCTGACAAAATTATAATTCCAAATATTATCTTATTCCTTAAGATGTAGTTAACAGTGGGGGCAGGCCTTGTGGCACAGCAGGTTAAGCAGCCATTTCAGATGCCTACATCCCATGTCAGAGTGCCAAGTTCAATGTCTACTCTGCTTCTGATCCTGCTTTTTATTAACCTACTTGGGAAGGGAAATCAAAACAAAGGGATTCACAGCAGAGCAGCATCAGTGGAATGGAAGGGGCTAAATTGGACACAAACACCTAGCTGGAAGTCTCCAGAACTCCTTCTCCACATAGTAGGCTGCT
The DNA here is from genome assembly GCA_949820135.1 of Sylvilagus floridanus. NCBI lineage: Eukaryota > Metazoa > Chordata > Mammalia > Lagomorpha > Leporidae > Sylvilagus > Sylvilagus floridanus. The sequence goes on along the minus strand of OX463226.1, from coordinate 56,503,945 downwards.
GCGGTCAAACAGGAGCAAAATGGACAACCCAGGCCCTTTCAGTTGATCACTCCAACCCTCCATCTTCACAGAGTCTCTCTGTCTCTATGTCCTCATTGCAGCCCACCTTAAAGAATTACTTTTATTTGATTTCATCTGTAAACACCCTTTCTCTAAATGTCACATTCTGAGGTATGTATGAATTTGGGAGACAAAGAATTAATTCATAACATAATCCATCTCTGATGCCAGTGCAGTTTTACCTGTGTACATGCATATTTGGGTTGTGGTTATTGTACATGTGTTAGGTAGGAAGCTAGAAATTCACCCATGTGTGAGTGAGGGGTCTAAGGGAAACAAAGCACTTGCAGAAAGGAAAGGAACGAAGCAGGTCTTGGAAGCAGTCCAGTATTTTACACTACAAAGTCCTGCCCATACTCTGATAACCTCACAGGTGGTTCCAGCCTTCTCCCTAAGGAAGGCTTCCCAGGAGAATCCTCTCTGCCTCGCAGCAAGTGGGCTATCCAGTCTGATAACATTGGATAAGAAAACCGTTTCACACCCAATAAACCAGAAGAGGGAGGAGGAAGAGGAGGAAGAGGAGAAAGGGGAATAACTTGACTCTGTTTCTTTATGAGGCCATATCTGAATACAGACTGAAAGCTCAGTTTCTCCTGAGACGCCCGTCCTGCTCTGTCAGGTGATTTCAGCCTTCAGCTCTCTCAGTTCTTTGCTGAGATGCCGCCTGGCAGGTCCAGTGTATTCTCTTCCTCAAACTATGTAACCTTGCTTCCTCCAGTCTGAATGGATTGGCACTCTCTCAGCTTCTACCTGGAGAGGGACCCAACCATTCTGATGGATGCCCAGCCTCCTTTAAGCCTTGCTACCTTGCTTACCACTACTCTCTGTAACATGCCTGAATTCTTTCTTGTACAAAGAAACTATTCCACTCATCTCCGCTAACACATGTATTTCAAACAGCTTATGGTCACCTCCCACACTTTTAGATCACAAGGGGACTTTGGAGTATATAGGATATTTACATATGCACAGTCAAGGATTGGCCTTACCATTTCTACAACTTTGTCCCCTTTATGATCATGTATATTAGTTTAGCTTGAAGGCCACATATAATGAAAGCAAAACAAAACAAGAACCAGAAATTTTGACTTTCTGTTGAAGCCAGTATCCTTGGTCCTTTTTTTTTAAGATTTATTTATTTTATTTGCAAGTCAGAGTCACACAGAGAGAAGCGAGGTGAGGCAGAGAGAGAGAGAGAGAGAGAGAGAGAGAGAGAGGTTTTCCATCCAATGGTTCACTCCCCAATTGGCCGCAGTGTTTGGAGCTGCACCCATCTGAAGCCAGGAGCTTCCTCTGGGTCTCCCACACAGGTGCAGGGGCCCAAGGACTTGGGCCATCTTCCACTGCTTTCCTAGGCTACTGCAGAGAGCTGGATTGCAAGTGGAGCAGCCAGGTCTCGAACTGGCGCCCATATGGGATGCCGGCACTTCAGGCCAGGGTGTTAACGCTGCGCCACAAGGCCAACCCCGGTCTCCTTGCTGTTTTTCAGCATATTCTTGTACCTGTTTTTCAACATATTCTTGGGGTATATTTGAGAAACATTTTCCCTTCAGCTATGGTTAAGTGTTTTGAACTGAAAGGGAATGTATATAAACGAAGATTCAGATAGAGGTCCATTGTCCCTGAAACAAATTATTACAAACTCAAGTTTAAAACATCTGTTTAGAGGATGGCACAGTAGCTTAAACAACTGACTGCAATGCTGGCATCCCATACTGGAATGAAGGTTGGAGTCCCCACTGCTCCACTTCAGATCCAGTTCCCAGCCTGTGGGAAAGCAGCAGATATACTTGAGTCCCTGCCACTATGTTGGAGACCTGGATGGAGTTCTTGGCTCCTGGTTTTAGTCTAGCCCAGCCTCGGTTTTGTGGCCATTTAGGGAGTGAACTAGTGGGTGGAAGATCTCTCTATCTCTTTTACTCTGTCTTCCTAGAGCCCCTGTCACTTTGTCTTCCAAATAAATAAAATAAAAAATTTTTTAAAAATATACTTCTGAGTTTAGAAGAGCATGTAGGCTACACTAGGTACTGATCAAAATCAAAGTCCCTACTGGTCTTGGCTCTTAATTGGAGAATGTGCTTCCAAGTATATTTAGTTTTTTGGCAAAATTCAGTTCTTGTGATTACAGGAATGAGAACCCATTTCCTTCCTGGCTTTTAGCCTGGAACTATCTGCATTTCTTGTCACTTTGCTCAACTACAGTGCAGCTTCTGATCTCTCTGACTTCCCCTCTGCCACAGCTCTCTTGTATTTTCATTCTGCATCCAGAGTCGATCTCTTAACTGCTCATGCAATTCCACTGAGCCCACCCATATAATTCAGGGTACACATTCCTTCATGAAATATTTGCTTTCAAATATATGTCTTTGGAGAAGCATCAAGTATTCTCCGAAGTAAATGGGAATATGTATGAATATATATTCTCAGAGAGTACAATGTGTTAAATTTCTACTGTTTATTTCAATAGTTTATTTCTGGACTTACTTCTTTTGGGCTAGCAGTTGTGAAAAAAAAGCACTGTGGATTAAACTCATCATCTGTTTTTGTTGTATAGATTTTGACTGTCATTCAAATAAAGAACACCCTTGTTCAGATTACTGCTCTTTTGCATTAGGTTTGGAAAAATCTTATTAGAGATAATTATTTATCAATATCATATATAACTGAAAGCATACACAAGGGGTATCTTGGTTCTCATTCTTGGAAATCCTTAATTCAATGTTATCTTCCGCACATGAAATTTCTCAGATCACTGATGACCTTGGGCAGATTACTATTCCTAAAGATAACTGTGTTCTTTTAAAAAAGCATGGACAACTGTACTTTTTTGAGGGCTCATGTCCATTCAACAGAAATGGAGAAACTACTTGAAATCTTCAAAACATTAAGCTCCTCAAATATACTTTATATCTTCCTAGAGGCAACAAACATCTAATTAGAGATACAAATGTACATATTATTGAAAAGTAAATTGAAGCACACTAAAATGTAAAAGAGTTTGTACTGACAGTGATACATGAACAGAGCAGTTTTAAATGAGAAGTGGTTCAAGGATTCCACCAAGGGAATGGAAGGAGAGGCCTTGAATAAGCCAAACACTGATGTAAAACTTGTGTTTGTGTGTGTGTGTGTGCGTGTGTGTATGACTGGGACAGTTACCCAGTTGCCTCAATTGATCTAATATTCTGGAAAGTTTGTGGCCTCTGACTTAATAGCCTTAAGTTTGATTTTATTTGTTAATATAGACATTTACAAAAAATAGCCCAAGTTTTGCTTATGTTTGCAAATCATGCAAAGTTAAAGTCACTTATGAAGCCTAGCTGGCTCTGTTTGCTCAGGGATCCCTCAGGCCATTTTAATTTACTTTACCATTATAGATCCCATGTGATTGATGACAGCTCAGTGAAATCTTTGAATACATGTGGTATTATTGGAAATGTACTACAGATTCTGTTTTTTAAAATCACATATATTGGGGCCAGCACTGTGGCGCATTAGGTTAGGCATCCACCTGTGATGCTTGCATCCCATGTGGCCACCAGTTTGAGTCTCAGTTGCTCCACTTCCAATCCAGCTCCTTGCTGATTTCCTGGGAAAGCAGTAGAAGATGGCCCAAGTGCTTGGGCCCCTGCATCCGCTTAGGAGACCCAGAAGTTCCTGGCTCCTGGCTTCAGATCAGCTCAGCTCTGACTGTTGCAGTCAACTTGGGGGTTAAGGAGCAGATAGAAAACCTTTCTCTCTATCTCTCCCTCTCTCTGTCTGTGACTATACTTCTCAAGTAAATGAATAAATCCTTAAAAAAATCACATATATTAATGAGACAGAATTCAGTATACAGAATTGCATGTAAAAAGTCTTTTCTGTTAGTCCTATATTTATGTTTGAATTTTAAGAAAGGATATATTACACACTAATAAATTATATATTATAAAAAAAGATATATTGAACTATCCAGCAAAAATTACACACAACTGAATGACCTAAGTGACACTATCATGTTATGTTCCCACTAAAGTGAGCAGAGAAATGTGGCTATCTGTATTCATCATGGAATTTCCTACTTAATCGAAAACTTTCTAACTTGAAAATGAATTATCATATATGTGGTGATATTAGAATAATAGAATGTTTTAATATAGAGGTACTCATGTTCTGATGTGATGAAATTTCTTTACATAATTGTTATCTTTGCTAGGGTTTCCAGGTCTAGACGTCCTATCTTTGGATTCACATGTTCAGAAAAGTGTTCTAGGATCCACAGCAGGGCTTGTTGTTACAGTTTTTGGCACTTCTTTTAATAATAATAATAACAATAACAATAATAAAAAGGTTAAGTTTCCTTTCCATGTCAGTTGTCTTACTCTGTTTAGGCTGCTATAGAAGAATACCACAGAGTGAGTGGCTTACAAAACAAACATTTATTTCTCATACTTCTGGAGGCTGGGAAGTTTAAGATTAAAGTGCCAGAAGATTCAATGTCTGAGGAGGGCCTGCATTCTAGCTCAGAGATGGCTATCGGTTGTTGTGTCCTCGCAAAGTAGAAAGTGAGCTGGAGAGCTTTCTGGGGTCTCTTTCATATGACCATTTATGAGGGCTCCATCCCCATGAGTCAGTTACCGTCCAAAGCCTCCTGACATTGCCATCTTGGAGGTTAGAATGTCAACATATGAATAGACATAGAATGCCAATATCTATGTTGAGTTCTTTATACCAGTGTAATACCAGTTGTATTATGGATCCATTTAACATGTTTGCCTCCTATGAATTGCTTTTTGTTTATTGTTTCCAATGACTAGAAACTCTTTATAGTTAGTTTGATACTTCCTGTTACTCCCTTCCCATTGGAAAAATATGTATTTATCTATCCATATATTTGGTTTTGATCTAGGACTTAAGTCTATATCATAAATAAGATTGTATGTAAGTCAAAAACTTTGTAAAATATGATTTGTCTTGTTTTTACAAAGTAACCGTTAGAAATATAGATTTATTTATTTGTTGTGAAGATTTAATGTTCGAAAGGTCCTACTTTTTTGATTACTATGTGCAGCTAATGTTCTGTGGAAATATGAAGTTATTTAAATAGCAAGTAAACTTTCTGCACTATTTTTACATTGGAAAGAATAACGGATAAAAGTTTTTATGTTCTTTGAAAACTGAAAGGTATTAAACAGAAATAAATGATTTTATAGTATTAACTCAGTTTAACTATGATGGAAGACTTAGGATATGAGGCAATAAAGATAAAAACAGTCCCATGGCCAACATTCTTCATCTGTCTTCACTTACCTCCAAAATAATAGGTGTTGCCTGAAACAATCAGCACAGGCACCAGGGGCAGAACAGCTGTGTCATCACCTACCACCACAACCAGATGATTCCATTTAGCAGACAGAGACACAGAATGCCATTGCCCATCGTTTAACCCACTGCCTGGAGGAAGTAAAATGAAAGACAATCATTCGTTATGAACTTTGGAAACACTTGAAAACAATTTGATTAAGATCATGTCAGTTAGAGGAGTATTTTCATGTTGATAAATCACTGACAAAAAATCTAAACACCTTCCTTTAATGAAAGGATATCATTTATTTATTACAGAGACATATGAATAAAAATGCTACTGCTTCAGAGTCACTATAATGAATTCTGACAATGTGCACCTCAAATTTAACTACTGAAGACACATGTCAAAATCTTGACCGATAGGATAATAAATCAATCTTCAAAAGTTACTTTGCTGGCTGGCGCCATGGCTCACTTGGCTAATCCTCCGCCTGTGGCACCGGCACTCCGGGGTTCTAGTCCCAGTTGCTCCTCTGCCAGTCCAGCTCTCTGCTGTGGCCCGTGAAAGCAGTGGAGGATGGCTCAAGTGCTTGGGCCTTGCACCCACATGGGAGACCAGGAGGAAGCACCTGGCTCCTGGCTTTGGATCGGCACAGCAGCCATTTGGGGGGTGAACTAACGAAAGGAGGACTTTTCTCTCTGTCTCTCTCTCTCTCACTGTCTAACTTTGCCTGTCAAAATAAATAAATAAATAAAAATATCAATAATTATAAAAAAAGTTACTTTGCTGAATCTAACAAAAATAAGTATTTAAAAAATCAGAAAACCAGTTGAAAGAGTTGTGTCAAGAATAATCATGAAAGGCTTTCACCAAAGGAAGATCACTGAGTGTCCCCTCTGGTGCTTCCATCCAGGTACACTGTGCTTTCTTGTCTAGGCTACTTCACACTCCACAAATTGAAGAAAACGCACAATAGTGCAAAATAACTTTTGTTCACAGGAATGCAAATTACTTGTATCTGGAGGGAGGGGTACAATTGATGACTGAAATATTTTTCATCTGTCTACAAATTAATTCTTTATCTGCCTTTATTTGTGCTACTTTGAATGCTCCTTTGAGCTGACAGTAACATCTTATCGGTTTCCTCATTAACTAATGAGTTAAATTAAATCTTTGACATATGTCCATATTTCTCTGAATTAACACTTTATGATTATAGACATGACTATACCTTCTTTTTAAAAGATGTATAATTTGGTAATCAAATGATTAACAAAGGACTAGAGGTGTACTTTACAGATAAGTACAACATTGTTTTATATTTTATATTCACATTATTCTATTATTCTTAGCATTAACTACGAAGTTAATCTTTTGAAATACTGCAACATTATGACTTTTTTTTTTTACTTTAAAAAATTTTTTTGGAAGGGCAGAGCTACAGAGAGGCAGAAGAAGAGAAAGAGAGAGACAAAGAGAGAGGTCTTCCATCTGCTGGTTCCCCAGCTGGCCACAATGGCTGGAACTGAGCCCATCAGAAGGCAGGAGCCAGGAGCTTCTTCTGGGTCTCCAACGTGGGCACAGGGGCACAAGGACTTGGGCCATCTTCTACTGCTTTCCCATGCCATAGCAGAGAGCTGGATCAGAAGTGGAGCAACCAGACTTGAACCGGTGCCCATTTGGGATGCCAGCACTGCAGGCCGCAGCTTTACCTGCTATGCCACAGTGCCAGCCCCATAATGACTTGTTTTTGAAAGTGAATTCAGAGGTCAGTGTTGTGGCGCAGAAGATTAAGCTGACACCTGCAACACCAGCCTCTCGTGAGTGCTGATTCGAGTGCTGGCTGCTCCACTTCTGACCCAGCTTTCTACTAATGTGCCTGTGAAGGCAGTGGATGATGGCCAGGGTTAGCTCCCTGCCATCCATGTGGAAGACTAGAAAGGGGTTCCTGGCTCGGGGCTTTGACTTGGTCCAGCCCCAGCCACCGCAGCCATTTGAGGAGTGAATCAGCAGATTGAAGATCTTTCTGTCTCTCTTTTTCTCTCTGTAACTTTGCCTTTCAAATGAATAATTTTTTTTAAAGATTTTACTTATTTATTTGAGAGGTGGAGTTATAGACAGTGAAAGGGAAACACAGAGAGAAAGGTTTTCCATCCACTGGATCACTCTTCAAATAGCTGCAGCAATCAGAGCTGAGGTGATCTGAAGCCAGGAGCCAGAAGCTTCTTCCAGATCTCCCACGTGAGGGGCCCAGGTTCTTGGACCATCTTCTACTGTTTTCCCAGCCCATAGCAGAGAGCTGGATTGGAAGAGGGGCTGCCAGGACTAGAATCGGTGCTCATATAGGATGCCAGCACCATAGGTGGAGGATTAACCCAATGCACCACAGCGCCGACCCCAACTTTATTTTAAAAAGAAAATATATAATAAATTTAAATATTAAAGTATTTAAAATCATTGGAGGTATTCTATATTTCATTTTAACTAGTAACATGTCAAAGATACATAACAATAAATGTGTTAGAAATAAAACTGCCTATTAAGTTAACATTTCACTAATGTTTAAAATTCGTCCAAGATCAGCACTGCAGTAGTCAAATATATCACAGTAAACCTTTAATTATTAGAAATTTTTTTAAAAATACATTTTTTTATTTATTTGAAAGGCAGAGTTAGAGAGAGAGAGAGAGAGAGAGAGAGAGAGAGAGAGAGAGAGGGAGAGATCTTCCATTTACTGGTTCACCCCCAGATAATTAAAATGGCCAGGTCTGGATCAAGTCAAAGACAGGAGTCTGAAACTCCACGTAGGTCTTTCATTTGGATGCCACTTTTCACTGCTTTCTCAGGCAAATTTTCCAGGGAGCTGGACTGGAAGTGGAGCAGCAGGGACTGGAACTGCGGCTCACAAAGGCTGCCAGTACTGCAGGTGGGCTTAATCTGTTATGCCACAATGCTGGCCCCGAACTTAACATTTTATATGATGGTCATAGCCTGTTAATTTTTAAAATGAATCTGTGCTTGATTTATTTTTCTCAAATATGCATTTTGTAAAGTTAACATTATTATCTTTAGTAGTTCTTAATTAAAAATTAATTATATTTCAGTTTTCTTTTAAACTTCAGTGATGTAAGAAATGAAAACAGAAATAATAATAAGGTGTAAGGCAGAATATTGTACTTTAAAATCAACCAAAATTACTGGATGTCTTCAGTGTAAAATGAAACATCATTTAAGCACAATCCTAGAATTACTGGATTCTATGGGTCTGTGGACCTTTTATCTTCCAATCATGTCACAAGTCATGAAATGTAGAAAACTGAAAGTAAGCAAATGATTATAGTTCTTGGACATGCAATGAATTTTATTTGGTGAAAACATAATTTCTCCCTTCATACTAACCCAGTTTCACATTGCATGTAAATTCATTAATTCATTCTAGCTTACTGGTTTTGCATCATTGTTTATTTTGAATTCTCATTTGAATCTGTTGTAATGTTTTACTCATTCCTTCATTAACTGATGAGTTAAACACTCATCATCACTTTTATAAAGTGTTGATAGCTGCCTCTTTTAAAAATATCTTTTAACAGATGAAAGCAAATCTTGGTATGTGTTTTCTTATATTTATAATTCATCATCAAATTTTTTTCTGTTATGTTATAGTTGCTCTTTGGTCATAGTTTATACCCAAGGAAATCAGATGCATTAGCACCTATAAATATTTTAATGAGGAATTATTAAATTAACCAATTGCACACAATATACATGTTATTTTAAACATATCTTCATATGAAAATATTATCTTATCAAAAACTTCAGAAATAGTTTAAATGTGGACACAAAATATCACACTCACAAAGCCATGAGCTAAAGCCAAATCCTGTATGGTTTAAGGACTTTAATTACATTGAAGTCTAGTTATTGTGCAAACCAAAACTGAAGAAAATGCTTGCTTTGCACTTCAGTGCACATAGAATATATGCAACAAATCTGCAATGAAGTTTAACTACTATAGGAAAAAATTGAAGACACTTTTCAAAATGGGCAAGAGATTAATGGATATCTTTTCAATGGAAAGATTATATGCCTTTATAGGGCTTTAAACCATTATATTTGACTAGGCAATTTTACAACCGTATAGTATGTATAGTGATAGAAGTTCACAGAATAGTAACATAAGGAATACTGTCCATGGAAATGCAAGCTCTGTTTAGAGTAGGAATGACTGACTTCGTTCCACATGTGGATATTGACAAGTGTTGCTAGGTTTGCATTTACTCATAATTTCATTTCCACATTCCTTTTCTGACTAGAAATGTGTGGCACTTGGAGTTATCTTTGAACTAGTTCTCCTAAGTGTTGTGGTAAGCACAAATCTTAAAGATATATAAACAAACAAAAAACCTGTTTGGTACCATAAGGGACAGACACTTTTGGAGACAGCTAGGAGTTAATGAGGGAAGCTGAGAAAAGTAAATTCCAAAACTCTTTCATAGGCTTTCTGCTTCTCTCCATCTCTGCCTCCCTTATCCTTGACCTTGAGACAGGAGATAGAGGCAGGAGACAAAAAAGTGTTAATCTGGGAAGCCAGAAAAAGAAATTGCAAGCTTGAAAAACCTTCAGTTAGAAGCTGTATATATACACAATAATGGCCAGATGGCTTACACACCTGGTAGTTCCATAACCACTCTAGGGCTCCTCACCCAAAACCAACTGTTAGAAAATCACAGCCCCAATTATTTTCAGGGCCTCCAGTCTCAGCCTCAATTTGAGCTTTGATTCTTGGCCCACTTCTACTCTCTTAGAAACTGGACTTTCTTTTCCTATAATAAGCCTTTGCTGTTATTATGTGTGAGCTCCATTCAGTTCATTGTCTGAGTTTCAAAAGACCTGTAGGGTCCTTGCCTTTCTACCCTCCACTCCCACACCAATTGTACTTGCTCTCCCTTAAAGTGTTTCTTTAAAACCTGCAATTGTAAATTCTTCTCTATTTGAGGTTTATGTAAACCTCTAGGGCCTTGGGTGGAGGCATTTCTTGAAATATAGACATGGAGAAAATAGCACCTTTCTCTGTGGTAATTTAACTTAGATGCCTGGCTCCAAGCTGTTAAGTTCATGGTTATCAAGAGATTTGAGGAGGGGTTGACACAGTGGCACAGTAGGACAAGCGTATGCCTGTGGTTTCAGCATCCCATACGGGGACCAGTTCATATTTTGGCTGCTCCTTTTCCCATCCAGCTCTCTGTTTATGGCCTAGGAAAGCAGTGGGAGATGGCTTAAGTACTTGGGGTCCCTGCACCCACATGGGAGACAGAAACTCCTGGCTCCTGGCTTTCAATCGGCCCAGCTCCAGCCATTGCAGCCATTTTGGGAGTGAATCAGTGGATGGAAGACCTCTTTGTTTCTCCCTCTGTTTGTAACTCTGCCTCTCAAATAAATAAAATCTTTCATAAAAATTTAAAAAAAGATTTGAGGAGACTTAGCTCTCCTTTGAGTAAGGGCAATGAGATAATACAGATGGCCTCCCCAGTAACCAGGTGAATTTTGGATGGACGATTTGGGGTAATTGGTGCTGTCATGTCCTCAAATTCAGCACTGGTTCTCCTTTATCTAGAGAACATATCTGTGTATGGAATGTCTGCCTGGTCAGTAAAAATGAGAGCTCTCTTTCTGTCCGTATCTCACTAGTGAATGTTGAGAGGGGCATCACAATCTGTTTTAATATTTACTCAATAATAAGACTAAATATTTTTCTTCTTTTTGAAGAGGAGCCACCAAACTGATGGGCAATTTGATCTTTGTTTCCCCAACAATGGTTTCCTAATAATTAATGAGTTAAATAAAATCTTTGACACACATTCATTTTGTACATGTATGTGAATTATGATTTTACCATTTCCTGGAAAAAATCTAATTTGTGAAGAAATTTCAAATAGGTTTGCATTTTCAAAAGATAATTCCCAAATATCTCTTTTTGCTCTTCCAGGGTTCATCTTAAGTCAGAGGTACGTACAGATTCTAACATCACAGCTTGCCAGGTTGTTCCAGAAGTACTGAAGTGAGTTTCTGCCCTAGTTCCTTATTCACAGGTTTTGAATCGCATATTCACCCAGTAACAAGGTAGCAGCAGTTGGTCAACTGGCAAGAGGATTGTTCATTGAAGAGCCCCCGGTGCCTCAGCACTCAGATCTTGCCCTATATTTGCATACCTAAATCAGGAGAATTCAATCAGCTCTGTGGTTACACACTTGCCTGCAGCACTCTGCACATCAGAAGCAAATCAGTCAACATCTAATTTTACTCATGGGGATTTAAGCAGCCCCTAACCTATCAGGCAGAGGATTTGTCCAACAATAGCAGGTCTGCTGATGGGAGGTGGCAAAAAGAGAGGGCCTTCCTGGTAGGTGGCTAGCTGTGCATCTAAGCTCAGATTTCCTTCCTATTGTTCTCTCAACAAAGAAGATCCAAGATTTGCTCTTTCACAATTGAAAGCAGCTGAAGCTTAGGAGGCTCACTGATTTGCAGCCAGCAGGGCAGAAAACGGAGGATTTTAGATTCCTCCCGGGGAGAGGTAAATTAGAAAACTAGTTAGTCACTGGCTAGAGTTGTGGTGAAGAGAATTAACCCCCTGTTTAGGTATGATTGCCCAGTCTGGGTATGTCTGCATCCATATCAAAGTACTGGTTCAAAAGTCCTCTTCAATTCAGTTCCCTGCTTAATGGTCCTGGGAAAGCAATGGGTGATACCCAAGTATTTCAGTCTCTGACACCCAGGAGGGAGACCAGGATGGAGTTTCTGTCTCCTGACTTCACCTGGCCCAGCCCTGGCTGCTGAGGCATTTGGGGAGTGAACCAGCACATGGAAGATCTCTGTTTCTCTATTACTATGCTTTGTGTACACACACACACACACACACACACACACACACACACACTCTTAAAAAAAAAAAACAGTCAGCCATCAGCAAAAGCCTAAGAACATTTTTTGGTATTTGCTGGCACCTTTTAGAACAAGGCAGGATCAGTTGCCACCTGTATTTAGAGCCTGTGTTTGAAATCCATGAGTAATTTTTGCACAATATGCATTAGCCATGAACTTTGTGATGACTCCCTTTTATGTATGGGTTTCAAAAGATTTCTTCACAGAGGAGGGGAAGAGAGAGAAGGGGAGAGAAGGGGATGAGCAAATCTGTGTTTGTGTATGTGAGTGTTTCATGATGTTCTGTCTGTGGTTCTATTACTGGAGAAATTTGCGGGGTTCTTGTCTTACCTAACAGTTCTATGAAAAGGAAGATGAGTATGTTAGGAAGTGGAGCTTAAGGTTGATATATACCTGCAGAAGTATCCATAATTTCTCCTTACAAGGTTACTTCATAGAGTTCATGGAAAAATGGAATTAAAAGGTAGTTTGAGCATTCATGAAGCTTTTTTGAAATCCATGAGTAATTTTTGCACCGTATGCATTATCCATGAACTTTGTGATGACTCCCTTTTATGCATGGATTTCAAAAGATTTTTGTAGCAAAATAAACTTATCTTTTAATTCTATTTTCCAGAAGCTTTCTGAAGTATCACTGCATAATCACTTTTGGATAAAAGAACAGTTTAATGATGGTTGTGAGTCCCACATGTGAATAATCTGGAGGAACTTAAAAGGAAATACCTATCCAGTTCCTCCCATATAAGGGCATCAAGTATGTCATTTCCTCACTTCTCACCTTATTACAAAATTAACTTACACAACTGTGGCAACACACCTATTACCTGCTGTGATGTTCCTTATGGATTCTTCTGGCTGGAAGAGGCTCAGTTTGAGTTTTCCATCCTGAAGAAAGAGGACAAACTTCCCCGAGCCATGCCAAAATTCACTGGAAAGCAGATGTCCTGCTTTGTTCCATGTTCGAAATTGAAAAGTGACGGAGACCTTGTTCTTCCCAGAATCGCCAGGCAGTGCCAGACAACTCTTGGAGTTCAAGAAAGTCACAGGAACAATCTGTGATTGTGGACAGGAGAAGGTCACGTTTCCCTACAATTGAAACAGAGGAGCACATTGAGAGCCTTTTGCGCTTCCATTTAATTAAACAGATTTTGCAGATTCACAAAGACTTCTTATCAATCCACAGTTTTATAAATTAAGTTGACCTCATAGAGCTTAAATCTATGAGATTCACACTATCTTCCAACATAAGCTTTATCATAGTCAGGCAAATCTAACCCTGTGGCTCCCCGGACCCTCTGCCCTGACTTTGGATGCAATTCTCCATGCCTGTACTGCCTGTACTTTGAATACATCTCCCTTTCCATTTTCACATTCCAGTTAACAAAAGCTGACTGTTGATCCTGTGGAATAATCAGAATTGCACTTCAACAAAAGGTGCCAAAAATTCCAGGGACTGACTCTAGGTAAATGACTGGAAACCCAAGACCTGACCAGGAAGTATGGCACAGTACAGGTAAACAGTGAAGCCTTGGATGAAACGGCTCACCATCAACCAGTTTCAAGATACCCTTGGAAATCTCCTTGATGATCAGCCCAATATATTATCTTCCCTAACTTCCTTCAACCCTCTTTCATTTTCTTTACATGTTGCCACCCTCTGGTCTAAGGCCTCCTGGCCCAGAGACTCCTCCTCCCTCCCTCATGTGGCCTCCCGTAAAGGACCCAGGGAAGGCTGGCTGCCTCACCTGGGTGTTTGGCCCTCAATTCATTTCTTTGCATGCAATGCAACTGGTAACAATAGTTTTAAAGTTTCCTCAGGCAACTCCAAGATAAAGTCAAGTTGTAAAATCACTGATCTGCAGATTTTTAAAAAATATTTATTTATTTACATTTATTTGAAAGTCAGAGGAACACAGAGAAAGCAGGAGAGGCAGAGAGAAAGAGAGGTCTTCCATCTGCTGGTTCATTCCCCAATTGGCCCATCTGAAGCCAGGAGTCAGGAGCTTCTTCCAGGTCTCCCACTCGGCTGCAGGTGCCCAAGGACTCAAGCCATCTTCTACTGTTATCCCAAGCCATAGCCAAGAACTAGATTGGAAGTGGAGCGGCCGGGTCTTGAACTGGCACCCATGTGGGATGCCAGCACTGCAGGTGGAGATTTTAAAAAAGCACTTTTGGGGCAAGCGCTGTGGTTAGTGGGTGAAGCCACTGCTTGCAAGGCTTGCCAGTTCCAGTTCCAGCTCCCTCACTTCCCATCCGGCTCTCTGTTAATGGCCTGGGAAAGCAGTAGAAGACAGCCCAAGTACTTGGGCCCCTGCAACCACGTGGGAGACCCAGAAAAAGCTCCTGACTCCTGGCATTGAATTGGCCCAGCCATGGCTGCTGCAGACATTTGGGGAGTGTACCAGCAGATGAAGGATCTTTCTATCTCTCTGTCTCTCCTTCTCTCTTTGTAACCATGATGTTCAAATAATATAACTAAATCTTATTCAAAAATCACTTTTCAGACTGAATCATATTTTTTAAAAAAATTGTCTTAGGGCTGGCACTGTGGAGTAGCAGGTAAAAGCACATATGAGTGCTGATTCGAGTCCCGGCAGATCCACTTCTGATCCAGCTCTCTGTTGATGGCCTGGGAGAGCAGTGGAAGATGGCTCAAGTCCTTGGGCCCCTGCACCTTCGTGGGGTACCAGAGGAAGCTCCTGGCTCCTGGCTTTGGATTAGCCCAGCTTTGGCCATTGTGGCCATTTGAGGAATGAACCGGAGGATAGAAGACCTCTCTCTCTATGCCACTGCCTCTCTGTAACTCTGCCTTTCAAATAAATAAATAAATCTTAAAAAATTTCTGTCATAACATACTTCAGAAACTATTGTTTTTATTTTAAAATAATATACATTGTAATTATAGACATAAATCAGAACACTTACCCTTGACTATTTTTTAATTCTGTAGAATATGAAATTTTCACTGTATCAAAATATTTGTGGTAACAATTTAAATACCAAAAGCTGAAGTATAATAGATACTGACCAATAATATAAATTTAATCACTTCATTATCACTTCTTTATTTAGATGGGTACCTGTCTGTTAAAATAACAAAGAAGGACACCCACATTCCCTAGGCAAGTAATCATTACTTAAATGAGCCAGTTCCGTAACCTGTGCCAACAAAATATATTTTAAAATGTTTTCTTTTTAAAAATATTGAAATATCATTTTTCTACTAGTATAAAGAACACAAAATTGTGATAATTTTCAGAATGTGCTCATATCTAACACTGTATATTTAACATCATATATATGTTAATATATTAATGGTTATATATCCAATACATTCTTTTTTGGTTATTTTCATGTAAAATGTACAGATTCAAATGATTTTGTATAATGTAATTAGCATACAGTTTTCTTCAGGGTGGCAGTCAGGATTCTAGAGACACTGGCATAATTGTGTTTTCCTGATTGGCTATAACAAATTAATAATTCCAAATATAATACGGAATAATATGAAATTTTTATGAAATGCTGTTCCTATTTTCTTGAGATAGTCTTGGCTCCTTGTGTGTCATAAGTCCCAGTGAACTCCCACTCACCTCAATGACAGGAACCTTGATAATAGCTCATAGATGGGGGTAGGGGGCGATGGCTTCTCCTTTACACCAAGAATTACATTTAAAAAGTAGCTTTAAGATCAGAATGTGTTACATTAGGATTGGTGACACAGATACTTATTGGCCAAACAAATCTTTATATTTGGGTGGCTTCTGAGTAAAGCACCTCCAGCAAAGTCAACTTTGCAACAGTTAATATTTCAGGTTTTCCATGGTCAATAACTTTATGTAGTGTTTTTTAAATTTATCTCCTTTTTTTTTCATATTGTAAAAGATATGTAATCTGTGGAGTCTCTTAACCCTCTTTCCTTTGGTGTTTCTCTTTTCATGCATTTTTTATTTGTGTTATCTCAGAAAGGTGCTTCAAAGTACAGGCAGACTTCTACTTTTTCCCCTTAAACTTTTCCTGAGAGGTTCATGGGGTCTCATGGAGCTTTTTTTTTTCCACATGTGAACTCTTAGGTGATATGTTAGCTTGGTGACAGAGAGCTAAAGGTAATTTCAGGTTTCATCCTACAACCCATGAGCCTATTCTCTGCCAGCATATAACAGGAAAGAAAACACCTTTTAAGACCATACAAATATATATTCTCATGACATATTTCCAAGATTTACTGACTTCAAACCCAAAACATAGTTATTTTATACATAGTTATTGTTACACATGGTTATTGTAAACTCTGCAAAAGTTTATTAACCAATTTAGAAGCACTTCCAGTTCATTAAGGAATCATTCATTAGGGATTTCCATTGCAAAATAATTGGCCCCCTGAAAATAATAATACCAAAAATACAGGACATGAATTCTAATTCCTATACAAAAACAGAAAATTATTTTTGTTTTACTTCACATAAAAATAACTGCATCTCATTAGACATTAACTTACTATCCATTTTAAAATATTAATTTAAACAAGGAATTAAAAAAGACTTGATTTTTAAAAACATTAGATCAGATGGAGAGCTAAAAGGGATGTTTGTAAGCAGAAACATACAAAAAACAGTGTCAATTCCTTTTCTTTTTTCTTCCCATTTAGTCTTCCTTACCATAATGAGGATTTGTGGTTTGTGCTTCTTGGCTAATTCAACAATGTCCACTCCATTATAATAAGGATTTTCTAAACAGCCATGAAAACTTTTATGTGAGAACACAAGTGATCTTCCAATTGTTAGAATTCCTCCAAAGTTGATCTTAGAATAAAAGAAAGTGACATAATAATAAACCAAAATAACCAGATTTGGCCTGAGGCCCACAATTTGCCCATCTCTGCACTGGGTACTATTTTTGCTATTACATAGCTAAATTAAGGTAACAAAATGATAATCTGGTATAGGATCAGTCTTCAGTAGGTATTATATTACAAAGCCATTTATCCCATATAAATGTCACAGCTTTCCTAGTTTGTTCTGATCATTCATATACTTCATGGTGTCCTATGAAGAAACTGGCAGAATATACATTGTTTATATTTTTATAGTTTAGATTCATATGGTCAGTGCATTGCCAGAAATAATGTTAGACCATTAGAAAGCAGTAACAAATTGTTTACATGTGTCCATTTGACTCCATTCTTATTTAACCAATCTAATGGTAGGAAAATGTTTTTAACTCCTCAGAGTGATCCTATGTAATGCTAAGTTAGTTCAGATTATACCAAGGTAAGAAAAAACTCTCCAGAATTATTTCACAGCCAAACAATAGATGTATAAAAACCAGATGGAATTTGAAAGGAATATATTTAGTAACATTGCTTTTTGTCCTGAAATATCTTCATACGTAAAACATTTCATAAAGCGTACACTGTGATTGGTTATTTACTTTCATAGAAAACTTACCTATAACAATAAAGTATCCTATTATAGCTAATAAACAGTTTAGTCATACCTGAACATATCTATTACTATATACTAATCAGCATAGTTCTAAATTATTATGAAATAGTATTTCTCTAGGATTAGAGGTTTTTTCCCCAGGTTATAATCCATTTAAATTACACAACACATAACAACCTCAGAGTTAAGATCCAAGTATCCAGAGTGTTCCTTGGCCTGGAAATAATGAGTGTACTTGTCCAAGGTGAAGTTGATATGTGTATTGAGTTGCTCAATGTAGACAGAATGCCAATGCTGGTCATCCAACAAGCTGCCCAGGATGAGGTTTGATTGAGCTTTAGTAGAAGGCAGGTTAGCATTGCCTTAAAAGAGAGAGCAAATCCAACTCTGTTACTTCTGATCAAAATCACAGCTTCCCGTTGTTAGTTCAGCATTATAGTGTATGTCCATACCTCCATTCCACATAGCTGTCATCTGAATTTATCTTCATTTTGAATACAATGTTAGTATACTTTCTGCATTCCTTCTTAATTCATTTCTACATTTTTTGAAATTGCTTGAGTAATTTATTATTCATGATACATTTACTTTGCAATTACTTTCTTTGCTAGAATCTCATTAGGAACACTATCTCCTAATTTTACTATGACCTATTCTTGTCTGCATGATTATATGTAATATTAATATATCACATATATGTTTTATATATATGCTGCTGCATAAATCATGGTTGGAACTAGGTATTTTGATTTGGACAATATATTATATCATGGGTGGAGAATGTCCAGCCCACAGGCCTATTAAGGCCCATGAAATGATTTGGTCTGGCCCTGCAAAGGCAACTTCAGGCTGGGCTCAAAATTCAACAAATCTATAGAAGGTTAATTTTAGTTAATAATTTTGTGAAACCCACAAATGATGTCATAAATATCCAAATGGCCTTTGGCAGAAAATAGTTCCCCATTCGTGTATCACATGTTCACTTTATCTAACTGTGAAAAGCTTAGGTACCACAAATATACTTTCATCTAAACAGATTTTTACAACTATTGGTATAAAGGAGAAATACATTTTACCTGAATTAAGAGAAAAGACAAGCTTTCCTTCAATTAATTCCAGAGTGAGGTGGTTCCCATGTTGTCCTTCTCTGTGGAGTAGAATTCCATTACTTTGCATGGCTTTAAATTTCAAAGAAATAACATCTCTTATTGGTCTTACAAATTTTTTATCAAATCTGTACAGCAGAACACTTGATCCATCAAAATAAACCATCGCGGACCCTAGGAAAGATGATATTAAAATAATTCTAAATATAAATATGCTGTCTATTAGCACTTTGAAAATGTGTGAGTCAATAGACCACAATACACGGGAAACACACACACACATAATATGTTTGTGGTTTGTTCCTTGAAGGGAAAAACTAACAATAACATACTTTGTATCATGATTTATATCAGTACCTGACATCCACTGTTAGACTTTTCTGATATTTTCTCAACTTTACCATCTAGAATCACCTTTATTGAGCTACTGCCAATGGCTCCTATCTTTATAGTGGCCTACTTACTCTCAATCTGCATTGTTTGATTTAAAATCAGCAGGAAACTATCTCTGCTACATAAATTAAGATGATTTTTTTTTTTTGACAGGCAGAGTGGACAGTGAGAGAGAGACAGAGAGAAAGGTCTTCCTTTGCCGTTGGTTCACTCTCCAATGGCTGCTGCAGCCGGCGTGCTGCGGCCGGTGCACCGCGCTGATCAGAAGCCAGGAGCCAGGTGCTTCTCCTGGTCTCCCATGCGGGTGCAGGGCCCAAGTGGGCCATCCTCCCCGCACTCCCAGACCACAGCAGAGAGCTGGCCTGGAAGAGGGGCAACCGGGACAGAATCCGGTGCCCCAACGAGGACTAGAACCTGTTGTGCTGGCGCCACAGGTGGAGGATTAGCCTAGTGAGCCGCGGCGCCAGCCAAATTAAGATGATTTTTACAGTCAATATTAACTTAAATGGCTTTGTTTCCAGTAGCTTTCATTCTTCTTAATTCCTACATAGGCAATCACTTCAGTGAAGACTTTGTAAATGATACCTACAAACACACATTCCATGGAATTACTGCTTTGGTGAGGGAACATGGCCTGAATAACACTATTTTAGGACTGCCAGAACTATGTTTCTGTCATTCTCCCTCAGGTCTCTGAAAGGGTCTTATGATTTCACTATGAAGTTCATAAATACTTAGTTCATCAAAAGATGCATTTTAGCAATATTATGATAGAACATTCAGCAAAATCAATTGAAGATAAAAGTTACTCAAAAGTAAAAAGAAGGAATTTTCCTTGGAAAAACTATACATTTTTATAATAATAAAAGAACATACCCCCAAAATGTAATGATATGTGTTATTTGAAGCTAATCAGCTGATTTGGATTATTTATTTATCATTTGATTTCAGGAAATATTACAGAAAATATTACAGCTACTTTTTTGAAGTTGTGCATTTCATTTGGATTATCTGAAACACATACAATAACCTGAGCAGCTATCATTGGAAAATTTACATGTTCAATTTTCTCATAGTGGAGTGTTAAAAGGAAAACTGAGACCAGTTCAATTGAATAAGGTTACTTGACCAAGAGAAAGGTTCTAGAATAGGGCAGCATTCTAAACCAGAGTTCAGAATGACCCTGTCCACAATTTGTTGAGCAATTTTTATAATAAGAAGGACAAGAAATAACATAGGAAATTACCTAATTTGTGCAGACAGGCATTTTCCTAATTTGGGCACAATTTGGCAACTTTCAGCCTCTGACCCAGGGGTTGGCTACTGTGACTGGCTGAGGCTCAGTTACTTAGTTACAAGAGTATAATTTTTTTTAAAATATTTTATTTATTTATTTGGGAGGTAGAGTTACAGAGAGAGGGAGGGACAGAAAGAAAAGTCTTTCATCGGCCGGTGCCCTGGCTCAACAGGCTAATCCTCCACCTTGCGGTGCCGGCACACCAGGTTCTAGTCCCGGTTGGGGCGCCAGATTCTGTCCCAGTTGCCCCTCTTCCAGGCCAGCCCTCTGCTGTGGCCCGGGAGTGCAGTGGAGGATGGCCCAAGTGCTTGGGCCCTGCACCCCATGGGAGACCAGGAAAAGCACCTGGCTCCTGGCTCCTGCCATCGGATGAGCACGGTGCGCCGGCCGCGGCAGCCATTGGAAGGTGAACCAACGGCAAAAGGAAGACCTTTCTCTCTGTCTCTCTCTTTCACTGTCCACTCTGCCTGTCAAAAAAAAAAAAAAAAGAAAGAAAAGAAAAGAAAAGTCTTCCATCTGCTGGTTCACTCCCCAAATAGCCACCATGGCCAGAGCTGCTCTGATCCGAAGCCAGGAGCCAGAGCTTCTTCCAGATCACCTACACAGGTGCAGGGGCCCAAGCACTTGGGCCATTTTCCATTGCTTGCCCACGCTATAGCAGGGAGCTGGATTGGAAGAGGAGCAGCTGGGACTCGAAGCAGCATCCATACGGGATGCCAGTGCTGTAAGTGGAGGCTTAGCCCACTATGCCACAGCACTGGCCCCCAAGAGTAAATTCTTAGGGTAGTTTACTAACTATGTGCAGGTGAAACTAGGTTACAATTCATGGCATATGGAGGCCCCTTTGGGACAAATTCATCATTCAATATGGAAGCTGGTTTAGGTCAATTTATTCCAGTTCAAAATGACTAATGCAATTATGAAGAAATAATATATCAAATATATGACAAATACCACTGTATTGGGCATTGCCTAAAATAGTCCCTAACAACATGGCGCCTGGCGGATGATGGGGTGGGGGGCATGTCTGCGGCACTGCGGTTAAACCACAGGAGATCGGACCACCTGCAGGGATAGGTCCGCTTTAGTTCATGATCCCTATACCTCACTTAAGGTGCCCCTGTGCGTGGTCCACCCGTGCCTGCGTGACCTTTTCGCTGATTGGCTCCCCTACTGCGCATGTCCTTCCTAAGCTTTATAAGCCTGCACACTTCCTCAATAAAGCGACAGAACTCACGGGTGCTTGTGGTGTGTTCTTGACCCCTCAACCTTACCCTTCCCGTTCGCCTTGTTGGGGAGTGCTTGCGCTGCCCCTGCTGGTCAGGGGCTAGCATTGGGCTTGAGATCCTGACACCACTGTATCTGTAAATATACATAAGCTAAATAGTAATTCCCTGTTAAATAACTAATCGTGTGTTACATGGTAAAAACAAAAGTCTGTGGTCAATTCTGAATGAATTGTGGCACAGCTGGTAAATCTGCCACCTGGTTTGAGTCCCAGATGCTCCACTTTCCATCTGGCTCCCAGATAATGCCCCTGGGAAAGCAGTGGAAGATGACCTGAGTTCTTGGGCTCCTTCCACTCATGTGGCAGACCAAGATGAAGTTCCTGGCTCTTGGACTTTGGCCTGGTCCAGCCCTGCTGGCAGTTTTGGCCATTTGGGGAGTAAAACAGTGGATGGAAGATCTCTCTCTGACTCTCCCTCTCTCTCTGTAGTTCCGCCTTTCAAATAAGTAAATAAAGCTCTTTAAAAATATGAACAAAGTCATCTATGATTATTAAGTGGCAATAAGCTAAGGAAAATTTTAAAAGATTGACTAAAGAATTTCACATTTTGGCAATACCATGATCTCCATGTTTTTATTATATTTTATGTGTTGCTCAAAGACAATGTAAGTATATAAGCTTTTTTTATTTTTTTAAAGATTTGTTTTATTTATTTGAAAGCCAGAGTTGCACAGATAGACAAGGCATCCCTTGATTCACTCTCCAAATGGCTACAACAGCTGGGGCTGGGCCAAGCCGAAGCTAAGAGGCAAGAGCTTCATCTGGGTCTCTCATGTAGGTGCAGGGGTCCAAATATTTGAGCCATTTGCTGCTTTTTTTCTCCAGGCCATTAGCAGGGAGCTACGTTGGAAATGGAAGGCCAGCACTGCAGATGGCAGATTAAACTTGCTCTGCTGCCATGCAGGTCCTAAAAGCTTTATTTTTTCAGTTGGCAAATCAAAAGTTTGTTTTTGAATTGGTTTTGTCTAGATTATTTTAATCTTTTTTCTTCTTACTCTCATGAGGATATTAGGTAACAGAAGTATATTTCCTGGAATGTCTCATTCAGGCAAAATAGAATAGCAAAAAATTTATCAGGAAAATGATACATGGAGAAATGATCTCAAAACTTCTTTTTCTTTTAGGTAATATGTTTCTCTCTCCAATGTGTTTGTTAATGCTATGTCTAGATATTTAACATATGTCTCTAACTGTGTATTTTTTAATGATTAAAAAATCAAGATTTGAAAAAGAGGCATGAAATACTCTGCCATGATTTGTGAAGTCAATTCTTTTTTTTTAAATTGTCAATTCTTAAAAATATAAAATTAAACAAAAAGCTATATTTTGGGATAGAAAGCATTTAGCCTAGTTATAAGTGGCAAAGACATATCTAAGAATTCCTTTGAGGAGAATTTTTACCCTTTCTCCAAATTAGGATTCATCCAAGGCAAAAGCACACTTTCATGTCTCTGTGGTGAGAGGTCATCTAAACATTTTCTCTACTTATCCACAAAATGTTTTTAGAATTTTATAACTCTAAGAGCAAATAAAAGTTTCCATAGCCATAAAGAAGATAATACAACATAACACATGCCTGAGTGAAAACAGTAAAATAAATTAACAGCATTCAATATTCCATTTAATACAAATCTTTATCAGAAAGCTTTAGGGAGCAATACTTTTATATGAAATTCAAATATATAAGTCAGAAATGTTGTAAGTAGTAGAACATTAAGGCCACTTATTATGACTACACTAGAAACCAAAGTTCCTAAAAAATTCCAGATTATAGCATCTGCCATCCAAAACAAATGGAAAAACTCAGCTGTTGGTTTAAAGTAGGAAATATATGTCTAATTTTGCAAGAATTTAGTTTATTATTACTAGCTTCACTACTAGGATTATAGTTTTGATCACTGACTCTGCCAACATCATCAACAGAAATACTGTCTGTTGACTACCATTAAATAAATCAGAGGATACATTTTCCAGTATTGAGGCTAAGTCTGTGCTTTCTTGGTCTAGCACCACTATATATTTGGGGGCATATTAGAATATAGTGTAATAGTTCATAAATAGGACTCCATTAATTCAAATCCTGGTTGTATCCTGTTCAAGTTACATATATTCTCTGTGCTGTTTCCTCATCTGTGAAGTGAGCAGTAAAACATTCCTCTCGTACCAGGTTGCTGTAAGATTTAAATGATTTGACACATGGAGAGTTTTACCATTGGTACATTGGGTACCCTCAGGGGATGTTTGTCTCATTATTATCACTAGAGCATTGGGCAAAAAAAAAAAAAAAGGTGGAAATTAATTTGACAAACACAGAGGATTTACAAGAAAATAGAAAGCTTAAAGTGATAACAGACAGTGTTTGAAGAACCAGGCAATCTTCAATTTTCAAGTCACACAGTTGGATTCCACCCAACAAGGACAAAGAGATTTATTATGATTTGGGTTTGTGTAGCCCCTTCCCTGTCAGCCAGCTTGTTCCTGACAATCACTGGTGAAATAAGTGTTACTCAGAAATGTATCTCATTTTCTTGGATTCAAGGAGAGTGACAGTTTAGATAACACTTGAAGACTATTGGTGCAATTATCAGATAATCATCACACTTCACCAAAGAATACTGGAAAGGAGCTAAAAGGAGAGATTTTTTTCCCCACAACTTTCTCAAATACTAATTCTTGTAAGATAAAGAACTTTGTCATAGAAGATATCACATGTGAAAAGAACTGTGTCAAAGTTAATTTTGCTAAAATATGTAACATGTCCTTGTGTATACAGCTCATGTTCACTGAAATCCTACTGTCTGCTATGAGAAAGATAAAAACGGACATGGCAATCAACTCTTTTTAAGAAATTTGCCCTATAGAAAGGAGCGGCATATCCTGAAGTATGATAATTTTTGCTGTAGTCACAGTGATGCTTCTGTTAACAAGGCACCTGGTCCAGAATGACTTCTTGAAAAGAAAACACTCTCGCAGAGTGTGAAATATTTGTAGGCATGATGTAAAACTGCTTTATTTTCCTGCATTTCCATTTTCCATGAACCATAGTTTACCTTCCTATGTTTAATGTAAAAAAGGTATTAATAACTCTAGTTTCTTAATATGCACTGCACTTCTATATGGGGAACTCTCTCCTCCCAGTTCTGCCTAGTGTCCCTTTGCCAAGTGAGACAGTCAATATTGAGAGGACAATCCTGCTTGATAAAGCAAAGTGAAAACATTGACACTTTAAAAAAGAAAAAAAAAAACCAGAGAAATATTCCACAGATGTTTTCCTCAAGTACTCTATCTGCTACTGCCATTTGACTCAACTAGAAATAATCACTTGGAACCATTTGCACATGAGTCCCAATCAGACATGGATCAGGATTTCAGTTTGTGGGCCCATAAAATTACTTATTTAATAAGCCACCTATATAATGATGATGTACTCCAAGGCTTCAGGATGACTATCAGAGAGAGGAGGCAGATTGCAGAAATTTCCTTTCCAAGTAAATTGGATATTGATTCAATTGGAATTAGTATTGAGTCAACATTGATTTTAATTAATATTAAATCAGTATGGAAGCATGAAAGTCAACATCAGAGTTATAATTTACATACAATAAAATGCTCTTACTTAAGGTTACAATTCAGTGAGTTTTAACAAAACTGTGTGACTGCCAAAAAGAATCTATATACAGAATATTTCCTAATAACCCACCATTTACCATTTGTATTGCTATTGCCTTGACCCTACTGCCTGAGACCCAGACCCAGGCAATAAATTATCTACTCCCTATAACTGCAGATTAATTTTGCCAGTTGTGGAGTTTTATAAAATGGAATCCTATGCATACACTCTTTTTGTTTAGATTCTTTTGCTAAGTATGATATTTCAGAGACATGTGCATGCTGTTGCATGTAGAAATAGTATACTCTTCTTATTGCTGTGGAGTATTAAACTGTATGACAATTTGTAAAAAATCTACTTGTCTATTGATAGATGCTTGAGCTGTTTCCAAGTTTTAAATCTTATGAATAAAGCTGCAACAAATATTCATCTACACATTCTTGTGTACACATTCATCTGTCCCAGGAAGTATGTGGTGGTCAGTTGAAGAACACACAATGTTTTCATTGGTTCATGGAACTTCCTCTAGGATAGACCTTGTGCTAGGCCATAAAACAAAACTCAGCAGATTAGATTAAAAATGAAATAATACCATATATCTTTTCTGGTCACAATGAAATGAAGTTGGAAATTAATAACTTAAAAATCCCTAGAAAATATGCAAACAAATGGAGACTGACCAACATACTCCTGAATGAACAGTGGGTCATACAGGAAATCAAAAAATTCCTGGAAATGAATGAAGATGGCAGTACAACATATCAAAACATATGGGAAAGAGCAAAAACAGTGCTAAGAGGGAAGTATATAGCAATTAGTGCCTACATCAAGAAATTGGAAAGGCATCAAACAAATGAGTTATTGATGTGTCTCAAGGACCTAGAAAAACAAGAACAAACCAAATCCCAAATTAGTAGGAAAAAGAAGTAATTCAAATTAGGAAATAAATAAGCAAAATTGAAACCTCAAATTAGTAGGACAAAAGAAATAATTCAAATTAGGAAAGAAATAAGCAAAACTAAAACAAAGTTACAAAAGATAAGTGAAATGAAGAGCTGCTTTTATGAAAAAATAAAGATACACCACTGGTACAACTAACAACAACAAAAAAAAGAATAGAAGAACCAAATTTTTCAAAAGATGAAATTCAAAGGGCCAACATAAACATGAAAAAAAATGCTCAGGATCACTAGCATTTCATGGAAATGCAAATAAAAACCATAATTACGTTTCACCTCACCCAAGTTAGAATGGCTCTCATAAAGAAATCAAAAAAAACAGTAACTGCTGGCAAGAATGTGGGGAAAAAAGTACACTAATATACTGTTGGTGGGAATGTAAACTAGTACAGTCAGTATCGAAGACAGTATGGAGATTCCTCAGAAATCTGAAAATAGACCTACCATTTGATCCAGGCATCCCATTCCTGGGGATTAATCCAAAGGAAATTAAATCAGCACATGAAAGAGTTATCTGTACCACTGTGTTTTCTGCAGCTCAATTCACAATAGCTAAGATTTAGAATCAAGCCAGATGTTCATTAATCAATGACTAGATACAGAAAGTGAAATAACCAGTCTCAGAGAGACAAATATCATATGTTTTCCTTGATCTGTAGTAACTCAGAGTACAAAAACTGTATATGAGCCAAATTGACATTTTGAAAATTGATTATTGTTTATAGCCCTTGTCTCTACTGTTGAGGAACAGTGTTTGTTTTTACTATTTGTTGAATTCTTTACTTAGTGGAGGTTTAAGTTACGATTATAAAATAAACTGAAAGTGTGTCATTGTAAAAATTAGAAAAGAATAAGAAAGGAAGGAGAAGGGAGGATGGGAGCATGGGTGGGACGGAGGCTAGGGTGGAAAGTATCACTATGCTCCTAAATGTGTATATATGAAATACATGAAATTTGTTAAGCTTATATAAATAAAAAAAATGAAAAAAATGTGGTGGCGAAATTGTTGCACTGTATAGTAAGTGTATGTTTAACTTAGAAGAATGCCAAATTATTTTCCAAACCAGTAACTTTATTTTTATTTTTTTATTTTTTAAAAATACTTATTTATTTATTTGAAAGTCAGAGTTACGCAGAGAGAGGAGAGGCAGAGAGAAAGAGGTCTTCTATCTGCTGGTTCTTGCACTGATCCGAAGCCAGGAGCCAGGAGCCAAGAGCTTCCTCCGGGTCTTCCCATATGGGTACAGGGGCCCAAGGACTTGGACCATCCTCTACTGCTTTCCCAGGCCAGAGCAGAGAGCTGGATTGGAAGTGGAGCAGCCGGGACTCAAACCAGTGCCCATATGGGATGCTGGCACTGCAGACAGTGGTTTTACCAACTATGCCACAGCACCAGCCCCAGTAATGTTATTTTTATAAAATTGTTTTCCAAAGCAGTAATGTTATTTTTATATTTCCAGTGATATATGAGACTTCCACATCCTTACCAAAGATTTGATGTTTTCATCCTTTTTAATTTTAAACATTCTGGTGAAATATAGTGATTTATCACTGTGATTTTTCTTGCATTTCTCTGATGACAGTGATGTTAGCTAGTTTTGATGTAATAGCTTATCGAGATAGTGCTGATTCTATAGATCAGATTTCTTACTTGGAATATTTGGTTATTAATAATTACCTTTCTAATGACACAAAGTTACATCAAATATCAAATTAATATATGAATATAACCATAGTCTTATGTTACTATTATTAATGGAGTTACTATTTTCAATAATAAAATATATAAGATTTTTAAGATACCTGCTTTACCTGAATTATTAATATAAGAGCAAAATAAATAGAGCAAAATAAATATCTAACACTTAGATTAATTATCCATTTCATTATTGCTGTCAGAGTTTTTTTCTGAATGGCTTTTTTTACTTTAGCAAAAAAAAAAAAAAAAAAAAAAAAAGAGGGGCTGTTATTGTGCCATACCAGGTTAAGCCAGTACTTGGACTGCATGCTATATGAGCACCAATTCCTGTCCCAGTTTCTCCACTTTCAATCCAGTTCTCTGCTAATGGCTGTCAAAGCGCCAGAAGATGGCCCAAGTGTTTGGGCCCCTTTCACACACAGAGGAGACATGGATGAGCTCCTGGCTTAGGCCTGGCTCAGCCTTGGCTTTTGCAGGCATTTGGGGGATAAACCAGCAGATGGAATAGCTCTCTTTCTCTCTTCCTACTTCCCTCTCTGTAAATCTGACTTTCAAATAAATAAATAAATCTAAAACAAAACAAAACAAACAAACAAAAAACACAGAAATAAGAGCTGGCTCTGTATGAGGTGCTGGTGCTACAGCAATTACATATCTGATCTTTGTGTATCCAGAAATGTAATGAAGAGGAAAGAAATTGGGCAACTAAGGAGAGAGAGAGAGAGAGAGAGAGAGAGAGAGAGAGAGAGAGATGATTACAAAAGCCCTTAACTTTCTTGTGCAGATGAATTCTAGGAGCATACCCCATCCCCAGCCTCAACCTGGGAATGGAAGTGGAGTATGCACACTGTAAGCTAGGAATCTGTAAAAACTCATAATGTTTAGAGAAACAATGAGTACATTGTTTAAAATACAATATGAGAAAGTAGATAAAAGAAGGGCCGGCATTGTGGCACAGTGGGTTAAGCTATCACATGTGATGTTGGCATTCCACATCGGAATGCCCATTTGAGTCTCAGCTGATCTACTTCCAATCTAGTTCCCAGCTAATGCATCTAGAAAGGCAGAAAATAATGTCCTACAAGCTTGGACCCCTGACACCCACATGGGAGACTTTGATGGAGTTCCTGGCTACTGGCTTCGACATAATCCAGCAGGTATTGCCCATTTGAGAAGTGAAAAATAAATTAAATTAAAATTAAATTCCAGCATCAAATAACATATACCTTGAAAAAGGTTTTTTTTTTTTTTTTTTTTTTTTTTTTTTTTTTTTTTTAAGGCAAGTAGATAAATGAATCTGGGAAGAGATGTTGCCTGTAAGCATCAGCATATCCCATGATACGTAAAGTTCTTGGGTACAGAAAGGACAGTGTAAATACAAATGAAAATACTAAAATAAACCACTATTAAAATTAACCATAAAGGATTATATTACTGTCAATGACATCGATATTTAAATATACTTGAAAAATTATGCTTCTAGGAACAAAAGGACAATGGAGAGATCCACTCTCTAAAGAATGTGCTATGATTTAGTTGGTAATGGGATGTAACATCTGTCTTTAATTTTTTTTCATGTATTTACAGAAGTTAATGGTACCAACAGAAACCAAGATAGCTAAATACCCCTCTGGCCCTTCCTGGGAGCAGGCATAAGGCTTTGATCATCCTGAAACCAACCACTAGCCCAAGGAGCTGGAGTAATAGATATTCATGAAGGGATATCAAGCTAATGACAAATCTCCAACAAACAGCAGATTCTGCTTTAAAGTCAGAAGACATGAAGTTGTCTCAAGAAGAAAGTTAATTTTATAGCATCAAACCAAAATTCTAAATATTAGACATCTCACCCATGCAAGAGTGGGGACAGCTATAGTTTCAACAGAAGACAGAAAAGAAAGGATATAACCAATGGAAGGGGAAACAAAAGGCTGATACTAAAAACAGATGATTTTGTTTAAGTCCTTGCAGAAAAGTAAACATTAGAAAACAGAGAAAGAGTTAGAAATTTATTGGTTTGTACAGGGGTTAAGTAATAAAATGTAAACAACAGTATCTGAGATATTAAATTGTTCATGTAAGGTAGATATTGTTATTAGGCTTTAGAAAATTAACAATCTCAAGGCTAATGCTATGACTCCACAGAGAATGATGCAAAGTATGACAGAAAAGTTTAAGCTTAAGCTGCTTAAAACATTTCCATACAATTAATTCTTTGGATTGTTCTTCAGGTCTATATAGGATATTTTAAATTTTGTTATATTTTGACAAAAATTTAAAATTTTTATGACTGTGTAAGTAACACAAGTGTATCTGGATTATCAAATAGCAATTGTGTAATTGAGCCCTGACACTGAATTTCACTACTTGCTGTTTATGTTTATGTTATATTCATGCCAGATGTGTTATTTCTATGCATACTATAGCTAATAGATAAGAAAAGAGGTTAGTTCAATGCATAAACTTATGTTCCTACCAAATGAAGATCAAGTGAAGCTACAGCATGCTTTACAAAGGTAAGTTTCACAATGGTGTTAATGGAGAAAAATAGAACTGAGTCCTCAGAGAGCTTTGTGTTGTGCCCAAGAAATCAACCCCCTAGCTTCACCATTGTATTTCCATAGGGACTGCCATCCTAGCTCCCAAAAAGCAGCTTTATCTGGTGTTAGCTTGAATTTCATTAGTTTCATTAAATGTCTATTATGTTGCAAGTACTTTGCTAAACTCTAGAAATCTAAAGATAAATAAATCTCAGTTTGGGGCCACCTCAAAATTCTACTAAGACATTAGAAAGGTCCACATTGTCATGAGCAGAGCAAAACACTTTCCATAAAAATCAGTTCTACTTTCACAGCTGTTTAAAGCCACAAAAAGTCAAGTTCAGTTTGCAAACTGGATTTTACATCTCAGGCTGACATTGATTTCATGCAGGGACAAATTCCACTTACTGTACACACAGCCATACACTTCTATCCGCATCCCAATTCTGCCCTTCGGATTCCAGGCCACAGGGAGGAAGCGCAGAAACCTGGCTTGAAAGGGGGGCTGCAGTCTGTAGTGTACCACGCTGTCTGCATTTGTGTTGCCTGGGAAACCCTGGGAGAAAACACAAAGAGATCAACAGGATAACATTTCCATGCCATCATCTCTCATGCCTCTGAATAAAGCACTGAGATTTGTCGCTCTACAAAAGGCTGTCTTCTTCAAAGAAAGGTTGTATAAGGATGTGACAGCCTCTCCTCAGCTGCTGAGTTAGTCACCCCTGTCTAATTCTTATCAACAGGGTCACTGAGATTTCATCAACATCATTAAAAACACCTATAAACATGGCAGCCTCCTCTAAGTTTGCTTTTCTGAAATATTCATTTCCTCATCTCCAGTTACTGAAGATGCTCCCATGAAATCACACCATCCAGGCCAATAAAGCACAGAGCTAATGGACACAGGACACATAATAAGAATCCTGGAATCCAGGAGTTAGAAGGGACCTTGTGCTATACCTTCAATTTCCAGATGAGAAACTCTAGACTCAGGAGCAGATTGTTAGAAATATTGTTGTCTTAATTTCTCGTTTTCAAAATATAATGTGTGGGAACAAGGAAAGGATGGACATTTCTGAACATATAAATTTATTTAGATTCTTCAGCAATGAGTAACTTAATAATAAGGTAAAATTTTTACTTCATGACCATTCACAGGGGAAAAATAAACTGAAGTTAACACCTAATATTCAGCATCTGTTCCTTACCTAGCTTTTCTGCTGTGTAATCTTTAAAAACTCCCTTGAGGCCGGCGCCGTGGCTCAACAGGCTAATCCTCCGCCTTGCGGCGCCGGCACACCGGGTTCTAGTCCCGGTCGGGGCACCGGATTCTGTCCCGGTTGCCCCTCTTCCAGGCCAGCCCTCTGCTGTGGCCCAGGAGTGCAGTGGAGGATGGCCCAGGTGCTTGGGCCCTGCACCCCATGGGGAGACCAGGAAAAGCACCTGGCTCCTGGCTCCTGCCATCGGACGAGTGCGGTGCGCTGGCCGCAGCGCGCCAACCGCGGCGGCCATTGGAGGGTGAACCAACGGCAAAAGGAAGACCTTTCTCTCTGTCTCTCTCTCTCACTGTCCACTCTGCCTGTTAAAAAAAAAAAAAAAAAAAAACTCCCTTGAAGAAGCATGTGGATCTTACATAAAAAAGAGTTCATGGGCAGGTGGGGTAAAGGGTTCACAGAGCCGCTTCCTTATAAAAGATAAAGTCTTAAAGTAGACTTAAAAGTTGATCATGAGTGTCCATCAGGGGTTTTGGTCTATATATTCTTATTTTTTGTTGCATCCTTATCAGTTTTGGAGTTAAGGTAATGCTGACCTCATCAAACTAATTTGGCTCTCTCCTTTTTAATTGTTTTGAATAATTTAAGAATTAAAATTTGTTGTTCTGGGGCCAGCGCTGTAGTGCAGCTGGTTAATGCCCTGGCCTGAAGCACAGGCATCCCATATGGGTGCTGGTTTGAGTCCCGGCTGCTCCACTTCTGATACAGCTCTCTGCTATGGCCTGGGAAAGCACTGGAAGATGGCCCAAGTCCTTGGGCCCCTGCACCCATGTGGGAGATCCAGAGGAAGCTCTTGGCTCCTGGCATCAGGTAGGCGCAGCTCCGGCTTTTGCAGCCAATTGGGGAATGAACCATTGGATGGAAGACCTCTCTTTCTCTCTCTGCCTCTCCTCTCCCTGTGTAATTCTGACTTTCAAATAAATAAATAAATCTAAAAAAAAAAAGAATTAGTTGTTCTTTAAAAGTTTTGGTAGAATTCAGCAGTGAAGCCAACCAATCCCGGGCTTTTATTTGTGGGGAAGCTCTTTATTACTGATTCAATCTTGATTATTTTTCTATTCAGATTTTCTATGTCTTTGTGCCTCATTTTTGGTAAATTACAAAATCCTCAGCAAAATACTAGCAAATAAAATCCAACAATACATTAAAAAGATTATCCACTCAAGTCAAGTGGGATGAAGGGATTATTTGACACATGTAAATCAAGAAACATGTTATATCACATCAACAAAATGAACAATAAAAATAATATTGTTTCAATGGAAGCAGAATAAAGCATTTGATAAAATAAAACATCCTTTCATGATAAACACTTTAAAAAATGGGTATATAAGGAATGCACATCAATATAATCAATCCAATATATGACAAATCTACAGCCAGCATCATATTGAACTCAGAAAAGCCAGAAATATTTTCAGTAAGATCTGGAACCAGACAAGGATGACCACTCTCACCATTATTATTCAACATAGCTTTGAAAGTTTTAACCAGAGCCATTCAAGAAGAAAAAGAAATCAAATGGATACAAACTGGAAAGGAAGAAATCAAATTATCCCTGTTTGCAGATGACATGACTCTTATATAGCAGAGCCCAAAGACTCCACAAAGAGACTTGTGGAATGCATAAGAGAATTTGGCAAAGTTGCAGGACATGAAATCAACATACAAAAATCAATAGCATTCTTTTTTTTAAAGGATTTTATTGATTTATTTGAGAGATAGAGTTACAGAGAGAGAGAGTGTGAAAGACAGAGAAAGGTCTTACATCTGTTGCTTCACTCCTCAAATGGCCGCATGGCCAGAGCTGGGGCAATTCGAAGGCAAGAGCCAGGAGCCAGGAGCTTCTTTCAAGCTGGTCTCCCACAGGGGTGCAGGGGCCCAAGCACTTGGGCCATCTTCTACTGCTCTCCCAGGCAGAGAGCTGGATCTGAAGAGGAGCGATCTGGATGCCAGCCAGCGCTCATGTGGAATGTCAGAACCACAGGTGGAGTCTTAGTGCCAGCCCCTCAATAGCATTCTTATATACCAAAAATGCTAGGTTGAGAAAGAACTTGTCTCAATCTGACTCACAATAGCCACAAAAAAACCTTAAATACCTTGGAATAAATTTAACCAAGAATGTGAAAAATCTCTACAACAAAAATTTTAAAACGTTAATGAAATAGAGGATATGAAAAAGGAAAAAAATCTTCCGTGTTCATGGATTAGAAAGTCAATATAATCGAAATGCCCAAACTACCCACAGCAGTTTATAGTTTCAATGTAATTCCAATCAAAATCCAAGGACATTCTTCACAGAGCTGGAAAAAATAATCCTAAAATTCATATAGAAACATAAAAGACACTGAATAGCCAAAGCAATCTTAAATAACAAAAACAAAGCTGAAGGTATCATAGTACCAGTTTTCAAGACATAGTACAGAGCCATTATAATCAAAATATCCTATACTGGCACAAGAATAGAAACACAGACCAATGGAACAGAATAGAAATCCCAGAAATTAATCCACTCATCTACAACTAACTAATCTTTGAAAAGCAAGCTAAAATCACTCCCTGGGAAAAGGACAGTCTCTCCAATAAATGGTGTTAGGGAAACTGGATGTCTGCATGCAGAAGTATGAAAGAAGGCCCTTACCTTACACCTATTAAAAAATCGACTCACAATAGGTCAAAGATTCAAACCTCTGCTCAGAGCTGAGTAAACTCTTGGGACTACGCTTAGCACTATGCCTGCATCCAATCTGTTTATGGAGCCAGCACTGTGTCTGTGGCTTGGAACCCTTGCATGGGGAGATGACAGGGTGTGCGCACCCCAACTCTCCAGGCACCTACATGGATCCTGCAGTTTTAGGTCCTTCCACACTTATAAGGACGGGGGCCTGTGCACCCTGTGATTGCAGCACCACAGCTGGTTTTACAGCTTCCGTTTCTAGTGTGGGCAACAACTGCAGAATTGTGTGCCAGGGTCCAAGCAGCACTACTAGGTTCTAGGATTACTTCAGACTCCCACTGCTGTTGCCATCTACTGTTGCCCAAATGTCAGCTGAAGCTGGCATCCCTGGTCCAAGACTTTCTTCTCAATATAGAAATAAAGAATGGAGACCGGACAAAAGTGAAGTGAAAGTAATTATTATTGCAGAGAAGTGTACGGACTCACCTATGTAAACTGGACACTTCGTTTATTATTGTGTCTTCTGTCCTACACTGTTCTTTCTACTTTCTGCTAGCTTCAGTGTACAGTGGAATTAGCATCAGTTCTGATTAAAGCCATTGGCGTTTTTTAAGTTAAAAAAATTGTATTTATTTCTTTGAGAGGCAGAAAGAGACACACAGACACTCCCCATCTACCCACAATGGCTGAGCCAATGCCAGGCACAGCCAGAAGTTGGGGACTCAATTCAGGTCTTCCACATGGGTTGCAGGAACCCAGTTGGGCCATCACTGCTGCCTCAGTTAGGAGATTAAGTGCAATAGCAAACCCAGGCACTCTTATGTGGGATGTGGGCATCCTAACCAGCATCTTAGCAACTAGACCAAATGCTCACACGAAAGCCATCAATCTCAACTATGTTTCAAGACGTGAATTCCAGGTCTGCCACTGATGGTAATACTTCCTGAGTGATAGTACTTTTCACTATGAGCTAACCAAAGTGAGTGTTGGCCAGAAATTTGTCCAAACTTATGTTCTAAACTTGGCACAGAGGGCTTGACAATAAGATGAAAAGATGGACAAGACAACACTAAATATTTTAAAGTTGTGACTATTCCACAGAATTCAGAATGTGTGGCTGCCTACATCTGCGGAGAAACACAGTATTAACTTGCCTGAAAAACTCTCAGAATTCATTCTATCTTCATTCAGCCTAAGTTAATTTGATACTTCAAAAAGTTTATGGAAATGGAATTGGGTTTCTTTTGATGCCAAAAATGTTTCAATCCATGCATAATTTTATTATTATTATTATTATTGAAAGTTAGAATTACACAGAGAGAGAAGGAAAGGAAGAGAGAGAAGTCTTCCATCTGCTGGTTCACTCCCCAATTGGCCACAATGGCTGGAGCTGCACTGATCTGAAGCCAGGAGCCAGGAGCTTCCTTCAGGTCTCCTACATGGGTGCAGGGACTCAAAGACTTGGGCCATCTTATATTGCTTTCCCAGGCCATAGCAGAGAGCTGGATTGGAAGTGGAGCAGCCAGGAACCAGTGACCATATGGGATTCTGGCACTGCAGGTGGTGGCTTTACCCGCTATGCCTAATTCTTTAATACACATTTTTGTGATCTTTTTGAAGACCTTCATGTGCATGATTTCAAAATGGCTTTGCAACATAATAAATTACTCTTTTTTAAAAGATTTATTTATTATTTATTTGAAAATCAGAGTTACACAGAAGGAGAGGCAGAGAGAGAGGGAGAGAGAGGTCTTCCATCCACTGGTTCACACCCCAGTTGGCCCCAATGGCAGGAGCTGTGCCATTCCAAAGCCAGGAGCCAGGAGCTTTCTCCAGTTCTCCCACACGGGTGCAGGGGCCCAAGGACTTGGGCCATCTTCCAATGCTTTCCCAGGCCATAGCAAAGAGCTGGATTGGAAGTGGAGCAGCCAGGACTCAAACTGGCACCTATATGGGATGCCAGCACTGGAGGATGCCGCTTTACCTGCTACACCATAGCACCAGCCCTAATAAATTATTCTTAAAAGCACTCTAGCATTAGTAAACTTGGTAAAGTTTCCTCACCTTCTTAAGTCTGCCATTCCCCATATGTCTTCAAGAAAATTAAGTGTGATAAACGTAAAACATTTCAGGCTGGATACATGAGCATGCACTCAATAACATGGTTCCCTTTTTTCCTCTTTTCCAGGTGCCTTCTCTTTCCACCCTAATTTGACTTGATGGTGTTTATTTTCAGGAAAAAAGATCCTGAGAATTTGCCAATAAACTCAGATACTTATTTGAAGAAAACTTTCCCAATTAATAGTTTAGATGAAGCAGTGGAACACACCGTGGCTTGAAGTGGGAAGTGGATCTGCACAATGTCTTTTTTCTGGTTAGATTTTTTTAGGCAGTATATGTATTCTCCCTTACACATGTTCCTAAGGGATTTTATTGCTAACACTGTAGCTGTCATATGTATGTGTCACTTAATACTGTAGTTGAAAAATAATGTTTTATATAGCTTATCCAAAACACACCTTGTTATATCAGTATCTTAAGGTTTAAACTTCCGGATGTAAGGTTGAAATGCATTACCTACACTGACACCTTCTTTTTTTTTTTTATTTTTTTTTTTTGACAGGCAGAGTGGACAGTGAGAGAGAGAGACAGAGAGAAAGGTCTTCCTTTGCCGTTGGTTCACCCTCCAATGGCCGCCGCGGATAGCGCGCTGCGGCCGGCGCACCGCACTCGTCCAATGGCAGGAGCCAGGTGCCAGGTGCTTTTCCTGGTCTCCCCATGGGGTGCAGGGCCCAAGCACCTGGGCCATCCTCCACTGCACTCCCGGGCCACAGCAGAGGGCTGGCCTGGAAGAGGGGCAACCGGGACAGAATCCGGCGCCCCGACTGGGACTAGAACCCGGTGTGCCGGCGCCGCAATGCGGAGGATTAGCCTGTTGAGCCACAGCGCCGGCCCTACACTGACACCTTCTGAAGGCAAATAATTCTTTTTCAATTATTATTCAGAAAGAGTTTAGCTCCTCATGATAATAGCTTAAAGCACATGAAATGTAAGTCATTAAAAATAAATGGCTTCGCAATATAGGATGTGGTAGAAAATGAAAAATATCCAGGTGAATGGTTTATATAGAAAAAAATAGTAGATTTGGGGGTTGGCATGGTGCAACAGGTTGAAATGCCAACTATAGTGCTGACATTCCCTGTGAGTTTGAGTCCTGGTTGCTCTACTTTTGATCCAGCTTTCTGCTCATGTGCTTAAAGAAAGCAGAAGATATTCCAAGGACCTGGGCCCTTGTTACCTATGTAGGAGACCTGGATAGAGTTAACAAGCTCCTGCCCTGGCCTTTGCTGCCACTTGGGGAGTGAAGCAGAAGATGAAACATTTCTTTCTCTATCTCTCCCTCTCTCTCTTTAACTCTTCCGGAATCTTAAGAAAAGTAAATTTTGTTAAGAGAATGATGTACTTGTACTAGTGGATTAATTTCAAAAAGAAATTGTTTCCACATATTTTCAAGCTGTATATATATATATATATATATATATATATATATATATTACAGGCAGAGTGGACAGTGAAAGAGAGAGACAGAGAGAAAGGTCTTCCTTTTGCCGTTGGTTCACCCTCCAATGGCCGCCCCTGTCAGCGCACTGCGGCCGGCGCATTGTGCTGATTCAAAGCCAGGAGCCAGGTGCTTATCCTGGTCTCCCATGGGGTGCAGGGCCCAAGCACTTGGGCCATCCTCCACTGCACTCCTGGGCCACAGCAGAGAGCTGGCCTGGAAGAGGGGCAACCGGGACAGAATCCGGCGCCCCGACTGGGACTAGAACCCGGGGTGCCGGCGCTGCAAGGCGGAGGATTAGCCTATTGAGCCACGGCGCTGGCTCAAGCTGTATATTGGCATTTATTAATCATGACTGTGGTTAAAAAAAAAGAGCTCTAAAAATATGCTGGCAATGTCTAGATGCCACAGATTTCTGTCTTTGTCTGCTGGGTTACCACAGTAAAATATCACAGACAAGTGGCTTAAACTGTAGATGTTAATCCTCTCACAGTCCTAGACATTGGAAGGCCAAGATCAAGGTGCAAGCATGGTGAGGCTTTCCTTCCTGGCTTGTAGATAACTACCTTCTCACTGTGTCCACTCAGCGCAAACAGAGATACAGCTCTTTCTCTCTTCTTCCTATTCATAGTCACAGTCTCACTGGATTAGGGTCCCATACTTATGTCC
Source organism: Sylvilagus floridanus (assembly GCA_949820135.1). NCBI lineage: Eukaryota > Metazoa > Chordata > Mammalia > Lagomorpha > Leporidae > Sylvilagus > Sylvilagus floridanus. The sequence continues at coordinate 56,465,144 of OX463226.1, read as the reverse complement.
TCATTTAACCATCATTGCCTCCCTAAAGACCTGAACACAGGATGCAATCACTTTAAGGCTTCAAAGTATGCATGCATTTAGGAGAAACATATATATATATATATATATATATATATATATATATATATAATGCACCATTTGGATGATTTTTTGAGAAAAAATAGCAAGAAAAAATACAAATTAATAATTGTGGCAATAAAAACCAAAATCCCCAGGGTTGTGACATAGAAGTTTCTACCTGCAAAGCTGGCATCCCATATGAGTGCTGGTTCATGTCCTGGCTGTTCCACTTCCAATCCAGCTCTCTGTTAATGGCTTTAGAAAAGCAGTGTAAGTTGGCCCAAGTACTTGTTCCCCTGAAAACTGTGGAAGATCTGGATGAAGCTCCTGGCTGCTAGATTCGGCATGGTCCAGCTGTGGCCATTGCAGCCCTCTGGGGAGTGAAACAGCAGATGGTTTACATCTCGATGTAGTCAAAGGAGACAAACTAATTGAGAAATCAATCATTGATGGGAATAAGTTTTGCTTTTTTGAGAGAAATGCTGATTTGTTGTGACTTTCCCACTGACCATCAGTCTTGCTCTAAGGTCCACCCTGTACCAGTCTATCACAAGCATCTGAAGACATCTGCTGACAGATCTCAAAAGTACACACAGCACTTTCTTGGGTCACAATCAATTGAACCTTACAAGCCTCAGCAAATTCCCACCAATTCCATGGTCTCATTTGGTGCATCCACAGGGCATACACTCTGTGTGAGAAGCCTCAGATATTGCCATTGGCTGAGAAAAGAGATGAGAAGATGGATGGAGAGGAGAATGAGATCAAGGGCTTACTGGGGCTTCCAGAGGAGGAAACCAAGTTGATAACCTGACAGAGGTCAACACTGCCGACAACAAGCAAATCTCTATACTCACCATTGAAGAGGGAGATCTGGACATTCAGAAATCAAAGAGGAAGAGGAAGTATTCCCAGGTGACTTTCGGTGAGGATGATGAGTTCCTCAACCCAGGGAATCCATAGGGATCTCTCAGTTGGTAGCTTCTGCAACATGGTGCAAATTGCAGTGGTCCCAATCAAGAATAAGTGTGTAGATGACCCTAGCTCCCTGGGCCTGGAGAAGTCAGACAGCAGATGCATGTAGAATTTTGCCCTCAGCATCAGACTCAATGGAGGCATGCCCCCATGAACAGTGAGACAGGCTTCCAGCCTCATGGCATCCATGGGACAGCACTCATTGGGGGATTGCCCATGTTATTTTTGAACCTCATCTCTGATGTGGACCTGACTCCTATCATGCTATGAGCAGTGAGCATGAACCCTGCACCAAACTCTGCAGTCTATAACCCTGAAGCTGTAAAGGAACCCAAGAAGAAGAAATATGCAAAAGAGGCTTGGCTGCTCAAGAAGGTATAACTTCCTTACTGATTTGATGTTTTTAGTCATGGAGAATGGTAGGATTGGGTGAGAATGGGGTGGAAGGGTCTTGGGGAGCTAAAGAACTAGGGAGAAAACTTTAAATGTGTGCAGTATTTTCTCTCAGAATGTCTGCTGGGGTCCTAATCATGCAAAAATTAAAATTAGGTGTATGGTTGAAATTATTCTAGAAAATTTCACCTTTTAATTGATATTATTTTTATAATAATTACTAGTCACTCAATGATTATCCTAATAACTTGTGAATAACCTTGTTCTGAATTACCACAAAAAACAAAATCAACGATATTTAAGCAGCACTACAGATATGCACCTGCTTCCTAAACCTCACCTATGGTTACACCATTGCTCCATTGTTGACTAACCTGCTGTATTCTGAATTTCTGGAGCATGCCCAGAAATAATGCTGACTCTAATTTTGTATAATTATAGAAAAATGTAAAGATAATGTTCGATAATGTATTTTTAGAAAAATACCTAAGAACTGTCTACAATATCTGTCTCAATAAAATGATACTACATATTGATAGCAGCTCAAAAATGTATTAGGTTGTTTATTTTTAGAGGGCTTGCTACTTCTATTATAAAAGAACCAAAAATAACTAGCATTTTTTATTTTTTGTAGCTGTCTACCATACGTCTATCTGTCTCTCTATCATACATCTACTCACAAAAACCAAAGCAAACTTCTCCACTTCTCATGAAGTGATCCGTGTGGAACTTCCAAGTCTCCTTTTCCCTACTCTTGAATGCCTTCAGCAACTTTTTTCAAGAAAGGAAAATACAAAATCATTGCCTTTACTCTATACTCTTCCACTAACTTTAAACACTTCCAACTTGATTGATTTCTCCATAATTCTCCTGGTGCTGATGTTACAGTGATAACCACCACCACTCTGACAAAGCTAACATGGTTTCCTCAATCCTCAACCTGTATCACCCCTGGCCTTGAAGACCCTGGATGTTCCCACCATGCCTTCTCTAGTTCCATCTTCCACAACCTTCCTACTTGTTTACTGATGTTGTCTTGTTGGAGAAGACCTCTTACAAACTTCCGGCTGTTCCCTATTTCCTAAACTTTTCTCTTACTCTTTCCTTATCTCCTAACATTCCTCCCCCAGGTTTTTATGATTGGCTCCTCCTACCACTCAGTTTTCAAACTGAGTATAATTTCTTCAGTTTGACCTTCTCTGATCACCTTGGATAAGATTAGTACCCTCTCAATAACCCATGCATTCACTCTACGCGATTATTCCTTTTATAGGTGTTCTTGCTAACAGCACTTATCACATTACTTTATTTGCATGGTTGTTTATGTGTTAATGGACAATTTTCACCCAAGTCTTCTCTCATGATATATCCTGAATCTTCAATGCCTAGTAACTTGTGGATCATGAGAACATATTTCTTTAAACTAAGGTTCATAAAATTGTAAGCAATATCTTCCATCTTCACCTTCCAGATGTGTTCACTTATTAAAGAGGATGAAAATCTAATTGGAATCCCAGATGGTGTGTGGTTGAGAGGCTCTTCCTTTGAATTATGTCATTCAAACACAGCACTTTGAAAGAGGGAGAAACAGAAGTCTCTAGCCCTAGGCTCCCTATTCTAGCTGAGCAGCAAAAAAGCTAAAGAAAATGTTTCTAGAAATTCCCCTAGATTTCACCTCATTAGCCAGCCTTTGGGTTGTCTGGTGGAAAGCCTCACAATATGGGGCAGAACAAAGTGGGACAGACCTGGCCCAAGCAACAGTAATACCCGACACCTTTTGCTGGCGGGGGGTTACCTCAATCATTAGCACACCCTAAAGAAATTCTATGTCAGATCATGGGAGAAGTATGAAAAGATTTTTGCCTACTCCTACCATTCATCAAACATTGTTCCGGCATCCAGTCACGTTCCTGTCCCTTCTATATGCAGCCTTCCCAGAGCTTTCTTTCCTCCCAAAAGAAGCAGAAATAAACACGACTTGGTCATGAACTCAATAGTCTTTAGAGAAAGAACCAAGAGGTGCTAATTTAATCAGACTTTTACCAGGGCATGGCAGTAACTTCTGTAATTGTATTACAGATCAGAAAACTCACTCAGAAAGACTCCTCAGGATTGGCTTCTTTATGTTTCAATTTTTAGATCAAACATCACTTTTCAGTATGGCCTGATCTGAGTCCAACAGCCAGTCAGTGACAAAGCTGGATTCTCAGCAAGAGCTGTCTAACTCAAAGACCACATTTGCTCAAGAGAGGTGGGCATACAGCACAGCAGTTAAGACATCAAATGGGATGCCCACCTCCCCATATTGTGGTGTCTGGGTTCAAGTCCAATCTCTGTTTCCATTACAGCACCCTGCTAATGTGCACCCTGGCAGGCAGCAGATGAGGACTCAGCTACTGGAGCCTTTGCCACCATTGTGAGAAACTAGAATTGAGTTCTTGCCTCCTGGCTTTGACCTGGCTGAACCTTGCTTACAGTGTGCCTTTGGAAAGTGAACCAGTGGCTGGAAGATCTGTCTCTGTCTCTCTACCTTTCAAATAACATGAAAATAAGTAAAAACTTAATAAATCACTCAAGATTCTAGAAATAATCTGATAAAGTCCCTTCATGTTTGTAAGTACCTTTATTTTGTTCAACTCCCTTTTTTGATATTTTTATAAGTATATGCAGTGGAGCTCCAAAGGTGTATAGCCTGTGCATTACTTATAAGGTCTGTATCAGTGCTTGATTTAGTTCTCTGCTTTGACCATCTTGAAGTTATCAATACTTTGGAATGAGGGATCCTACACTTTAATATTACACTGGACAGCTTCTACAATTTAAAGAGTCCTATAGCTTAGTAGTTATTAATGAGACACGAAGTCACTTAGTAAATGTGAGGCCTTGGGCACAATCCTTCACTCATTTGTGCTTAAATTTCATCATCTGTCAAATTACACCTATTTAAGAAGTAGCTGTGAGGAACCATGACTTGTACATAGTAGGCACAAACTGTTTATTATTATGATTGTAGATTGACTATTCCTTATCTGAAATGCTTGGGACCATAGGTGTTTAAATTTCAGGTTTGATTTGGAATATTTGCTTATATAAAATAGAATATCTTGGGGATGACAGCCAGGTCTAAGCATGAAATTCATTTGTGTTTCATATACAACTGGTACACATATCCTGAGGTAACTTATACAATATTCTCAGTGCCATTTGACTGCCACCTGTCACATGAGGTCAGGTCAGGGATTTTCCACTTACAATGTCATACAGGCACTCAAAAAGTTTCAGGTTTTGAAAGATTTAGGATTTTTGGATTAGGGATGCTTAAATAATTAGGGATGCATAAATAATTATAAAAATTGGAGGTAAATGTAAGTTTATTTTGGTGCAAAAATTTTTGAAATCCGTGCATATGGTCTTAAAAAGTTCATGAAAAATGTATATTATGAAAAACAATATACATAATTAAAATTTTTCACACCAAAATAAACTTGTTTAACTCCATTTTCCTGTGAAGTTTTAGAAGGATCTTTATATTATTATCATTATTTACATTTATAAACATAGATGTATTTTTGTAGAGTCAAAGAATATTTAAATACAGGGAGTAAAGTGAGTGAGCCATCTTTTGCCAAGCTATCCTTTCTCTTCTCTATGAATACACAGATCAGTGAATACTGTACAGGTTCTTTAACATCATATTCACATACATTTTATTTTTGTACTTTGTTGTCTGGGTTTTAATATCAATGGAATAATATTCTGCTTTGTTGTCCAACTTCTACTTTCACTTCATTAATTTCTTTTTTTTTTAAGATTTATTTATTTATTAGAAAGAGTGACAGAGAGACAGAGGTAGAGAGAGAGAGAGGGATGGAGAGAGAGAGGTCTTCCACCTCGCTGCTCACTCCCTAGAAGGCTGCAATGGCCAGAGCTGAGCCAATCGGAAGACAGAAGACAGAAGCTTCTTCTGGGTCTCCCAAGCAGGTACAGGGGCCCAAGGACTTGGGCCACCTTCTAACTCTTTACCAGGCCATAGCAGAGAACTGGGTCGGAAGTGGAGAAGCCAGGACTCGAACCAGCGCCCATATGGGATGCCACACCACAGGCGGCAGCTTTACCCACTATGCCACAGCACCGGCCCCTTACTTCACTAATTTCTGTCTTGGAAGTTCATCTCATGTATTCCGGTATCATTCTTTTAAGAGTTACATAGTTTGGCATGGTATGATTTTCCCATTTTAAAATTTTTACTCATTCCATGTCAACAAATCTCTAGAAACTACAGAGCTATCAATTTTGACACTTAAGAATCAATGCTGGGGACCACAATTGTGGAACAGCACATTAAGCTGCTGCCTATGGCACCAGCATCCCATGTGAATGCTCGGTTAAGTCTTGGGTGATCTGGCTCCCAGCTAATGCGTCTGGAAAAGCAGCAGAAGATGATCCAAGTGCTTGGGACCCTGCCACTCATGTGAGAGACCTAGATGGAGTTCTAGGCTCCCAACTTCATTATGATCATTTGGGGAGTGAACCAGCAGATTGAAGATCTGTTTCCTCTACCCCACCCCTCTGTAACTCTGCCTTTCAAATAATAAAATAATAAATAAATCTTTAAAAAAGAATCAATGCTGCTGCAATGAATATCCTTGTAAATAAGGGACAGGATTATCTTTGTTTAATTCTGTCTCAAGTTTCTAAAGATAGTATTTCATTTTTAAAAAATTTTGTTTATTTTTCTAAAAGGCTGAGTTACAGAGAGAGGAAGAGACAAAGAGAGTGATCTTTCATCCACTACTTTAATTCCCCAAATGACTGCAACAACCAGGGATGGGGCACCAAAAGCCATGAGTCAGGAGCTTCACTGGGGTCTCTCATGTGGGTGGCCAGAGCCCAAACACTTGGACCATCTTCTGCTGCTTCCCTAGAATATTATCAGAGAGCTGGATCAGAAGTGGAGCAGACAAGATAGGAACCAGCATCCATATGGGATTCTGCATTGCAGGTAGTGGCTTAAGCCTTTGCGCCACAACACCAATCTCTAAGGAGAATATTTCTAACATTCAAGGCTGCTCACTGCTGAGTGAATCCTCTAGCACCCATCCAAGTCGGTGACTCACAATAATTCACAGCATATTTTTCCTCTAGGCCACGAAGACTGTCAGGTTGGTATAAAGGAGTGATAAATAAAACCAGTTCATTTAAGTAACCCAAGGAAGAGGATTATATTCCCAAATTCAAATCATCATCATCATGAGTTTATGTTTATTGAGCCTCTAAGGCCTTTGCTTAGATATGGTCCCCATTTAATTGTTATGACAATTGTAATTGCGCTCACCTAAATCTCACTGAAATGTTTATATGAGAGTACTTCAACAAGTTTATGGAAAATGGAATTAAAGTTATTTTGGTGCAAAATAATTGAAAGCTACAAATAGTTTTTGCACAGCACATATTTTCCATGAACATTTAGAAGACCCCTCAGATGCATGAATTTCAAATGTTTATTGTGCTAAAACAAATGTCTTTTATTCAATTTCCATTGATTTTTTGACGTACCCTGGTGTGAAAATATGGCTTTTCGTTACTTCTTTTCTAGATTATATTTGAGGCTTTAGAAAAAAATTTATTTGAGTGATTTTAGTAAAATAGAACTGATTCCTTATATTTTATTGTAATGCTAAGTAATACAAATTTTCAAAGTGCAAATGTATTTTTGTATTCATTACAATAGTAAAAGTAAAGGCTAATCTCACAAATAAAATGTTTAGTATAGCATATTTTGCAACTGGTCTTAGGTTTATAAAAATAAACACAGCCAACTTTCCTACTCTTTGACAAACATTAAAAGATAACTTGAGGGAAGAAATCACTTTCTCTCAAAATATCCCCTCCATTTCTCACATTTGAGGTCCCATAATCAACCTACTCATTGCTTTGGATCAGGAAGCTTTTCAAAGTTCATAGAGTCCCTTATTCAAGTTTACACACATCCTCCCCTTTTGGGGGACTCTTATTAGTTACTGACTTGTTCATTAATTTGTTCAAACTAAGCTAGAACAAAGGCAGGCACCAGATTAGGAAACAGATTAGGAAACAACCAAGGAGCAAGACAGGCTTTGGGGAGTTTATAGTATGACCTGAGAATTGACTTAGACTGAGTTGGAAAAAAAAAAAGTCCAGATCAATGAGTAGGTAAGCAGCACTGGACACTATGAAAGACAAATTTTGCTCACCCCACTAATTTGCCTTCGGCTGGTTTTCCAGGGGAAAAATAGTACATGCCAGTGGAAGAAGTCTAAGAACTGAGTGTTTCTCTGAGAATGATGGCTGTACAATATTTAGCTACTTTTTCCAAGCATACTTCAGGGAAAAATCTTGAGCCATAAAATGTCTTGAGCAAGTTAAAGCAATAGAAATGCACCATTATGTGATAAAAATGACATTTTATGATTTATAATTATACTACTAACACATAAGCTAGGAGTCTCATTTGTGGGTGTTTATAATCTTTATATTCTATATTTCTGCAAGAGCCTATTATTCTTGAAAAATTTAAAGCCGTTTTTGGAGTGACTCCAGATGAAAACAGTGAACAGAAACACTGGCTAGTTTTCAATTCTAAATATTCACTGAAAATAATGGCCAAAGTAATAGAGAGTATAATTCTCCTCTCAGTCCCTTGCTGTTAAGCATTTTCTTGGCATATTTTATGTTATAGTTATTGAAAAGTCTCATATATATTTATGGTAGATTTTTTATTATAGTAAGAACAATTTTCATAAGATATATCCTTTTGGCCGGCGCCGTGGCTCAACAGGCTAATCCTCCGCCTTGCGGCACCGGCACACCGGGTTCTAGTCCCGGTTGGGGCGCCGGATTCTGTCCTGGTTGCCCCTCTTCCAGGCCAGCCCTCTGCTGTGGCCCAGGAGTGCAGTGGAGGATGGCCCAGGTGCTTGGGCCCTGCACCCCATGGGAGACCAGGAAAAGCACCTAGCACCTGGCTCCTGCCATCGGATGAGCACGGTGCGCCGGCCGCAGCGTGCCGACCGCAGCGGCCATTGGAGGGTGAACCAACGGCAAAGGAAGACCTTTTTCTCTGTCTCTCTCTCTCACTGTCCACTCTGCCTGTCAAAAATAAAAAAAAAAAGAAATAAAAAAAAAGATATATCCTCTTGAAGGAGGGAAATACAATTATCTTCTTGGAATTGTACCTATGAAAAGCATGAAATCTGTTCATTTTATTTTAAATTTTTTTCTTAAATTTTTTAAAAAAATTAATGTCTTAATTTTTTTGTTCCAGCCCTTGATCTGAACTTTCTTTTTTAAAAATTTATTTATTTATTTGAAAGGTAGAATGACGGAGAGACAGAGGAGACAGAGACAGATCTTCCATCCAATGGTTCACTGGCCAAATACCCTTGAAGCTCAGCCATGAACTCTAATATCTTTGATGTAGCTTTTTATTGGGCTCCAGTATCTCTTCCACAGCTTGCAATTCTTCTGTAAAGATTAACTCATCAAGTGAAGGGAGTGATGCAATTACCCCTATAGTTGGCATCTCGAGTTTTTTGCAGCAACTCACAGGCCCTAATCAAATTAATACCCAATCTATCCTTAGATCTAGACAGACTAGGCCTGCCTTGACCACTTCAAAGGAAATGTGTTGGCTCCTATCACTCACCAACCAAAAGAAGGCCACAGGACTACTCATAAACAAAAGAGCAGAGGATTCCACATAAGCTCATCACACATTGCTTATCCCAAACTTTCAACTATAAGATGCACTGTCTTTAATTCCTTAGGGAGTCCAGAAATTGAGTGTTAACTGCCCAACTTCTTGCTCTATTCTTTGTATCAAACACCTAAGGTTCTCCAGCACCCAGGTATGAGTGATTGGCTTGTTTTGTGTTGGGCAAGCAGACAGTTTTGGAGTTCTACAGCAACTCCTCTAACCAGTTTTGGGAATGTTCTGTAACATCTACAGTGGCAAGGGCTGGACCAGACTGAAGCCAGGGGTTAGGAATTTCATCCCTGTCTCTCACATGGGTGGCAGGGGCCTAAGTTCTTGTTCTATCATTTGTTTCCTCTCAAGCACCACAACAGGAAGCTGGATAGAAAGTAGACAACCAGGATTCAAACCAGCACTCCCATATGGGATGTAGGCATCCTGAGAAGCATCTTAACCCACTGTTCCATAACGCCTGATCCATGCCTTCTTAGATTTTCAAGTGTATAATATTGTTAATTATAAGCACAACATACAGCAGATCTCTGGAGCTTGATTATCTTGTATAACTGAAATTTTACATGTGAAAATATAATGAGAATTGGCAAAGATGTGAACTGTGTGCTATTGATGGAGGTACAAATTAGTGTTGATGCTGTGGAACCCAGGGTGGTGGCTCCCCAAGAGAAGACAAACAAAATCATTATATGACCCAGCAATCCTACTTCTGGGTTTATACCCCCAAGAAACGGAAATCAAATCTGGAAGACGTATTAGCACTCCTAAATTCACTGCAGAATCATTCACAAGAGCCAAGATGTGAAAAAAATAAAAATGTTCATCAAGGATGAATTTATCATAAAACTATGGCAGACTTTTTCAGATCATAAGTCTTAATATAAGCATGGTACTTCTGGCCTGAAACTCAAATCTTGAGGATTTAACTAATTATGAGACAGTTACCACATTTTAAACATAATCTTTAAGGGGTCAGACAGACCCTCCTATCACTGAAACTTTCCCACTGCCTCAGTGCCACAGGCAGCTCACAAGCTCTCTGGATGGAAATCCTGGCTTCTGAGTTGGACCCATTAGGCCTAAGGAGCCATGGAAGCTTCCCTCAGGGTCTTGCAGCTTCTGGAAAGCTGCTGAGACAGGGTTCAGGGCAAAGGGAGTTCTCTGGCTCTTTCATCTGCCACAAAGTTGCGCTCCCACGGCTGTCTCCCATAAGCTGTACCTGGGGCTCACTTCACAAACCCCCATGGAACAAACCTGAACTTTTAGTAGGAGATGCTATGACTGAAAAACCTTGAGTTTTAGGGATCTTTCTACATACATGTGCCTACTTAAAAACTGAGGAAGTCAGTGCTGGATTTTGTTGGGGGACACTTGTTTTTTAAGTTGGAGGATTTAAAGATGAAGACCTTTCACAAATCCAGCTACAATGGGACTCACTGGTCCTCTTTGAAAGTTCACATCTTCATTAGATGGTAACAAGGATCATCCCCCAAGCTGCCACCTGAGAAAAGACGCACACAGACCCCTAAGCACAGCTCACGGAAATTTCAAATGCCTTCCAATTCCAAACCACTTTAGAATGAAGCAGGGTAGAAAGAAAACAGGAAAAGAATAAAAAACAAAAGACAAATGTTTTGGTTTTGTCTCCTGGTTTCTTTGTTAAAAAATTAAGACTTTGAAAGGTAATGGCAACTGAATGTTTCACAGCCAATATGGCTATGGATACCAAGGAAACCACAGAAAGTTATGTTTTAAAACACATGCTTTATCTTTTTTAACTTTCAGTGAATATAATATTGTGAAAGATTTTAGAATCACTTGTCAACTATGACAAGTAAATAAATCAGATATGTTACTGAAGAGGGGTTCCTACGTTATGACAGTAATTATTCCAAAAGACTCTGCCAGAATCACAACCCCATACAAAGAACACTGTACAACTTTCCACAAAAAAATACTTCTACAAGGATAACTGCCCAGCAATTACCTGGTCAATCCTGGATTGGTGCTTTCCTTGGTATTAAACCTTGCATAGAAGGATTACTGTTTCCAAATACATAACCCCACCCTACTCTACCCTCATTTCACCTTTAAAAACTTTCCTTTGCTTCATGCTCCTTGAATAAGCTCATAATTTACTGTGGCATGTGTATTTTCAGTGTAATGCTATTCTAGTCCCAAATAAACTTAATTTACCTTTAGAAAATCTTTATCTGATTGTTATTTAGTAGAAAATATATTTTTAAAAAATGTACTTTAAGTTGGCAGTATATTTTTTAAAAATTATACTATGGGGCTAGTGTTGTGGTGTAACAGGTTAAGCTACCACCTGCACTGCATTACAATAGATTCTGGTTCCAGTCCTGGATGCTCCACTTCTGATTCAGCTCCCTGCAAATGTGTCTCCCACCCATGTGGGCGTCCAGGATGAAGGTCCTGGCTCCTGGCTTCAGATCACCTCAGCTCCGGCCGTTGCGGCCATTTGAGGAATGTACAAGTGGATGGAAGATCTCTGTATCTCTCCCTGATCTCTCTGTAATTCTGCCTTTAAATAATTAAAATAAATATTTAAAACATTATACTGAACTCTCCCAGAATTACTTGTCTTTTTTTTTTAATCCGGGGAAGGGAAATTAAGTTGAAAACCGAATATGGAAAGGTGTGATATTGAAAGAAAATGCATTTTCCTTGGCTGTAAGCGCATATAATTTGAAAAAGAATTTTGTAAGTCTGTCTTTCAAAAATAGTTGTGTCTCATCCTACCAAAGTCTGAAAAATGTCAGTTTGCTGTTCATTTGCTCTCATCAACTCACAATCCTTCCTGGTTCCCTTTGTTAATTTTGTCCCTCATTTTTATACCAACATCATATTTGTTCCTCACAATGCTTATTTCCATAATGCACAGTTTAATCCCTCTAATATTATACTATGCAGTATTAGATGAAATATTTAAGCTACAAATGTAAGAAAATAAAAATGCAAACAGATGCAGTATTCTTTTTGAATACTGCATAACATTTTAAAATGTAATTTATGAGATGCAATCCATAATCAGCAATGCCTGTGAAATTACAGCTAAATTATGTGCACTTGAAGTCCCTGGGGATAGTGGTGCTTGGGATTTATGGAGCACATGCTTTCCTTCAAGGTGAATATGATTTAACTGATAAACTGTTGTCATTTTATAAAGGATAATCAGACTTCTCTGTATCTTTTGAATTACTATGAGAGGAGGCAGAAAATTAGCTATCAGAATACAAAGTAAAATGGCAAAAACAACAGTGGTAACTGAAAAGGTACAATTTGGAATTAATAAAGAGAAAATTAGAAGGAAAAAGGCAGAAAGAAGAACTAAAGCATATTCAATCCCAAAGCAATTTAAATGGGAAAATAGAAAATTATGATTAGAAAAAAGAAACCTATTCGTGCTCATTCGTGAGATTTTTTTTTTTTGACAGGCAGAGTTAGACAGTGAGACAGAGAGACAGAGAGAAAGGTCTTCCTTTCCGTTGTTTCACCCTCCAAATGGCCACTATGGCCAGTACACTGCACCGATCCGAAGCAAGGAACCAGGTACTTCCTCCTGGTCTCCCATATGTGTGCAGGGCCCAAGGACTTGGGCCATCCTCCACTGCACTCCCGGGCCACAGCACAGAGCTGGACTGGAAGAGGAGCAACCAGGACAGAACCAGCACCCCAACTGGGACTAGAACCCGGGGTGCTGGCACCGCAGGCAGAGGATTAGCTCAGGCACGTCCCTCTTGCTACTGCTGTCCCCCTGGCCTTCCCAAAGCATCCCAGCTTCCAGAGAGTTTCAGTATTTGCTGTCTCCTTTTCAGGTGCCCATTTCCTCTCCTAAACCCATTGCAATCAGGCACCTGCACCTACACTCATCAACTGAGAAAGTTACTGGTAATCTCACAATTATCATTAATACTTAGACATATTTTTGGTTCATTCTCACAATAATCTGTAGGATATGTATTATAGTATGTCTATACTATTATATACTATATATATGTCTACCAAGTGTATATATACTATATATATGTCTACCTTGTTTCAAGGTACAAAAAGATTAAGCAACTAACACCAGTTTACATACTAGTAAATGGAGCAGTCAATATTCGAACCCAACTGATCCAACTCTAGGCTCTGCATTTTCACTTATCTTCATGCTCTGTCTTCCAGTTCATTTGAAATATGCTTGCTATGACAACATAATGTCATCCTACATGATTTGACATGCCTAGCACTGACAATAGTTTTGGATAAGATAGTTTAGGCTAGACTATTATGTCTAGAAACCCACTGCCAAAATGCTCACACATACCCAGAAAGAGGAAATATCTTGGTGATTTTCACTAACCTTCTCCCTCTAGTACATAGCTAGAGTATCAGATCCAATCATACTTATTGAGCCATAACCCAAGAAGCATGGATACCGAGGGTCAAAGAAAGGAGAGGAGATAGGAAGGGGAGAGGACAGACAATCCAGCACTGAGTTCTGCCTTGATCAAATATGTGATCCTATATAGGATCTCTGGCAACCAGAAGCTGCAGGCAATGTTCCAAACACTTAACCACAACAAAGACTGGGGAGGATTGAAAAACCACATATTCCTAACCTGAAGTCAGGTGTACATAGAGCTTGCCCAGTCTGATAACAGTACACAAAATTATTTTCCTTTCAAAAATGATGTTCTTAAGTTGACTTGTGGCTTAAAGAATTCAGCACAGATGGAGAGATATGTCTTAAAAATAAGGTTCTAAATTCAGCAGTAAAAGGAATTGACAGTGGTCCTTACAGGAATCCAATGTGTGTGTTCAAATGTTTGTCCATAGCAAGTTCAGAGGTGTTTTAACTGTGACTTGATATGCCACCTCCTTAAGAGAATCTAGTTTTCACTTGAGTTTACTTAGTTAATTAACAAATTAAGAAATTAATTCTGCTCCAGCAGTGGAAAATCCATTATCAGTATAAATTTATTGATCATTTTGCTTTTACTATCTTAAGAAGCAAAGATGGGAAATATACTGCCAGGGTTATTTTGCAGTGAAATATTTTTCAATCATCTTTGCAAACTTCCTTATATTAAATGCAAGCAATTCCTGAATCTCAATTATTTTTTCTTTCAGTCAGAAGTGTAGCAAATAAAGCTTTTGCTGGAGTGCAACACAACAGCTCCCTGGGGGTCTCTTTCCACCACTCAAGTCTTTTTTCTCCTTCTTTTAAAATGAGTGATATTGGGCGCCGTGGCTCACTAGGTAATCTTCCCCCTGCGGCACTGGCACTATGGGTTCTAGTCCCGGTTGGGGTGCCGGATTCTGTCCCGGTTGCTCCTCTTCCAGTCCAGCTCTCTACTGTTGTCCCAGAAGACAGTGGAGGATGGCCCAAGTGCTTGGGCCCTGCACCTGCATGGGAGACCAGGAGGAAGTACCTGGCTCCTGGCTTCAGATCAGCGCTGCGCACTGGCCATAGCGGCTGTTTGGGGAGTGAACCACTGGAAGGAAGACCTTTCTCTCTAACTCTACCTGTCAGAAAAAAAAAAAGGAGTGACATAGTGTCTTCAGAATATTTAAAGCTCTTTAAGAAAGACAAGTCCTTTTGTTTGAATGATTAATAAGGACATTAAAGAATACAAAATAAGACATAGGACTTTACAAAAACAAACCTCTGCTTTCAGGATGCAGATCCAGTCTGGTTCGCCTGAATGGCTTCTGCTTTGCAGACACACTTCTGAAGCTGAGGGTGGCTGTGTTGAACGCCCACCCTTTCCTCACCATGCTTACAACTACTTCCTTGGCGCTTGAATCTTTCAATGCATGGTTTCCCACAGCACCCAGAGTTGATTCCACATGGACATTTATAAGAGTAGCAAAGCGCTATTATAAGCAAAAGCTTTTACACAAAGTATATTTAGAAGCATATATAGATAAAGATCTTGGAAATACAGACTAGGGAGAAACTGTACGGCTCTTGTCCTGTGATTTTTGAGGCAGAGAATTCTTATACATGTTTATACATGTCAGAGGGATGCTGCTGTCTCTTTGTAAACAGAAACTGCTATAAATAAATCCAGCAATGGCATAACTAGAAACAGTGTTCTATTGTACCCAAGCAGGTAATTAAGAATACAGTTATATTAATATTTATTATTAAAAATAATGCGTTAGAATATTCATTGTGGAGATGGTTTAAGATTCTATCCATGTGAAGAAAATACAAGACTAAGTTCCCTTCTCTTAAGAATTCAGAATCTGGGGGCCATTGCTGTGGCATAGACGGTAAAGAGCTGCCTGCAGTGCTGGCATCCTATATGGACACTTACTTGAGTTCCAGCTACTCTATTTCCAATCCAACTCTCTGCTACGGCCTGGGAAAGTAGCAGAAGATGGCTCAAATGCTTGGGCCACTGCATCTGCATGGGAGAACTGGAAGAAGCTCCTGGCTCCTGGCTTTAGACAAGACCAGTTCTGGTGGTTGTAGCCATTTGGGGAATGAACCAACAGGGACTAGAACCAGCACCCATATGGGATGTCAGCTCTGCAGACAGATTATTAACCTACTGAGCCACAGCACCAGCCCCCGGATGCCTTACTTTAAAATCTTTATACCACCTACAGTTTATTTTGATACAAGGAATGAGCAAGTGTCCAGCTTCTTTTTTCCTTGATGATTACTTGTCTGTCACTGTATCACTGGCAGAATAATTCTTTTCTTACTGATTTAAAATGCTTTATTTTGTATATCGGCATCTGTATTTGGATTAATCAATCGATACTATTCATTTTTCTCTACTAATCTTTGTATTAATATCTAACATTTGAAAGTTCAGAATCAAGCTCTATTGTGCATTTTTCTAATTTGTAGGAATAATTCCCCTTATCACAACATTTTTTACTATCTTGCTTTTTAAAAAATTAATCTGTATTTTAACTTGACAAAAATTGGATATTGTCACTATGTACAACATGAAGTTTTCAAATATGTATATAATACATGGTGTCTAAATTAAACTGATTGACATATGCATATGTTCCCGTATTTACCTTTTTTTTTTTTCAGTGAATAATTTTCTTGTATGTGTGCTATATCCAGGTACTATAATCTCTCCTGTGGTTTCCTTGGCTGTTGTGTAGGCATTTTTCCCATGTGACTATTTGCTGAAATCGATGTGTCCCCTGGGACATGAGCATGGGAGAGCTCTAATTTGTGATCTTACTGATGTTTGGACCTTTGTCTTGCTTATTCATCCATGAGCATTTTTCAAAATAACATTTATAGTTAATTATCACTTTATTTTGGGTCACGTTAGAGAGAATTGGCATCTTTACACAATTGTGTCATTGTATTCAGGAACAAGGATTTATCCAAATTCCCTTATAGGCCTAATAATACTGGTTTAAATTTTTGATTTTTACAAAGATTTTGTACTTTTTTCCTATCTCCATCCTGTGGAGAAAGAGTAGGGTCAAATCTGAGATGCACATGAGAAGCCTGTAGAATACTTCAGGGAACAAGGGCAAAAGTCCCTGCAGCATGTACAAGTCTGAGGATGTTCCTCGGTGGGATACTTCAACTCGCTTTCTCACGCAGCTGCAGGTTATATCTGTCCTTGAAGGCACATATTTCGACCACCCTTTTAATACAGATTGTTTCTTCCGATTATATGAAATACAGATATTACTTCCTTTGATAAAAAAAAAATATTTCCTTAAACTAATCTGGGTGAAGAAGCATGCTGTGTTTGTGTGAGTATAAAAGCCCTTGTAAAACTAATAAAATTTGACTACTGCTCTGACAGTAGTCCCTGCCCATCCTTCGACGCTTGGTTCCAAACCTCGCTGGAATTCAGCACACCATGCCATCCTTCTTAATATTTTATTATTTCTGAATCTATTATGGAGCCCTTGTTTATTTTCATTTTTAACTAATGACTTACACGCAAAAAAAGATATCACTAATAAGTTGTTTTAAAAAATATTATTTAGAAAGTGCACTGTTGTCACTGGCATTATGTTATACAGAATAAAGCTGACACTGTGATGCTTCCATCCCATCTCAGAGTACTGGAAGTCCCAGCTGCACTGTTTTCAATCCATCTTTCTGATAATGTGCCTGGGAAGACAGTGGAAGATGGCTTAAGTACTTTGGGTTCTGTCGCTCACCTGGGAGAGCAGGATGGAATTCCTGGCTTTGGCTGGACCCAGGTCTGGCTATTGTGGTCATCCGGGGAGGGAATCAGTGGATGAAAGCAGATCTATCTCTGCCTCTTCCCTCTCTCTGTTGCTATAACTTTCAAACAAATAAATAAATAAGTTTTTGAAGTGCATTGTTGAATTCTTTATCATTTTCATGTGTTTGCAAGGAGTAAATAATGACAGATTAGACTTACTTTCTCTTGTTTTGTCTTCTCTAATTGAAATGTACTTTATATCTTAGGAAAACAATGGGTATACACTAGTGAAAAGAGGCATAAAATGCTATTTTACAGGGCTGCAGTGGTGAAATAACACAAAAATCTTTACTGCTACAAAACAAGGAAAACTCCTAATTCAGCTTGTCTGAGATGAAGTTGTATAAAGCGAAGTCAGAACTAGAATTCGCACATGACATGATAACATTCAGAGGGAAGCAGGGAAGAGATGACCAAGTACTGTAATAAACTGATTCCCCTTTTTTGCAGGGGTTGCATTCTAAGACCTCCCATGGATGCCTGAAATCACAGACAGTGTTGAATTCTGTGTCTTTCTTATACACACAGACACATGGAAAATTTCAACTTATAAATTGGACACAGACAAGATTAATGATAGCTAGTAGTAATCAACAGAACAACAACAAAATACTATAGTAGAAGGTATGTGCATCTGGTCTCTTTCAAAATGTCTTGTTATACTGCATCCACCCCTCTTTTTCTTGAAATGATAGGAAGCCTGGGTGTTAAATGAGGTGAAATGAATATCATAGACACTGGGACACAGTGTTAGGCTGCTACTGACTCCCTGATGATGAGTCAGAAGGCAATTATCTGCTTCAAGTGATCCTGGACCACTGAGCTGGGATCACATTGGTCACACAGGCCATACAGTGCAGCTAAAGCCAAAGGGATGACTCACATCTCGGGCAAGTCAGAGTTGAATGGTGCAAGATTTCATGATGCTACTCAGAACATTGCACACCTTAAAACTCTGTCATTTATAAATGTTTTTTCCTAAAATTCCTCACTAATATTTACAGATGATACCTGAGTGCTGGGAACTGAAACTGTGCAAAGTGAAGCCATACATAAGGGGAGTTATGGTGTAATGTGAGATTTCACTATAAAAGCATTTGACATCTCAGGACAGTGATTTTGGTCCAGTCTCTCTCCTGAAATATGTGTGTTTTCCCAAGAGGGAGTCAAATCAAATTGTCTACATGCTTTGACAATTTTTCCTTCAAACTATTTTTACTTTGTCTTTTAGAGACCAATCCATTGGAAGAAAAATGAGTCATTTTGTAATTATGTGCATAGTTTAAAATTATACAGTATTCTACTCCTGTTACAGTTTGTAAAATCTCTAAAGCCTTGCTACATATGAGCAAAATTGTATAAAATAATAATAGACCATACGCTTGAAAGCAAGGCTTTTCAGTAGCACAGGAGAGTTGCAAAAGGGATAAGAAAAAAAAACATAATAGAGTTATTAAGGGAGTTGACTATATGCCAAGCACAGAGCCAAGCTCATTAAATGGTTTTCATATTTTTCCTCATAAAAATTATACTCATTTTTTAAATGAGGAAACTGAAGCTTTGAGAAATTAAATTGCCCAGATTCAAATAGCTTATCAGTGGTTCTTGCTTTCAAAGCCAGGTCTTTGTGACTCTCAAGGCATAGCCCAGGCTCCAATTTAGACCTAAAAAGTACATATACATTTAGTATGGTATTTAAGACCCACGAAGAAAGACTATTTTAAAGTAAAATTGACTTTAAAAATTCTCTTGTTCAAGTGCTACCTATGATAGAGTATTTAGTAAAGAAGAAATAAAACAAACATAACTATAATGAAAGAGAGAAAATAGCACTGCACAGGGATTTTCTATAGAGGCATAAAAAGATGCCCTTTATAAAAAGGAGAGCATTATCCTGTCTAAAACAAACCAGAATAGCTCATTATAGTTTAACTGGAATTTTCATAATTGTATGAAAGAATATGCTTCTTATTGGTGTAATTTATCATTAGAGCCAAAGTTTTAGTGTAGGAAAAGCCTTGCTCTTCAATATCTTGGATAGAAGTGAAATTTATTATACTGTGTGTAAGAAAAGTGCTTAGACCAGCAAGCTGCTCTGATTTGTCAATCCCACTGAATTAAAAATGAAGGCTATTACCGTTTCAGAAGTCAGTGCAATTCTAGGGCAGTCATTTTCAGAAGGTGAAAGGATTCACAGTCAATCAGAAATCAACAGAAAAATCAAAGATTCAGCTGGTTGGTGAGATCTGAAGATCTCCTTTGGGGTTGTGGCAGAGGTTTTCTTATGACAAAAAGCAGCTTGAAGAAACCACTGAGGATTTTTCACTGGTACTATGACAAAGTGATTCTAAACTAATATTAATATTAAATACTTGACAAAACAGGATGATTCATTGGGGAATACATCAGATTTTGAATTAAGCTCAATTATCCCTAATATTAAAACAAATGCTTTCAAAAAGTTATGTCACCAAGATAATGATGCACAATGGGGAAAGAGCTGGAAGTTATTATATGTCACCTCCATCTTTAGTCTTCTTACAATGTCTATAAAATTATTCATTTACTCTAACATAAATGTATAATCAGTTCCTTTCTGATATCTCCCAAGGTCATGTATTTGCCCTTGGATTTTTGGATTTGATGCCTCACTCAGTCACCGTAACAATAACTTAAATCCTTTTTGACAGGCAGCACCTGAGTGTGGTGGCACAGTGTACAGAGGGCTCTTCCTTCAACCTAAGTGAACATGGATCAACAATACAAGACTACAAATATTAAACTTAGTAATTTTCAAAAGGATTATTTTGAAAATTTAGAGTAAATTGAAATCAGAGGGAAAAAAATTCAGGCAATGAATCATCCACTTCTAGTACAGCACATTGACCAACTGAAAGACACATATCTGTTGTTTAGGTATTATTATTGTTATAAAATATACACCACATGAAATTTATTATCTTAACTATCTTTAAATGTACAATTCAGAGGCATTAGTTGCATTCACATTGTGTAACTATCAGCACCAGCTGTTTCCAGGTCTCCTTTCATCATGCAACTGAAACTCACTGGATACTTTCTAAAAAATTTATAAAGTTGGCAACACCTCACACTACATTTTAGTTTTCAAGGAGTAAGGCCTGTGAGGAAAGTCACTTTATAGAGGCCTCACTTGATGTAGCACGCCCAGCTAATTACAGATTCTCTAGAAAGGACTTTCTAAAGTTAAGTCACCTATTCGAATCTAAATCCACTTAAAAAAAACATTTCCCATTCAATGGCAGGGATTTTTTGCTGTTGTTCTCTTTACGTTTTGTCTTGTAGATGTCATCTATAGATGACAAAAATATCTGGGAATTCTTCATAATGATAAATTCATCAGTCCATATTTAATGTCTTTAATATCATAGAAATGGAAGCATTTCCACTGAGATCTGGTACCAGACAGGGATGCCCACTCTCACCACTGCTATTCAACATAGTTCTGGAAGTTCTAGCCAGAGCTATTAGGCAAGATAAAGAAATTAAAGGGATACAGATTGGGAAGGAAGCAGTCAAACTATCCCTCTTCGCAGACGATATGATTCTTTATTTAGGGGATCCAAAGAACTCTACTAAGAGACTATTGGAACTCATAGAAGAGTTTGGAAAAGTGGCACGATATAAAACCAATGCACAAAAATCAACAGCCTTTGTATACACAAGCAATGCCATGGCTGAGGAAGAACTGCTAAGATCAATCCCATTCACAATAGCTACAAAACAATCAAATACCTTGGAATAAACTTAACCAAGGACATTAAAGATCTCCACGATGAAAATTACAAAATCTTAAAGAAAGAAATAGAAGAGGATACCAAAAAATGGAAAAATCTTCCATGCTCATGGATTGGAAGAATCAACATCATCAAAATGTCCATTCTCCCAAAAGCAATTTACAGATTCAATGCGATACCAATCAAGATACCAAAGACATTCGTCTCAGATCTAGAAAAAATGATACTGAAATTCATATGGAGATGCAGGAGACCTCGAATAGCTAAAGCAATCTTGTACCACAAAAACAAAGCCAGAGGCATCACAATACCAGATTTCAGGACATACTACAGGGCAGTAGTTATCAAAACAGCATGGTACTCGTACAGAAACAGATGGATAGACCAATGGAACAGAATAGAAACACTGGAAATCAATCCAAACATCTACAGCCAACTTATATTTGATCAAGGATCTAAAACCAATTCCTGGAGCAAGGACAGTCTATTCAATAAATGGTGCTGGGAAAACTGGATTCCCACGTGCAGAAGCATGAAGCAAGACCCCTACCTTACACCTACAAGCAATGACTTTTTTTTTATAAGACTCAGAAAACATAGGCAACAAAAGCAAAAATAGATAAATGGGACTATACCCAACCAAGAAATTCTGCAAAGCAAAGGAAACAGTAAACAGATTAAAGAGACAGTGACAGATGGGAGAAAATATTACAAATTATTCATCAGACAAAGGATTAATACAGTATAAGAAACTTATATAACTTACATAATCAGCAAAGGATATGAACACACATTTCTCAAAAGAAAACTTATAAACGGCCAATACATATGTGAAAAAAAATGCTCAATATCATTAGCCATCAGGGTTATATAAATCACAACCACAATGAGATACTATCTCACCTCAGATTAGCTATTATGAAAAAGACAAAAAATAACAAATGCTAATGAGGATTTGGAGAAAAGGGAATCTTTACATACAATTGTTGGGAGTTCAAATTAGTACAGCCATTATGGAGAACAGTATAAATGTTACTCATAAAACTAAAAACTCTTTCCTTAATGTGTTATCCAATGTGAAATAATGCTATTACTAGTACTGAAACAGTATTTTTACACTTTGTGTTTCTGTGTGGGTGCAAACTGATGAAATCTTTACATAGTATATATTGAATTGATCTTCTGTATATAAAGATAATTGCAAATGATTAAAAAATCTTGGTGTTAAACTGGAAATTGCATAGATAATTAATCAATTCTTTAAAAAAATCATGTAGGAACTCTGTCCTTAATGTGCTGTACATTGTGAATTAATACTATAACTAGTACTCCAACAGTATTTTCATTTTGTGTCTCTATGTGAGGGCAAACTGTTGAAATCTTTACGTAATATGTACTAAACTGATCTGTGTATAAAGAGAATTGAAAATGAAAAAAAAAAACTAAAAATAAATCTGCCATATATCCCATCTGTCTCACTTCTGGGAGTCAATCTGATGGATGTGAAATTAGTATATCAAAGTGATTCATACACGCCCATGTTCATCGCAGCACTACTTACAACAGCCATGACATGGAATCAACCCAGGTGTCCACTGATACATGAATGGATAAAGAAAATTTGATGTATATACACAACAAATACTATTAAGCCAAGAAGGTATTAAATTCTGTCATTTGTAGTAAGATAGATGGAACTGGAGGCCATTATGTTAAATGAAATAAGTCTGACACAGAAAGACAAACACCTTATGTTTTCTCTCATATCTTCAAGTTAAAAACAGTCAATCTGGAACTAAAATTGTGACTTCTGGAAGTTGGGAAGCTGGGGAAGTTAAAATAGAAGAAGGTGGAAAAAGGGAACCAAAACACAGATAAGAGTGATAAGTTCTAGTGTTTCTTTTTTTTTTAAATAAAGCTTTTATTTAAAGAATATAAATTTCCAAAATACAGCTTATGGATTACAATGGCTTCCCCCCTCCATAACTTCCCTCCCACCCGCAACCCTCCCCTTTCCCACTCCCTCTCCCCTTCCATTCACATCAAGATTCATTTTCAATTCTCTTTATATACAGAAGATCCGTTTAGTATATATTACATAAAGATTTCAACTGTTTGCCCTCACATAGCAACACAAAGTGAAAAATACTGTTGGAGTACTAGCTATAGTATTAATTCACACTGTATAGCAATGTATAGCACATTAAGGACAGAGATCCTACATGATATATTTTTTTAAATTGATTAATTTTCTGTGCAATTTCCAATTTAACATCAAGTTTTTTTTTTCATTTTAATTATCTTTACATACAGAAGATCGATTCAGTATATACTAAGTAAAGATTTCATCAGTTTTCACCCACACAGAAACACAAAGTGTAAAATACTGTTTCAGTACTAGTTATAGCATTACTTCACATTGGACAACATATTAAGAACAGATCCTACATGAGACATAAGTACACAGTGACTCCTGATGTTGATTTAACAATTTGACACTCTTGTTTATGGCGTCAGTTATCTCCCTAGGCTCTAGTCATGAGTTGCCTAGGCTATGGAAGCCTTTAGGGTTCGCCGACTTCAATCTTATTCCGACAGGGTCATAGTCAAAGTGGAGGTTCTCTCCTCCCTTCAGAGAAAGGTACCTCCTTCTTTGATGGCCCCATTCGTTCCACTGGGATCTCACTCGCAGAGATCTTTCATTTAGGTGTTTTTTTTTTTTTTCAGAGTGCCTTGGCTTTCCAAGCCAAAAATACTCTCATGGGCTCTTGAGCCAGATCTGAATGCCTTAAGAGCTGATTCTGAGGCCAGAGTGCTATTTAGGACATCTGCCATTCTATGAGTCTGCTGTGTATCTTGCTTCCCATGTTGGATCATTCTCTCCCTTTTTGATTCTATCAGTTAGTATGAGCAGGCACTAGTCTTGTTTGTGTGATCCCTTTGACTCTTAGACCTATCAGTGTGATCAATTGTGAACTGAAATTGATCACTTGGACTAATGAGATGGCTTTGGTATATGCCACCTTGATGGGATTGAATTGGAATCACCTGGCACGTTTTTACTCCATCATTTGGGGCACGTCTGATTGAGCATGTCCCAAATTGTACATCTCCTCCCTCTCTTATTCCCACTCTTATATTTCACAGGGATCACTTTTCAGTTAAAATTTAAACACCTAAGCATAATTGTGTGTTAATTACAGAGTTCAACAACTAGTACTAGGATAAAAAAATACTAAAATGAATAAAGTATTACATTGTACAACAACAGTCAGCACAAGAGCTGATCAAGTCACTGTTTCTCATAGTGTCCATTTCACTTCAACAGGTTTCCCCTTTGGTGCTCAATAGTTGTCACCAATCAGGGAAACAAATGATATTTGTCCCTTTGGGACTGGCTTAATTCACTGAGAATGATGTTTTCCAGATTCCTCCATCTTGTTGCAAATGACCGGATTTCCTTGTTTTTGACTGCTGTATAGAATTCCATAGAGTACATGTCCCATAATTTCTTTATCCAAATGTATGATTTGAATTCCCTGTGATCTTTTGCTGTGAGGTTCCCTTCCTTTACCTTCTTTTATGTTGATGGTCGTGTTTCTGTGTTTCTGTGTGTAACACATCTTTAAGCATCTTTTGCAGGGCTGGACGAGTGGCAACAAATTCTTTCAATTTCTGTTTGCAATGAAAGATCTTTATTTCACCTTCATTCACAAATGAGAGCTTTGCAGGATATAATATTCTGGGCTGGCAGTTTTTCTCTCTTAGTACCTGGGCTATGTCTTGCCATTCCCTTCTAGCTTGTAGGGTTTCTGATGAGAAGTCTGCTGTGAGTCTAATTGGAGATCCTCTGAGAGTAATCTGACGTTTCTCTCTTGCACATTTTAGGATCTTTTCTTTTTGCTTCACTGTGGTGAGTTTAATTACAATGTGTCGTGGTGAGGATCTCTTTTGGTCATGTTTACTAGGGGTTCTATGAACTTCCTGTATTAGGATGTCTCTGTCCTTCTCCAAAACTGGGAAATTTTCTGCTATTATCTCACTAAGAAGGCATTCTAATCCTTTCTCCCTCTCCATGCCTTCAGGAACTCCTAGAACTCGAATGTTGGGTTTTTAATAGTATCCTGTAGATTCCCAACAATATTTTTTAGATTCTAATTTCCTATTCTTTTCTTTGGTTTGACTGTATATTTTCCTGTGCTCTTTCTTCTAAGTCCGATATTCTCTCTTCTGCCTCACGCATTCTGTTTGTAAGGCTCTCTAATGTGTTTTTCATTTGATCTATTGAATTCTTCACTTCATTATGATTTCTCATCACTATCACAGTTTCATGTTCTACTAGTTGTTTCATTTCATTTTGATTCTTCCTTAATATTTCATTTTCACGAGAGAGATTTTCTACCTTGTCCATTAAGGATTTCTGTAGTTCAAGAATTTGTTTTTGAGTACTTCTTAGTGTTCTTATCAATTTTTTGAGATCTGCTTCTTGAATTTCTTCTACCTCATCACCTTCGTAATCTTGAATTGGGGTGTCTTTTTCATTTGGGGGTGTCATAGTGTCTTCCTTGTTCTTGTTACCTCAGTTTTTGCGTTTGTTGTTTGGCATATTGGTTTCTTCACTGTGGTGTTTTTTCTTGTTATATTATGACTCTAGATAAGTGGACTGTCTGCTTTCAATGGAGCCTTAGAGGCTTGAGATGGGTGTGGCCTGATAGCTCTGTTTGGTTCCTCAGGGTTGAGGGTGTGCCAAAGGAGACACTCCCAGGTTAGGGGTGGTAAATCTCTCTCTGTTTCTTTCTTTATTTTTGATTCAAAAGGGAAGTAATTCCACACAGCTGAATGGAATTGGGGGTGGTTAGCAGGCAAATGATATACCCACAGGAGCCAAAGATTGGAAGCTCTTTCCCAAGGACCACAGAGGGAATCTCTGCTGCCTTCAGTGTGGTTTCTAATTCTCCTGCAGTCTCACCACTGGGCTACCAAGGCTTCCAAACTGTAGCGTCTCTGGAGAGTACTCACGTGGTGAATTCTGTGAGTTCTCTCCCCCACCGTCTCTTTTTTCACAGTCTCAGTTCATTAGCACCACACATTCATTAGGTTCTAATCTCCTGTTATTTCACCCCCATACCCAGAGTCAGGTTTTTCTGCTAGGCTCAGGGCCTGTGCAGACCTGAGGTCGCCCTGCTTATGACGTATTCCAAAATGGCGCCTGCTCTTTGTCTTGCTCACCATTGAGATGTGGGCGGAGAGAGAGAAACTCGTGTCCGTATGGGTCACTTTTTTCTTTCTCTCTCTCTTCTAGTTAGCCTGGTGAACTTTTCCCCACAGGGTTTCAAGCCTTGTTCGCTTTAGTCTCTTCTTTCCGCTTCTCTGCTGGTGTCTTGGGCTATTGAGGTTCGGCTCACCTCGCGTTCCAGCGCTGGTGCATTGAGTCTGCCACTGGTTTCCCGAACTGCGGGCTCCCACGCTCTCCTCGAATGTCCACTGTGAATCACTAGTTCTGGAAGAGTTTCCTCTGCTGTTTCTTCCCCTACTCTTCCTTGAACCTGCAGTATCTCCACTTTTATTAAACTGTCTCTCCCCAGACTATCGGTGTGCTCCCTTCCTATTCCGCCATCTTGCCGCCCTCTCTAAGTTCTAGTGTTTCATAACACAGTGTTGGGGCTATAGTAATGTATTATATTGTTTATGAATAACAGGAATAAAAGAGCTCATAGATTCCAAACACAAAAAGACAATAAGAAAACAGAAATCCTAATGAACTGATTTGATCTGTTTGTGCTATATTCATGTGTTGGAACAACACATTGTACCCCATAAAATGCATGAATTAAAAAAAGAAGAAATCGGGGCCAGCACTGTGGTGTAGCAGGTAAAGCCACTGCCTGCACTGCCGGCATTCCATATGGGCACTGGTTTGAGTCCCAGCTGCTCCACTTCCAATCCAGCTCTCTGCTATGGCCTGGGAAAGCATTGGAAGATGGTCCAAGTCCTTGGGCCCCTGCATCCACGTGGGAGACTAAGAGGAAGCTCCTGGCTCCTGGCTTCAGATCAGCTCAGCTCCAACCGTAGCAGGCAATTGGGGAGTGAACCAACGGATAGAAAACCTCTCTCTCTCTCTCTCTCTACCTCTCTTTCTTTCTCTGTGTACCTCTGACTTTGAAATAAATAAATAAATCTTAAAAAAAAAAAAAGATGAAGAAGAAATCTAGTCAGGAAACACAGTGATAAAGAACCCTTTAACCACCAGGAGGCTCCATTTCTTCATTTTCTTATTAATTGTAACCATTGAGGGAATAGTGCTAAGATTAAAAAAGTGTTGCAAAGCCAAGAACATGGAGCCTGATGAACTAACTAATAGCATAAGTGGGAAACAGCGTTAACTTCAAATTTAACCCCAATATTGGCTTTTTGCCCTTGCTTCCTACTTAGGAAATTCCTTTCTTCTAGGGAATAGTGTGTTGTCTCTGTACTTGTATCTGCCCACGTGCCTTACAATGATAAATTGGTGTGACTCCGAATTGGATTTAGGAAAGCTGCATGTGAAGATGTGGAGAGACAGGAGAAAACCATCTATGACTTGAGTAACTCAAGGGCTATCACAGCCAGAAGTTGTTCCATCACCTCTGAGTCCAGAGGGAGCAGTCATCTTCTGGCACTGCACTTCTGCGAGAGAGCAGAGTCATGGATGTATCCTCTGGACCCACTTCCCTCTGACCATTGTGTCCACACCACCAGCCCCTCTTCTCGCTGAGATCAACTGCTATACGAACTCTCTCTCTCTCTCTGCCTGGTGTCAAGTGCAGTGCCTTCCCAGTCTCTGCTCTCATAGCATATGCTCACACAGCTGATTCCTCTGGATACACTGGTGATCTGATGATCTTCAATCTCTAGCCTTCATTTTGTGCCTTCTAAGAGTTATCCTCACTTATGCTTCAATTAGGAGAAAATTAGAGAAAACATACATAGACTGTGTAGGAGCTACCAATGTATTTTTCTCCACTGTATACAAATATAACACCTTACACTTGGTGTTTTGATTTGTTTTAAATTTTGGATACCTCAGTTTGAATGATTACATATTTTGGATCCCAAATTCGAAACTGAATAGAAAGATACTTATAATACATGATTATAGTTGAAATACTTAACAGAATAAATCTTCTTAATATACTTAAAAATCCTAATTACTTAAAAATGAGTATTTTCATAGAATAGTAACTTTTACCATTGATGAAATATTATTTATTCATGAATATTATTTGTATCCATGAATAAAATGATTATAATAATGTCTGACACTGAGAAATATTTCAAATGTGTTTCAATGTAGATTAAGGGAATTCTTACATCATAAATACATGTAAAGTAATAAAAACTTGTGATATAATTATTTATAGCACAATATATGCAGCTGACAGAAAAGTTTTCAACAATAAAGTAGACTGAGAGCAAATCATTGTAAAAATTAAAGGAATGGGAAAAGAAGGTGAAGAAAAGGTGGGAGCATGGGCAGGAGAGAGGGTAGGATGGGAAGCATCATTAAGCTCCTAAATCTGTATAATGAAACACTTGAAATTTGTTCACCTTAAAAAATTAAAAATTTCTCACAATATTATTTAGAGAACATTTTCTTTGCGTAAAATTATTCTAGTGGGTAGATACACACAGAAAACAAATGAAATCCCATACATAGCAGCAACAATTGGAAAGCCCATTAAGAAACACAAAGCAAGGGAAGAGGCAGGGCTGAAGGATGGATGGGGTGGAAGGCAGATGAAAGAATGTGTGTGTGCATTTAGGGCTGCTGTCTTAGAACAGTTCTATGAGGAAGAACCTATCCCAGAAATGAAGGAAGTCACTTATGCTACCTAAGCAGAAAGCTTCAGAGGGACTGAAAAGACGGACTTTACCTAACATTTTTTTAAGATTTATTTATTTGAAAGGCATAATTACAGAGAGAGGGAGAGAGAGAGCTTCCATCTACCAGTTCACACCCCAAATGGCTGCAACAGCTGAGTCTGGGCCAGGAGGAGCCTGGAACCCTATCCAGTTCTTCCACCTGTGTTCAGGGGCCCAAGGACTTGGGCCACCTTTCACTGTTCTCCCAGGCACACTAGCAAGGAGTTGGGTTGGAAGATGAGCATTCAGGACTCAAAGTGGTGCCCCTATGGGATGCCAGCATTGCAGACAGTGGACTAAACCCACTGCACCACAACAACAGTCCCCTCACCTGAGATTTTTAAACAGCAGCTAGAAGGAAAATGTAGCCCAAATATCATGAAGCCAGAGATAAGCAGACAATGCAATCAGTGTTGCTTCTTTTTATCTAAGTCATTCAAGTCCTTTAAATGGAACAATTTGATTAATATGTTGCATAAAATATGTGGTAATTTACAGCAGGAATTAAAATTCCATAGACTTTATCATTGCAAGCCAGTTACAAAGTTGAAAGCAGAAAGTGTGTGAAGCTGTGGCAATGGCCCAGGTGAGGGCTGATGATCAACAGGACTGCAGTGGCGATGGTGGAGAGGATGGAAGGTAACCACACACCACAGAGACATTGAAGACATATCTGATACCATAGGGTGAAGGATTATGAGTTGATAGCACAGATTGGTGGGTCAAGTGTTGAAGTCATAGGTGACTCTTTGGGGTTTCGTTCAAGCTCCTAATGGATGCTGTGATATTCACTGAGATGTGGAAGCCTGGTGTGGATTGGTTGGGGGTGGGAACATGTGGAAATAAAGAGTTTAGTTTTCCACATGCTAACTTTCCTGTCTGACGTCCAAATCGAAACAGAATTTGGTGCTCAGAGGACAACCTGAAGACTGTCAGGGCCAGATAATAATCTAAATATATCCAACCCAGCCCAATCCACAATGAATCCTGTGAATTCTGCAAACCTGACTTTGAGGCTACTTACACTCTTATTTACCCTTTGTAATGCGAGGCTCTGTATTAATGCTGAAATAGTAACATTCATGATCACCTCCCAGTTACTCTTTTTTTTTTTTGACAGGCAGAGTGGACAGTGAGAGAGAGACAGAGAGAAAGGTCTTCCTTTGCTGTTGGTTCACCCTCCAATGGCCGCTGTAGCCTGCCCGCTGCAGCCAGTGCACCGTGCTGATCCGAAGCCAGAAGCCAGGTCTTCTCCTGGTCTCCCATGGGGTGCAGGGCCCAAGGACTTGGGCCATCCTCCACTGCACTTCCGGGCCACAGCAGAGAGCTGGCCTGAAAGAGGGGCAACTGGGACAGAATCCGGTGTCCCAACCGGGACTAGAACCCGGTGTGCCGGCACCACAAGGTGGAGGATTAGCCAAGTGAGCCGCGGCGCCAGCCTTGGTTTAGCATTTTAATAACTTTGTTATAGGAATCAGAAATTGCAGACAAAGAACTGGGATTTTTTAATAATAAAAAATATTAGCATGGATAATGGATAGACTCAGACCAAAAATATGCAAAAGCCAACAAGAATAGGATAATGAGAGCATTTAAGAAATATGATGTTGAAGAATACATTTTTAATGTGCCTTCAACATAAAAGAAAAAGAAACAGGCTTAGGAGAGAAGTGGAAATGCATTCTATTCCCTTAGTGGAGGAAAGTTAATACACTGACCTTAAAGTAGGTGATACAATTTGACTGAACTTGTCCTGGAAAGGATAATAATAAGCTAAAAAACATGTAACTTTTTCCTTATCAACAGTGTTAGCTAATATTGGTGACTTGTGCTTGACCTACAGGTTAAAACACTGGTTAAGACATCCAGTGCCTAGCAGCTCTATTTGTTTCTCTACAAATCTCTCTCTCTGCCATTTGATTAAGTGAATCAATATAATAGTATAACAATGAAAAATAAAAAGTACCTCCCCTGAAATATATAAAATACAAATGTCATAATATCTTAGGTAATAATTATTAAATCTCTTTAAGTTAACTGCATCTAATCATGTCTAAAACTAATGCCCAGGCAAGGGGCATAACCTCTAATAAAATAAGTAATTTATTATGAAAGCTGCAGTGACCATATGAGTATAGCAGTATTGGCTCATCTTTGTAAGAATATGATAAATAGTAGACAATCGATAGTTAACTTTATTTTTGAAAAAAAGAGCTCTGCTAGGAAAACTGCTAGTTACAGAAGGGCAATCTGTAGTTAAGAACGTGATCATTATGATTCAGCACAGATTTTTTCTTTCTTTAAAAGTGTATGTGTTTATTTGAAAGGCAGAGTTGCAGAGAGGCAGAGAGAGAGAGAGAGAGAGAGAGAGAGAGAGAGAGAGAGAGAGAGAAAGAGAGAGAAAGAGAGAGTTTTCCACCCATTGGTTCACTCCCCAGATGGCTGCAACAGTCAAAGCTGGGCTGATTCGAAGTCAGGAGCCAGGGGTTTCTTCCAGGTCTCCCAAGTGGATGCAGGGGCCCAAGGACTTGGGCCATCTTCTACTGCTTTTCCAGGCTATAGAAGAGAGCTAAATTGTAAGTGGAGCAGCTGGGACCTCAACTGGCACCCTTATGGGATGCCAGCACTGCAGGCGGTGGCTTTACCTGCTAAGCTGCAGTGCCGGCCCACAGCACATATTTTCAAAAAGCTTATCACTAACCCTAACCAAACTTGTTGTCTTATTTACTAAAAGAAAGGGTGAATGATTTAAAGCAAGGTTCCTGAGTTACTTATATAAGCAGTTTGAGCAATTCATATATCCATTAGGCACTTTGAATTGATATATCTATTAGGTACTTCGAATTCAAACTTGAGACTTCACTCTGAAATTTTACAACATTCACAAAATTCATGCTATCCTCTCCATTTCAGTCAAAGCCACTGCATATCTCACTGCTTTCTGTATCTTTAATGTGGATCTTATCTATTATTTTGTGTATGTTGTATATTACTACATATCTGGTTCACATTACTTTTGCTTTCTGGAATGTTGTCCTTATTCATTTTCCAACAATCCAAATTATAATGCCTTCATCAAGGTCCATCAAAGCTCCTCTTCATTCTCAAGTCTCTTAGGGGTGAATATCTTATCACGGGAAGCTCAATAATAATCATCTCTGCTTTATTTAGTGGATTCTAACTATTCAGTAGCATTAGTCATTTGTTCACAATAAAAAAAATTCTATAGTTAGTCAGAGTACTGAGTTCATTAAATGATGACAATAAGGGTAATTCAAAAAGTCTGTAGAGGGGCCTATGTGTGGTACAGCAAGTTAAGCTGCTGCTTGTGACACCTGCAGAGTGACTGGTTTAAGACTAGGCTGCTCTGCTTCCAATCCAGCTCCCTGCTGATGTACCTGGGAAGGCAGCTTATGATGGCTCAAGTATTTGGGCTCCTGCCTCCCATGTGGTTAGAATTTCTGCCTTTGGCCGGCCTAGCCCTGGCTGTTTGAAGATAAGCTTTACTGTTAATTCTCATAGTACATCTCATTAAGGATAGAGGTCCTATATGGGGAGTAAGTGCACAGTGAGTCCTGTTGTTGATTTAGCATTTAGCACTCTTATTTTTTACTTCAATGACCACTTGAGGCTGTTGACATCCAAGAGCTAAAAGTTTGTAGAAAACAGAATTGCAAGGTGATTTTGGTACAAAGCATTTTTTTTAAAGATTTATTTATTTTATTTGAAAGAGTTACACACAGAGAGAAGGAGAGGCAGAGAGAGAGAGAGAGAGAGAGAGAGAGAGAGAGAGAGAGAGAGAGAGAGAGAGAGGTCTTCCATCTGCTGGTTCACTCCCCACTTGGCCACAATGTCTGGAGCTGCGCTGATCCAAAGCCAGGAGCCAGGAGCCTCTTCCTCGTCTCCCACATGGGTGCAGGGGCCCAAGGACTTGGGCCATCTTCTACTGCTTTCCCAGGCCAGAGCAGAGAGCTGGATTGGAAGTGGAGCAGCCGGGACTCGAACTGGCGCCCATGTGGGATGCTGGCATTGCAGGCAGTGGCTTTACCCACTGTGCCACAGCGCCAGCCCCGGATATTTTTTAAATTCATGCGTAAGAAAGAGTTTACCAAAAATGCATATTATGAAAATAATATGCATGGATTTCAAATTTTTTGCAGCTAAGTTAACTTATCTTTTAATTTCATTTTCCATGATTTTTTTTGATGTCCACTCATATTTGGCAGTCACAGTGATAGAGGGTGAAGGAGATGCAAGAATCAATCTACCCTCAAAAATCTTTCAGCTTAGAATAGTGGAGGAGAGAGTTTTGAACACAGTATTGTATTTATTGTGTTAGTTCAAAACAAGTTATAGATATGTACAGTGTTGGGAGGGATCACTTTCAATGTGATTGTTCAAGAAAGGCACCCTGGGAAAGGATGAGTTTTACTCATTCATTCAGCAAACTTTTTCAAGTCCCACAAGGCACAATTGAATTCCAGACTTTCTTGAGCTAATGTAACAAAGAACCATGAACTGGGCAGGGAAACTCCTGCCAAAACCAAGGTGTCCCCAGGGCCTGCCACCTCTGTAGACCTGGGGAGGCTCCCTCCCTGTGGTTTGCTAGCTTCTGGTTGCCTCACACGGTCCATGGCTCATAGTACTTCAACAGTCCCATTTCATAGGTTCTCCCGTGTGTCTCCAGTTGTTTTCCCTCTGTGTGTATCTGTATGTGTCCAAATGACCCCAGTCATATTGGATTACAGCCAACACTACTGACTTTATTTTTATTTGATTTTCTCCGTAAATATCTTATTTCTAAAGACGTGACATGCCAAGGTATGGGGAGGGGGTAGGGGTTGGCAATGTTAGGAACCCAACTTATTTTTTGTTAAAGAAATACAATTTGGGGCTGATGCTGTGGTGTAGTGTGCAAAGCTGCTACCTGCAGTGCTGGCATCCCACATGGGCGCCGGTTCAGGTCCCGGCTGCTCTGTTTCTGATCCATCTCTCTGCTATGGCCTGGGAAAGCAGTGGAGGATGGCCCAAGTCCTTGGGCCCCTGCACCTGCATGGGAGACCAGGAAAAAGCTCCTGGCTCCTGGCTTCGGATCGGCATAGTTCCGGCTGTTGCAGTGGCTGGGGAGTGAACCAGTGGATGGAAGAGTCTCTCTCTCTTTCTCTCTCTCTCCCTCTCTCTCTCTCTCTCTCTCTCTGTATGACTGACTTTCAAGTAAATAAATAAATCTTAAAAAAGAAGAAATACAATTCAATCCATAACGGAGGTGCAGAGATGAAGTTCTCATTATGACAAGCATCAGGAAAGTAAAGTAATTCCAGAGAATTACAGCACACTCCTGCAGGTGATGGGATTACGACAGTTGAATCCTCTGTTATTTTTTAATATTCTGGATTAATACATCTTCTGTTATGTTTGTTATTTGGGATTGATATGGACCTTATTCTTTTCCCTATTTTCCCCTGGGCATGTAAACAAAACAAAAACACAGATGGTGGTGCCTTGCTATGGCTTCCCTGTTTTGCTGATGTTAATAACAAAATTTTCAGGGTCCCACCAACATTTACGGATTCTGTGGGTGGGAGAAGCAGAGTCAAATGACAAACACTAAGCATATTTTACAAGATGCCTCTTGGGGGAGAGTTCAGCCTAGTGGTTAAGCCATCCATGTCCCACTTCCGAAGGCCTAGGTTTGATTTCTGACTCTGACTCTGGCTCTGGCTCTGGCTCCTGACTCCAGCTTCCTGCTTATGCAGACCTTCAGAATGTGCCCCTGGCTCCTAGCTCTGGCCCTGGCCCAGCCTGGGCAACTGACAGCATTTGGGGAGTGAACCAACAAATGGGAGCTCTCTGTATCTGTCTGGTGTCACTATCCCTCAAGTTAACAAATACATAAATTTTTTTAAAAAAGCTCCTTTTTATAGCATCTCTTTTATAGGTAAACTAGCCACAACATTTTAAACATTATCAATCAATACAGAACAAGATTTTAAACTGAAATGGGTTACCTCGAAACATTATATAATAAATACATTTTAAATAACAAATTAAAATTATAATATTCACAAAAGTTAAACAAAGAAATATTCCCCCAAAGAGGCACTGACATCTGATCAAAAATAGAAATGATGTCATTGCCGTAAGGAAATTCTAAGATTCCAGAGATTCTCACAGAGATCTATTACCTGTGAATTACAAAATGTGGCTACAACTATTAAGGACACATAAATATTCAAGTCCCAAGTATCTAAACTTTTCAAACAAGGGAAACTTATTTCTTACAGTTTAAAATGTCCATGTCTTTTAGAAATAGAAGATTAAATCAGAGAAAAAGAGAAAAGAGAAAAAGAAAAAGAATTGGTTTATATAAAATGACACAGAGGCAAATTTAAACTAGAGAAAATGTTACACACAAGCTCATGGAAAATTTCAGTTGTGAAAAAACCGCATGGATTTAAAAACCATTCTACATCAAAATGAACTTACCTTTAAATTCCATTTTTCCACAAATTTTTGTGAAGTTACCTTAATATGACTTATTTTTCTTAAGTTCCACGCCACTAAGGAATTTGTAAGTAAGATGTCTTACTTTTTCTCAGAAAAATTTTTCCAAATTATTAGGACTCTTTATCTAATGATTTGCAGCAAAATGTAACAATTATTATTAGAAAACTTACCCAGATGCTTTCTTCTCGCCGATACTGCTTCCAGTTCCTCCCACCATCACTGAACATCAGGAGGTAGCTGCTCACCCAGTTTGAGCTCCCATATCCTCCCTGGGTTGCCACAGAAGTGACCTTCATTCTCTCCCCAAGGTCAATCTGCAGCCACTGGTATTTATTAGATACAAGTGGGGTCCAGCCACCAGCACCTTGGTGAAACAAAAAAAGTAGAAAAGAAAAAGGGGAAATTATTTAGCATAGCTGTTACTAAATTACAAACTATAAGATTATAAATATATTAAATATAAGATAATTATAGATTCATAATAGGAAAAAGAAGACATTCATTACATAAATGAATAGACTCTAAACTGTTTTCATTTTTAGCTAGGTGATTCCCGATTTTATCGTTTTATATTTTGACTTGAACAGTCAGAGAATTTTTTTCATCTTTTTATTTTAAAATTTCAAATTATACAGAAAAGAATTTGAGTTCAGTGAGCACACATAGATTTTTTTTTTGTCTTTTTTATTGATCTCTTTTTTTAACTTTTATTTAATGAATATAAATTTCCAAAGTACAGCTTATGGATTACAATGGCTTCCCCCCACCATAACTTCCCTCCCACCCACAACCCTCCCCTTTCCCGCTCCCTCTCCCCTTCCATTCACATCAAGATTCATTTTCAATTCTCTTTATATACAGAAGATCGATTTAGTAGATATTAAGTAAAGATTTCAACAGTTTGCACCCACATAGAAACACAAAGTGAAAAATACTGTTTGAGTACTAGTTGTAGTATTAAATCACAATGTACAGCACATTAAGGACAGATATCCTTCATGAGGAGTAAGGGCACAGTGACTCCTGTTGTTGACTTAACAAATTGACACTCTTGTTTATGGCGTCAGTAATCACCCTAGGCTCTTGTCATGAGTTGCCAAGGCTATGGAAGCCTTTTGAGTTCACCAACTTTGATTATATTTAGACAAGGTCACAGTCAAAGTGGAAGTTCTCTCCTCCCTTCAGAGAAAGGTACCTCCTTCTTTGATAGCCTGTTCTTTCCACTGGGATCTCACTCTCAGAGATCTTTCATTTAGGTGTTTTTTTTTTTTTTTTTTTTTTTTTTTTTTTGCCAGAGTGTCTTGGCTTTCCATGCCTAAAATACTCTCATGGGCTCTTCAGCAATATCCGAATGCCTTAAGGGCTGATTCTGAGGCGAGAAGCACACATAGATTTAACATTTGGTCATGTTTGCCTCATAGGTAAATTTTTTTTAAAAGATTTATTTGATTCATTTGAAAGAGTTACAGAGAGAGGTAGAGACAGGAAGAGAGGTCTTCCATCTGCTGGTTCACTCCCCAGATAGCAGCAACAGGCGGCGCTGCAAGAGCCAGGAGCCAAGAGCTTCTTCCAGGTCTTCCATGCGGGTGCGGGGGCCCAAGAACTGGGCCATCCTCTACTGCTTTCCCAGCCCATAGCAGAGAGCTGGATGGAAAGAGGAGCAGCCAGGACTGGAACTAGCACCCATATGGGATGCCGGCACCACAGCTAGAGGATTAACCTACTGTGCTACACAGGCCCCTTATAGGTAAATATTATATATATATATATATATATATATATACACACACACATATAAGCATACTTTTTTATCAGGTGCATGTATTAGGATTATATAATGTAGGATAAATGACAGATCATTAAATGAGGGAAGAAGGCTATCTCATTGTGAGATACAATTCTGTGAAGATGTTATACATATCTATATAGCAAATAATATGACATTTACTTTCTTTTTTAATTAACTTCCACATATGAGAGAAAACATCTGGTGTTTGTCTTTCTGTGTCTGTCTTATTTCACCTCTAATTCCATACATTTTGTTGTAAATATTAAGATTTATTTATTTTTTTTTTAGCCGGCGCCGTGGCTCAACAGGCTAATCCTCCGCCTTGCGGCGCCGGCACACCGGGTTCTAGTCCCGGTCGGGGCGCCGGATTCTGTCCCAGTTGCCCCTCTTCCAGGCCAGCCCTCTGCTGTGGCCCAGGAGTGCGGTGGAGGATGGCCCAAGTGCTTGGGCCCTGCACCCCATGGGAGACCAGGATAAGCACCTAGCACCTGGCTCCTGCCATCGGATGAGCGCGGTGCGCCGGCTGCAGAGCGCTGTCCGTGGCAGCCATTGGAGGGTGAACCAACGGCAAAGGAAGACCTTTCTCTCTGTCTCTCTCTCACTGTCCATTCTGCCTGTCAAAAAAAAATATTTATTTTGTATAGCTGAATAGCACTCCATTGTGTATATATATCATATTTTATTTATTCATTCATCTATTGATAGACATCTAGGTGGATGCCATGTCTTTACTATTATGAATAGTGCTGCAATAAACATGGGAGTGCAGGCATATCTTTCATAGGCTGGTTTACTTTCTTTTAGATATATTCCATGGTGTTGGATAGTTGGGTTTTACAGATCTTTATTATTAGTTTCTTAAAGGAAACCCCATGCTGTTTTCCATAATTGCTGTACTGATTTTCATTCCCACCAACAGTGTGTTAAAGTTCCCTTTTCCTCAACATCCATGTAAGCATTTGTTATTTTTTGATATTTTGATAATAACTATAACTGGAGATAATACCTTATTGTGGTTTTTACTTGCATTTCCCTGATAACCATATTATTTAATGGCCATTTCTATTTCTCTTTTTGAAAAAAAAATCTACTCAGATCCTTGGTCTATTCATAATCTGCTTGTCTACTTTGTTGTTGAATTTCTTTTTACCTCTTTTATACTCTGGACATTAACACATTATCAGATGTGTAGTTTGAAAACAAATTCTCTTATTCTGTCAGTTGTTTCTTCATTGTGTTGATCACTCCTTTTGCTGTGCAGAAGCTTCTCAGTTTGATATAATCCTATTAGTTTATTTTGGCTTTTATTGCCTGTGTTTCTGAAATATTATCCAAAAATCATTGCTCAACCAATGTCATAAAGTTTCCCCTATGTGTTCCTGTAGTAGTTTTATGTTTTGATTTATATCTTTGATCTACTTTGAGTTGATTTTTATATAGGCTATAAGTTATGGGTCTTGTTTCAAACTTTTGCATTTAGAAATCTAGTTTATTGAAGAGACTGTCTTCCAAGGAGTGTTTTTAGCACCTTTGTAAAAGATAAGTTGGTTACAGATGCATATATTTATTTTTGGAGGGTTTATTCTGTTCCTGTGGTGAATGTGTCATTTTTATGTCAGTATCATGCTGTTTTGGTTGTATTTGCCATGGAGTATGTCTTGAAATCAATTGTAGACAGGATGGAGAATTACTGATGACCAACACTGCCCATTTGATTGACACAAAAATGGCCCAGACAATCTTAATCTGGATGGCTAAAGGCAGGCAATGCTGTTGCTCAAAGTTAGGTGTCTAGTGGTAGGTATTAGGCAGAGCAGTTAGGATGCCACTTGAGATGCTTCAATTCCACGTTGCCATTCCTGGGTTCTAGATCCAGTTCCCAATTTCAGCCTCCTGCTAATTCACACCTTGGCAAAGAGCAGGTGATAGCTCAAGTATGAGGATCCTTACTAAACTCACATGGGAAACCCAAATTGAGTTCCTAACTCTTAGTCTTGGCCTGGCACAAAAACTGGCTATTATAGACATTTGGAATGGGTCCAGCAAGTTAAAGATTTTCCTTTGTCTATGTTTTCAAATAAGTTAAAAATAAATAAATAAAGTTGGGTATTTTGTTACGCCAGAGCATCCTCCAATCAAACAGCGTGGCTTTCTACATATAGAGAGATTTATTCTTGAAATGATCTATAGTAGTATCTACATTAGCCCCAGTCAGACGCAGTGCATGGATTTCTTTATCCCTCAGTGGAATATGCTGTTATACCTTCTTCCTCCTGCCATTCCCTGTTCCAACTTCACTTTTTAGGAATTAACCTGAAAAACCTGAAATCATCTACCCATTCTATTCTTACTCAATATAACAACAAGCATTTACTAATCATCTTGGAACTCAGGATGAAGTACAGAGTACATCTCATAAAGATTTTGTCATTTAATGACTAATGTAGGCTTAAAAGATTATGCCTATTGATACCCCTCTGCATGAATGGGAAACTTGCCTAGATTACTAACAAATGACCAACAAGGATATTTTTAAAGATTTATTTGTGTGTGTGTGTGGGAGGGGAACTATCTTCCATTCACTGGTTTACTCCCCAAATGTTCACAGTACTTAAGCTGGACAGTCTGAAGCCAAGAGCCAGGACACCAGCCAAGTCTACTATATTTGTAGCAGAACTCAAGTACTTGAGTCATAGTCTGCCACTTCCCAGGCATATTAGCAGAAAGTTGGATAAGAAATGTAGGCCGGCGCCGTGGCTCAACAGGCTAATCCTCCGCCTTGCGGCGCCGGCACACCGGGTTCTAGTCCTGGTCGGGGCGCCGGATTCTGTCCCGGTTGCCCCTCTTCCAGGCCAGCCCTCTGCTGTGGCCCGGGAGTGCAGTGGAGGATGGCCCAGGTGCTTGGGCCCTGCACCCCATGGGGAGACCAGGAAAAGCACCTGGCTCCTGGCTCCTGCCATCGGACCAGCGCGGTGCGCCGGCCGCAGCGCGCCGACCGCGGCGGCCATTGGAGGGTGAACCAACGGCAAAGGAAGACCTTTCTCTCTGTCTCTCTCTCTCACTGTCCACTCTGCCTGTAAAAAAAAAAAAAAAAAGAAATGTAGGAGCTGGGACTCCAACTGACACTCTGACATGGGATGTGGGCATCTCAAGCTGTAGCTCAACCCACTGTGCCACAACATCTGCCCCAGGGTCTTTTAATACTTGTGGTCAAGAACTGGACTTCTGCAGGGAGTGTGCAGGATTTGCTCCTAGCATCTCCCTGTTGAGAGTAGCCAAATCTACTATTCTTTCCCAAGTCTCTATATAATTAAATCATTCTAGGGTCTAACTATCAACCAATAGCCCTATGCACAAAAAGATTGAAACTGAATATTTTTCATTGTTTAATGATTGTCTGAAAAATAGTTGGGAGAAGGTGCAAAAGAAGCTGGATATTGTGTATCTGGAATTTTATTCATATCAGTGGAAACCTCTGAGGGACTACTAAATGTTACTGGAGAAAATGCAGGGTTCTTGTCTTCGCGCAAGAAATAATTCAGGCATGAGACAGAGTAGTGGAAAGTAAAAGTAGCAAAGTTTATTAGGGAAGGGACATCTTTAACAATGGATGGGCACCTCTCCAGACAGGACCTGGGAGAGAGTGCCCAGTCGCTTGGACTTGGGGTGGTGGGGGAAAGGAGCAAGGTTACATGGTTGAGTAGAGAGATTACACCTGGCCAGACCAGGTGGACGGCTCAGCAGAGAGGCAGAGGCCTGAGCGCCCAGTCCAGTTGAGGCCGGGGGGGGGGGGGGTTAAGGAGATGGGTCTCTGTCTTCACACATTTCCTCCTGAAACAAAGGATTTTATGACTGTGAATATTAAGAAGCTCCTATCTGAGTTTTCCCTTGAAGGTATCAGACAGGAGGAAGCCTAGCTGGCACCATCCTGGGTTCAGAGGAAGGGTGAGCAGGACCCCCTAGAGAATGGGGATCCAGAGCAGGATGTTTGAAATGTAGATACTGGGCTGCATCTGGGAGATTGTGGAAGATTTGTCAGGCAGAAGGGGCGGGGACCTCCACTTGGCAGGTTATCAGGTTGAAGGGGAAGGGCAGGATGTGAATGTGGGGCTGCCCCTGAAATATTATTGGGATGACTTTGAGATGCAGATGCATATGCTGGACATAGACGTCTTCTCTTTAGGCATGTCATACACACATAAGCTCATATCTGACTTCCTACCTAAAACTAAATATTTTGGATTTTCCCCTCATCATTATTAGTCAGAATTGATGGCTCACACCTAGGCTATTTCTCATTTTTCTTTGATGTTTTCACTCCCTCTCACCCAGGTCCATGGAAACACAGGTATAGAAACACAATAAAGAGAAACGGGCCAGCCCATTTGTGGTGTGCTACCCTAGGATCATGGATTCTCACCATGCCTTCTCTGTGTCACTCACATTTTTATTAGTCAAGTTGTGCTAATAGCTGCACTCCTGTTAACACATTTTAGTTACTCAATTTTACCTGTGATAAAGAGGCAGAATTTATATGCAAATGAGTCTGATCAAGTAAAGAAACACTGACATTAGCAGAGAATTTCCTCAGGATGTTGTGGTTTCTGGAAACCTACAATGGATGTGCTGCTATGCACATGATTTAATAACATGCAGAAATGGTGTTGCTGGGAAATTCACTGACCAAGCTCTGCTGGACAGCATTCACTTATTTGCATTTACTAAAGGCAGCTTTGGAAGTTGGCAGAGGTCTGGAGAACTTTCACGGGACACAGTGTCTCATCCTAGCTCTTCGTCCCTACAGCAAACTGTCCATTCTCCTTCTCCCTCCTTCCTGGGCCTTCTGGCATGACACTGCTCCTGAGCTATCTAAAGGTCCTGACTGCACTCAGCAGGAATTGTTTCAGAGAGCCCAGCCTATACTGACTATCCTCAGAGCCTATGAATTACAAAATCAACCTCAAATCCCCAGATCACTCTGCCCCTCCCACCAAATGGTGATATTTACATTTGGACATTGCATAGTTTACTTAGTTTATTAATTCTAGCTTGTATAATGATTGTGAAAACCTAATTGAAAAAACACATGCATTTATTATTATGTATAATATGATAGTAAGAAGTATGAATGCAAAAGAAATGTGCTCTAAACATTTCAATAATCTAAGTGCTATTGACAGAGAAATATTTTTAGAGGTAAGTGCACATTAGGGAAAAATGTGGCATTAGAATTCCACAGAGTTATCTGGTAACAATACTACAACTTCAGAGGAACTTAGCTGCCAGCGATGACTGTGAAAGGAAACAGAGAAATCTCCATCATGTGCTGCAGGATGGCAGGCGCATCTGCCTTACCATAGACTTTAATAACCAAGGTAGTAGTGTTGGTTAAAGGACTCAATGCTATATTTTACCAGCTCTGTTATTGGTCCTGGTACTTTTGCATCAGTTTTTTGTGGCACAAATTAAACTGCTAGCCAGAAAGTCAACGTAATTTAAAATGCATATAAATATTGAAACAATGAGCTTCACAGGCAATAGTGCAGTTAGCACAGGGAGGTGATGTGGACTCCTCACCTAGTGCCCCAAGTGTCACACCTTCTACAATCATAGCAGAACAGTACAGAGTTCTGTGTCACTTTGAGACCTGCTGACAGTCCTGTAGCTATCTCCAGAAAGAACAATTCCACTGCCAACACGATCTTCCTCACTGTTACCCTTCACAGTGTGGCAGGGACCCATTCTCCCCCAGCCAAAAAAAAAAAATTAAGCTGTAAAGGGAAACTGGCTAGGGGCAGATATGGTAGGGGTTTTCCAGCAGGGGCTTGCTGAGGACAAGAGGACAAAGAAGACTTTACAAGAAAAGCCACCTTGCAACCTAAGCTGTTTTGTTTATGCATGTACAGCCTTGTAACAGTTATGTAAGCGGTGCTAAAATATTCAATCAAAATATGTGTAGCTTATAGATGTTTGTGCCAGGGCATATGCGATAATGACCTGGATAAAAATCCTCTGGGCCTGCTGGCATAGGGAATAAACCTGCCTCCTGCTGAAAGCCTTGGTGTCCCACCTCTCTGTCCAAGATTCCAGCCATAACAGTTATACAGAGAGCCACGAATGTTTCCCATCTCTGTAATTTCCTGAGATCCACAGGTCTGTAGGTGATATGCCTTCTTCTCTCCATTTTCTTAATTCTTATGACTGTTTAACACAGAATCTGCCCCCTCTTCAATGTACTTATCAGAACTAAGACACGGAGATACATACTTCATCTTTTCAGAAGCAGAAGTCAGCTGCATGGCACTAAATAGGGTACATTTACCACTGAATGATTCCTGTCACCTCTCGTAAAGAGAAAGTCTCCTGCTCAATCACACCCCTGTCAAGTGTTGCAAGGAGCTTGGGCTACTACATGTATCACTGGAAATTCTGAACAGGGAAAAGTGAAACGCCAAAAATTGGAAGACATAATGCAACTGTAAGAGAGTGAGATGGAATTCCAAGAAGGAGTGTGATGGCATTCTTCCAGAACAATGATTTATAGCATTAAAAAGCAAGTAAGTACATAAAGACATCAGGGGGCTTCTATATTTTTTAATATTACTGCTCAGTAGTAATTAATTGTATGGATCTGCTATATCGCATTTATGTATTTACCAGATTATGCCCATCTGAGTAGTATATGAATTTTTTCTTGTGGGAATGAGGTTGAGATTCACATTTCAGTCTTAGAGTAGATATATATTCTCATAGAATGGAAGTCCTAGCGTACATAATATGTGTATGTCTTTTTCAGAAAATGTCAAAGTATTTTCCAAAGTGGTAGTAGCATTTACATTCATACAAACAAACCATAAGATTTCCAATTTCTTACCATCTATAAACATAGTTGCATATTTATTTATGCCTGCTTTAATCTCAACCAGTTATA
The DNA here is from genome assembly GCA_949820135.1 of Sylvilagus floridanus. Lineage (NCBI taxonomy): Eukaryota > Metazoa > Chordata > Mammalia > Lagomorpha > Leporidae > Sylvilagus > Sylvilagus floridanus. The sequence continues at coordinate 56,420,827 of OX463226.1, read as the reverse complement.
TTTTACAGTTTTCTATGTGCAGGTAGTACACATTTTATGTAAGATTTAATCCTAAGTATTTTATTTTTTTAGTACCACTGTGAGTAAAATTGTTTTATTTCTTTAGAGGGGATTTTAAGAAATATTTATTTATTTTATTTATTTGGGAGACAGAGATACCTGCAGCTGGGAACTCAATCCAGGTCTCCAACATGAGTGGCTAGAACCTAATTACTTGAGTTATTTTTGCCACTTCTCAGAGTGTGCATTAGCTGGAAGCTGGAAATGAGAGTGGAGCTGGAACTCTAACCTAGGCTCTCTGATATGAGCTGTGGGCATCCAACTGGAAGGCTCATCCCCATACTCTTTCCTTATTCGATTATCAGATCATTTGTCACTAGTACACAAAATAAAGTTAAGTTTTGTATATGGATCTTGTATCTTGTTATCTTGCTAAATTAATTTATTAGTGCACAATTTTATTAGAAGATTCTAATAGATTTCTTAGGGGTTTTACCTACAGGCTCCTGTCATCCATCCATGATATATGGAGAGACAGTGCACCTTGGGCACCTTGTGTTTGGACATGTTTTACTGAGTATGATGTGACTGCAAAGCCCTGAATTCTTTCCTAAGGACAAATTTTTCATGGCTGTTTATGTAGCTGGTAACTTTGAGAAAGGTACTGATATTCCTCTCCAGTCAAAGAGCAGGTTTGCTTACTGCTTGTTTTAAAAGGAGTGGGTTTCCTAAACTCCTTGTTTCTTTTTTGCAACACCAGTCTACTGTGAATGTAGCATTTACATGTGCCACAATTACTGCCCTAATGGAGCCTGAGAGCAACTGAAATTGAAGAAGCCTGTAACTTCTTCCAGGTCTCCCACTTGGGTGCAGGGGCCCAAGCTTTACCTGCTATACCACAGCACCAGCCCCAATCATGATTAATGATTTTAAACCTGAACTGTTAACCAGTATGAGACACCTTACTCTCCCCCCAGCCTGAGTGACTGGGCACTCTCTCTCTGTCCTGTCCTGGCAGATGCCCTGTCCCCAATAAAGCCGTATCACTTCTGCTCTCTGTCTCATGCCTAAATTCTTTCTTGCATGAAGACAAGAACCCCATGGCTTCCAAGGCCTTCCCTCCAGTAACAATCATCATCCCCTATTCTTAATTTAAAAATCTGAACCAAAAGGGCCTGTTAGATCCACTTACATATACAAAACTTAAATGGGTTTATGGGAAAGGTGCTCACTTAGCTAACTGTAAACAGAAAACAGAAAATACACACTGAAAAAAAAAATACTTCCAAATGATGATGTTCTACAAAGCATTAGGTATACAATTGGACTATAATTTTCAGTGAAATACAGATAAAATAGTTAAAATCTCTCCAGGTTGCCAATTATAGCACCAATTCTAAAACCATCATCTGATTGGAAATCCTTATAAAATTAATTAAATGCACAAAATGCATTTCTAATGTAGAAGTTAAAACTGGTGCAGCTATTTCATATAATACTGTTGATAATATTTTCCTTTTCTTTTTAAAATAATAGAAATACATTAGTTTTAGGGATTTGGGGGATTGAATTCACTTTTTTAAGATTTATTTTATTTGAAGGGTAGAGTTGTAGAGGGAGAAAGGGAGGGGAAGAAGCGAAATTATCCATCAACTGGTTTACTACCAAGATGGCCACAATGGCCAGGGCTGGTGCATTCTGGAGCCAAGAGCCAGGAGCTTCATCTGGATCTCCCAAGTAGCACAGGGGCCCAAGCAGTTGGGCCATCTTCTTCTGCTTCCCCAGGCACATTAGCAGTGAGCTAGATCCAGAGTGGAGCAGCCAGAACTCAAACTGGCATCCATATAAGATGCTGGCATTGCAGGCAGCAACTTAGCCAATTATGCCACAATCCTGGGGGTTGGATTTATTTTAAAGTTGTCTGTAGCACACAACTGGATGGCAGCTAATTTAAGTGAATCAAAAGGAGATTCAGGAAACTAATTACAAATACCAAAAGACCCCAGGAGGCTGATGGAAGCTATTAAAACTCTTCCGGGCATTGACATTTCTTTGATAACAACTGATATTTTTTCATATTTTGTTCTGAATTTTCTACCACTGAGGCTTAGGTGTACCTGCGCTCTGCCTATTATTTCATATTTACTTTTGTGTATGGCACCAGGCTAGATATGAGATGTATTTAACTGCCACTTTTATTCCTACTATTGTAGCGGGATCTTGGACAGAAAGGCTGGACACCAAGGCTTTCAGCAGGAAACTGCTTTAGTTTTCTGCAGGCAAGCCCAGAGGATATTTATGCAAAGTCTGGACTTTGAATAAAGCAGGGTGTTGCCTTATATACCCCCTAACAAACAACTTGGTTTCCTTTACATATATGGTTAGATATAATCGGGTCGGACACACCAAGGCCACAGAGGTGCTCATATGTACACTGATATTGATTATGTGAGCTGTTTTTGTTACCGGAGGGAAGGTTGTGGAAGCCATGGGGTCCTTGTCTTCACACAAGAAAGAATTCAGCCGTGAGTAAGAGAGCAGAATGATAAGACTTTACTGGGGACAGGACATCCGCCAGGACGGAAGGGACAGAGAGAGAGAGCGCCCAGTCACTCTGACGGGGGGGTGGGGGGAGCGAGATTACATGGTTGAGTGGAGGGAATACACCTGGGCAGGCCAGGCTGGCAGCTCAGCAGAGAGGCAGAGGGCTGAGCGCGCAGTCCGTTTGGACTCCCTAAGTTTTTAAGGGAGTCTGTTTACCCACCTCCCCCTCTCTTCCAGGACAAAGGATGGGCAGGACTTTGAAGTGCAAGATGCTGGGCTTCTGGAGCTTCCACAGTAGGTGCTGGTCTTCAGGCCTGTCTCATACACACATAGGCTCAATTTCTGACTTCCTACCTAACAGAATGACACAGAATTTAACTTTTGTAATCTCGCTTATCTCACTGAGCTCAATGCTTTCAAGCTTCATCTGTACCACAGTATGATCAGAATCCCCTGCCTCTGTAAAGCTGAGTCATGTTCCATTATATGGACGAGAGTAATGATAGAGATATGGCTAGGTAGACAGGAACCAAGGAGACCTCTCCTCACTATGTGGAGAAAAGAAAATTCAAACAAGCAGCTTCCGTGAAGGATGTGGATGTCATATGCTAGTCCTTGTAATCAAGATTTTTCTGTGCTATTGTAAATCATTTTAGCAATGACAATTGTACACATCTTGAGGAAGTTTCACATGTGTTTTCTTGAGTCTCAATTGAAACTATCATTCATTTTTCAGTTTTTTCTCCTTCCTTTTTGTTTTCTTAAATAAACCACTTGTGCTTTACACACCTTTCCTTGTCTGAGCTCCTCATCCTTTGTGAATCCAAGATGTGAACCCAGCAGAGAAAAAAAGAATTATTAAGAGCTGTAGACTTCTGCAGCAGTACTTTAAAAAGTTCATGGAAAACCTATGCATGGATTTTCAAATTCTTTTTGCACCAAAATGAACTTACAATTCTATTTTCCATGAACTTCTTGAAGCTCCCTCTCAAATAGCACATTGTGTTTATCTGTCACACATCAATAGCCATCTGCATGGTTATATCATCTTTGGTTACTGTGTATAAAGCTGCTATGATAATCAGTGGATTACATCCCATTTTGTGTGTACCAACTCATTTAATGCTCACACAACCTTACTATGTCCCGTAAATCAACTATCTCATAATGGGTATTATTACTAATACCATTTTATAATTGAGGAAGTAAAGCCTCAGAGAGAAAATGAGATTTATCTAAAGTCACACAGCAAGAAGTGGTAGTGCAGGGTATAAGCAGAGCCTCTGACTCCAAATTTATTCATCCCTAGATAGGATGGCACCCTTTCCACAAGGAACCTGGAATTTGATAAAGGTAAGGAAATTATGTAAATATGTAGTATGCACACCAGCACAAGATACATGTTCTGTGAATTTCTTGAGGAAGAAGTGCTAGACACATTCAGTTTGTAGGCATCAGCAACCCATGTCAGCAGTCCAACTTTAGATGTATCCAAAGGTATTTCAAGAAGTATGTAGAAAAATACAATTAAACAAGAAGTTTATCTTGGTGCCACAAACTTGAAAATGCATCTGTAGGTTTTCATATCACATATACCCATGAAATTTCTGGAGCTCTGTTGAAGACTAAGAATAGTTTCACTGTTAAAGTTTTGAAGGGAGAGAGGAAAAAGAACAAAAAATACAACAGAGACCTATGTGATCTTCAAAGTCAAAAACATTTTTGTTTCCTTTTAACATTTTTTTTATTTAGGGGATTGGCATTCTGGCACAGTGGATAAAGTTACCACCTTTGATGCTGGCATCCCTTGTGTATACCCGTTTAAGTCCCTTCTGCTCTACTTCCTATCCAGATCTCAGCTAATGGCCTGGGAAAGTACCAGAAGATGATTCAATTACTTGGGTTTCTGTACCTACATGGGAGACCCGGATGAAACTCCTGGCTCCTAGCTTCCACCTGGCCCAGCCCTGGCTGTGTGGCCATTTAAGGAATGAACCAATGGATGGAAGATCTCTCTCCCTTACCTCTTCCCTTCAAATAAAAAAATAAGTATTTAAAAATGTTTTTAAAAATAAATAATTTTAATATAGAAAATGGGAACAAATTTCACGTATTTCATATGTACAGTTTTAAAAGCATAATGAGGTCCAGCGCTGTGGCTCAATAGGCTAATCCTCCTCTTGCGGCACTGGCACCCTGGGTTTTAGTCCCGGTCAGGGCGCTGGATTCTGTCCCCATTGCTCTTCCAGTCCAGCTCTCTGCTGTGGCCCGGGAGTGCAGTGGAGGATGGCCCAGGTCCTTGGGCCCTGCACCCACATGGGAGACCACATGGGAGACCAGGAGAAGCACCTGGCTCCTGGCTTCGGATCAGTGCTGTGTGTCAGCCACAGCGCGCTAGCCGCAGCGGCCATTGAGGGGTGAACCAACGGAAAAGGAAGACCTTTCTCTCTGTCTCTCTCTCTCACTGTCCTCTGCTTGTCAAAAAAAAAAAATCATAATGATACTTCCCACCCTTCCCTCTCCCTCCGTTACTCCCACCCTCCCTCCTGCTTCTTTTTCTTTTAAGTTTTACAATGGCATACTTTCAACTTATTTTCTAATCACAAGTTTAACCCTCCATTAAATAAAGGATTCAACAAGTAGTAAGCTGAAAAACTACTTTTCCTCCAGAGTATAGACAAGGGCTATAAACAATAATCAAATCTCAAAATGTCAATTTTGCTCATATACATTTTTTATACTCTTTATGTAAGTTAATATAAATTAGAGAAAACATATTAGTCTTTTTGGAACTAGCTTATTTCACTAAGCATAATGGTACTCAATTGCATCCTTTTTTTTTTTTTTTAACTGGTGGGTAGTATTACATCTTATATATATAGTACAATTTTTTTTTATCCAGTCATCAGTTGATGGACATTGGGTTGATTCCATATCTTAACTATTGTGAATTGAGCTGCTATAAACATGAAGGTATAGATTAGTCTTTCATATGTTGATTTTATTTTCTTTGGGTAAATTCCCAGGAATGGAATGGTTGGATAATATAGTACATCTATTTTCAGATCTCTGAGGAATCTCCATACTGTCTTCCATAGTGTTTGTAGTAGTTACATTCCTACCAATAGTGCATTAGAGCAACATTTTCTGTACATCCTCAACAGAATTTATTATTTTTTTTGATTTTTGAATGATAGTTGTTTTAACTAGGGCGAGCTGAAACTTCATTGTGATTTTTATTTGCATTGATGGCTAGGGATCCCAAGTATCTTTTCATGTGTCTGTTGGCTATTTGTATTCCATCCTTTGAAAAATACCTGTTCACATCCTTAGCCCATTTCTTAATTGGACTGTTTATTTTTTTCTTGAGCTCATTATACATTCTGGATTTAATCCTTTATCAAATGTATAATTGCAAATATTTTCCACCATTCTGTTGGTTGCCTCTTCATTTTGTTGAGTACAGAACTCTTCTTAGCTTAATGTAATACCATTTGTCATTTTGTCTTTCATTGACTACGTTTCTGGGGTCTAATCCATGAATCCTTGCCTATGCCAATGTCTTGCAGGATTTTCCCTGGGTTTTCTTCAAATAATTTGATAGTTTCAGATCATAGGATTAGATCCTCGATCCATTGTGGGTTTATTTTTGTGTAGAGTACAAGGTAGGGATCTTGTTTCACACTTCCTCATACAGAGATCCAATTTTCCCAATACCATTTGTTGAAGACACTGTCCTTTATCCAGGGTTATTGATTTTAGCTCATTTGTCAAAAATTAGTTGGCTGCAGTTGCATAGATTAATTTCTAGGGTCACCACCTTCGTTCCATTGGTCCATATACCTACCATTGTGCCAGCACCAGGCTGTTTCGATTATAACTGTCCCGTAATATGTTTTTCAATCTTGTATTGTGATTCCTCTAACTTTATTTTTTTATTGTTTAAGATTGTTTTAGCAATTTGAGTTCACTTGTATTTCCATATGAATTTTAAGGCCATTTTTCCTAGATCTGAGAAGAACATCTTTTGTATTTTGATTAAGATCATATTGAATCTACAGATGGCTTTCAGTAGTATGGACATTTTGATATTCATTCTTCCAACCCATAACATGGAAGATATTTCCCTTTTCCGATTTCTTCTATTTCTTTCCTTCATATTTTTAAATTTTGATTGTAGAGATTATTCACCTTCTTACTTAAGTTTATCCAAGATATTTAAAAATTTTTGTAGCTATTTTGAATGGAACTAATCTTACAAGTTCTTTCTCAGCCATGGCATTGTTTGTGTGTACACATGTTACTGCTTTTTGTGTGTTTATTCTATATCCTGCAACTTTGTCAATGTCTCTTTTGAGTTCCAATAATCTTTGTAGATTCCTTTGGTTACCCTATATATAAGGTCATATTATCTGCAAACAGGAATAATTTGACATCTTCTTTCTCATTTGTATTTTTTTTTTCTCTAATGGCTCTGACTATAACTTCTGGAACTATACTGACTATACTGTGGACATCCTTGTATCTTGAATGGTTCCAGAACTTACTGGAAATGTTTTCAACTTTTGTCTATTCGATATGATGCTGATTGTCATATATTGCCTTGATTGTGTTTAGATATGTTCTTCTATACCCAACTTGCTTAAGGTTTTTATCATAAAGGATGTTGAATGTTATCAAATTATTTTTTCTGTATCTTTTGAGATAATCATATGCTTTTTATTCTTCAATTTGTTAATGAAAGTTTCACACTTCTTGAATTGCATATGTTTAACTATATCTGCATACCAGGGATAAAATTTCATGTGGTCCAGATGAATGATCTTTTTGATGTGTTGTTGGATTGGATTAGGTATTGTTTTGTTGAGCATTTTTATATAAATGTTTATCAGGGATATTGGTTCTCTTTCCTTGTTGTATCTTTTTCAGGTTTTGGAATTAAAGTGATGTCGACCTCATAGAAAGTATTTGGGAAGATTCTCTCCCTTTCAATTGTTTAGAATAGTTTGAAAAGAGTTGGAATTAGATTTCTTTGAAAGTTTGATAGAAGTCAGCAGTGAAGTCATCCAGTCCTCTGCTTTTCTTTGTTGGGAGGGTCTGTTATACTCATCAATTTCCATCTTTGTTATTGGTCTTTTTAGGTTTTCTTCAGGACTCAATTTTGGTAAATTGTATGTGTCCAGAAATCTACCCATTTCTTCAGGATTTTCCAGTTTGTTTTTCATATATCTGTTTATAGTAATTTCTGATGATTCTTTTTATTTCTGTGATATCTGTCATACATCTCCTTTTTATCTCAGATTTTATTAATCTGTGTCTTCTCTTTCTTTGGTTAGTTTAGCCAATGGATTATCTATTTCATTTATTCTTTTTTAAAACTCCAGCTCTCCATTTTACTAATCTTTTATTTATTTGCTTCAATTTTATTTCTTCTTTAATTTTTACTATTGCTTCCCTCCTGCTAATTTGGGGTTTCATTTGTTATTATTTTTCTAAAACCTTGAGATGCACTGTTAGATCACTTGTTTGATGCCTTTTCAATTTCTTGATGTCAGAACTAATTGCTATAAATTTCCCTCTTAAAATTGCTTTTGCTGTATCCAATAAGTTTTGTTTTGTTGTGTTGTCATTTTCATTCATTTCTAGCAATTTTTTATTTCCATTTTGATTTCACCCATGACCCAGGGTTCATTCAAGAGCATGCTGTTCAGTCTCCATGTCGTATAGAACAATCATGGGATTCCAACAGTCACAGGGCACAAGGGATCCACTCTCAGCCCAATAAGCCTCTTTTATCCATAGAGAGAGTCATGGCATTCCTGGAGGCAGCACTGTGTCCTAAAGAGGTTGGTGGTTGCTCTGTGTTAGCAAGTTGAATCTGTACCTTGTTAACATGGTGCTTCCTCTCATCTGCTTTCCTGATGCTTTGATGATGGGAGGGCAGGAAAGCAATTTGTTCTTCATTAATGGGGTTAGGGGTGCACCATGACCCCTACTAGCATTTCAGGATGGACTCAAAGTCAATGGAGACTATGAGGTTCACCTTCAGGCAATATCACCAGTGGTATGGGCTTCAGCAGGTTCCTCTCATCTCGTTCCAAGAAGAAGGCATCCCCTCTAGACACCAGCTGTGGAAATCACTGGCAGTGTCATGCTCACTACTGTGTGACTGTATCATATCTACTGTTACACAGTGTCTTTCTTCTTTCTGTAGATTTTCCATAGCAAACTTCTCTCCAGCTGTCCCTGGGAATGTGGATCCTCCCCTTTTCTTCTATTATCTTTCATGGTCAAAATCAGCCTGTCCTTTTCCTATTTAGCCATCTTTGATCTCCCAAATGCATTTTCTATGTGTCGCTTCACAGACAACTTTTTTTCAAAGATGGAGATACCTTGCCAGCTGGGGTGATTGAGCAATAGGAAGTATCTCACCTTTTCCTAATGCAGAATTTTAAAAAACCAAAGTGAGAGTTGGTGTGACTGGCAGCTTCACAAATGGCCAATTGTAGGATAGAAGGATGCAAGTCAGGTTGGTGAGAGCTCAGAGGACAAGGCAGGTGTGGGATTTTAGAGGGAAGGAGCAGAGCCAGATCATGGAAGGTAAGGAGAAGAAATGCTCAAACTTTTAACCTCACAAGTGTTTGGCATATATGTATATCAACAATGCTAGGATTTTGGAACTAGAATATTCATCACAATTTCAATCTTAAAAAGGAAAACAAACACTCCACTAAAATTACAAGCAATATTAATGAATAACTCAGGGTAGTGAGAGTGAGAAGACACCTGCACAACCAGCTTTTACTATGCCCTTATTATCCATTATAATAGTGCTAGAGAATATTATCATTATTTTAATGTAACCTAAAGTGTAATCACATTAGCTTATTAGGCAACTAGTAGTAATAATAAGCAATGCTAAGTGTCTTTGAGCTAAGTAATGCAGTAACTACATTAAGTTGATTATTGTATTGTACACTCCCCCTTCCCTCCACCTGCCCAGATGTGACCCTACCCTGACCCAGGTCCAGGAATGTAAAAGGGAGGTTTAAAGCTTGAGATAACAACCAGCCCCTACCCTGGAGTCCGGGGCAGGTGTCTCAGGACTTATCAGAAGTGTCAACTTGATCTATAGCATTCCCCTCAAGCCTGCTTGTATATGATAAATAAAAGCTCTGTAAGAATTGGGCTCGGTGCTTCTCGGGGGCTTCCTCTCCTGGAGGCACTGAGAGGTCCCGGTTCGACCTAGTAATAAAAATGACCCTGCTAATTGGCTTCAACTTCAATCTCTGGTGGTGTGATTTTCGGGTGACCACAGATTGCGGGCATAACAAGAGAGAAACTAGTTTTAGTAAACTATCTCTAAGAAGCTCAATGATGATGGCTTATGGACATTCATTCATTCACTTCCTTACCCTTTATTTCTCTCTCTCTTTTTTTTTGACAGGCAGAGTTAGACAGTGAGAGAGAGAGAGACAGAGAGAAAAGTCTTCCTTTTCCATTGGTTTACCCCCTAAGTGGCCGCTGAGGCCGGTGCACTGCGCTGATCCAAAGCCAGGAGCCAGGTGCTTCCTCCTGGTCTCCCACACAGGTGCAGGGCCCAAGGACTTGGGCCATCCTCCACTGCACTCCTGGGCCACAGCAGAGAGCTGGCCTGGAAGAGGAGCAACCGGGACAGAACTGGTGCCCCAAGTGGGACTAGAACCCGGTGTGCCGGCACGCAGGCGGAGGATTAGCCAAGTGAGCCGCGGTGCCGGCCCCCTTTATTTCTCTTAAGTAGAAAAATCTTAATTTATAGTTACAAGTTACTGAAAATAGCAATGGTGGCTTTGTCAGGAATTCTGAATACTGAAAAAATACAGCAATCACAAAGATCTGTCTTACATTCAGCATACAGTAAAACATTGTGTTGACGAGTATGTCACATCCAAATTCTGCAAGTCTGGCTAATCTACTCTGGGGGGAAGGGGGTAACAGGGATTTAATGTACTACTTTGATATATTCGGCTTTCCTAAGTACAAGTGCAGAGAAAATGAGAAACTTTGAGTGCAAGCATTTTGCATGGTGTCCCAGTCGTCTAAAGGACACATTAAATCATCCTTAACCTTATGACATTTTGGCCTACAAGTGATAAATTCAAGCTGTCAAAGGTATTATCTGTCCCTAACAGAAGCCACTTGAACAAAACAGTTGTAATCAGGCTGTAAGTATAAATTTTTTAATCACTGATGCAGGAGGGGAAAATGTAATTTTATTTTTCTACAACCCACAGAGTTTTCTAAAAGGAGCTCTAATTCTGGATGAGATAGAGTGTAGATCAGCCTGTCCATTCATGTCTGTATTACCATCACAATCAGTTTAAAATTCCTTCAAGTGTCCTTTTAACTCTCTTCCTCTCCAGAGTGAACTGTGGGCTCAGTTGGCTAGGCAACTGTTTGGGTAGGGTTTGGAAGAGAGTGTGCTCAGAGCCTGTCACCAGGCCAACTCCCAACCTGTTCTCTGTGTTGGAGATATGCTGCTGCAGATGGAGGCAGGTCCTCCTGTTCCACTTGAGGGACAGTCTTCTCCACAGCTCATATGTGCTTTTCCTTTCTCCTTGCACTACCTGACCTCATGCAAGACTACGACTTTGCTTATCTGCTTTGGTCAACTGGGGCTGCCCTCACTTGACATCCTGGAGCTATTGTAGACAGTTCAGTCCTATGATTGTCTTAATGTATCACACCATTTTCAGGATGCTGCGCGGACTTCTCTTGGTGATTGGCTCTCTTGTCTCCACAATACTATTGGGAGGCACACACTTAGATTGCTGCACTTCAGTAGAGACTTCTACTGAGTCACCACCTTAAAGGCTCTGCTTGAGGGCAGATCTTCAGCAATGAGGCCTTCTCATTGCTGAACTCGTGTTAGTCTAATCTTACTTACTTTTGCAAGTATGTGGGATAGCAGAAAAATTAGCACACCCTCACCCATCCCAACTGCCTTTCAAATTCTCTCTTCCTCAGAACCAGGAGAGTTTCTGAACTGAGAAACTGAGGCTTTGCTGCCTAAGTTCAAAATCACTGTAGCGATCAACTTTTTTTTATATGAGAGGACTCAAGACGACTGAGTTAGGTAGTGAAACCTGAGAGCATCATGAAAAAAATTCAGTAAATTCAGTGAGTTTTGAATTCAGTACAATCACTTATCTTGATTGTACACATCATTCCACACATAGAAATAATCTTGATAGGAATTATTAGTGCCATGAAGAAAGTTTCTGCTTTTATTTTAAACCTTGTATCTTACCATCCCTTAGCATAAAGCTTTACATTATGAGTTTTCCAATCAACTATCAGTGCATTATAATGCACAATTTCTTTGCACAATCCAGCTTTATGTATACAGTTTGTGGAAATGGACATAAAAGAGTTTATTTTGGTGTGAAAAATTTAAATCTATACATATGATAAGTCTTCAAAAAGTATATGGAAATGCATATTGTGATAAATGCTTGAGTTTCAAAAATTTTTGTACTAAAATAAACATCTCTCTTTCTTTAAACATTTATTTATTTATTCGAAGGTGAGAGATACAGAGAGAGAGAAAAAGATAGAGAGAGAGAGAATATCTTTCATCTCTTGGTTCACTCCTCCAATGGTTAAGGCTGGGACAGATCAAAGCCAGGAGCCTGGGACTCCATCCAGGCCTCCTACATGGATGGCAGGGGCCCAAGTAATTGAGCCATCTTTTGCTGCTTTCCCAGGTACATTAGTAAGAAGCTAGATCAGAACTGGAGCAGCTAAGACTTGAACCAGCATTTACATGGGATGCTAGTCTCGGACATGGTGTCTTAACCGGCTATGCCACAATGCCAACCCCAAAATAAACATCTCTTAATTCTATTTTCCCACGTATATTTTGAAGGACTTTTTTGAGCACACTCATACATGCTAACACATACATACACATACAGATATAATATATGTGTATATATATGTATATATACACATACATTTATATATATGTATATATATACATCTTCGAATACGACAGCTAATGCTGAACAGGAGGTTCATTAATGCTCATGTTCCCATTTCTCCATTGATATGAAGGTGATGTGAGTTGCATTCAGGGGCCACTTCTGATTTATGTATAGACCTTTTCTGCAGCTCCCTTAGCTACTGACACTTCTGCCCTGTCTCCAGCTGACCTGAACAATGACTCACAAAATGATTCATCCTTAAATAAAAAAGAAAAAAGTATTTTCACAAGCATAAACAGTTTTTAAAGATGACAGGATTATTAAAGAAATTAGTCAATTGCTGATTCTACTTGTGCTCTCAAGCAAAATGCTAAGCTTGTGAAGGACTATAGAAGTTTCTCATCCATAAGAGAATGGCTCAGATGCTTTTGGCATTAGTGTGGACTCTGAATAATGGCTTTTTCTATATCCTATTCCTTATGTGGTTTCTATATTCTGTTCCCTTTTGCTCATAAAGGTCACTAAGTTCACACCAGAAAACCATCCTGTGCTTGCTTATTCCAGAAGATATTATATTAGCACAGTTTTTTTTAATTATAGAAAACAGTGACAACCTCAAGCCCCTACCTTGTGCAAGTGCAAGAGAGGCAGTGCCCAGTTAATAAACATTTCACCTGGCACTTCTTCAGTCACCTTGGGTTAACACACAGACAAGCTTTCAGCCCAGGTTAATAAAGATACTTTTTATATTGGCTTTTCAGTAGTTATCACTAATCATATTTTATATCTTAGATTAAGAAATTAATATTTTCCTCATCAGTTTTGTTTCTCTGTGCCAAAGAACATTTAGAGCCACGAGATCATTTCCATGAAGCAAGAACGTGGTGAAATTAATGAAACATCTACATGCAAACCTCAAACAAAACAATGATCAACACTCTCAGAACCCAAAAAGGTTCTGAGACATCCTATGCCCTCTTTATTAAACATTATCCAAGTGCAACGATTTTGCTTTATGACATTATTAGATGTGTATCTCCTTTTTTGCTGAAATTACTAAACCACCTGCTTAGTTGTGGCAAGACATTAGGTACTGTGAACAGTAATTGAGAACTGCTGTATGCAAAAGGTGGTCCCTTAGATGCAGAGGTTAACAGACGACTTGACTAATGATTCGCTTCATTAAGGAGTTTCAAATGTTGAGAACTAGTCATTGAATTATTAGAGTAATTTAAGTGAGATGTCACAGGAAATGAACAAGAGCACCACTCATGGAAATGAAATAGAAGGATTTTAATCATGTGATTTCAGGGAAATAACTGGTAGCATTTGGCATTTGATTGAGGGGGGGAAATATTTGTTTCACAAATCATTCAGTTTGAACAGATATTACTTTGCACTCACAGACTGCTAGAGACCTCCTGGAGTATGGGTGCCAGTGTGGAGATGGTTCCCTTGATTTTATCAAAGCAATTGTTTTTTTTTTTTTTTATATAAAGCTTTTATTTAAAGAATATAAATTTCCAAAGAACAGCTTATGGATCACAATGGCTCCCCCCCCACAACTTCTCTCCCTCCCCCTACCCTCCCCTTTCCCGCTCCCTCTCCCCTTCTGTTCACATCAAGATTCATTTTCAATTCTCTTTATACACAGAAGATCAATTTAGTACATATTACGTAAAGATTTCAACGGTTTGCCCTCACATAGGGACACAAAATGATAATACTGTTGGAGTGCTAGTTATAGTATTAATTCACAATGTACAGCACATTAAGGACAGAGATCCTACATGATTTTTTTTTAAAAAAATTGATTAATTGTCTATGCAATTTCCAGTTTAACATCAAGATTTTTTAATCATTTGCAATTATCTTTATATAAAGAAGATTGATTCAATATATACTATGTAAAGATTTCATCAGTTTGCACCCACTCAGAAACACCAAGTGTAAAAATACTGTTTCAGTACTAGTAATAGCATTATTTCACATTGGATAACACATTAAGGACAGATCCCTCATGAGACGTAAGTACACAGTGACTCCTGATGTTGATTTAACAATTTGACACTCTTGTTTATGGCGTCAGTAATCTCCCTAGGCTCTGGTCATGAGTTGCCGAGGCTATGGAAGCCTTTAGGGTTCGTGGACTTCGATCTTATTCCGACAGGGTCATAGTCAAAGTGGAGGTTCTCTCCTCCCTTCAGAGAAAGGTACCTCCTTCTTTGATGGCCCCGTTCTTTCCACTGGGATCTCATTCGCAGAGATCTTTCATTTAGGTCTTCTGTTTTTTCCAGAATGTCTTGGCTTTCCATGCCTAAAGTATTCTCATGGGCTCTTCAGCCAGATCCGAATGCCTTAAGGGCTGATTCTGAGGCCAGAGTGCTATTTAGGACATCTGCCATTCTATGAGTCTGCTGTGTATCCTGCTTCCCATGTTGGATCATTCTCTCCTTTTTTCATTCTATCAGTTAGTATTAGCAGGCACTAGTCTTGCTTGTGCGATCCCTTTGACTCTTAGACCTATCAGTGTGATCAATTGTGAGCTGAAATTAATCACTTGGACTAATGAGATGGCCTTGGTACATGCCACCTTGATGGGATTGTATTGGAATCCCCTGGCACAATTCTAACTCCATCATTTGGGGCCGTTCCAATTGAGCATGTCCCAAATTTTACATCTCCTCCCTCTCTTATTCCCACTCTTATATTTCACAGAGATCACTTTTCAGTTAAAATTTAAACACCTAAGAATAATTGTGTGTTAATTACAGAGTTCAACCACTAGTACTAGGATAAAAAAAAATACTACCATGGATAAAGTATTACATTGTACAACAACAGTCAGCACAAGAGCTGATCGAGTCACTGTTTCTCATAGTGTCCATTTCACTTCTACAGGTTTCCCCTTTGGTGCTCAGTTAGTCATCGCCAATCAAGGGAAACAAATGATATTTGTCTCTTTGGGACTGACTTAATTCACTCAGCATGATGTTTTCCAGATTCCTCCATCTTATTGCAAGTGACCGGATTTCATTGTTTTTGACTGCTGTATAGTATTCTGTAGAGTACATGTCCCATAATTTCCTAATCCAGTCTACTGTTGATGGGCATTTGGGTTGGTTCCAAGTCTTAGCTATTGTGAATTGAGCCGCAATAAACATTACTGTGCAGACGGCTTTTTTGTTTGCCCATTTAATTTCCTTTGGGTAAATTCCAAGGAGTGGGATGGCTGGGTTGAATGGTAGGGTTATATTCAGGTTTCTGAGGAATCTCCAGACTGACTTCCATAGTGGCTTCACCAGTTTGCATTCCCACCAACAGTGGATTAGTGTCCCTTTTTCCCCACATCCTCTCCAGCATCTATTGTTGGTGGATTTCTGAATGTGAGCCATTCTGACCGGGGTGAGGTGAAACCTCATTGTGGTTTTGATTTGCATTTCCCTGATTGCTAGGGATCTTGAACATTTTTTCATGTGTCTGTTGGCCATTTGGATTTCCTCTTTGGAAAAGTGTCTATTGAGGTCCTTGGCCCATCTCTTAAGTGGGTTGTTTGTTTTGATGTTGTGGAGTTTCTTAATTTCTTTGTAGATTCTGGTTATCAACCTTTTATCTGTTGCATAGTTTGCAAATATATTTTCCCATTCTGTCGGTTTCTTATTCACTTTCCTGACTGTTTCTTTTGCAGTACAGAAACTTTTCAATTTGATGCAATCCCAGTAGTTAATTTTGGTTTTCAGTGCCTGTGCTTCTGGGGTCTTTTCCAAGAAGTCTTTGCCAGTACCTATGTCTTGCAGGGTTTCTCCTATGCTCTCTAGTAATTTGATGGTGTCGGGTCGTAGGTTTAAATTTTTAATCCATGTTGAATGAATTTTTGTGTAAGGTGAAAGGTAGGGGTCTTGCTTCATGGTTCTGCACGTGGAAATCCAGTTTTCCCAGCACCATTTATTAAACAGACTGACCTTACTCCAGGGACTGGTTTTGGATCGTTGATCAAATATAAGTTGGCTGTAGGTGTTTGGATTGATTTCTGGAGTTTCTATTCTGTTCCATTGGTCTATCCATCTGTTTCTGTACCAGTACCATGCTGTTTTGATAACAACTGCCCTGTAGTATGTCCTGAAATCTGGTATTGTGATGCCTGCAGCTTTGTTTTTGTTGTACAAGATTGATTTAGCTATTCGAGGTCTCCTGTGTCTCCATATGAATTTCAGCATCATTTTTTCCAGATCTGAGAAGAATGTCCTCGGTATCTTGATTGGTATTGCGTTGAATCTGTAAATTGCTTTTGGGAGAATGGACATTTTGATGATACTGATTCTTCCAATCCATGAGCATGGAATATTTCTCCATTTTTTGGTATCCTCTTCTATTTCTTTCTTTAAGGTTTTGTAATTTTCATTGTAGAGATCTTTAATGTCCTTGGTAAATTTATTCCAAGGTATTTGATTGTTTTTGTAGCTATTGTGAATGGGATTGATCTTAGCAGTTCTTCCTCAGCCGTGGCATTGTCTGTGTATACAAAGGCTGTTGATTTTTGTGCATTGATTTTATATCCTGCTACTTTGCCAAACTCTTCTATGAGTTCCAATAGTCTCTTAGTAGAGTTCTTTGGGTCCCCTAAATAAAGAATCATGTCATCTGCAAAGAGGGATAGTTTGAGGTCTTCCTTCCCAACTTGTATCCCTTTAATTTCTTTTTCTTGCCTAATAGCTCTGGCTAAGACTTCCAGCACTATATTGAATAGCAGTGGTGAGAGTGGGCATCCCTGTCTGGTACCAGATCTCAGTGGAAATGCTTCCAACTTTTCCCCATTCAATAGGATATTGGCCGTGGGTTTTTCATAAATTGCTTTGATTGTATTGAGGAATGTGCCTTCTATACCCAGTTTGCTTAGGGTTTTCATCATGAAAGGGTGTTGAATTTTATCGAATGCTTTCTCTGCGTCTAGTGAGATAATCATATGGTTTTTCTTCTGCAGTCTGTTAATGTGGTGTATCACGTTGATTGTTTTGCGAATATTGAACCATCCCTGCATAACAGGGATGAATCCCACTTGGTCTGGGTGGATGATCTTTCTGATGTGTTGTTGCAGTCTATTGGCCAGAATTTTGTTGAGGATTTTTGCATCTATGTTCATGAGGGATATTGGTCTGTAATTCTCTTTCAATGCTGCATCTTTTTCTGGCTTAGGAATTAAGGTGATGCTGGCTTCATAGAAAGAATTTCGGAGAATTCCCTCTTTTCCGATTGTTCTGAAAAGTTTGAGAAGAATTGGGGTTAGTTCTTCTTTAAATGTCTGGTAGAATTCAGCAGTGAATCCATCTGGTCCTGGGCTTTTCTTTGTTGGGAGGGCCTTTATTACTGATTCAATTTCTGACTCACTTATGGGTCTGTTTAGGTTTTCTATGTCTTCCTGGTTCAATTTAGGTAGGTTGCATGTGTCCAGGAATCTATCCATTTCTGATAGGTTTCCCTGTTTACTGGCATACAGGTCCTTGTAGTAATTTCTGATGATTCTTTTGATTTCTGTGGTGTCTGTTGTTATATTTCCTTTTTCATCTCTGATTTTACTGATTTGGGTCTTTTCTCTTCTTTTTTTAGTTAGTTGGGCCAATGGGGTGTCAATCTTGTTTATTTTTTCAAAAAACCAGCTCCTCGTTTGGCTGATTTTTTGTAATGTTTTTTTTGGATTCAATCCTGTTGATTTCTTCTCTGATTTTGATTATTTCTCTTTTTCTACTAGATTTGGGTCTAGTTTGCTGCAAATTTTCTAGATCCTTGAGATGCATTGAAAACTCATCTATTTGGTGCCTTTCCAGTTTCTTGATGTAGGCACCTATTGATATAAACTTTCCTCTTAACACTGCTTTTGCTGTATCCCATAAGTTTTGGTATGTTGTGCTATTATCCTCATTTACTTCCAGAAAACTTTTGATTTCTCTTTTGATTTCTTCAGTGACCCATTGTTCATTCAGGAGCATATTGTTCAATCTCCATGTGTTTGCATATGCTCTAGGGATTCCTGAGTTGCTAATTTCCAACTTCAATCCCTTATGGTCTGAGAAGTTGCATCGTATGATTCTAATTCTTTTGAATTTGCTGAGACTTGCTTTATGGCCTAATATGTGATCAATCCTAGAGTAGGTTCCATGTACTGCTGAGAAGAATGTGAATGCTTTATGTGTAGGATGAAAAGTTCTGTAGATATCTGTTAGATCCATTTGGGCTATAGTGTTGTTTAAATCTACTGTCTCCTTGTTGATCTTCTGTCCTGTCGATCTGTCAATATCTGTGAGTGGAGTATTGAAGTCCCCCAGTACTATTGTGTTGGGGTCTAAGTCTCCCTTTAAGTTTCTTAACAAATTTTTTAAATAAACCTGTGGCCTGTAATTAGGTGCATATACATTGAGAATTGTTATATCTTCCTGTAGTATTGATCCCTTAATCATTATATAGTGCCCCTCTTTGTCTCTCTTAACAGTTTTTGTGTTAAAGTTTATGTAGTCCGATATTAAGATGGTTACACCCGCTCTTTTTTCATTTCTGTTGGCATGGTATATCTTGTTCCATCCTTTTATTTTCAGTCTGAATGGATCTTCGTTGGAAAGATGTGTTTCTTGTAGGCAGCAAATAGATGGTTTTTGTTCCTTAACCCAGTCAGCCAATCTCTGTCTTTTAACAGGACAGTTTAGACCTTTAACGTTCAATGTGACTATTGATAAGTGGTAAGTTTGCCCTGCCATTTGCCAGAGATTTTCTAATGTATGCTTTGAATTCCCTGTGATCTTTTGCCGTGAGGTTCCCTTCGTTTACCTTCTTTCATGTTGATGGTCGTGTTTCTGTGTTTCTGTGTGTAACACGTCTTTAAGTATCTTTTGCAGGGCTGGACGAGTGGCAACAAATTCTTTCAATTTTTGTTTGTTATGAAAGGTCTTTATTTCGCCTTCATTCACAAATGAGAGCTTTGCAGGGTATAATATTCTGGGCTGGCAGTTTTTCTCTCTAAGTACCTGGGCTATGTCTCGCCATTCCCTTCTAGCTTGTAGGGTTTCTGTTGAGAAGTCAGCTGTGAGTCTAATTGGAGATCCTCTGAGAGTAATCTGACGTTTCTCTCTTGCACATTTTAGGATCTTTTCTTTTTGCTTCACTGTGGTGAGTTTAATTACAATATGTCGTGCAGAGGATCTCTTTTGGTCATGTTTATTAGGGGTTCTATGAGCTTCCTGGATTAGGTTTTCTCTGTCTTTCTCCAAGCCTGGAAAATTTTCTGCTAGTATCTCCCTAAAAAGGCCTTCTAATCCTTTCTCCCTCTCCATACCTTCAGGAACACCTAGAACCCGAATGTTGGGTTTTTTAATAGTATCCTGTAAATTCCCGACGATATCTTTTAGTTTTCTAATTTCCTCTTCTTGTCTTTAGTTTGACTGTTTCCTCTTGTTCACTGTCTTCTAGGTCCGATATTCTCTCTTCTGCTTCACCCATTCTGGTTTTAAGGCCCTCAAGATTGCTTGTCACTTGATCTATTGAATTCTTCAATTCATTAAGATTTTTTGTCACTATCGTAGCTTCTTGTTCTACTAGTTGTTTCATTTCGTTTTGATTTCTCCGTAGTACTTCATTCTCGCGCGAGAGATTTTCTATCTTATCCATTAAAGATTTCTGTAGTTCAAGAATTTGTTTTTGAGAACTTCTTAATGTTCTTATCAATTCTTTGAGATCTGCTTCTTGCATTTCTTCTATCTCATTATCTTCATAATCCTGACTTGGGGTGTCTTTTCCGTTTGGGGTCATCATAGCGTCTTCCTTGATCTTGCTCCCTCGGAATCTGTTTTTGTTTGGCATTTTTTTTTCCCCCACACTCTTTCGCTGGGTTGTCAAGGTAACGGAGTTTGTGTGCGCAGTGTGTTCCCAGTTTTTGGATCCCCTTCAGGTTTCTACAGCCTCGGGTTTTTGGTTCCGTCTGCCTCAGTGATGGGCGGGCGCACCTTGTCCCACTGCGTTTAATCAAATTCGACTTCGCTAGGTGGGCGGCAAGAGGGGCTAGTGTCCGTGCGGGCTCGCCTTAACTGTGCTGTTTCCCCCGTGGGGGTCTGCTTGCCCCCGCCAGTGTCTCGGGATCCCTGTATCGGCTCCCGTTCACGCGCGCAGATCCTGCGGCGATTGTGTTCCGCCCGGCTCCCGTCGCAGCTGGTGGGCGCGCGCCGTGCCACTGTGTTTAATCTAGCTCGAATTAGCAGGGTGGGTGATGAGAGAGGCTAGTGTCCGTGCGGGCTCGCCTCAATTGTGCTGTTTCCCCCGTGGGGTCTGCTTCCCCCTGCCAGTGTCTCGGGATCCCTGTATCGGCTCCCGTTTAAGCGCTCAATTCCAATGGCGACTGTGTTCCGTCCGGTTCCCGTCCCTCCCGGCAGCTCCCGTGCCACTATGGCACGATTTGCCGTTCGCAAACTTACTTTCCCCTAGGTCCTCTGCGTCTCATTCACTGGGTCCGGAAGAATTTCCATTGCATTTTTTTCCCTGAGATTTTTCCTGAGGCTACAGTAACTCTGTATTTATTAAACTATCTTTTTGCGGACTGCTAGTGCGCGTCCTCACTATTCCGCCATCTTGGCTCCGCCAAAGCAATTGTTGACCATTGTTCTGTGTGTGCAACACTCAACGTTTTCAGAGAAGCATAACCTATTTATCTTGCAGACACTGGCAACTATTCTCTGCAGGTTTACTGCATTAAAAAAACAACGAAGTGCTCCCAAACATTGAAGCTCTTTGTATAAAAAATCCAACACATATGTTTTTTGTTTTGTTTTGTTTTGTTTTGCTTTTACATTTTTTGAATACAAGTAAATTATGCATCACTTTCAGGACAATCAGGCACAGATGGCTTTTCTTTTTCTTGTTGAGATGATTATTTGTGCAAATAATAAAGACAAAGCTCACACCCATTCCCAGTAGATTCCTTGCTGTATACAAGGGGGGCTGGTGTCTGCTTCCCCCTCCTTTCTTCTGGGAGTCACACAGTCATGGACCAGTACAACAATGGTCACTGTATAAAGGGCTCCTCAGTGCAGAGTGCTTTGTGCGCAGCAAAATGCCTGTAGGCTCCCTGTATTGCCTGTAGGCTCCCTGCATTCCTTTTTTCCTGAAACCCAGTGCCTGATTTTGTCCAAAATAACTAGGGAAGAAATGAGGCAGAATGTATCTTTTAAACACAATTCCCATTTAGTCAGAGAACTGGCAGAAAAGTTGCAAGTGATATCTGATGTCAACCCACAAAATTCTTCAACAGCTTGAATGTCTCTTATCTCCACAATACTGTCACGAAATCACAACAAATATCATGGTCTGCACAGCTCTGGCCATTGCAGCCATTTGGGGAGTGAACCAATGGAAAGAAGATCTATCTGTTTCTCCCTCTCACTGTCTGTAACTCTACCTCTCAAATAAATAAATAAAATCTTTAAAAAATCATGAATAATAATATTGTACAACTTTGAGCATGTCCCAAATTGTACATCTCCTCCCTCTCTTATTCCCCCTCTTATATTTCACAGGGATCACTTCAGTTAAAATTTAAACACCTAAGAATAATTGTTTGTTAATTACAGAGTTCAACCAATAGTACTAGAATAAAAAAAAATACTAAAATGGATGAAGTATTACATTGTACAACAACAGTCAGCACAAGAGCTGATCAAGTTACTGTTTCTCATAGTGTCCATTTCAATTCAACAGGTTTCCCCTTTGGTCCTCAATTAGTTGTCACCAATGATGGAGTTAGAAACGTGCCAGGGAATTCTAATACAATCCCACCAAGGTGGCATGTACCAAGGCCATCTCACTAGTCCAAGTGATCAATTTCAGTTCACAGTTGATCACACTGATAGGTCTAAGAGTCAAAGGGATCACACAAACAAGACTAGTGTCTGCTCATACTAACTGATAGAATCAAAAAGGGAGAGAATGATCCAACATGGGAAGCAAGATACACAGCAGACTCGTAGAATGACAGATGTCCTAAATAGCACTCTGGCCTCAGAATCAGCCCTTAAGGCATTCGGATCTGGCTGAAGAGCCCATGAGAGTATTTTAGGCATGGAAAGCCAAGACACTCTGGAAAAAAAGAAGACCTAAATGAAAGATCTCTGCGAGTGAGATCCCAGTGGAACGAATGGGGCCATCAAAGAAGGAGGTACCTTTCTCTGAAAGGAGGAGAGAACCTCCACTTTGACTATGACCCTGTCGGAATAAGATTGAAGTCGGCGAACCCTAAAGGCTTCCATAGCCTCGGCAACTCATGACTAGAGCCTAGGGAGATTACTGACACCATAAACAAGAGTGTCAAATTGTTAAATCAATTTCAGGAGTCACTGTGTACTTATGTCTCATGTGGGATCTGTCCTTAATGTGTTGTCCAATGTGAAGTAATGCTATAATTAGTACTGAAACAGTATTTTACACTTTGTGTTTCTGTGTGGGTGCAAACTGATGAAATCTTTACTTAGTATATACTGAATCAATCTTCTGTATATAAAGATAATTAAAAATGAAAAAAAAATCTTGGTGTTACATTGGAAATTGCATAGAAAATTAATTTGAAAAAATATGTCATGTAGGATCTCTGTCCTTAATGTGCTATACATTGTGAATTAATACTATAACTAGTACTCCAACAGTATTTTTCACTTTGTGTTGCTATGTGAGGGAAAACTGTTTAAATCTTTACTTAATATATACTAAACTGATCTTCTGTATATAGAAAGAATTGAAAATGAATCTTGATGTGAATGGAAGGGGAGAGGGAGAGGGAAAGGGGAGGGTTGCGGGTGGGAGGGAAGTTATGGGGGGCGGAAGCCATTGTAATCTATAAGCTGCTTTTTGGAAATTTATATTCTTTAAATAAAAGCGTTATTTAAAAAAATAATAATAATATTGTACAACTTTGTCAGCACAATGTCCTCAGTTGGGGCGGCTTCCGGAGTGATCCACACCAGCAGAACTGTCATGCATCTCTTTATGCATCTCCCCAGAAAGTTCTAAAGTTCTAAAGGAAAAACCTCTTGGGAACAAAGTCCTGTATCAGTGTTGCTCATCCATACATTTAAATCTCTTCAGGTCAAGAGCTGTACACATGAGGGACTTCTTCAGCTTCCTCCGGATTCAGCAAGGCTCTTCACAGTTTCCAAATCGGTCAGAAATTGAAACATTTCATTCTATGCCAACAGGAGGGTATAATACAGTGTTCATCTTTGCCCTTATAGATTTTGAAATAAAACATCGCATTTCATTTGTGAAAGTCCACTAAAAATCTTTACAAGCATTCACTGGATCTCAAACATGTTTAGATTTTCATGCTTATTACTGCTATTAGGTCAGCTGGTCTTTCTGGCTTTTCTTTGTCAAACACCAACAATTATATTCTGTGAATTGCTTAAGAGTGTCTGGGGATGTTATTGCATGTAGTTATCAAAAAGCTCATATTCATTCTCTAATCTTAATATAATCTCTTAGAAGGTATTTCTCCAGGGATCTCTTTTTTTTTTTTTCAAGTGCCTATGCAAGAAAGTTCTGTTTCTTCCTAAGGTTCTATTTGCTCCTATACCATCTTGTATATCAGAAATGTATGTCCAACTAAACACCAAATGGTGGTAGCAAATATTTCTAAAACTGACTGAGCTGAACTTGTCCTCACTAAGAGGGAGTGTTCTGGACCACCTCTTTCTACAAGGGCTGGATTTTTTCCTCCTTTACAGAAGGAAGTAGCTTTGGAGACTATCATCAAGAGCAACTTGTCTACAGCCTTATTCCGTGGCTGTCCTGTCCAGCCCTTCCTGAACTCGGTCTCCCCGTCTGTAGGATTACAAGCCTGGATGATGAGGACAATGTGGAAACCAGTAAGAAAACATGTTTTAAGTGCTTACAAGAGGACCAGGTTTGGGGATGAAGAAATATTTAAAACATAGGAGCTTTGTGTGAGATGGACTGTGAGGCCAAACACTCTTGCCACCAGCAGAAAACATTAGTAAAGAAGGGGACCGAGGACCATGATTTGGATAAAACTCAAATTAATATTTCAGCCTTGACAGTAATAGACAGTCACTCACCCAAAGGCTTCTTGTGATAGACTGGCCAAAGACCATTTCTGATGCACTGTGTATACTTTACAAGTCTAGTTCTAAAAGTTACAAAATTATTTCAGGAGCTCCCCTCATTCCTACTAGACATGTGAAAGGGTATTTCAAAAAGTATATTGAAAAACTGAATTAAAATATAGTTATTTTGTTACAAAAAATTGAAATTGAAGCAGTTTTGTCATCATACATATTTTTCATGAAACAGTGCATGCATGATTTTTTAAAAAAATCTATGAATGAATTTCTATGTATAAATTTCAAAAACCTATGCCAAAATAAATTTAACTTTAAGTTCAATTTTCCATTGACTTTTTGAAGGACCCCTGTATAGGTGGATTCTTTCCTGTGCTTTAAAATTCATGCATTATATTTTTTATTTCTCCATTAGTTATCTCCTTACTCCCCAAATAGGTTTCTTGCCATAATTCACCCTTGAAGTTCTTATAGTTATGTTTATAATGTTGACTTTATGGATTTTATATGGTTTTTATATGGTTTTTAGATGGAGCTATTGCAGGAGGGGGAAGAAGTGTTAAATCATGAATAATGGGGCCAGCGCCTTGGCACAGTATGTTAATCCTAGGCCTGCAGCACTGGCATCCCATATGGATGCCAGTTCTAGTCCCGGCTGCTCCTCTTCCAATCCAGTTCTCTGCTGTAGCCTGGGAAAGCCATAGAGAATGGTTCAAGTGATTCTGCCCCTGCACCTGCATGGGAGAGTGGGAGGAAGCACCTGGCTCCTGGCTTCAGGTCTGCACAGCTCTGGCTGTTGCAGCCATTTGGGGAGTGAACCAATGGAAAGAAGATCTATCTGCTTCTCCCTCTCACTGTCTGTAACTCTACCTCTCAAATAAATAAATAAAATCTTTAAAAATCATGAATAATATTGTACAACTTTGTCAGACCATGAGCACATCTGACTTACTTTTGGAGAAAAACTTACATTTACCTTACTGCTGCAGCTTCTTAAATTATACCTATCATGAAAGAATATAAAATCTTATCCATTTTTCTCAGATACTGTCATAATGTATTATTTTTCTGTTCCTTTACCTTGTGCTCTGTCACGGATGTAACCCTTGGGTGGCCTCTATTTCTGGTGAGATTGGTGTGACAGAGGATGTAAGGAGACCCTGACATCCAAGGGTCCTACAGCATAAGCCTCTGAACCCTGCACACAATCTTGGAGAATGTGATGGATGTATGTTAGTCATGGTGATGATGCTATGATTGATGCATCATTCATTGCTCCCTGGCTCTAAGAATCATCTCCACATTTTCTATGCTTTGTATTTTCTGACCCCTTGGCCCTTTTCTCTCCCATGAATTCTCCTTAATACCCAACAAGCACAGAGCTTGTCTAGTTAAGCAGGCCTGGGAGAGCTAACGACTAGGCTGGAGCTGACTAGGAGCTCTGATGGAGGAGATAGAGAATGGCTGTACATTTGTAGGCACCTGTGCTTCAAACCATCAGAAACACAAGATGTATGACAGCTCTGATGGCTTCTGTACCCAGAGCTTCCTGTTCCAGACCCGAGGCTCCACTCTCATGGCAAACCAGTTTGTGTCACACAGTGTCTCCTGCAGTGGTGCAAAAAGTGGTAGGGAAGCTTTGCTCTGCCAAGAGCCATTTTGATATTTATAATATCACTTCCAGGCCATACAAAATTATAAACTTAAAAATTAGCCTGCTGGGGGCCAGAGCTGTGGCGTAGGTAGGTTAAGCATCTGCCTGCGGCACTGGTTCCCCATAAGGGCACCAGTTCCAGTTCTAGATGCTCCACTGTCGATCAATCTCCCTGCTGATGACCTAGGAAAGCAGCAGAAGATGGCTCAAGTGCTTGGGCCCCTGCACCCATGTAGGAGACCTGGAAGGAGCTCCTGGTTCCTGGCTTCGGATCGGCCCCGTTCCAGCCATTGCAGCAATTTGGGGAGTGAACCAGCAGGTGAAAGAGCTTTCTCGGTCTCTCTCTCTCTCTCTCTGTATGTAACTACCTCAAGTAAGTAAATAAAAACTATAAATATAAATATTTTAAAAATTAGCCTACTGTAGATTTGTTGACTTTGGAGTCCCAACTTCAGTTGCCTTGGCAGAGCCAGACCAGCTGATATGTGGCCGTGGGCCAGATGTTCTCTACCCTTGCTAGAGCTACATGAATTTCCTCATTTTTCCCACACTTCCCCTGTAGGAGGGGTCCTTCCTCAGTCCACACAGGCCCTCAGCACACGTTCACGGGGCCCAGGCCTTGCTTGTGGATGTGAGCATCCAGCACTCTGCCCACACACTTCTCTCAGGCGACTTTCAGCTGGTGAGATTTCAGCGAAGCCCAGGAGAGAGTTCAGCATCTATCTTTGACATTTCCCTAAATCACAAGAAACCAGATTTCTTTCTTTATATTTAGTTATTAAAATAAGTGAATTTGTGGGCTGGCGTTGTGGTATACCAGATGAAGCTGTCACCAGTGACACCAACATCCCATATGGTACCAGTTCCTCTCCCAGCTGCTCCAATTCCAATCCAGTACCCTGCTAATGGCCTGGGAAAGCAGTGGAAGATAGCCAAAGCACTCCTTACATGCACATGAGAGACCCAGAAGATGCTCCAGGCTCCTGGCTTCCTTGTCTCAGTCCAGGGCCATTTGGAGAGTAGATGATCAGAAGCATGTTATATATGACTGTCACATAGTAAAGTCATAACGATGTGGATTACAGAATGGGCATTTGGGACAGCTGCGTACCAGTGGAGCGCCTGGGTTCAAGTTCTGCCCTGCTTTTGCACACTCTAGAGGCAGCAGGTCACGGCTGAAGCAGTTGGGTCCCTGCTATCCATGTGGGAGACCCAGATCAAGTTCCTGAAACCTGGCTTTGGCCTGACCCAACCCTATCTGTTGTGGGATTTGGGGGAGTAAACCAGATGGAAGAGCTGTGTCTGCTTCTCTCTCTCACTCTCTCTCTCTCTCTCTCTCTCTCTCTCTCTCTCTGTGTGTGTGTGTGTGTGCCTTTCAAATAAATAAAATGAATAATTAAAAAAGTGGGTTACAATAAGACAATATCACCCCCCGCCCAGTTCTCAACAGGATTGTGAAATTAATCTCTTTTGACATTTGTACAAAGTAGAGTCATCTTTTCAGGGATATATATCTAATATAATTTTTCTGCTTGTCATTTCTCTGTGTCACAGTTTAGATAATGTTTCAGACATTCAGTAGCAGTAAATCAAAAATAATAGGCAAACGTAGGAAATTATAGTATTCCATTTTACTGCCATATAATAAAACTTTTGACTCTATTGAGCAGCTGAGTGTTTCTTTAGAGCATTTCTTCTTTCTGGAAGCAATGATTTGATGTTATTTATTTTGAACTCTACTTCTGTTTAATTCTTCAATTTTTTTCT
Source organism: Sylvilagus floridanus (assembly GCA_949820135.1). Lineage (NCBI taxonomy): Eukaryota > Metazoa > Chordata > Mammalia > Lagomorpha > Leporidae > Sylvilagus > Sylvilagus floridanus. The sequence goes on along the minus strand of OX463226.1, from coordinate 56,392,793 downwards.
TGGTTCAAATACAATTATAATTGCAAGAACACATTTGCCAATTTCACCAGTGCATGCAAAAACACCACTTTATTAAGGTTTATTATGCTGTCATTTCAACAGTGTAGTCAGTTACAGACATGTACATGTTTCTTGTCTGGAGACCTCATCTTAACCTGAAAATGCTAAACTACCATGGAGTATACTAGAATAATGGCTCTGATTTTGGAGTAAGGAATGTGTATTTCATTATTGAGTGACATGTCAAATTCTATAAACTATATATATATACCAACTATACTAAAATTCTTACTAAAATGTAGAAAGCAAATATATTTATATGTATGTTTGTGATTAATTACATTCTTTTTTTTTTTTTTTTACAGGAAGAGTGGACAGTGAGAGAGAGAGAGAGACAGAGAAAAAGGTCTTCCTTTACCATTGGTTCACCTTCCAATGGCCGCTGCGGCGCTGCGGCCAGCACACTGCGCTGATCCGATGGCAGGAGCCAGGTGCTTCTCCTGGTCTCCCATGGGGTGCAGGGCCCAAGCACTTGGGCCATCCTCCACTGCACTCCTGGGCCACAGCAGAGAGCTGGCCTGGAAGAGGGGCAACCGGGACAGAATCCGGTGCCCCAACCAGGACTAGAACCTGGTGTGCTGGCGCCGCAAGGCGGAGGATTATAATATTCCCAGTTTTCACACGTATGCATTTTAACAATTAGAAGTCATTTTTGATCTTTAACTGAAAAGTTGGGTCTTCCACATAAAGAAAAGAAAAAAAAAAACACTTGTTTCTTATTTAAGTTTATTAACTTGTTTGGGACATGGGTTCATCACTTAGTGAAATGGAAGAACTAATTTTTCAGTGTCTTCAAAGTATCATGAATGGAGACATCACCAAAAGTCTATTTGGGGGCTAGTGTTGTGGCATAGCAGGTAAAGCTGCTGACTGCAGTGCTGGCATCCCATTTGGACACCAGTTCAAGTCCTGGCTGCTCCACTTCCAATCTAGCTCTCTGCGATAGCCTAGGAAATTAGCAGAAGATGGCCCAAGTCCTTGGACCCCAGCACCCACGTGGGAGACCTGGAAAGAAACTAAAGGCTTCTGGGTTCAGATAGCCCCAGCTTTGGCTATTGCGGCCACTTGGGGAGTGGCCCAGCAGATGGATGACCTCTCTCTCTCTCTCTCTCCCTCTCTGCCTCTGTAACTTTGCCTTTGAAAATAAATAAATAAATATTTTTAAAAAAAGTAAAGAAGTCTAATTCAATCCCTTAAAATGTGTCAGATGAAACTCAATGAGTTACCTCCCTCCAATCCCATCCTTCCTGCTATGGCCTTAGTAACTACCACAGATGTCTCAATGCATTTTCCCAACACATCTAAACAATGTCCTGGGATGTTGAATTTGAAGATTGCTTATTATCTACATGCTAATTTTTAGCTCTGAGATCTTTACATTGTACTGAAAAGAGGCAATAAAGTGTGTGACATAGGGTCATTTATTTATTGATTTAATTATTTATGTTCAAAACACTTGTTTAGTCACTCTTCCATAGACAATTCTAAATCTAATAAAGGATATTAAAACACGAGAAACATAATCTACAGACATTAAAAATCTCTCCCAATTTAGAATTATTTTGATGAATGGTACAGGCTACCATAAAGCATAAAATATCAAAACCAATTAAGAAAACCAAAAACTATGACTTTGTAATCAACTCAGTTGATAGCTATCAGTTGATAGCTACCTAAAGTAATAAAATAGGATTATTTTTCTAACTTCATTAATGTAAAATAAATTATGATAAGATTGATGCTTTTCATCGTGATTTACAAGATTGTGAGCTAAGAATAAAAATGATCTTCTCTATGATGGAGGATACCCATAGTCACAGATTTTGATCCAAAATATGATTTGACATCAAAAAGACCTACGGCTTGAGATAAAAACAAGTGGTTTTCAACAGGATAATATATTAATCTATTACAATTTGCAATGCACTAAATGTTCTCAAATATTGAAAACACCAAGGAAACCAACCAGGAGTAAAAGAAAAAAAAAGCACAAATAACAAGAAAGAAGGTAACAAGGACAAATAAATTTTTTGTTTACGGTGCACATTTTGCATCTATGCATATATGCCCATAGATAGTGTAAATTCAATCACCTAAGAATTTATTCAAAGCAAATTCACCTTAGTTTTTGCTTGAAAATCAGTTTTTGTAGAAAAGGTGATACCTTGTCACTGTTTATATGGTGTTTTAAAGTACTCTATTATTTACACAACATGTTAACAGTCAGTTTTCTACACATATAAAGCTAACACACTCCTCACAAGATATGTTTACAAATATAAATATATATAAATAGGGCATAAACAAACTATTATACGCTTATTCTCCTGTAGGTACTAAAGAGATAGTCAGTTTTGATAAGAAATACACTGAAAGTTGTAGTTAAACATAGTAAAACTTTTTAGAGTGCTTCTTTATTCTGCTACCTTCTTTTCCAAAAAGAGATAATTATATAATCTGGGACAATATATACAAAAAATGTATACTTATGATAGAAAAATATTCAAGTAAACAACAGTTGCGGCAGATTCTAAGACCCTCAGTAAACATTCAATAGTTGGAAAGATGATCCAGAATTCAAACACTGTCGTCATAAGGTGTGACTTGTCCCAAAGCTGTGAGAATTGCACCGTGAGGGTGTGACTTGTCCCCAGGCTACGAGGATCACACCAAGAGAGGCCCAACAGGACCAGGGTGCCACAGTGACCAATTTATTCCTGCCAAATACATTCTCAGAGTTTAAAATGGGAACAATTATGGTTATTTGGAATTTTATTTCCTTCTGCAAAATACCAATCAGTTATAATTATTTTATTAAATGAAAATCCAATGGGATTCAGTCAGGCTTAATAAGAAGAAAAGGGCAGACTCACCATCTCTGCGATTAAGCCTCGCAAACCCAGCGCCATGGCTACTGGACAGCTCTGAGGAGCTGCTGAAGGAAGTCTGGGGCAGGGAGGATGCTAGCGGTGCCTCACAGTCACCTGTCAGGGACACACGATGGAGTTAACAAATAGAACACAGCTGGAGGGAAATAAAAGCTAAAAAAAAAAAAATCCCAGGACCCAGGACAACCATCTTTGTTAACTTTAAATTTTTTAAAAAATATTTGTGTTGTAGTATATAATTGACAAAGTAAAGGTCCTGAACACTTACTCAAAATTTTTGAAAAAGTATACAAAAGTCTATTATTTTTCACAGATGCAATTATCTGTGCCACTTCTTCCATAACAAAGATATAAAATAGAGCCGTTGGCCTTCAAAACCCCTCATGTATAACATTTTCTCAATTCTACCACGTGGCTGGGTGTGCTACCAACCCAAGACCTCTTTAAAGCTGATGCTTGCAAACATGCATAGGCACTATGTGTTCAGTGTCCAAGCCTTGCTTGTGGTTAGAAATTTATATGTGCATCCCTGCACAGAACCCACGGGAGCAAAGACAGCGGGAGTCTCTGCCACGTGTTCAGATTACAGTTACAGCTGGAGTCTCTGTCAGGTGTTCAGACTAGCATTAACTGTGTAAAGAAAGACAGGGCCCAGGAAAGGAAACACCTACAGTGGTACACTAGCAAAACCTCACTCTGTAGTCCTCTGCATAGATTGTATTTGAAAGATACTTGGAGTATGTGCACTCCTCCTTTTTGGCTGATATCTCTAGTGATTTTTCAACTCTGGGTCTCCAGCGTGTTTTTCTCACTTTGAGATAATCCTCTTACTGTGTTCAGGCATAAAAAAAATGTCTAGGGGTTTAGGAGTGTCTAATCCAGATTACCTTACTATGTCACAATCAGGACACCCAGGTCCCCAATGCTCCCAGTATCCACCACATCCAAACCTGGGGAACACCGGGACCATTCCCACTTTGGGTAGCCTTTCCCTCGAGTGTTTTTTAGGTCCTTCTGTGCCCTTAAATCCAATCCTGTAATCATTTTATCTGGAGGTATTCCAAGGGTTTTCTCATAAGAAAATTGACATTTTTCTAACAAGGAAATTGAGCTTTTAATTTTAAACACAGGCTTTCTGTCATATGTTGTGATATTTCTATGAAAGATGAATGTTCACCACAAAGTGTGCTGGGGCAGACCAGTCATTGTCCCCTGTCTCTGAGAGGTCTAGAATAAACTTTGGCCACGCCCCTTCTTCCCTTCTGGGAACAAGAGGAGACCTCCAGGAGGTCTAACATGGGGGAGACTTGTCCCACTTCTGGGCAAGGATGCTTGTTTTAAAGTGGGGATCACTCTTCTCTGGGAGATTTTGGTTGCATGGGGCTCCTTAGAGGACACTCTAAGAGAGTGACCCTCCAACATGTGGACCCATCTACCAGATCCGTGAGCTCTGAAATTTCTCACATGTTTCCTGACTCCCTCTGCCTTGTCTCTTAAGAAACTTATGCAAGTTGGGCCTACAAGGGGAGGTAAGGCCAAGAAATGGCCAAGAAGTTGGCACTTTTGCTCTCAAAATTCTCTAGGACCTTAATAACTTTACAGAGAGAAATGGCAAATGGTCAGAGGTTCCCTACCTCCAAGCCGTTGTCTTCCTCCAAGGTCATCTTTCCTCATTCTAAGTCTTCAGGCAGGAGAAAGGCCTGCAGCCTCCTCTGCTGTTCCTTTCCTCCACTCTTCTTCCCTCTTAGGAATGCTGCCACTTCAGGAACATGACCTTTTACCTGCCCTGTCCCACTCCCCTCAGCAGAAGCCTTGACTGCCTCTCCCCTGGCTTCCTGTCCCCTCCTCTGTTCTGCCACTCTCTCCCCCTGAGTGCAGAAAGCTAGTAGAATGTTTATTGCTCTGGAAATCTCTGCACTTGGGACATTCCAAACCGCTAGGGCAAGGCACTATAAGCTTCACCAGGGAGCCTTTCTCACATCTTCTGCCCCCTTATCAGAGTTCATGGGGTGCTCTGCACCTCCCCCAAGAAGCAGCTTATGAATAGACTCTGCCTGCCTTCAACCCCCTCCCCTAGACCCCATCCAGGCAGGTTCAACCCCACTCTTTGTTTACCTCCCCTTTCTGTCCTCCCTATAATGTTTTCTCTACTGTAACTAGCTGCCTCCTCTCCTTCTTTGATACCTTAAATCCTAAAATCTAACATAATGGACTCACATCTTGTACTGCTACTTTATCTCACATCCAAACTCTCTCCTTCACGAAGACAAAACCTCTGCTCCAGCCATCTCCAGTAATATATCTGGCAGAGCTAACCAAGAAAAAAACTCAAGAACAGTGTTAAGTCCTGAGCAACTTCACTCCAAAAAATGTTCCACGCCTAGCCTTCTACATTTGTGCCTACCAAGTCTAGTGGCAGCCAAAGTCTCTTTGCCAATATTTCATGGAGACAGAGGTTTGCCCACTCTTTTAACTTAACCACCTTGGTACCAAGAGGGCTATCAAGTTCATTGTAAAGTCCTGGGAGGATTTTTAGGAATTCCACACCTAGGAAGTCCTCCACCCAGCAATGTCCCACAAAGGGAGTGGAAAGAAGATGAAGGGTCCCTTTCCAAGGCAACATTAATCTGGGAGGCCGGCACCATGGCTCACTTGGCTAATCCTCCTCCTGCGGTGGCGGCACCCTGGGTTCTAGTCCTGGTTGGGGAGCTGGATTCTGTCCCGGTTGCCCCTCTTCCAGTCCAGCTCTCTGCTGTGGCCCAGGAAGGCAGTGGAGGATGGCCCAGGTGCTTAGGCCCATGCAGGTGTACTGCATGGGAGACCAGAAGGAAGCACCTGGCTCCTGGTTTCAGATCGGCACAGCACGCTGGCTGCAGCACACTGCCCATGGTGGCCATTTTGGGGGGTGAACCAACGGAAGGAAGAACTTTCTGTCTCTCTTTCTCTCACTGTCTAACTCTGACTGTCAAAAAAAAAATTTATCTGGGAGATATCTTCAGAGCTATGTGGAATAATGATCAAGATTACTGGCTTTGCAAAGCAGCAGGCTCACCAGGTTAATTACTATGCCTAAGCTTGTGTCTTTCTCCAGAGCTGCCCTTTATTCTGTCACCTATCAGATTCTCATCCTAAGGAATCTCTTTCTCCATCCACAGGGGTGCCCATCTGCTCTGATGGATGCCTTCTCCCATTAAACCTAACATGATGGTGAACAATCTCTAGTGGGCTTCTCATGCATGACACACCAGCACCTGGCCCACAGTCACCCTTGGGACCTGTCTTACAGCTGCCTGAACTTGTGTTTGTTTCAGAGATAGTCCCAAGTAGCTAGCTCACTGTTCACTAGGGATCATTGGCCCAAAGTGGTTTTTGGGTAAAAAAAAGTATATTCAAATTAAATTTAAAATCTCAAAAGACGTCATTAGTAAATAACAATCTCATACATGAAAATTTTGTTCTGATGTACTGGACATGAGGTTTAAAGCAATTTCTCTCTTTTGAATCTAGGAAGATTACTACTACTTTGAAAAAAAACTGCTTTGCAGCTTGCCAAATTTGCTTTGTAACTTAGTTTAACAGATCCAGATGAAATAGCAATGGTTAATCAGCTCTTGCTATAGCTCCCTAAGATGGACTTTATAATCTCTGGTTTATGTCACTGACTTTCAGCTCGGGTTTTATAAAAAGGAATAGAATTCCATATAAATGTAATTTTGACCTTACTTTGGATGAAGATATGATATAATATCAGTATCTTAAGTCAGCTAGATGTAATTGTTAAAAGTAAATTGGGTAAATGTGTCTAAGTGTGAACTTTGGTACTCTTAGCACCATATTCTATGACAAAACTATTTGGGTTTGTAAATGCGTAACTGTCCGTATATGAAAAATAACTCAAGACTGCTTAAAAGTAAGGTTGAATTTCAATGTTCTTTGATTTAGGAAATGCTGTATTGAATTTGGAGATTTTTAAAGGACCACTTCAAAATGTAAGTCGAAGAAAGTCGAAGAAATCAAATCAGTAGAAATATTTGGAAATAGTCTTAATCTCTAATTTTGAAACTTGTTTAAAAACTTCAGTATCTCCTTCTTAAAGCCTTTGTTTAACTGGTGATTCTTTGTCAGTTTTCTAGCCAGATCTAGTAAGCTCTCTTCCTTGGTTCTGATTCTGTTAAAATTGTTCCAGGTTGGGGCCAGCCCTGTGGCATAGTGTCCATACAGGCACCAGTTCAAGTCTTGGCTGCTCCACTTCCAATCCAGCTCCCCAGTAATGTGCCTGGAAATGCAGCAGAGGATGGCCCAAGTCCTTGGGTCCCTGCACCCATGCGGGAGATCTGGAAGAAGCTTTTTTTTTTTTTTTTTTTAACGCAGATATAGACAGTGAGAGAGAGAGAGAGAGAGAGAGAGAGAGAGAGACAGAGAGAAAGGTCTTCCTTTTCCATTGGTTCACCCCCCAAATGGCTGCTACAATTGGAACTGCGCTGATCCGAAGCCAGGAGCCAGGTACTTCCTTCTGGTCTTCCAGGTGGATGCAGGGCCCAAGTACTTGGGCAATCATCCACTGTCTTCCCGGGCCACAGCAGAGAGCTGGACTGGAAGAGGAGTAACCGGGACAGAATCCAGCTCCCCAACTGGACTAGAATCCGGGGTGCTGGGGCCGCAGGAGGAGGATTAGCCAAGTGAGCCGCAGCGCTGGTTGGAAGCTCTTGACTCCTGGCTTTGGCCTGGCGCTGGCCATTGCTGTCATCTGGGGAGTAAATCAGTGGATGGACAACCTCTGTCTCTGTCTCTCCCTCTCTCTGCCTTTCAGAAAAAAATAAATAAATATTCTAAAAAACGTGTTCCAAATTATGGGAAGGTTCAATATGTTAATTCCTTTTTTATTTTTTTTTATTTCTTATATTCAATGTTTTCATTTCCCATTTTGCTGACAGACCAAAGATACATTGATTTTTTCTTTTACATTTTTTTTTGACAGGCAGAGTTAGATAGTGAGAGACAGAGAGAAAGGTCTTCCTTCCACTGGTTCACCCCCCAAAAGACCGTCACTGCTGGTACCCAGGGTGCCAGCACCACAGGCAGAGGATTAGCCAAGTGAGCTGCGGCGCGAACTGAGACATTGATTTTTTATACTGTTGGGATAATACGTGTTCTCTGTCTCTCCTAAAGTTCTGATTGTTCAAAAATAGCTGAGTTTTTATTAAATGAGTTTCGATTTGTTTGAATATATACTTATTCTAAAAGCATTTCACTTTATAACAATGATCAAATTTGGTCTTTGTTGTGTCATAATGTTAAGGGATCCTGTTTCTACCAGGTATTTTAAGCCTTCTTGGCATCTATGACAGGCATTCAAAAAATTAAAGTTCCAAATTCTTTGGACTTTGATATTTCCATTTGGGCATTTGGAAATGTCAAAGGATACATTTCTCATCTTTTACAGATACCAACTATTTAGGCTATTTGGGTTATATTAAAGATACTGTCAAGATGTGAGGTGATACTAAATTTTTAGTTATTGTAATATAAAATGCTACTGATACAAATGTCCAAAAGTTAAAAAAAATTAAGGATCTTGTTGTGTAGTTATCAGACATGATTGTTATCTAAATGAAGAAAGGCCCAGAGGCTTAAAAGGGATGAATGTTTTATAAAATCCTGCAGGTGCTTTCTAAAATACTGTGTGGAGTAAGCAAGTGCCTCTTCTTGTCAGTTAATGATTTTTTTTAATTTTAACCATGGCTATCTACAGTATTTTATAATCCACAGTTTTATATTCTCCTCCAAACACTTGCAATCAGATTTACTGTTTATGGAAATTAAAGCACTGTTGGTTCTGTGTTTAAAATTTATGGAAGGCATTGGACCTTTTGGTGAATGTTTTTCTATATTCAGTTACTAAGCGTCAGAAATCTGGGAAACCTGACTTGATCCCTCATTTTCTCCTCTATTCTTTATTCTCTATTCTCTTCCCACCTCTTTCAAGATGGGAAACTGATTCTCTTCTGAAGGACTCTCCATCAGGATATTCAGTTTGATCTTCAGACCTTATAAAAGGGGTGGCTAACATTTTTCTGTAATGATAGCCTGGCCACATATAGAAGACCAAATAGCATAGCCAAAATGAGCACTTATTATGAGTTCACAGCTAGATTTATTTTGCCATGGGCACAGTAAACAGGCCACCCTCCCCATCTTTTCCCAAAGCAAACTAAAGGAGAAATAAAAAGTTTTATTAATTATTTCAAAATTCATGGACAGTTTTTATAAGGTGATTATCATGTTTGATCTTAGTCAAGAGGTCATAGCTCTCCTCATCATATTGCCTTATCTCACAGAAAAAAACACTGAGAGAACATGCCTGTGACCATAGATTTCTAGCTCAGGCCACCAAAGATTGGGGACAGGATTGAACACACCCTTGGCTGACATCCTAAAGCCTTCCACAGAGTGGTCCACTTTAACAGAGAACAGGACAAAGAGGAGTGATCTAGGCAAAAAGAGCAATGCAAGGATAGGTGTCAAGCCAATTAATAATAGCTTTACACATTGATCTGCTATCCAGGAGACCCAACAAGGCCAGTCCACTCCAAACGGCATTGTTTTCTATGTGGAAATCCCGGACACTGGATGAATAGCAGTCATGACAGAATCCATCCTCCGAAGAGTCTTATCAGCTCTGTCAAGAGCTGGGCCACTGGAAACGGAGTTGCCTTGAGATCAAAGGACTCCCAGGTCAGAGCCACAAACCCTGTTGGTCCTTCGTAAGTTGAAAAGTCCTTTTCTCTGCCAAGTTTCCAAAGTAACCACCACCATCCAGGGAGACAGCCTAGGGTCAGTAACATTTCGGGAAGAACTGCAGATTTCCTTTTAGAGATGCTACCTATTTGATACTAACCTATTTAGGTCAGCTCTCCTCCCAGGCCAGCTAGGCAATTGGGAGTCAACAGGGTGTCTTCCCTAATTAGGTTCACACCTCCCTAATGGTGTTTCTTCCATTATCCCATGTGAAGAGATAGATAGGTCTGGACTCAGATATACCTGGTCAGCCCTTAATGCCCAATGATTATTATCAAGTCCCTCCTGTCAGTTTCTATTTGCCTCTGAATGGGCAATTTCTATTTACCTCCCGGTTTGGAGGTCATCTAATAATGACCTGTTGGACCCTAAGTATTTAATCTGCTTGTTGGATTTATTTCCTCCAAACTTGAAGCAATGAAATTCTAGATTGCCATGAATATGAAACCTTGAATACAGACAGTTTTTGTAAGCTGGCACTGTAGCCCCCTTGAGAGGCCACCTCCTGCTGGAACCCTGTCTTGTCCCTATTTTGCCCCTATTTAGCTTGAACAAGAAAGAGTGGTTATCTCCCTAACCCCTGATAGCAGCCAGGGAGGAAATGAGGGATCCTGGGACTAAAAGCAGGACAAACTAACTCCATCCCACAGCTCCTTGCTAGCAGGTACACACTATACACAACAGGAGCATTCTTCTCTGTGGTAACCAAACACACATCTGTCTTCCCACCAACTGGACAGAGACTTGTGCTCTTGCCTTACTATTTCCCCCTTTGTCCTCCCCATTTTGGCCATCTTTCCCACCATGAGCAATGCCTCTAGCATCTCCTTTTAGCCTCATAACCATAGTGCCCCTATTCCTACCACTGAATGTTTTTCAAAAATTCTTACAGGAATTAATGACTGCTTTATCCCAAGCCATCATGCAGGAACAACACAAGACTGTGCTTTTTCAATCAACCTGATCCAGAGTATAGATACTACCCTTCATCAATGCCCCATATCAGCAGGAAGTAGCCAGAGACTGGCACCACATCTTCTTGTCTACACTCAGTCAGGATTGATGCAGGAAGGACATAAGCCTCAGCCGTTTTAGTTCCTTGCCTGAAATTAAATCAAATTCCTGAATGGACTCCTTTACTCCTGCATTCTTTCTAGAGATCAACTCAGTCCCACACCCTATACTCTTTCCCAGCACTTCCTCTGCATTCTTTCCAGGTCTGAAAGCCCAGGGAAAACCTGAAAAACCTGTGAGAAGAAACATGTCCACACACTACCCTGCCCTCCACTCCTCTGGACCCTTAGCCCACCCTAAGCTATGTAAGACCCAGCCCTCTGGAGAACTGTGCCTTCTGCCACATGTTGCTGAGTGTATGCCAGCAGCTGGTCACCTTTGCAGATTTATTTTTCTTCTTGTATAAATGTATTTCAGCTGTGAGTTCGTATCCTGTCTCCTTTCTTTTCTACTCCCCTCTTTTCCTTACATGAAGAGTTTCTAATAAAGGTCTGCTTTCTCTACGGCTTTCTTAAATGTCCCAGGCACGCTAAACCTACAGTAGAGCCTTTCCTGATCTCCCCAGCCTTGTGTTCTCCGGAGAGCCATGAGCTGTGAACATTCTCAGAGTTCCCCAAATGTATATAATAGGCTAAGAAAAACAGAGAAACACCAACCCAACTTGTTAAAAACTTCACTTACACAGTGACTCCTGATGTTGATTTAACAATTTGACACTCTTGTTTATGGTGTCAGTAATCTCCCTAGGCTCTAGTCATGAGTTGCCGAGGCTATGGAAGCCTTTAGGGTTCGCCGACTTCGATCTTATTCCGACAGGGTCATAGTCAAAGTGGAAGTTCTCTCCTTACGTCTCATGAGGGATCTGTCCTTAATGTGTTATCCAATGTGAAATAATGCTATTACTAGTACTGAAACAGTATTTTTACACTTTGTGTTTCTGTGTGGGTGCAAACTGATGAAATCTTTACATAGTAAAAACTGAATCGATTTTCTGTATATAAAGATAATCGAAAATGATTAAAAAATCTTGGTGTTAAATTGGAAATTGCATAGATAATTAATCAATTCTTTACAAAAAAAATGTAGGATCTCTGTCCTTAATGTGCTGTATATTGTGATTTAATACTATAACTAGTACTCCAACAGTATTTTCCCTTGTGTCTCTATGTGAAGGCAAACTGTTGAAATCTTTACGTAATATGTACTAAACTGATCTTCTGTGTATAAAGAGAATTGAAAATGAATCTTGATGTGAATGCAAGGGGAGAGGGAGCGGGAAAGGGGAGGGTAGCGGGTGGGAGGGAAGTTGTGGGGTGGGGGAAGCCATTGTAATCCATATGCTGTACTTTGGAAATTTATATTCTTTAAATAAAAGCTTTATACAAAAAAAAACTTCACTTACATATTTTAACACCATGAAGAAGCTGGATATAAAATGGCACTTAAGTCCAGGATGCATTACCGGATGACTGGTTCTGACTATCATATGTGATCATAGCAGGGCCCAAAGAGGGACACCACATGGGAAACTTTGCCCCCTAGACTGTTTGCCTGATGTCATTTCCCTTTGTGCTTGCAAAGGAAAAAATCCAGGGACATCCAAAGTATTATTCAAAAATATAGAGAAAAAATATCCATATACTATAAAAAACATGCTAACTCTACTCAAGATGTCTGTGGACCCCAGTATCTTTTCATACACTTGGCTTTCAACCATCAGGAGGAATTCTGGCTGACAAGTTTGGCTTCTCCTGTGGAGTCATAAGCTCTTTGAAGGCACAGGATGAAGATACTTCAAAATGCTTATAGAAAAATGGGAGAAAAAGATACATTTTTGGAGGTACAAAACATTCTGCACATTTTGCACAAAACATTTGCACATATTTATTCAGTAGATGATTAATAAAGAAAATTGAAGGTATGCTATTACAAAAATTAAAAGAAAAATTAGAAAGGAAGGGAGAGGAGAAGGAAGATAGGAAGTATGGATATGTTCCTAAAACTGCGTATATGAAATACATGAAATCCATTGTCTTTATATAAATAAATATATTTATTTTAAAAAGAAACTCATACTTAAGGGTGTCCTTTTTTAAATAATACACTTTTTCCATGACCTTTTTGAAAACCCTACATACAGGTATTATCAACTTTATCTGCTATAAACCTAGCACAGAGTCTAAAACAGAACATTCTCATGAAAATTTTATTGAATAAGTAAGCAAATAGAATTAACATTAATCAGAACATTTAATTAAACTTAATATTCCTAAATTTTCAGATTGAATTTTAATATTCAAGTTGAAATGCAAAAAGCCCACAGAGATCACAGATTCATGTATATAAGGTGATATAAAGAGAATATTATAAGTAAATTTTGTTTTTTGTTTTTTGTTTTTGTTTTTGTTTTTTCTTGATAGGCAGAGTAGACAGTGAGAGAGAGAGACAGAGAGAAAGGTCTTCCTTTGCCGTTGGTTCACCCTCCAATGGCTGCAAGGCCGGCGTGCTGCGGCTGGCGCATCGCGCTGATCTGAAGCCAAGAGCCAGGTGCTTCTCCTGGTCTCCTACGCAGGTGCAGGGCCCAAGAACTTGGGCCATCCTCCACTGCACTCCCAGGCCACAGCAGAGAGCTGGCCTAGAAGAGGGGCAACCGGGACAGAATCCGGTGCCCTGAATGGGACTAGAACCTGGAGTGCTGGCGCCGCAGGCGGAGGATTAGCCTATTGAGCTGCAGCGCCGGCATAAGTAGATTTAATAGAGAATATCACTGTTATTCTTTTTCTTGGCTTCTTTCTTCCCAATTGTGAGTTTCACAGGTTTGAGATCATTTTCAACATTATTAAGTTTCAAAAATAAACCTATAAAGGAAAATTACTAAACTTTTCAATGTCCCTTTGGAAAATTCAACAGTCAACAGCCACAATATTAGACCCCACAATAACATGTGTTTGCTGAGGTTTCATCATGAAAAATGAAACAACTTGGCCGGCGCCACGCTCAATAGGCTAATCCTCCACCTGTGGCACCGGCACACCGGGTTCTAGTCCCGGTCAGGGCGCCAGATTCTGTCCCGGTTGCCCCTTTTTCAGGCCAGCTCTCTGCTGTGGCCCAGGAGTGCAGTGGAGGATGGCCCAAGTGCTTGGGCCCTGCACCTGCATGGGAGACTGGGAGAAGCACCTGGTTCCTGACTTCAGATCAGCGCAGTACACCGGCCGCAGCGGCCATTGCGGGGTGAACCAATGGCAAAGGAAGACCTTTCTCTCTGTCTCTCTCTCTCACTGTCGACTCTTCCTGTCAAAAAAAAAAGAAAGAAAGAAACAACTTTACCAAATAAAGGAGCATACTAGTACCTAAATTTCGATTTTTCTCTGTCATTTTGAATTCTGCAAGCAGTTTCTCCTTAGAAAGAGTTATACACTAATGAGACACAAGAGTGAAAAATATGATGGCACCTCCCCGGGTGTGAATCTCCCTCAGCTTACCCAGAAGTGTGATTAAGACTTGCTGTATGTACACGTGCTTGGCTCAAAATAGAGGGTTCCAGCTTCTTAATATGCTATTATAAATATGTGTTTTTCCATATTTTTCTGATTAGCCAAAGGTGGCAATTCAGTGACACAAGGGTGTATTTTATATTATTGCTTTGCTAGAAGATCACAGTTAAAATGCTGAAGTTTTATTCAGGTTTTTTTAAAAAAAAATTTATATTTGTTCTAGAATGGTGGACTTCCTTAAAAATCTTGTGCTGTGCTGAATGACTTATCTGTAATCATTCCAAAACCTCAGGGGAAGTTGGTAAAATGCAGAGAATAAAATTAGCTGAAGAACTTATCAGTAGTCGCCAAAAAAGTATAGGTAAATCTGTTGGGAATCCCTCTTGCCACTCTCTATGCAGCTGCCTGAAGTTAAGATGTTGAAAATGGACCACAAACGAGGGTGGGCTTGGGCTTGCTGCATTTCCTTGGACTTCCTTGCTGCTTTGGTGACTAGCCCAACTTGGGGGAATCCCAACTCCAGTCTGTGGTCTGAATGTGCTCCCTCTCGCTTCTGCCTGGCATCACTCTCAGTTGGCCATCTCTCCCAAGCATGCTTTATGATTTGGACCATGATGTTTCTGAAATGTTTGGGCCAGTAGCCATTTTCTGTTTATGTTTCTGATTATGTTCTTGAAAGACAGTGGAACAGTTTAAATTAGTCTAAAGGCTTTTCACAAGTCAACAATGGATTTATGGACATACTTATCTTTTTAAAAATTGGTTATTATTTTTCATTGAGAAATCATACATACATTTACATGATATAATGTTGTGTTATGATATATGTATACATTGTGGAATTATAGATAGATATACTAATCTTAAGAGTTGATTTCTGGAGCCAGCATTATGGTGCAGCAGATAAAGCCACCACTTGCAATGCAGGCATCTCATGGGGCACTGGTTCAAGTCCCAGCTGCTCTACTTCTGATCCAGCTCCCTGCAAGTGCACCTGGAAAATCAGTGGAAGTTAGCTTGCACCCATTTGGGAGACCTAGAAAAAGCCCCTGGCTTTGCCTTGTCCCAGCCCTGGCCATTGTGGCCATTTAGGGAGTAAACCAGCACATGGAAGATCTCTCTCTCTCTCTCTCTCTCTCTTTCTCTGTCCATCTCTCTCTGTCTCCCCATCTCTCTCTCTCTCTCTCTCTCTCTCTCTCTGGGTGTATATGTGTTTCCTCCTGTCTCTGTAACTCTGATTTTTCAAATAAGTAGTCTTTAAAAAAGACTCAATTTCACCATATAGATATAACAATGATAAAAAATAAATGTGGGAAATTTCTCTTACCTTCCTAAACCAGACAAAGATGATATACTTTTCGAACATTTTATGTGGCACCAGTTTGAGTCCAGGCTGCTCCATTTCCAATCTAGCTCCCCGATAATGAGCCTAGGAAAGCACTGGAAGTTGGCCTGAGTGCTTGGACCCTTGCCACTCATGTGGAAGACCTAGATGGATTTTCTGGCTCCTGGATTCAGCCTGGCCCAGCCTCTGCTGTTGTGGCCATTTGGAGAGTGAACCAGCAGATGAAGAATTTCTCTCTTTTTCTCTCTCTCTCTCTCTGTAACTCTATATTTCAAATAATTTTTTTAAAAGATATCTCATTTGCATATATGGATTCTTTCACATACAGAATACAAGTGTTTGGAGCACTTGCCATACAGAAAACATTTTGGGTGTTAAAGAGAGATTTGATTGAGGTTTGAGAACTCAGAAACTAACCCTGGAGTGGGATGTGTAAATATCTGTTATGTGAAGATAATAGAGCAAAACAAAAGTTAGGTAATTAAGCATTTTAATTGCTTAGAAACCCAGCTTCTGAAGCAAGGTGGCCAAGGTACTTGCTCAAAGACAAAACCACAATTCTGAGCCAGACAACTATCACCGTCAGGTAAGCTGCCCAAGAGCAAACACTGCCAGAGGAGAGTCCCATGAAATGGTGCCTCTGGGAGAAATGAACATAAACAATACATCGGTAAATCCTGATTCACTGGATTGGAATCTCATGATAACTAAGAAACAAAGACAAATCTATGGGACTTAACAAGTGGAGAACATGGAACAAGCCAGAAGGAAATTAGATAACTGACCCACTAGAGAAAGTATTTAAATTTAAATGAGGATAGCTTTCTGGAATTTTTGCACACAGCACATTGTATTTGCAGTCAAAAGTCTTTATCAGAGACAAAACTTACAACTATTTACAGTAGGCTAATAATGTCTTCCAAAGATATTTGCATGTCCTAAATGTTGGAACTGTGAATGTCATCCTAAAGGGCAGCCATCTCTAAGTGTGATAGAGATTTTTTTAAAAGATTAATTTATTTGAAAGGCAGAGTTACAGAGAGAGAGAGAGAGAGAGAGAGAAAGTGAGAGTGAAAGAGAATCTTCTACCCGCTGGCTCACTCCACAAATAGCCACAATGGCCTGGTCTGGACATGGTTGCACAGCCAAGAATCTGGAACACCATCTGGGTCTCCCACATGGGAGCTAGAGGCTCAAGTACTTGGGCCATCTTCTGCTGCTTTCCCAGGCCTGATAGCAGAGTAGCAGGGACTCAAAACAGGTATTTCAAAATGAGACGCTGGCATCACAAGCTGTGTCTTAACTAGATGTACCATACCTTTAGCCTAAAAACCACAACTCCCAACCCATCTAATTCTAAATGTAATTTTAGTTAATGCAACACTGAGCTAGTGTTTTCAAATTCCTCTATAACATTTTTTTACACCCACACTCTAGTTAAGTATGTATTTATATAAAAATGTAATTAATTTTCAGTACATTTCATCAACATACTGTTCCTGAATAATGCATTCAAGTTAAATTCTATCAGTTTGTCTGAAAGCTGCTTTTTTTAAAAGGTTTATTTATTTATTCAAAAATCAGAGTCACACAGAGAGGAGAGGCAGAGAGAGAGAGAGAAAGGTCTTCCATCCGCTGGTTCACTCCCCAATTGGCCACAATGGCTGGAGCTGCACCCATCTGAAGCCAGGAGACAGGAGCTTCTTCCAGGTCTCCTATGTGGGTGCAGGGGCCCAAGGACTTGGGCAATCTTCTGCTTTCCTAGGCCATAAGAGAGCTGGATCGGAAGTAGAGCAACTGGGACTTGAATTGGCATCCATATGGGATGTCAGCACTGCAAGTGGCAGCTTTATCTGCTACACCACAGCACCAGCCCCAGTTTACTGGTTTTAAAATCCAAGCCAAATTATTATCTTTCTATAGTGGAGGGAGCTCTGACTTAATAGATAAAGTGTTTAGATAAAGTACAACAGTAAGTCACAGTAATTCAATTGTTTGCTCAGTTTCCAAAAAATTTCCTATATGGGTCTGGAATTTCCTAAGTGTTTTGCTTACATACTAACGACTGTGAAAAGGTTCCAGTAAGAGAACAGAGTTCAAACTCAATGTCACAGATATATGCCTTACCAATTTCAAGTCTTTCAAAAGATTTCTTTTTTTTTTTTTTTGACAGGCAGAGTGGACAGTGAGAGAGAGAGACAGAGAGAAAGGTCTTCCTTTGCCATTGGTTCACCCTCCAATGGCCACCGCGGTCGGCGCGCTGCGGCCGGCACACCATGCTCATCCGATGGCAGGAGCCAGGAGCCAGGTGCTTTTCCTGGTCTCCCATGGGGTGCAGGGCCCAAGCACTTGGGCCATCCTCCACTGCACTCCCAGGCCACAGCAGAAGGCTGGCCTGGAAGAGGGGCACCTGGGACAGAATCCGGTGCCCCGACCGGGACTAGAACCCGGTGTGCTGGCGCCGCAAGGCGGAGCATTAGCCTGTTGAGCCACGGCACCGGCCTCAAAAGATTTCTAAAACAGATTTTATTTCCCTGAATCTACGCTTGCCTTAGAAACAATGACATTCCCTAAACTTTTCTTCCGTGAGGTAAGACTACAGAAAAAGTCAAAAAACTATAAATTATTTACTTCCTGAAAAAAGAAATATACATTTTTTAAAATTAAACTTTCATATAAACATATAATACCTGGGATGTGGGTGTGAGGAGTTGTAGAGGAATTACAAAAACACTGTCTCACTGTTTCACGTTGCATTAAATAAAATTACCATTAGAATTAGGTGGTTTTGTGTTTGCAGAAAGCGTTGTGGCTTACATTTACAATGCATTGAAGGATAAATTAGAGTATATCATAATATAGCATATGTATGTGGTGCAGCAGGTTAAGCACCACCTGCAATGCTGGCGACCCATATGGGCACTGGTTCATGTCCCAACTGCCCCATTTCCAGTTCAGCTCCCTGTTAATGTTCCTAAAAAAGCAGCAGAAGATGGCCCAAGTGCTTGGGCTCTTGACATGTGGGAGATCCAGAAGCAGTTCCATGCTCCTGGCTTTTGCCTAGCCCAGCCCCAGCACTTTTGAACTTTTTGAGGAGTGAATCAGAAGATGAGCAATCTCTCTATTTCTTCCTCTCTTTCTGTAGCTCTGCCTTTCAAATAAATAAATAAAATCTTAATCAAAAAATAAGAAAACATATAAATTATAAGGTATACAGTGAGTTATAAGGTGTATCTCCCTATGTTGTTACTCATCTAAAATATTCTTAAAGCCTCAATTGTAAATGATTTAATTGCCAACAGGACACATCTGTGAATTAGAAGCAAATAATATCTTTGATTTTTACATTCTCAAGAAATGAGATTATAAGGAACCTAATAAAAAACTAATTAAAACCACAAAACAGTTGTTACAATTAGGCCATTTTTCTTAGTTATCTAGTTCTTAGAAATAATTTTCATTACTGCCTCATTAAATAGGTATACTACTTGAATTATAATCCCATAGTCACAATGCTAAATCTAGTTTAAAACATCAAATGTTTTTATGCTTCACTCTCCACATTATTATAACAAAAAGCTTGTTAACACAAACATTTTACCACTCATTTTATGATATTTTTCCATTTTATTACTAGAATAGTAGTTCCATTATGAAATTTTAATCAAACTAAGCATGTACTCCACTCTTAAGAAAACTGGATTAACTCTTAAGAAACTATAATCTAGTGAGTTTATGTCAGTACAAAATGAATTCCTTGTATATTGTATCACACATATATAAAACCCTTGACAAAAGATAAAAATTCTATGCTTCACAGACATATTCATTGAACAGATTCGGCATATGTGCAACAATATGCAGCTAAGCTTTTGTGGATGCTGTTACGACATACAGCACCTTAGCCGAGAGACAAAGAACCTTTCACAGGGAGAAGTCTTGTGAAAAGTGGAGAAGCTCTTTCTAGAACACCGGACATGATCAATCTGAAAGATTCACCACAAGGTCCAAGCTATAGGAAGGAAGTACACTGAAGAAGTCTGATACAGAAGTCATAGTCATCAAACATTTCCAAAAAGGATGTGAAAAAACCTCAATGCCAATGGCATATTTCAATTAACAAATTTAGGCCAATTTGATTTAGACTCATAAATTAAGATACTAATTGTTATTTTTTATTCTTTTATGTTCAATGTATATAATCTTGGGCAAAAGACATCAGTTTAAGATTATTGTTTGAGTTTTTATACTTGCCTATGCTTCTTTAACATTTAGCATTTAACATGCTATAATTTTTTAATTAGAAAGGCAGAGTTACAGAGAAAAGGGAGAGAAAGCAAGAGAGCTTCCATCTAATGGTTCACTCCCCAAGTGGTCATAGCAGCCAGGGTTAGATCAGGCCAAAGCCAGGAGCCAGGAGTTTCTTCCAGGCCCCCCACATGGGTGTCAGGTGCCCAATCCCAGGAGTCCTGCATTTCCCAGGCTATTAGCAAGGAACAGGATTGGAGTGAAGCGGCCAAGAATCTAATTGGAGCCCATATGAGAGGATGGCGTTGCAAGCAGCAGCTTAATCCGCTACGCCACAATGCCAGGCCCTAAATGCTATGGTTTTTTTAGAAAGGAAACACTTCATTATGAAACAACCTCAGATTTACAGAGAAGGCAGAAGATCTATGCTATGTGTTTCATCTCTCCTGAATACTTTGGTGTACATTTCCTACAGCAAAGGTACTTGACAATCACAGTCATTATGGATAGATACAGAATCAACTTTGAATCCTCCAGCCTTCCAGGTTCAAGGTTCATCAATCCCCAGTAATGTTCCAAACAGCTTAAGTTCTCAGTCCAGAATCACACACATTTAGTTACCACATTTCCTTTCCTTCTTCCTCCCTCCATCCTCCCCTTCTTCTCCCTCCCTCCCTCTCATTCCCTTCCTCCCTCCCTTCTTTCCTTTTTTCTTCCTTCCTCCCTCCCTCCCCTGCCTCCCTTCTTCCTTCCTTCCTTCCATTTTTTTCTTTCTTTTTTCTCTTTCAATAATTCTTTCTTTCTTTTTTTATTTTTTTAATTTTTATTTATTTTTAAAGCTTTTATTTAATGAATATAAATTTCCAAAGTACAGATTATGGATTACAATGTCCTCCCCCATAACTTCCCTCTCACCAGCAACCATCCCCTTTCCCGCTCCCTCTCCCCTTCCATTCACATCAAGATTCATTTTCAATTCTCTTTATATACAGAAGATCGATTTAGTAGATATTAAGTAAAGATTTCAACAGTTTGCCCTCACATAGCAACACAAAAACACTGTTGGAGTACTAGTTATAGCATTAAATCACAATGTACAGCACATTAAGGACAGAGATCCTACATGATATTTTTTTAAAAAAAATTGATTAATTATCTATGCAATTTCCAATTTAACACCAAGTTTTTTATATAGTTTATATACAGAAGATCAATTCAGTATATACTAAGTAAAGATTTCATCAGTTTGCACTCACACAGAAACACAAAGCGTAAAATACTGTTTCAGTACTAATTATAGCATTACTTCAAATTGGACAACACATTAACGGCAGATCCCACATGAGAAGTAAGTACACAGTGACTCCTGTTGTTGATTTAATAATTTGACACTCTTGTTTATGGAGTCAGTAATCTCCCTAGGCTCTAGTCATGGGTTGCTGAGGCTATGGAAGCCTTTAGGGTTTGCCAACTTCGATCTTATTCCGACAGGGTCATAGTCAAAGTGGAGGTTCTCTCCTCCATTCAGAGAAAGGTACCTCCTTCTTTGATGGCCCCGTTCTTTCCACTGGGATCTCACTTGCAGAGATCTTTCATTTAGGTCTTCTTCTTCTTTTTTTTTTTCCCCAGAGTGTCTTGGCTTTCCATGCCTAAAATACTCTCATGGGCTCTTGAGCCAGATCTGAATGCCTTAAGAGCTGATTCTGAGGCCAGAGTGCTATTTAGGACATCTGCCATTCTATGAGTCTGCTTTGTATCCCGCTTCCCTTTTTGATTCTATCAGTTAGTATTAGCAGACACTAGTCTTGTTTGTGTGATCCCTTTGACTCTTAGACCTATCAGTGTGATCAATTGTGAACTGAAATTGATCACTTGGACTAGTGAGATGGCCTTGGTACATGCCACCTTGATGGGATTGTATTGGAATCACCTGGCACGATTCTAATTCCATCATTTGGGGCAAGTCTGATTGAGCATGTCCCATATTGTTCTTCTACTCCCTCTCTTATTCCTAC
The DNA here is from genome assembly GCA_949820135.1 of Sylvilagus floridanus. Lineage (NCBI taxonomy): Eukaryota > Metazoa > Chordata > Mammalia > Lagomorpha > Leporidae > Sylvilagus > Sylvilagus floridanus. Next base: position 56,370,931 of record OX463226.1, on the reverse strand, counting down.
TGTTATATTTAACAGGGATCACTTCAGTTAAAATTTAAACACCTAAGAATAATTGTGTGTTAATTACAGAGTTCAATCAATAGTACTAGAACAAAACAGAGAAAAAATACTAAAATGTATAAAGTATTACATTGTACATCAGCAGTCAGCACAAGAGCTGATCAAGTCACTGTTTCTCATAGTGTCCATTTCACTTCAACAGGTTTTCCCTTTGGTGCTCAGTTAGTTTTCACCAATCAGGGAGAATATATGAAGAATTATTTATTTCTTTGTAAGTCAAAGTTAAAGACAGGGAGAGACAATGAGAGAGAGAAAGAGAGCAAGCTTTCATACTCTGGTTCACTCTCCAGATGGCCCTAACTTCCTGGGCTTGGCCAAGCTGCAGCCACAAGCCAGGAGCATCATCTAGGTGTTTACATGGGTGGCATGGGAACCAAATACTTGGGCCATCCTCCACTGCTTTTCCCGGGCCATTAGCAGGGAACTCGATAGGAAATGGACCAGCAGTGATGCAAACCAGCATCCATACATGATGCCAGCATTGCAAGTGGTGGATTCATCCGCTAAGCCACAACATTGGCCCTATTGCCGCATTTTCTTAGCTGCCTTTGATTGGGAATAGCCCCCTCCTCATTGCCGTAACCTCTGACAGTATGCTCTAGGTCACCTCTCATGCTGTACTCACTCAAGGCACCAGGCAAATCATTTCCTGACCTTGCCAGGGGCCTCCCCACTACCTACCATGGTTGCCTGCCTGTTTAGCCCACTGAATGGTTTTTGGATGTAACTGCTAAAGAGAAGGGGAGCTAAAATGAAAAAGCAAGAAATTTTGGTTTGTTTTTTGTTGCAATTGCTTTCTCAACAATGTTGCAGTGGATTCGTTTCTGAGAGGAGGAGCGTGGTGGGGACAAGAGGCACGGAGTCACCACACAGACTCCGGGAGTCGGGTGAAAGCAGGCCTGAGGAGAGCAGCCGGCAGACTCATTTATTTGAGTTAGTACAACAGCTTATATAGCCAAGACCAGCCAATCCGGTTAAGGGGCAGTCTATGCCCCAACCAATCACAGCTTGTTGCCAGGCAGTTTCCAAAGCCATCCAATCACAGCCTGTTGCCAGTCAAGCTCTTGTCGCCAAGCAGTTTCTGAAACCATCCAATCACAGCCTGCCATCAGTCAGGCTCTGTTGTTATGTGGTTTCCTCTGTTGTCATGTGGTTTCCAAAGCCATCCAATCATGGCCTGTTGCCAGGCATTCTGTTGTCAGCGGCCATCTTGGCATGACCTTTTCACCTCAGTGGCCATCTTAGCATGAACTTTTCACCTCAGTGGCTATCTTGGCATGAACTTTTCACCTCAGAGGCCATCTTGATATGACCTTTTCACCTCATTCCACCACAGTTTTTCCTGGTCGAATTCATTTTTTAGAATCATTATTTGTATGAGCTACTTACTATAAAGATTTTATAGAGTTTGGAAAAGAATAAAGGTAATCTGAACTCAATTTTTTTTTAATGGAGGAGTACCATTTGGCATTAAATGAAGTGTGTAGGCATTTTTAATGTATTTGGAGGGTTGCATGTTGGATATGGCAGTTAAGTTGCCACTTGGGATGCCTGTATCCCATATCAGAATTCCTGATTTGAGTCCTGGCTCCTCCATTTTGGAGCTAGTTTCCTGCTAATGTGCATTCTGGGAGGCAGCAGGTACTTGGGTCCCTGTCACCCAAATAGAAGACCTAGATTCAGTTTTTGGCTCCTAATTTCAGCCTATCTCAGCTTTGGCTGTTGTAGGTATGTGAAAATTGAACTAGCAGATGAAAGATCTCCATTTGTCTTTCTGCTTATCACTCTGCCTTTCAAATAAATGAAAATAAATAAAAATATTGCTTTGGAATGGAAAGAGAGAGAGAGAGAGAGAGAGAGACCATCTGTTTATTCCCCAAGAGTGTCCAAGATCCAAGGCTATGCCAGACTAAAGCCAGGAGCCAGGAACTCCACCTGGGTCTCCCATATGGGTACCAGGGACCAATAAAGAGCCAAAGGAAAAACAGTGAGGACATCCTGAGAATACTGAAATTTAGCCAATCAAAAGTGATCTTTTGGGCCAGAACTGTGGCAGAGTGGATAAAACTGCCACCTGCAGTGTCAACATCCCATATGGGCACCGGTTAAAGCCCTGGACGCTCCACTTCCAAGCCAGCTCTCTGCTATGGCCTGGAAAAGTAGTGGAGGATGGCCCAAGTCCTTGGGCCCCTGCACCAAAGTAGGACAACCAGAAGAAGCTTCTGGATTCTGGCTTTAGATTGGTGCAGCTCCAGACATTGCGGCCATCTGGGGAGTGAACCAGCAGATGGAAGACCTTTCTCTCTTTCTCTCTGCCTCTCCTTCTCTCTCTGTGTAACTCTGACTTTCAAATACATAAATAAATCTTTATAAAAGATGATGTTTTGATAAAATCATTTGTGAAATTTTAATAATTTTTTTCAATATTCTCAAATTCTATGACTTTCAAAGAAATTTGTTTTGTTTTTATTTATCTGAGAGGCAGACAGAGAGAGAGAGAGAGAGAGAGAGAGAGAGAGAGAGAGAGATGGAAACTGAGAGAGATCTTAAATCTGCTGGTTGACTGCCCAAATAGCAGCAACAGCTAGGGATGGGCCAGGCAGAAACCAGGAGCCCAGAACTTAATCTCTGTCTTCCAGGTGGATGGCAGGGACCCAATCACATGAGCCATCAATGCTGCCTCCCAAGGTGTGCATTAGCAGGAAGCTGGGATCCAGAAAATAGCTGACACTCAAACCCTGTCACTCCAATATGGGACATGGGTGTCTTAAGCAGTGTCTTAACCACTGCACCAAAAATCTGCCCCAATGTTAGATTCTTTTTAAAATGATATCACTAATGTGTCCAAATTGAAGCATCTGTTAATTATCCTTATACTGTATGTTGCAGTTTTCACAATAAATATCCTGCCATAAATTAATTTCCATACTAATCCATATACTCTATGGTAGGTTTTCTCTTATTTTGTCAGGCTTGCTAGTGAATTTGAAAAAAAAATGGGAAAAAATGAAACAATTATTCATAGCATTTTAGCTAAGCTATGAATAAATTAATCCACTGAAAAAATTATGCTCCAGGCTACTAATCAGCATTTTACCAGTTATAGGCATTTTTGCAAAATCCACCCATTTGATTGCATATTTGTGGGACTGCTGCCCATAACAGAATCTTACTAACCACTGTTTTTGGGTTTGTATGAGAGCAAATCAGTGTCCTCTCAATCCTCTGGAGGACAAATTGCCAGGATAGAAAAAGAACTCTCAGATAATGTACAATAATAAGACTTTTCTGAACAAATGAATCCCAGGTATAATGAAAGTCGAGTCCTCCTGTACCTCCTATGTCTTGATGTGCACCAAGACCAGAGTCACCAAGACCATCACAACATAAAGAGACATAGTCACATCTTTGTTTGTAGTCTTTGTTAACAAATGAAAGAATCAACAGTGACAGACAAAATACCATAAGAAAAAGACAAGACTCTAAGGGTTTCTCCTTGAAGTTTTACACCCACATGCATGGGAGCATTCCAAGGAGAAAATAGGTGATTTGTTCAGTGCGTGATCCATGACTGTCCTTATATGAAAAAAACACAGTTCATTCTAGATATTTCATTTTCAGAAATGCAAAGCATATGCAGGATAACTCCAAATAAGGAAAAACAAAAACAAACAGCACAAGTCCATTTCAACTGAGAAAATGCTTCCTCCCATATAGAACCCTCCTAACACAAAATTCCATCACTTATTTGTCAGGTCAACTAACATTCAAGTAAAATGAATATAAATCCTAAAATGGTAAATGTAGAGTTTTTCTCATGAGCACATTTAATGCCATTAGCCACAGGCCATTTTGGTAGATACTGACTCATTTCTGGAGAACCAGATGCAAATAATCTGAGTAAGTCAAGGTTTACACATGGAGACCTTTCTCCTTCATTGATTTTCTTATTGATATTCGAGATGGCTTCATTTTTGTTAGGTACCCAGTTTTATCTAGAATAATTACTCAACCAAAGAGGTTAAGTTAAATAAAATATTAAATATGGGAATACTAAAAGCTTTCTCAATAAAAGAAGACTGAAAAGACTCCACAAAACTAGAATTGAAATTTTAAGTGTCATCTAGTCTCTAGCAAGTGTTCTATGTGGATCATCTCCGAGGCACCCTGCTCTTGTGAGAAGAATGTGCCCGGTGAGAGGAAGCAATTCACTTCTGTTGGCTTGCTAATCCTTCCAGTGGATTCCAAGCACCACACTATCAACACAGCTACTCCTGAGAATAGGTGTTCACAGTTATAGAGCCCTTACATCTCTCCCAGACTTCACTGCCTTGCTTTTACCAAGGAAGGGGCTTAGAAGACCTGTTGTTAAATAGTGAGAGTGACCTCTAGTGACTTATTTTGTGTTGCGGTTTCCAGCTAGATTGTTGAATGCCTTTCTACAAGTAGTTCATTTCTCATTTACTTAACCAAAACAGCAAAGTCCACTACCCAGCCCAAGAATTTATGATTCAATGTAAATGTCCATATTTTACTGACAAAGCCTTATCACAAAATCAAAGTTGAATCTGAAACATGTGTGAGCCAAGGAGTCAGGAGTCATTTTTCGGAGTGGCACACAAGGTGTATCATTAGGTGAGGCTCTGATGGTGCGCACAGCGTGGATGCCATATGGCTGTGCAGTGTGTGTGTGTGTGTGTGTGTGTGTGTATGTGTTTGAATGACTCTGCACTAAGCCAAACAGCAACACTGGGAATAGTGGCTTAGGCAAAGTGCAGAAAGCTAAAGTTGGTTAACCTCCTGCAGTGGAAATTTCTAAATAAGGCCACTAGTTCTTACCCTAACTGATTGAAAACTAAATTTTGGTAGGAGAGGCTGAGAGTGAAGGTGGAAAAATTCCAATGAAAGAAAAATGAAAATAATTTGAGTAGAAGGAAGACATTTTTAAAATGCTCAACTAATGCCTGGATTAAAATAGTAAATAGAGAAAGACATTTCTCAAATAAAGTCCAAGTTAAAAAATATTTTTAAATTTGTATATATAATAAAATATGGTTGACTTGGGTTCTGCTAAATTATTTGGAAGCCTATTCTAGAAATAATGTTTTCTGAAATTTTTACCAAATAAAGGAAAATAAGAAACCAGGCATCCAATGAAAATTCAAATGTAAATGAAAATTCAAAATGTAAAATATTAACATCTGGAGAAGAATCATTGTCAAGATCACCTAAATGATGGGCTAAGTTTTGTCTTTACACAAGAACTTTCTACCATTAGAAAACGAACCCCTGTGTCAGCAGAATGTCCAAATGTTATTCCCTTGGAAGTCCTGGCAGGTGATTGAATTTGGCTTCTTTCATTTAGGCTCCCCTTCAGGGACTCGGTCTCTAAAAGGGCGATAGGAGTTCATTAGCATTGAAGCTGACCTAAACTGTTAACCTCTAAATTGATGCAATGGGATGGAATGTCGACCAGCTATTTGCCTGTTAGAATTCCTTAAAGTGCTACAATCCTAAAAACAGAAAAGACGGCACTCGCAGGCTAACCCTTTCTTCCACAATATTCTTTTTATTTTATGAAAACGTGACCTTCTGAATAAATGCTCAACTGTACAGATAGAAAGGTCAAAACGTGCATTATGTTCACACACTTTAGGCTCCTCCACAAAACGAAAGTCTATTGTACATAACATTCTATCTTTCCGGTTGTGATTCAACAAATTCTTTCAGTGTCAGGAGCAAACTCTACAATTGCAGTTCCAAATACTAGCGATGACAGCAGCGCAAAGTTTGCCAGGGAGCCTAGCGGCTCGGAAGCCATTGGCGGTACTCACGTGGGTGTTCGGCGGCGCCCGGGCTCCAGGTATGAGCAGGGAGGAGCAGCAGCACGCACAGGAGGGCTCCGGCGACCGAGGCCATGATCACCCTGGTGAGGGGTAGGGACGACCAGAGGCGAGAGGTGCTGCTCCGCGTCTCTCTCTCCGCCTCCCGCCTGGGCTCGAGAGCTCCTCTCTCACTCGCACCCCGGCAGGCTCCTGGACCGGGTGAATACCCAAGCCGCCGCCACCGCCAGCACCGCACACCTTCGCCCTCAGCCCCGCCCCAGCCCCAGCGCTTCCGCGGACCCGCGCAGCCCAGTCGCGGCTCCAGCTTCGGGGACGCTGGTGGATGCGCTGCAGCCGTATCAGACACCCGGCCGCAGGTTCGCCTCGTATGCCCGCCACACGGCCCTGCAGAGTGGCAGGTGGCTTGCGTGGGTCCCCGGGGAGAGCGGAACTGGAGCCGTCACCCACGCCCCCTGCCGCCCTATTCTCCCCGCCCCCCGCCCCGCTAGAACCTCGCCCCCTTCCCCGAATCCAGGGACATCCTCTGGCTGCACGTTGAAAACGCCAAGGATCATTCCTGGACTATTCATTGTATTTACCGCGAGCAATCGGGAAAAATAATTTTCTGTTTCCATTCAAAAAGGAAAGATGCAGCCGAATTAACTCCAGAGCGGATCCTAGTGAGGACATGAGCGCACAAGCTTGCACTGTGCTAAGAATTCTGACTTGTGTGAGAGCTCGGGAGCCAAGGCTGGCTTGGGGGACGGCCTTCAAAATCTTTAAATGTTCATATTTTGTCCATCGTGGGTGGTTTCTAATCAAATGTTATTTTTAAAATATTACAATAAAATGTTATTTATTTTTATTATAAAGCATTCCTTAAAATTTGGAGCTGAGACAGGGCATCGCTTTCCTCACCGAAGTCCCTGCTAGAATTCTCAAATCTAAATGCTGCCTCAGATTTCCCATCTAAAATAGCTACCCCTACCCGCCCAGCGCTGGAGCTCCCTACTGTGGCCTCAGATGCTGAGGCTGTTCATGGTGCAGGCGCAGGAAGGGGAGGGACCCTTCTCTTTGTTTTGTAAATTCCTATTACAGGCAAAAGTTCGACCAACTCCCTGAAATTACCACCATGAGATTCTAGGAGAGGGTTACTAATTTTTTAGATGGTTACCCCAAGAAATGATAGTTGTGTGTACTTCTTGTCTTATTTTTAGAAAGGCAGCTTTGAAAATCCCTTTAAGGGCAGGCATTGTGGCCTAGTGGGTAAAGCCACTGTCCACATTCCACAGGGGCTCCAATTATGATCCAATTCCCTGGGAAAAGTATCAGCAGATGGCCCAAGCATTTGGGCCCCTGCTATCCACATGTGAGACCTGGAGATCCTAATGAGGCTCCTGATTCCTGTGTTTGGCCTGGCTCAGCCCTACCTATTGCTGCCATCTGGGGCGTGAACCAGCGGAAGGAATTTCTCTATGTAGCTCTCCCTCTCTCTTTATAAGTCTTTCAAATAAATACATACATCTTTTTTTTTTAATGAGATGACCTTGAAAGGCTTTTTATTCATTAAAATGAATTTAAATACAATCCTACCAGAAGAAGCATCTGAAGAAGTCATTTCTGAATGATGACTTGAGTTTACCAGAACTGTTTTTGCATCAGTATTGTGTAAATACCAACTATGGTGCTGGTGTTGAGGCATAACTGGTTAAGCCACCACCTACAATGCCAGCATTCCATACAGGCACAGGTTTCAGATCCAGATGCTGAACTTCTGGTCCAGTTCCCTGCTATTGCAATTGGGAAATCAGAAGGAGATGGCCCAAGTACTTTGGCCCCTACACCTGGATGAAGCTCCTGATTCCTAGCTTCTGCCTGGCCCAACCCTGGCTGTCGCAGCCATTTGGGGAGTGAATAAGCAGATGGAAAATCTCTCTGTGTGTGTCTCTCATGTGTCTCTTTCTTTCTCTCTGTAACTCTGCCTTTCAAATAAATAAATGAATCTTTAAAGAAATAAAAATAAATAAATAGAACTCTGATTACAGGAGGTTTTATGTAAACCTAAAGTCTTGATTTACCAGTAAGTTGCTTTATCAACTTAGAAACAGAGAAATGTTGTATCAATTTAAGTCAGCTACTGGAAAGAGTCTTAAAAATATGAAGTAAGGTATTCAAAGTATTAGGCCTAATGGAGAACTGCCAAGAAAGATTTCTACTTTAGTAGACATTTGTTAAATTTTAAAATTAGCTTCAGTAAAATCAGTGTATCAGTGTTGTATTGAATATGGGTCCATTGTTTCAGTATATATAAGGAACATATTTATATTTACAAATTTTATTACAAATACAGAAAGCACACCTTGACCAGTTATACTCAAAAATTGTTTCAAAAGGGAAACATTATTGATATACTCTAAATATATGTAATAATTTGTACATTGAAACAAATAACAAGCATCAGCATTTTTCTGCTAAGACAGAAAGCTTGTAATTAATTATTGTTGGAATTTGCCCCCTTTGACTTAAAACTTTAGATTTATTCTATGTTAATTTCTTTGGTTAGGGGACTTAGAGTCGTGACATAACGTGTGTGTCTATAAGTGAATTTTATTGCTACAATGTTTTCCACATGGCTAAATTTTCATTTAAATTGGCATAGGCACTTTCTGTGGTGATAATCCTTGCACTGAATTCTTCAGAAGGAGAATAGTGAGGATCTGGAAATCATTTTGCCTATTAGCATAGCACCTTCTGCAGCTAATATGCCCCTACACTGTCCTCTCAATGGGCAAATCAAGGCACAGATTCCAGGTGGCTGATATGACTAGAACACAACATGTCCTGGGATAAATATCAAATACAACATAAATAAATGTTTTATAATGTTGCAGCTTTACTTTTTTGCTTCCCCATTTTCCAAAGTAATGTGATGGAATTTTAAAACTTCCTGCTTATCTTCCATTTAACCTTAACCCAGTTAATGACTATAGTTGAAACATTTCACATTTCAATTTGAATAATGGTTGCATAATTCAACTAGAGTAAGGAGAATATGTGCTATTTGTAACAGCACATCTATTAGTGCATTATTTTATTTTATTTTTTTTGACAGGCAGAGTGGACAGTGAGAGAGAGAGACAGAGAGAAAGGTCTTCCTTTACTGTTGGTTCACCCTCCAATGGCCGCAGAGGCTGGTGCGCTGCTGCTGGCACACCTCGCTGATCCGAAGCCAGGAGCCAGGTGTTTCTCCTGGTCTCCCATGCAGGTGCAAGGCCCAAGCACTTGGGTCATCCTCCACTGCACTCCTGGGCCACAGCAGAGAGCTGTCCTGGAAGAGGGGCAACCGGGACAGAACCTGGTGTGCTAGCGCTGCAAGGCGGAGGATTAGCCTAGTGAGCTGCGGCACTGGCAGTGCTTTATTTTAAAAGAAATTATATTCAGGTATGATTGCTTACTAGCTTCTTCATTATAAGAAATCTAGTGTTTTTCAAGAAAGGTTATTTCTAAATTATTTCTTAATTACTTTGAATTGCGAAAGGGACATTTTAACAGATTTTGTAAAGAAAATGAATGACTGACACCACCAACACCCAAGCCCACTGAGGTAACCACCATGATAGGTAAGAGAGTAGAATACATAGCTTCCACAGTTTTTGCTCTTGTTTTACACAAACATATACAGCTTGTACAAGGGGTTGTGTTTATTTTATTTCCATGTGGTTTTGCCATGTACTTAGTTTACACTCTCATTCTACAAAGTCATCTTTTCTCTTTAGAAATACACCACATATGTTCTAATCTAAGCTAAAATTTGTACTGCAATTTTCAGTTCTAGAACCCAGAATGAGAATATAAAAAACATAACTACATTTGCCTGTCAATCTAATACCATATTAAGCCAGAAAGCATCTATTCTTATAAGTAGGTTACCTCTTTAGGAACTCTCATTTTCTTACACTATTTTTGTAAGCAACGTATACACACACACATACCCTACTGCACTATTCAAGGCCCATGCAGGAAGCTGGGAAAGCTTATAGGATGAAACTGTTAAAGGACCCAACAATCAATGTTGTAGTGCCCAAAGGTGAGCAGTAATAGCAGGCATTACCATGAGCAGAGAGACAGAGGAAAGAGTTAGTACCAGAGCCCTAGAAAGCAGAGGCCATAGAGCAGGGCTCTGTGATAGGAGCTGTGGCCATGAAGTTAAATGTTGCCAGAGCCTGGGTGCAACACTGAGTCAGGAAGACAGATTTTGACCTCTGATTTCCTAATCCCTCCCACTTCTTTTTAAAATATTTATTTAATTGACAGCAGAGAGATAGAAATATTTTCCAACAGCTGATTCACTACCAAAATGGCCACAATAGCTGGGGCTTGACCAAGCTGAAGCCAGGAGCCAGGGTCTCCCACAGGTACAGCAAGGGTCCAAGTACTTGGGCCATCATTGCTGCCTTTTCAAGTGCATTAACAGGAAGCTAGATCTGAAGTGGAGGAGCTAGAACTTGAACCAGAACTCTGATATGGCATGCCTGCATCACAAGCAGAGGCTTAACCAACCCACTTTGTCCCAAAGCCAGTCCCAGAATCCTTACTTACTTACTGTTTTCGTAAGTGTCTCCCATCAGCAAAAACTAACTACAAGTCAATCAGATGAGGCTGGGGAGGCAAAGGTACAGGACAGTGACAAGGGGCTAAATGACAGCCAGTATATCCTGAAAACACTAACATTTATCAAATCAAAAGGGATTTTACCATCTGTGGAAGTTGAATTAATTAATTAATATGTAGTGTAATTTTCTGATTTTTAAAATTTTATTGAAAAGAAGAGAGACATAGAGAGAGAGAGAGAACGATGGAGACAGATCTTCCATCTGCTGGTTCACTGTCCAAATGCCTGCAACATCCAGGGCTGAGCCACGCTGAAGTTAGGCACCTAAAACTTAATCTGGGTGTCCTGTGTGAGTGCCAGAGATCTAAATACCTGAGCCACCACCTGCTGCTTTCCAAGGTATACAGCAGTAAGAAGGTGGAATCGGAATGTGAGGTGAGACTTCACCCCAATACAGGGACCACAATACAGGATGTGGACATCTTAAGCAGTGTCTTAACTCTTGTGCCAAATACCCATCCTTATAGATTAATTTTTCTTTTCTACGTGAGAGGTTGAGAGACAAGGAGAAACAGATCGTCTACCTGTTGACCTACAACAACTGAAGTTGGCCCAGGCCAAAGCCAGAAGCTGGGTGGAGCTAGGAACTCAGTCCACATCTCTAATGTGGGGAGCAGGGACCCAAATATTTGGGCCCTCACGTGCTGCCTCTCAACAGGCATTTGGCATGGTGGCTACTTGGGATGCCTGCATCCCATATCAGAGTACTGGTTTGAGTCCTCCCTACTCTGCTTCTGAGCCAGCTTCCTACTGATTCCCATCCTGGGAGGCAGTCAGTGAGAGTTCAAGTCCTTGGGTCCTTGGCACTAACAAAGGAGACCTGGATTGAGCTCTGTGCTCCTGAGTACAACCTGGCCCAGCTTTGGCTGTGCAGCATCTAGGGGAATGTACCAGTGATTGAAAATTTCTGTTTTATCCGTCTTTCAAATAAAATAAAAACAAAATATATGGAGAGAGGTGCTGGGACTCACACCCACACATTCTGATAAGAAAAGCAGGTGTCTGAAGTCGTATTTTAAATACTGTGCCAGTATTTAACACTCTGGTATTTATTTATTTTTATTTTTACTTTATAATGAGTGACTTATAAAGTAGGTATTCAAGTAGGAATTTAAAGCTTTCCTTTTTTAATTCAAATTTAGGATCTCTTTTTTTTTTTTTTTTTGACAGGCAGAGCGGACAGCGAGAGAGAGACAGAGAGAAAGGTCTTCCCTTGCCGCTGGTTCACCCTCCAACGGCCGCCGCGGACGGCGCGCTGCGGCCAGCACACCACGCTGATCCGATGGCAGGAGCCAGGAGCCAGGTGCTTTTTTCCTGGTCTCCCATGGGGTGCAGGGCCCAAGCACCTGGGCCATCCTCCACCGCACTCCGGGCCACAGCAGAGGGCTGGCCTGGAAGAGGGGCAACCGGGACAGAATCCGGCGCCCCGACCGGGACCAGAACCTGGTGTGCCGGCGCTGCAAGGCGAAGGATTAGCCTGTTGAGCCAGATCTCAAGTAATAATTGTGCTTGCTAGCAAATTTAAGCAGAGCTTTGAAGTCAAACATTCTACTCTTGCTTCAGTTCATATTAACAAAGAATGTTAATTGCCCTGGATATCAAAGTTTTGAATGGAGCTTTTTATTAACTTTGTCAGGAAGTCACCTTAGTCCACTAATCCCTACTTATTTTTCACAGTAATTGTAAGATGAATGTTATCATAAAGCAGAGAAAAATGAAGTCTCACTTATCATGGCTTCCTGATGCTCATCAATATTTTAAGAAAACAATTCTCACCTTTCAGGGCCAATTGGGGAAGGAAGTTGGGCTCAAATACAAAGGCAGATATTCTTTATTAAGACAAAATATTTTTCTTATTAAATCAACAACTAGCCTTAAAATCTCATCCTTCCAAACTACAGTAAGCTTAAAAACAATCAAATAAAATAATCAAGTTGAAAAATTCCTCCACATGTCTTATCACTCATCCATTGAGAAGAATCAGATATTTAGAAGAAGTGAAAATAATATTCAACAACTATTTCATAAACAATTTGCTTAACTTTTTTCTTGAGGCTTGTTCAATATAATTTCCTCTTTATTTACATAGTATGATAGAGGGCACATTAACACCAATACATAAAAAAAATTCCACAGGCACTCATTTATTGAAGAAAACAGTGATACTCACATATTAAAAAAGAAAAGAAGGCTGGCGCCACAGCTCACTTGGCTAACCCTCTGCCTGTGGCGCTGGCACTCGGGGTTCTAGTCCCGCTTGGGGTGCCGGTTCTGTCCCAGTTGCTCCTCTTCCAGTCCAGCTCTCTGCTGTGGCCCGGGAGTGCAGTGGAGGATGGCCTAGGTGCTTGGGCCCTGCACCCACATGGGAGACCAGGAGGAAGCACCTGGCTCCTGGCTTCAGATTGGCGCAGCGCGCTGGCTGTGGCTGTCATTTGGGGGGTGAACTAACGGAAGGAAGACCTTTCTCTCTGTCTCTCTCTAACTCTGCCTGTCAAAGAAGGGAAGGGGAAGGGGAAGGGGGAAAAATGGGGCTGGTGCTGTGGTGCAGTGGGGGTTAAACTGCCCTCTGCAGCTCTGTCATCCATGTGTGTGCGGGTTCCTTTTTCAGCTGCTCTACTTCTGATCCAGCCGCCTGCAAATGCACCTGGGAATGCAGCTGAAGATGCTCCAGGTACTTGGGCCCTTGAACCCACATGGGAGACCCAGAAGAAGCTCCTGGTTTCTGGCTATGGATTGGCTCAACTCTGGCTGTTGTAGCCATATGGAGAGTGAACTGATGGATGGAAGAGGACTACAAGACTTTAAGGATGAGAAAATCCAACTTCAGCATATCAAAGTTTTGTCATTGAAATATGCTAATATTTAGCATAAAATCCCTCATGGATTTCCAATCTTTTCATGAAGACAAGCTTTAATCTCAGAGCAATCATGTGAACTGAAATCTCGGGTGGGAAGTATGCGAGGAGGAAATAATCAGAAAGAATGAAGTGTAGGAGTTGTAGAGAGCAAGAATAAAGTTGTAAAACTTGTAACTTAAAATACTTTTGAGGTTATCTTTGGGACATCTTTGTGACTTAGTTGATCTAAGGTTGTAAAGAGACACTGTTCCCATTTAAAAAGCAACTAGTAGATGTTAATTAACTTTTAGATTTGCCTCCATTTTTGTTTCAGAACTCTGAACAGCCTCATGCCAGTCCACATTTCTAAGTGTAATGAAGCAGAAACTGTTTTGCCTTGAGTGGATCCAATGAATTCAAACCTAGGCACTAACCAGCTCTTAAAGCCTCAGGGGAACCACCACTTCCTATCTGCCAGCTGATGATCTTCAAAGTGCCTAAGGGAAGCATTTTGAACACAAGGGAGGTGATAACTCTTGTGATAGAAGGATGAAGATGTGTATGTTAGCAAATATAGGATATAAGCTGAATTTAAAACCTGGAAATAGAGCATGGTTAGAAGGTCATTCCCACAGGCATACTTTAAACAGTAAAAAATATAATTTAAAGACATGTTTATTTTAGTGTAAAACTTTTGAAGTCCATGTATAGTTTTTTGATAACATGTATTTTTCATATTTTGAAGATATATCTTATTCATGGATTTAAAAAAAATTTTCACCAAAGTGAACTTATCTTTTAATTCATTTTTCTCATAACTTAATGAGGTCCCTTTGTATGTGAAGAAACTGCTACACTTTCTGCTCAGGCAAATCTAAGAGACTGGCTGGTGGAAAATATAAGATGGGATCCTTAGATTAATATTGTTTTATTCATAAGGTGTCAACTACTGATGGAGAGATGACAATTTAATAATGACTCAATGTGTATGAAAATGTGGTTATTATGTAAAAAATTATAAAGAACACAACTGTCTTCTCAACCTATGAAAGATGTGTGCATTTTGTAATATAAAGAATCAAAAGTGTAAAATTTCTGTGCTCTTTATGACACAAAATATTTTCAACCAAGACAAATCTTGAAATGGTGTATATCCGGGATTGTGATCATCTTCAGTGAATACACCAAACCCAGTGCTAGACAAAAAAAATACAGATTAAAGAGCTTCTGCAAAATGACTTAGCATAAGTCTTTTGCATCAGAGTTCAAAAGAAACTACCACTGGGTATCAGGAGGAAAAAAGGAAGAAACAAATGGAGAAGACAAACAAATAAACAACACTTAAGTGATAAATATTTGATTATACTTAAGATTTACATGATTCTGTTTTGGTGCAGTGAAACGGCCTGGGGAAAAAGAGAAGGGAGTTTGGAAACCTGCTTTCCTCCACTGCAGCAAGATGCTGAATGTGTCATCTCTTTCCTGGATAATTTGTGAAGATGATTTGAGACTAACTAATGCAAAGTATTCCCTGCCTATAATATAGAAGCAATTCAATAAATTGCTAATGTTGCCGTTAATTAAAATAAACTCATATCCTATTAAAAACATATTTTGAAGACTAATAATCATTATTAGAAAATGTTTTGTTGTAACCAGATGACTTTTCATGCCATAAATGAAATAGACTCTTCTTTGTCTCTGAAGGATGTTTCAACATATTAATGTTGCCCAGGAAGACCATGATTAAATGTTAGCATTTTGGCCTTCTTAGGTTGGCATAGTTTTTTGTTTTCACTGTAGAATAAGATTATGCCAGAACAATGTCCTCATGAATAATGAATAAAATACACTCTTTGTAGTTCAAATGGTTTCTGTACTAATATGTTTATTCTTTTAAATATCTAATGTAAATTTATAAATTTTTGTGTTCTTCAATAAATACTTAAGCATCATTATCAGTAAATACAGATTCACATGTATGTTAGAAGCACCATTTATTTTATTTCATATAATTTGCCTTCATTAAGTTCTTATTTGATTTTTTAAAGATTTATTTATTTTATTTGAAAGGCAGAATTATAAATGCAGAAGAAGAGGCAGAGACAAAGAGCTGCCCAACCTGAAGCCAGGATCCTGGAGTTTCTTCCAGGCCTCCCGTTAGGATGGCAGGAACCCAAGCACTTGGGCATCGTCCACTGCTTTCCCAGGCCATAGCAGAGAGCTGGATCAGAAGTGGAGCAGCCAGTACTCAATTATCCCATATGGGATGCCAGCACTGCAGGCCAGAGCTTTATCCACTATGCCACATTGCTAATTATTAAGATCTTACTTTTATCAGCAAATATGACAGTAATTTTTCAAGTGCTATTTTTTTTTTTTTTTGGGTACTGAACACATAGGATTGGGAATAGTGCTTATTCCACAAGTAGACTGGAAAATCCCATAGTTGCAAACAGGTTGAAAGGAAAGAAATGGAAAAATATATTCCATGCAAATTGAAACAAAGCAGGAGTAGCTACATTTATTTCATATAAAGTAGATTTAAGATAAAATTTATAAAAATAACAAAAAGATTATTGTATAGTGATAAAATATATAACAATTGCAAATTCATATCATCCAACACATGATCACTAAAATATATAAAATAACCATTAAGCAATATGAAGAAAGACAAAGAATATTGCACAATAAAACAGAGGCTTTCAGCATCCTCCTGGAAATATTAGAAGGATTATTCAAATAGAAAATCAATAAGGAAACACTAGACTTGAATTACAATTGAGATCAAGTTGTTCTAACAGACATATACAGAATATTCCATGCAGTAGCATCAGAACATACACTCTTCTCAAGTTATGATGGAACATTCTTTAGGACAGAGTATAGATTAAGTCCTCCAAATGTTCTAACAAATTTAAGATGATAAAATCGCATCAAGTATCTTCCTGACTACAGTCATATGAAAGTAAAAATCAACAAGTGGAATCCTGAAAAATTAATAAATAAATATGTGTTCCTAAACAACTATTGGGTCAAAAGAGAATTTAAAGAGGCAATTTGAAAATATCTTGAAAAAAATAAACATTAAAATATAGCTCACCAAAACTGAGGGATGCAGCAAGAACTGTTCTAAGAGGGAAGTTTATAACAATAAACATCTACATCAAAAAAGAAGAAAAAATTCATGTGAATAATCTAATGCTATACCTTAAGGAACTACACAAAGAAGAAGAAATTCAGCCCATAATTAGGAAAAAGGAGGAAATAACAAAGATCAGAGCAGAAGGAAATGAAACAGAGACTGTGCTCCTGTTTTGAAAAGATAAAATCAATGAGACATTAGCAAGACTAAGAAAAAAAATAGAGAAGACTGAAATGAAATAAGAAATTCAAAAGCAGATGCTAAAACTGGTAACACAGGAATACAAAGGATCATGAGACTACCATGCACAAGTATATGGCGAACAAACTGGACAACCTAGACAAAATGGATAATCCCTAGAAATTTGTATTAATCCATTACTACAATGAAATACCCGAGACAGGATAATTTTATCAAAGAAACAGGTTTACTTTAGCTGGCAAGATTGGATATACCTATGTAGGAAAATGAAATTAGATGAATCCTAATCATGTTAAAAAAGAAACTCAAGATGGATCAAAGACCTAAATGTAAGAACTGAAACTATTACAAATTTCTAGAAGAAAACATAGGGAAAGCACTTCAGGACATTGGGTCAGGCAACAATTTTTGGGGTGTGGGGTGTGAGGGGTAGGATACCTATAAGACCCAAAAACTCAGGCAACAAAAGCAAAACTATTCAAATGGAATTATGTCAAAGCATAAACCATCAATATTTCACTCTCAAATACACACCATACTTTCTGTTTTTCTTTCTGTTTATGCTCATATATATTGTCTTATAAACATAAGGTTTATCAGAGTACCAACTTAAACTTGTTCTTCTCTTTACCAAACATTTTTCTAAGTATTTCAAGAGACTCTAACCTCCCCCTCTCTTTTATTCCATTTGTAAAACTCAAAGATAAAACACTCAATTATGGATTTTCAGTATCCATAACAGTTCAGATTAATATATTTATATCAAGGAAAAATACATTCCAATGCTTTTAAAAAATAAACATAATACAAAATTTAGTCTGAAATTATGATGATTTAAAAAGATACTCTGAAAGTTAAACCAGAATATTGTCAGAATATAAGCTGATTTGCAATACAAATAAGCCTGAAATCCCAGTGATTTACCATTATAAAGTCCTGTTTCACATTCAACATTCTGTTTTGGAAGTTGAGGTGAAGAATGCTATTATTACTAATAGCATCTAAATTGACTTTAGTTTCTTGTAGGGCAGTTGAGTATGAGTGTGTGAGTGGCTTCTGTATCATTTCTTTTATGGCTCTTTACAAAAATTTACAGATGCTGACAAACAAAAATACATTCTGATGAGTTTTAAACCAACATGTAACAAATGTGTATGTATATAATTATATACAGAGGTACTTCAAATTGTTTTCAATGGAAACATAAAATAATGAAAATGTATTTTCACTCTAGAGTACTTAATCATCTTTTATATTAGAGTTCTCTTACTCATACCTTTTGATCATTTTGCTCAACTTTTCTGGAACTAATGATGAAATGGGAGAGATGTCCACAGAGGAGATAAGCATTTGCAGTGAGGAAGTGGCGAGAATGCCAACGTGGTAGTGCTTTCCTTTGTACCGTGAGATATGTCTCATTGTCACCAGATACATGCTGCCTGACTATTTAAAGTTTAAGTGTCAAATCCTAAAAATTCAGAGTATTCCTTCTGAGACTCCTAAATCATCATATTTTTAGGAAACCAAGAAAGTATAGAACTAAGTAAAACACATACATTAATAAATGGGATCTAAGTAATAAAACTCTTGCTGGTGTGTATCTGCTCTCTGTTTCCCTAAACAATGGGCCATTGATCTTAAGAGGGAATTAGGATTTCTGACATAGAATGATCTTTTCTGTGTTTCACCAGAATTATCCAAGAATAGACTTGTAGGTAATATACATAGAAATATAGAATAATAAACAAAAATATGAAAAAAACTGAAGTTTCAAAAGCGTTGTTGCTACAAATCCTATAACTTATCAAAGAGAAAAGGTGAGGTGACACTAAACACCTTATGTGTCAAAGACTGAATTGAGCCTGCAACATAACAAAGTAATCAGTTTACTATGAGGACAAATTTAGGCTGCTTTTCTATATTGGTAGTACCAATTTAACAGAAATGACATATGGTCTCTCACCATGTTAAATCCAGTGAATAGCTTAAGAAAATTTCTGATCTAGAATTTAAATTCTGCAGGGCTACTTTCAAATCAGCTGTCATCATAAATTGTTGATACAGTTTACATGAGCAGACATGAGCAGGAGTCTTGTTCTGTATTTATTCTATTCTTTTCTTCGTCTATTACTCAACAGAATCATCTGTTCCCTGGATGAGTTCACTTAGCATGGTACAGTGCTAAATAGGACATTTATTTCTCAAAGTCCAGAAGCAACAACTGACTTCTTGGTTTTTATTTTAAGTTTTCAGTGCCAATATGTTAGTATCTTAGTAATCTTTAACACATGAGATTCATTTCTCCTATGTCCTGATAATTCTATAATTTGTTATTTTCAACTTTTTATTTTCATTTTATTTTTATTTTTTTTTGACAGACAGTGAGAGAAAGAGAGAGAGAGGGAGAAAGGTCTTCCTTTACCGTTGGTTCACCTTCCAATGGCCGCTACAACTGGCGCACTGTGCTGATCCAAAGCCAGGAGCCAGGTGCTTCTCCTGGTCTCCCATGCGGGTGCCCAAGGACTTGGGCCATCCTCCACAGCACTCCCAGGCCACAGTAGAGAGGTGGACTGGAAGAGGGGCAACCGGGACAAAATCCGGTTCCCCAATCGGGACTATAACCTGGTGTGCTGGTGCTGCAGGCAGAGGATTGGCCTATTGAGCCGCGGTGCCAGCCCAACTTTTTATTTTAATAAAATAAACATTTAATTTTTGTCCATGGAAAAGTAGAGAAGTGGTATTCTCTGAACTTCGCAAAATCTATCATTAATTTTAGAAAATTCTGAGCCAATCCTTTTTCATTTTCAATTTCTGGGTGAATTTAGTTTCTGTAAAAGGTGCTATTTGACAATCTTGAAGATTGGTGGCTCTAGGACAGTAACTCAATATGTTCACGAAAAAATGGAATTAAGGGTAAGTTTATTTTGATGCAAAGAATTTTTGAAATTCATGCATCCAGGGAGTTTTAAAACGTAGCTAGGAGGCCGGCTCTGTGGTGCAGTGGGTTAACGCCCTGGCCTGAAGTGCCGGCACCCCATATGGGCACCAGTTCAGGAGCTGACTACTCCACTTCCAATCCAGCTCTCTACTATGGCCTGGGATAGCAGTAGAGGATGGCCCACGTCCTTGGACCCCTGTTCCCACGTGGGAGACCCAGAAGAAGCTCCTGGCTCCTGCCTTCAGATCAGCAAAGCTCTAGCCATTGCGGCCAATTGGAGAGTGAAGCATCAGATGGAAGACCTCTCTCTCTCTCTCTCTCTCTCTCTGCCTCTCCCCTCTCTGTGTAACTCTGACTTTCAAATAAATAAATAAATCTTTAAAAAAAAAGTAGCTAGAACAAGCATATTATGAAAAAACTACATGGATTTCAAAATATTTTTGTGCCCCAAATTTCATTTTTCCATTTTTTGAAGTACCTTTGTATTGAATCACAGAATGGAACCTAAGGGGGTCACTCCCAAGGAGGATTTATTTATTGATACTCTCACTTCCCATAACTACCACCACTCCTGGTTCCCCTGGCTTCCAATTTACTATATAATCTCTCCCATGCATATAATCATGCCATGTCATGCATCCTCAGATTTGCACCAGTAGCCAAGGTGGTCATGAACTAGATTCCCACCTTCAGAAACTGTTTCAGAGCAGGCCTAGAGTAGAGCCCATGAGACTTAAATCCTAAAACAACACACAAACAATAAACAAAAACTTTCCTTAGTCACTCTCTGAATGCCAACCCCAGCCTACTTTAAGTCAGACTGCTATTTAGAATACACTAAAATAAATACACTGAGAAAGTATGGTACACATACGTGTGCTTTGGCTGTGTGTGTATGTGTAAAATGTATTTTAAATTGTTATATAGTGTATGATAGGCATCAAATTGTTGGTGGAAAATTGAATAATGAATTTTATTTGTGAATATTCTCAGGATTTTATCTGTGAAAATTTATAGAATTTTATTTCTTATAATCTCAAGGAAAAACCTGTCCCAGGTCATTATCACATGCCAACCCTACTGCATTCTCTTCCTGTTCTGACTTTACTTTCTCTCTACAGGCAACCATTATTTCAATCTTCACTTCCCCTTTTACTACTGTGTGCTAAAGTATATGCCTTACTCTCTGAATATATTGATAGGCTCATTCAGAATCCAGAAAGCAACTGCTGATACATCCACCTGAAATAAAAAGTATGAACTAAGCTACTTTCAAAGACAGATTGTATCAGCCATCTCAGATGATCGCTAACCCATTGACACATTCCATCTGCTTGTAACTCAGCAACGATGGTGACCATTAAAAGTTGTCAGAGAGATCACTTCTCTACACAAAGCCCCTCAATGGTTTTTTGATACAAGAGGCATAGAAGCCAATGTCCTTAAGATGGCCTGCTGACTCCTGCATAATCTAGGCCCTTTTCAGATTTCATTTCTTACCATCATCCCCCATTTCTGTGTTCCACCTACAGCAGCTCACTACTCCACAAACACAATCAGCATGTTTTTGTTGGACATTTGCACTTGCTCTTTTCTTTGCCTGGATCAAGTTTGCTCCTGATATATGAATGGCTGAGTCCCTGATCACCCTTGGAAAACTTCTCAAACTTCACTTTACCAGTCCAGTCATGGCCATGTGCTTTATTTTCTCTGTAGCACTTATCTATCTTACTCTCTATTTTGATTTCCTTAATTAGATGCTACTTCTCCTTACCTTATAACAGTTTCCTGAGATTCTAAGACCCAGAGATCAGGGGTTACAGTATGTGAATTGATGGTGGTAGGGGTGGAGAGCAGGGGAAATGGAGGGACAGTGTAAGATCCTTGTGCCTTTCTCTATATGGCAAAACTCATGAGATTACCTGTACTGCCCACTGGTGTTCAGGAAAGTTCAAGCAAATAATTATTGATTGTACAGTGGATTGCTACCAAATCTGTTCTCTGTGTTGGGAACAAGGGAGCAAACAAAACAACCAACTGCAAACAAAACAACCAACTTCTGGGGTTCCAAGCAAATACTGGGGATAGAGAAGCATGTTAAATGACATCACAGTAACACAATAATAAATATTCAGACTGTGGAAAGGTTCCCAGTTTCTTCAATAAATAAATCACATAGGAAAAAAAGAATATGGGGGTGGGGCCAAGCATTTGGTATCAGGGTTGACATATCAGTTAAGACGCCTACATCTCGTATCTCTATGCTTGGGTTTCATTCCTGGCTCTAGCTTCTGATTCCAGCTTCCTGCTAATGTAGACCTTGGGAGGCAATAGAGATGCCCAAGTAACTAGGCTCCTGCAACCCATGTGGGAGACCTGGATTGAGTTCCTTGACCCAGGCTCTGGCTGGCCCCAGCCATTTGCAGACATCTAAGGGAGTGAACCAACAATTGAGTGCTCTATTTGTCTATTTTTCTGTCTCAGTCTGCCTTTCAAAATATTTAAAGAAAACAAAAGAACTGAGATGGAAGGCAAATAATCAGATATATCCTGGAGATACATCAATCAATTGTAAGGTATGCATTTTATCAGGGTCTTAATTTTAAAAAATGAGTAAAATTCTGTAAGACAAAGAAACTTGAACCCTGCCTGGGATTTGGTTGTAAATATTAATTCTGATTAATTTTACAGATGATTTGCTTTAAAAGGGAGATATAAACTGAAATATTTATGTATGAAATGATAGCATGTCATAAATATTCTTAATTTCATACAGTTCTCTGTATTGTTTCCTACTTTGCTTTGATTTACTGTATTTATGTATTAATTCTATAATTTTAAAATATGCTTTTAGCAGCCAGCGCTGTGGCACAGTGGGTTAACGCCCTGGTCTATAGTGCCGGCAATCCCATATGGGAGCTGGTTTGTTTCCCAGCTGCTCCACTTCCTATCCAGCTCTCTGTCATGGCCTGGGAAAGCAGTAGAAGATGGCTCAAGTCCTTGGGCCCCTGCACCCACGTGGGAGACCAGGAAGAAGCTCCTGCCTCCTGGCTTCAGATTGGCGCAGCTCTGGCCATTGAGGCCAACTGGGGAGTGAACCATCGGATGGAAGATTCTCTCTCTGTCTCTCCTTCTCTCTCTGTAAAACTCTGCCTTTCAAATGAATAAATAAATCTTTAAAAATAAATAAGTAAATAAAATATGCTTTTAATAATTACACTGACCTTAGGGAAATTTCTGAAAAGCAACAACTTTGAAAACTGTGTCTGGGTACATTATTAAAATACATATTTCACCATTCTAATCTTAGTAATGAAATTTGTTTTTTATTTTTTTAAAAATTTCATGCATTCCTGGACTAAATTCACACTTGCTGTACAATAAACAAAGAAACTAGTGTTTACTTTAAAAAAATTTTTTTTATTTAATTAGTTTGAAACACAGTGAGGCAGACTGAGATGGAGACAAACCTTCTATCTACTGGTTCATTCCACAAATACTCACAGCAGACTGGGCTTGGCTAGGCCAAAGACAAGAGCTGTGATTTCCATGTGGATGGCAGGGACTCTACTTGAGTCATAACCTGCAACCTTCCAGTGTGCATTAGCAGGAAGCTGGAATTAGGATTCAAATTGGGAATCAAACTCAGACATTCCTATATGGGATGTAGGTATCCCGGCTGGTATCTTAACACTACACCAAATTCTTACTTCAGAAAGTAATGCTTAAGTCTGTTGTTTTTAACTGTCTTTAATTTTTCTTATTTTCATCATTGCCACTTAAATATTGCAAGTAAGACAGAAAATACAATAATACAAAATACAAATAATACAATTATACAAAATACAATAATAATATTTCAAAATATTTGTTGAAAATAGAATTGAAGGACAAATTTAATCTGATGTAGACTTTCAAATCCATGCACATGAGAGATCTTCAAACAACTCATGGAAAACATGTGTTAAGAAAGAAGCTGCCTGAACTTCCAAAAAATTTTAACCAAAGTGATTTGTGTCTTCATTCTATTTGTCTATGACTTTTTTTAAGAAGTACCCTTATATATATTCCTATGTCAAAAAGGAAAAAATTCAAAATGTTGAAGATTTCAAGCCAGTTGTGCAACTGCAGCTAGTCTGGTCTTTCTCTGAGCTGTTGACTCATGTTTTATAAAATACAGTGGGTGGGTCTTCACAGAGCCTGGCAAGATGCACATTGAAAAATGAGAGTGACAGGCCTGATATTTAAAGGGACTCCTAAATATTTCCTGAGTAATGTGAGTGCATTTGGCTTTTTGGATTACTGTATAAAGCTGGAAGTGAATATTGAGATGTGCGTTTTGGGGTGAGTTGTAATGTTGATTTCAGCAACTGCCCTGTGTCTCTGTTTCCTGGATCACCATGTGATTCTCTCTCCACTATTCTCTGGCTTCACCAGATGCCTGAACCAGTGGGGTGTCCCATCTTGTGTAAGCCCAGATAAAACTTCCTCCCTAAGAAGCTCCTCTGAGGCATTTTAGTTGAAGTAACAAAAGCTGTCTTTTGCAATATCAAAGGCATTTTATGTTACCTTCAGTGAAGATGGGTATGTGTTATTAAACTTTTATTAAAGTGGGTTTTCCCATATGAAGACAAGCAAACTGAGGTTATTTTGAAGAATATTAAAATTGTGCAGAACAGATCCCTGAAAAAATCTTCTAAGACTCACATATTCAAAGTAAATGTATATTTCATTCAATTTCCTCTTTGTCAGCAAATTACTTGACAACATAACTGACATCCTAGGTGTTTGTGGGCAAAAAAAGGTAGCAGAAGAGAAGTTATGATCCTCAGATAGATTAAACTCCAGTAATTTTATGGGCAATGCCCAGAGGCATAAAGTTCAAAAGAACATTATTTCTCCTCTATTTCCTGTTAAGTACATGATGTTCTGGGATTTACACAGTTATTATATACTTGAGAGTAATAATCATAGGGATCACTGAATTAACCAGAGGTCAGCTTTTATAGTAATTATGGCCTTTAGCCATGTGAGGTCTGTGAAACATTGAGATCACTGGACTGACTCCATAATAGCTAATTTGTAAAAGCTATTTTGTACCATTTGGATGCTCCTGTTGGACTAATGACCTTTCATTCCTATAGTGACACAGAATTCTTTGAGCAACATAAATTAACTTTTCATTTATTTGGGGAATACTGGTACAAGAGTGGGAGTCTGTAGAATGGCCTAGTAGGTGAAGCCTCTATCTGTGGCATCAGTTTGAGGCCCAGCCGCTCCAGTTCTGATCCAGTTCCCTGCTAATGGCCAGGGAAAGCAGTGGAAGATAGCCCAAGTGCTTAGGTCCCTGCACCCATATGGGAGACCTGGAAGAAGCTCCTGACTCCTGGCTTCAGATTGGTCCAGCGCTGGTTATTGTGGCCATTTGGGGAGTGAATCAGTGGATGGAAGATCTCTCTCTCTCTCTCTCTCTCTCTCTCTCTCTCTCTCTCTCTTTTTCTCTCTGTAACTCTGCCTCTCAAATAAATAAATGAATCTTTCGAAAAAAAAAATGGGACTTAGAATTTCATCCAGCAAAGAGAATAATCTCTCTCCTGGGGAAACGGTACTCTATCATGTACACACTAAACTAGAGCACATCATACCCAGTCATTATCTGAACCAAATTTAGGTCAGAACATTGAGGGCTTTAATATTGGATGTTTTTGTCAAATAAAACACATACTTTAAACAGAAGCACACAAACATGCATGTAACCTTGACACAGGCACATAAACAAGATATCTAGACACACACAGGCTGGTTGCATCTGCCGAGACACCGTCCATGATATATCCCCCCAGGACCCCAACTTTGGACAAATGAAACTAAACTATTTCTGGTCTCTGGATGCCCAAACATTCTTCCCAAAGGATTTTTCTGGTAGAGTGTTGCAGAGAACTTCCTGACCTCCCTCTTCCCTGGGAAAATCTGAACACTCCAACATTTCCCCAGAGGACTTTTTGGGGGCTTGGGGTAGGGGGATGTTGCAGAGACCTCTAGGCTCCCTACTCAGTATGCCTAGAATTTTCCCAGTTTCAGCTAAGCACACTGAATTCCTGCCCTGGGGATGTCTTCAACACTCAATCTCCATCTTGTGTATGTCTTACATGCAGGTCCGGGACACTCTCAATCCACCCTAATTCGGATGTCTAGCACACTCAATCCCCTTCATGTGGATGACTTGTGTGCAAGTCCCTGTAACCAAGTGGCTACAATGCAGCTAAAATATTACCTATATTTTAAAGGATGAAATAAAATTTATAAAAACAGTTAAAATTTAAATATATGTGCTTATACATTTCAATTCCATAATCACCAGTGCATTTTCAATATGCTAGAGTGTTTCCAATTGTTGATCAATGAGAAAATACTTTCAATCTTTCCATTATGTTTTTGAAATGAATTATAACTTTACTAAAGAGAGAAACCATTCACAGTTTGAGACTTAAACTCAAGAAAGTTAAAGTAAGCACCAAAACATCTATAAGAACTCCTATAAGCTATTTTTAATGCAAGACCCTTAACTGTAATTCTATAATATAAATAACATATATAATAACAGAACACATTGGTTGGGTAATTTAAGGCAATTTTATTAACCTCTCTCTGCATCTCTTTCATAATCTGTAATACAGGACAATAATATTAATGTTATCGATCGGTGCCGCTGCTCACCAGGCTAATCCTCTACCTGCGGTGGCGGCATCCCGGGTTCTAGTCCCAGTTGGGGCGCTGAATTCTGTCCTGGTTGCTCCTCTTCCAGTCCAGCTCTTTGCTGTGGCCGGGGAAGGCAGTGGAGGATGGCCCAAGTGCTTGGGCCCTGCACCTGCATGGGAGATGAGGAGGAAGCACCTGGTTCCTGGTTTTGGGTCAGCGCAGCACACTGGCAGTAGTGGCCATTTGGGGGGGTGAACCAATAGAAAACGAAGACCTTTCTCTCTGTCTCTCTCTCTCTGTATAACTGCCTGATAAAAAAAATATTAACATTATCTTAATGATTCCGTGAGTGAGGTAAATCAAACAGTGCATGGTACCAAGTTCTTGCTCAAATATGGCTGATTGTTAGAAATCTAATGGGTGTTGGTTTATATTTGCTATTTTCTTAAAGATTTGCACTTTCATATCAAGAAATACTAAACAATACTAAACAATCATTTAATTTATAATCTCTTTTCTTCTCATCTAACAGTTTCTTAAAATGTCAGATATGTTTTCTCTATTTGGAAGAAATTACATGCTCATGCTTGTTGGGTTAAATGGTTTATTTTAGAAATGATCTATATTAATCATACTTCAAATTAAAATTTCATGTAATAGTAAAGGTACCTTACATTAAAAATGAACTTCTGGGAGCAGATGTTTAGCCTAGTGATTAAGGTATGTGCATCCCACATTGAAGTGCCTGAGTTCAATTCCTGGGCCTGGCCTGACTCCATCCTCCTGTTAAGGAAGATTCTGGGAAGCAGCAGTGGTGGCTCCAGTCATGGGTTCATTCCCTCAGTGTGGGAAACTTGGACTGCATCCCCAGCTCCCAGCTTTGGCTCCAGCTCAGATTTGGCCATTGAGGGCTTTCAGAGAATGAGCCAGTGAACAGGAATTCTCTGTCTTTCAAATAATAAAAACATTTTCTAAAAAATGTTCTTGTGATCCTTGAATAAAAATAAAACAAATTTTCATAATTAAATAAATCCCAAAATTGATTTGAAAGAATTATAGCATATTGTTAACACTGGGAAGGTGCTCAATCATAGCAGAAACACATGCCTTAATTGTTCATGGGTTATGCCCTCAATAAAGCACCAGAAACAACAATTAGCAGAAACAAAGGATAACTGCTACTCTAATCATAGGTGATTTGCAAAGCAAAATGTAAGCAAATTCCCAGGAAGAACTGCACTGAAGAAATATCTTTATGGAGGAGGCGCTATCTTGCTACCTGTGAGATCAATGACTTCCCTTCCTGGAGTACTTAAGATGAAATTATCGAAATCAAATCACTGAAGTGCAAACAGGAAAATGGTAAGAAGATGGTTGCTGAGTTACAGATTCATGGGAATGGCTTCAAGTGGTTATTTAATTTCAATAGTTAAATAACTGTTGTGGTGTAGCCAGTAAAACTGCCACCTGTGACACTGGCATCCCATATGGGCACTGGTTCATGTCCCAGCTTCTCCATGTCCAATTCTGTTCCCTGCTAATAACCTGGAAAAGGCAACAGAAGATGGCACAAGCGCTTGGGCCTCTGCTACCCATGTGGCAGATGTGGAAGGAGCTTTTGGCTCCTGGCTGTTGTGGCCCTCTGGGGAATGAATCAGTGGGTGGAAGATCCCTCCCTCTCTTGCTCTTGCTCTCTGTCAGTCCCTCCACCTCTACCTCTCTCTCTTTAACTCTGACTTTCAAATAAATTAATTAATCAATCTCTACATAAGAGGTCATTTAATTCACTGTCCTGCTTTTTAAACTAAAAAGTTATATTTTATTTTACTTAATTTTTATTAATATAAACAGAACAGATTTCATAAATACAATTCTGAGATAACCATATTTCCTACCCTCCCTCCCTCAGTACTCCTCCTTCCTTCCTTCCTTTTTTCCCCTTTAATTGTCACAATAATAAACTTTAAATTTACTTTCCAATCACAGCCTTAATGTACCACTAACCATAATGTTCAACAAGTAAAAAGTGGCAAGACCACTGTTGCACAAGAATAAGAAAAACAATAATCAAAATATAAGATATCAATTTCACTCCTATACATTGAGATTTTTATACTCTATATTAACTGCCACAATATCAGAGAAAACATTATATTTGTCGTTTGGGGGCTGGCTTATTTCACAAAGTATAATGATCTCTAGTTGCATCATTTTGTTGCAAGACAGGATTTCATTTTTTATGGCTGAGAAATATTTCATCGGGCATATATACCACATTTTCTTTATCTAGTCATCATATAAGCTGATTTCTAACACTGAGAAGCATCACATTTTTGTGTGATTGGGAAGAGAGGTGATTGACTAAACTTAGAAGTCTATTGGTAGTTTTTCCTTTATTCATTCCAACAAATTCTCAGCAAAGATCCAGCACATTAAGAGGAGGAAAGCGTTCTAATTGATTTTAGAGCTAAGAGTCTGGATTCTTAACCTTTTAGCCTGTGCCTTCTAATGTCCTCTGCCCATGTTCCCTGAGGCAACTGTAAGGGCTGTCAAAGGAAAAAGGAAACCACACTGGACCCTTGTTAAAGACGTTTTATTAACACCACAGCAACAGGGAAGAGAGACTCCAGTATAAACTGAGCTCTACTCCAACTGAGACCAAGAAGACGAAGGTTTTTCTAAAGACAGAACAACAGATAAAGACCAAATAGAAAGTACTGGGAAGTGAAAATGGGGCAATAACAAGGGGCTGGAGGAATACATAAATGGAAATTACAGAAATAGATATGCAGAAGATTATTGAAATTGGTTTGCAATGTGGGTTGAGACAATATACATTTTATGGCTTGGCAGCATTGCATTTTCTTGAGCAGACTTAACACAGAGCCTAGAGTTAAGGGCAACATGCCTTTTCTGGACATGGTCTAGTGTAGGAGAAGCCAGGCTAAAGTTTAGTCAATTCTTTTAGCACAGTGTTTGGGCAAATTCTTTGTGCTTCAGGGGAGTAAACTGTCCTTCTTCCTGTTCAAAAGAATGAGTTTCTTTCTCATAGAAAAAATATAATTCTCACATTCCAAGTCCTCAGGGTCTATCCATTGTTTCCAACCATTGTGCAATTCAAGAGGCATCAGAGTTGTGGACACTGCAACCAAAGAAGTAATATCACCATCAGTGGCAACAGAATTGTCTCAAAAGGACAGAGATATACTTAAAAGCCAGAAACATTAACATTGGTAATAAGATGTCAAGTCCTGGAGACAGATGCTTGACCTGCAGTTAAGAAGTGAGTTAGGAGACCCGCATCTTACACCACAGTACCTGAGTTCAACACCCATATCTGTCCCCTGACTCAAACTTCCTGCTAAATCCAATATGGGGAGGCAGCAGTGGTGTTCAAGCAATTATGTTCCTGCCATTAACGTGGATAACTTAGATTGAATTCATAGCTCCCAGTTTGGACTTGGTTAAACTCCAGCCACTGTGAGTATCTGGGGAGTGAACTAGAAGATGGGAGGTCTCTGTCTCTCTGTCAAAAAAGAAGAAGAAAATCAAGAACAAGCCCAATCTTCTAAGACTTTCCCTAAATTATTCAGTAAGCTGAGGGAAACTTTTTCTTCAGAGGATCAAATCAGTATTAGAGGTGTGCAAGTTATATTGTTTCTCAGGCATGGACTTATGCTAACAACTACTTGAAAATTTTCTGTAACTTATTAAAACATAATACTGGGAACCCACCAGTGTACAAACAGCCTTTTGAGAAGCCAGCAGGTAGTCTAAAGTTTGTTCTGTAAAATCACTTTGTGAAGCTCAGATTCTTCACGAGTTAATGAAACAAAGACTTGTTCCGAGTTTTAGATGGGCCCTTCTATGTCTGATAATATTTTTCCTAATAACATTTGTAATCTTTCAGTATATCTTCTAGCATAGTAGTTGGCTGACCTGGTGAAATATGGTGGCACTCCAAGAATACATCATCGTATAAATTTGACCCGAGTCAGTAGCTCTTTTCAGACATGTTGAAGGCTGTGTATAATTTAGCAAGGGTTCATTCATACAAAAAAAGTATACCTGGCCTAAAAGACTTGAATAGGAGACTACTAGGTATTTGATCTATCCAGATGGACTTCAGAAACATCCATATGGCTCTTTGATATCTTTTTTTTAAAAAAAATGTATTTATTTATTTATTTGAAAGGAAGAGTTACAGGAGAGACAGAGTTAGAGAGAGAGAGAGAGAGAGAGAGAGATACAGATGATAGAGATAGAGATAGAGATAGAGAGAGAGAGAGAGAGAGAGAGAGAGAGAGATCTTCAATCTCCTGGTTCACTCTCCAAATGGCCACAATGGTCAGAGCTGTCTTAAAGTCTTTTGCCTAAGTCACTGGGTATAGTTTATACTACGTAACACTACAGAGAAGGCAAAATGCAGAACATACTAGATTTTAAAATTATTTGGAGGTTTTAGATTTTATTTCAACCAAGGATTAGCCTTTGTGTCATTTGCCCAATATATGATCCCAGAAAACCTATATAAAAATATTGGAGCCTTCTTTCACTATGAAATAGACATTATCCAATTATTAAAACACAGACTACCAATATATACTTACATTAACCCACATGTTTGTTTGTTTTGTTCTGTTTTGTTTTAATGTTTATTTAATGAGTATAAATTTCCGGCTGGCACCTTGGCTCAACAGGCTAATCCTCCACCTTGTGGCTCCTGCACACTGGGTTCTAGTCCCGGTCGGGGCGCCGGATTCTGTCCCGGTTGCTCCTCTTCCAGGACAGCTCTCTGCTGTGGCCCGGAGTGCAGTGGAGGATGGCCCAAATGCTTGGGCCCTGCACCCCATGGGAGACCAGGAGAAGCACCTGGCTCCTGGCTTTGGATCAGTGCGGTGCACCGGCCACAGCGTGCTGGCCACGGCGGCCATTGGAGGGTGAACCAACGGCAAAAGGAAGACCTTTCTCTCTGTCTCTCTCTCTCACTGTCCACTATGCCTGTCAAAAAATAAAATAAAAAATAATAAATTAATGAATATAAATTTCCAAAGTACAGTTTATGGATTACAATGGCTCCCCCCCCCCATAACTTCCCTCCCACCTACAACCCTCCCATCTCCCAATCCCTCTCCCATTCCATTCATTTCAAGATTCATTTTCAATTCTCTTTATATACAAAAGATCAATTTAGTATATATTAAGTAAAGATTTCAACAGTTTGCACCCACATAGAAACACAAAATGAGTACTAGTTATAGCATTAAATCACACTGAAAAATGATTAAGGACAGATATCCTACATGAGGAGTAAGGGCACAGTGACTCCTGTTGTTGACTTAACAAACTGACACTCTTGTTTATGGCATCAGTGATCCCCCTAGGCCCTTGTCATGAGTTGCTAAGGCTATGGAAGCTTTTTGAGTTCACCGACTCTGATCATATTTAGACAGGGTCACAGTCAAAGTGGAAGGTCTCTCCTCCCTTCAGAAAAAGGTACCTCCTTCTTGATGGTCCGTTCTTTCTACTGGGATCTCACTCGTAGAGATCTTTCATTTAGGTCTTCTTTTTTTTTTTTTTTTTTTCCCAGAGTGCTCTCATGGGCTCCTCAGCTATATCTGAATGCCTCAAGAGCTGATTCTGAGGCCAAAATGCTGTTTAGGATATCTGCCAATCTATGAGTCTGCTGTGTATCCCGCTTCCTGTGTTGGATTGTTCTTTCTGTTTTAAATTCTATCAGTTAGTATTAGCAGACACTAGTCTTGTTTGTGTGATCCCTTTGACTATTAGACCTATCATTATAATAAATTGTGAACAGAAATTGATCACTTGGACTAGCGAGATGGCATCTGTACATGCCACCTTTATGGGAATGAATTGGAATCCCCTGGCATGTTTCTAACTCTACCATTTGGGGCAAGTCAGCCTGAGCTTGTCCAAAATGTACATCTCTTCCCTCTCTTATTCCCACTCTTATATTTCACAGGGATCATTTTTCAGTTAAATTTAAACACCTAAGAATAATTGTGTGTTAATTATAGAGTTCAACCAATAGTACTAAGTAGAACAAAAAATAATAAAAGGGATAAATATTAAGTTGTACATCAACAATCAGGACAAGGGCTGCTCAAGCCATTGTTTCTCATAGTGTCCATTTCACTTCAACAGGTTTCCTTTTTCGTACTCGGTTAGTTGTCAACGATCAGGGAGAACATATGATATTTGTACCTCTGGGACTGGCTTATTTCACTCAGCATGATGTTTTCCAGGTTCCTCCATTTTGTTGCAAATGACCGGATTTCATTGTTTTTGACTGCTATATATATTCTATAGAGTATATGTCCCATAATTTCTTTATCCAGTCTACTGTTGATGGGCATTTGGGTTGATTCCAGGTCTTAGCTATTGTGAAGTGAGCTGCAATAAACATTAAGGTGTGGAAGGCTTTTTGTTTGCCAATTTAATTTCCTTTAGGTAAATTCCAAGGAGTGGGATGGCTGGGTTGTATGGTAGGGTTATATTCAGGTTTCTGAGGAATCTCCAGACTGACTTCCATAGTGGCTTTACCAGTTTACATTCCCACCAACATTGAATTAGTGTCCCTTTTTCCCCACATCCTTACCAGCATCTGTTTTTGGTAGATTTCTGTATGTGAGCCATTCTAACCAGGGTGAGGTGAAACCTCATTGTGGTTTTGATTTGCATTTCCCTGATTGCTAGTGATCTTGAACATTTTTTCATGTGTCTGTTGGCCAATTGGATTTCCTCTTTGGAAAAATGTCTATTGTGTTCCTTGGCCCATCTCTTAACTCAGTTGTTTGTTTTGTTATTGTGGAGTTTCTTGATCTCTTTGTAGAACTGGTAATTAACCCTTTATCTGTTGCATAGTTTGCAACTATTTTTTCCCATTCTGTCAGTTGCCTCTTCTTTTAATATTTACTATGGAGGCATTTTAAACATAGTGCCTCTGTCAAGGGAGAATGAATAATTCCAAATTTGTGCATTTTCAGGGAAAGTTAGGTGCATAATCACAGGTTTGGAGACTTCTTGGATTTGTCAGGTAGTCAGGGAAAAGGATGCTAGCTTAGCATATTTATCAGCTAGTGTGTTTCCCTGAGTCTTATTTGAGGTTTTTATCTTCTGTTCCTCAGTTTTTAATTACAGCAAATATCTGGGTTAATCGCAATTGTGCCTGAGTAAGGGGAACAAGACATAGGTGATAATAACAGTAGAATGTACTGCTGCAATAATCATTTACTTTTTAAGCTTGATTCCCCATATGTTGTTTTTATGTTGTTCTGCCTGCTCTTTCTTGCAACTGAAATGATCATGTTGCCTCCCTCACTTTGCTGCCTCCTTCATAATAATCATGACTTAGATCATTCTTCTCTGAGACTCAGCCAAGTTCTGTTTCCCCACAGAGCCAACCACTGATGCATTTATCATACTGTATTGTAGTCACTTGCTTGGACGCCTATCTTCAAGTCACTGAGATAACTTGAAAGGCACACAGCATAGCTCCTGTGCACCATTGTTGTCCTCTAACAGGAAAAATTCAGGTAAAGAAGGATCTGAGAGTTTTTCTGGTTCAGTGCATTTCTGTAATGCCATCACCAGAAGTGTCTATATTGAGGGAAGGTGGGGCGGGTGCAGCTAAATATTAGTGCTTTGATAATGTATTTGAAAAAATTGAAATATTTAGAGACATACCACTTCATAGAAATTTAGGGGGCTGGTGCTGTGGCATAGTAGGCTAAGCCTCCGCCTGCAGCATTGGCATCTTGTATGGGCTATGGTTTGTGTCCCAGATGCTCCACTTCTGATCCAGCTCTCTGCTATGGCCTGGGAAAGCAATAGAAGTTGGCCCAAGTACTTGGGCCCTTGCACCCATGTGGGAGACCTGGAGGAGGTTCCTGGCTCCTGGCTTCTAATTGGCCCAGCTCAAGCTGTTGTGGCCATTTGGGGAGTGAACCAGCAGATGGAAGACCTCTCTCTGTCTCTCCCCCCTCTGTCTGTAACTCTACCTCTCAAATAAATAAATAAATCTCTAAAAGAAAATGAAATTTAGTTTTTTTACATATCTGTATATATTTAACTTTACCAGTAAGTAGTAATAAAATGTGTCTTATGATATACACAAATAGGCATATCAGTATGTAATTAAGGGAATTCTAATGGATGCAATGACTATAAGTCATCTGAAGTAGAAGCCTTATTTTAGAGACTAAAGAGCAGCCAGAGTGTGCAAGGACAGCTAATTTCCAGGTGGAAGTGAGCTTTAGAACATGTCTATCAAGCTCTGTTGTTTTGGGTGTAGTCATTTGTTTGCACCAAGTAATAGCATTCTACAGATATCGCCACTTCCCCATCACTGATTGGCTACATCCTAACAAATGAACCAGAGGGAAGGGTTCACTGAGAATCCTTTATTTTTTTTTAATAAATCTTTTTTTAAAGACTTATTTTATTTATTTGAAAGATTTACAGAGAGAGGTAGAGACAGAGAGAAAGGTCTTCCATCCACTGGTTCACTCCCCAGATGGCTGCAACTGCCGAAGGTGTGCCAATTTGAAGGCAGGAGCCAGGAGCTTCTTCTATGTCTCCCACATGGGTGCAGGGGCCCAAGGACTTGGCCGTCTTCTACTGCTATCCCAGGCCATAGCAGAGAGCTGGATCAGAAGAGGAGCAACTGACTAGAACCAGCACCCATATGGGATACCAGCGCTTCAGGCCAGGGTGTTAACCTACTGCACAGCAGCACTGGCTCCAGAACTCTTTATTAAGTGACAGACTTTTAAGAAGGGAAAGGGGAGTGTTATTTGGCCTAGCAGTTAAGACACCCACATCCCATATCATGTTACCTGAGGTTGATAGCTGGCCAGTTCCTGACTCCAGCTTCCTGCTAATGCACACCCTGGGAAGCAGTGGTGATAGGTCAGGTAATTGAGCCCTTGCAACCCACATGGGAAACCTGCATTGAGTTCCCAGACCTCAACTTAAACCACTGGGTCAGTCCTAATTCTTGCTGACATTTGGAGAGTGAACTAGCAGATGAACGTTCTGCTTCCCTACTTCTCAAATAAATAAACACAATTTAAAATTTGGCATGCCACGAGAGCATTTCAGGCATGGAAAGCCAAGACACTGTGGCAAAAAATGACCTAAATGAAATATCTCTATGAGATCCTGGTGGAAAGAAGGGGCCATCCAAGAAGGAGATCTTTTCTCTGAAAAGAGGAGGGAACTTCCACTTTGATTATGGCCTTGTCTAAATAATGTTGGAGTTTGTGAACTCAAGAGGCTTCCATAGCCTTGGCAGCTCATGACAAGAGCCTGAGATGATCACTGACATCATAAATAAGAGTATCAATTGTTTTTTTTATTTTAATTTTAATTTTTTAAAAGTTTTTATTTAATGAATATAAATTTCCAAAGTACAATTTATGGATTACAATGGCTTCCCCCCCCCCATAACTTCCCTCCCACCTGCAACCCTCCCATCTCCCAATCCCTCTCCCATTCCATTCACATCAAGATTCATTTTCAATTCTCTTTATATACAAAAGATCTGTCCAATATATATTAAGTAAAGATTTAAACAGTTTGCCCCCACATAGCAACACAAAGTGAAAAGTACTGCTGGAGTACTAGTTATAGCGTTAAATCACAATGTACAGCACATTAAGGACAGAGATCCTAGATGATATTTCTTTTTAAAAATTGATTAATTTTCTATGCAATTTCCAACCCAACACCAAGTTTTTTTTTTCTCATTTTCAATTATCTTTATATACAGAACATCAATTCAGCATATACTAAGTAAAGATTTCATCAGTTTGTACCCACACAGAAATACAAAGTGTAAAAATACTGTTTCAGTACTAATCATAGCATCACTTCACACTGGACAACACCTTAAGGACAGATCCGACATGAGACGTAAGTACACAGTGACTCCTGTTGTTGATTCAACAATTTGACACTCTTGTTTATGGCATCAGCAATCCCCCCAGGCTCTAGTCATGAGTCGGGGAGGCCACGGAAGCCTTCAGGGTTTGCCGACCTCAATCCCATTCCGACAGGGTCATAGTCAAAGTGGAAGCTCTATCCTCCCTTCGGAGAAAGGTACCTCCTTCCTTGATGGCCCCGCTCCCTCCACTGGGATCTCACCCGTAGAAATCTTTCATTTAGGTCTTGTTTTTTATTTTTTTCCAGAGTGTCCTGGCTTTCCATGTCCAAAATACTCTCATGGGCTCTTCAGCCACATCCGAATGCCCCAAGGGCTGACTCTGAGGCCAGAGTGCCATCCAGAACATCTGCCATTCTATGAGTCTGCTGTGTCTCCCACCACCCATGCTGGACCATTCTCTCCTTTTTTTATTCTATCAGCTAGTATTAGCAGACACTAGTCCTGTTTGTGTGGTCCCCCCGAAGAGTATCAATTGTTAAATCAACAACAGGAATCACTGTGCACTTGCTCCCTACATAGGACCTCTGACCTTAATGTGTTGTACTATGCGAATTAACAGTAAAACTAATCTTCACATAGTACTTTATGCTTTGTGTATTTGTGTGGGTAAAAACTGTTGAAATCTTTACTTAGTATAGAGTTGATCTTCTGTATATAAAGATAATTAAAAATGAAACAATGAAGAATGGGATGGGAGAGCGAGTAGGAGGTGGGATGGTTTTTGGATGGGAGGGCAGGTATGGGAGGAAGAACTGCAATAATCCAAAAGTTGTACTTATAACAAAGCTGGTATCCCCTATGGGCACCTGTTTGTGTTCTGGCTGCTCCACTCCTGATGTGATAATGTGCCTTGGAAAGTAGCGGAAGATGGTTCAATGTCCACATGGCAGACCAGGAGTTCCAAGCTCCTGGATTCAGCCTAGCCAGGGCCAGTCATTGCAGCCATCTGGGAAATGAACCAGGGGATGGAAGACCTCTTTCTCTCTCTCTCACTGTCTCTCCCTGTCTCTCTGTAACTCTGCTTTTCAATAAATTTTATTAAATGTTTTGAAATCCATGCATACTTTTGCATAAATTTTTGAAGATATCTCCTTCAGAAACTTTTACCATGTGACAATAGTTTTCATGAATTCAAATTTTAGC
This sequence comes from Sylvilagus floridanus, assembly GCA_949820135.1. NCBI lineage: Eukaryota > Metazoa > Chordata > Mammalia > Lagomorpha > Leporidae > Sylvilagus > Sylvilagus floridanus. Next base: position 56,333,438 of record OX463226.1, on the reverse strand, counting down.
CTGTTGGCATAGCATTCATCACCCTTGACAAGATAGAAAGACATAAACTACTGCAAGAACCTTCCATAAATGATGAATAGAAGGAGGATAATAGCCCTACAAATCCTGCAGGACTGTCTTAATTTACTAATATCATTATGTTATATCCTAAATCACCTTCTAGGATAATTTAATAGAGTAAATTGGACCCTTGGTACCTGTGTAAATAATAAGAACCAGCATATCCTTATCTATATCAAGAAATATTCCACGACCTGGGGCAAATTGTACTCTGGTTCTTTTTGGCAATGCACCTGAATTTCCCATCCTGACTTTGAAAAACTGATCTAAAGCCAACGATAGTTGCAATCTGAGCTATTGGATGAACTTTAATAACTAGTCATTTCACCAGACATTCATTATGGAGAATGACATTAAAGAATATGGAGCGGGGCCAGCGCTGTGGTATAGTGGGTAAAAGCTGCAGCCTGCAGTGCTGGCATCCCCTATGGGTGCCGGTTTGAGACTCAGCTGCTCCACTTCCTACCCAGCTCGGTGCTGTAGCCTGGGAAAGCAGTGGAAGATGGCCCAGGTCCTTGGGCCCCTGCACCCGTGTGGGAGACCAGGAAGAAGCTCCTGGATCCTGGCTTCGGATGGGCGCAGCTCTGGCCATTGCAGCCAACTGGGGAGTGAACCAGAGGATGGAAGTCCTCTCTCTCTGCCTCTACTTCTCTTTCTGTGTAACTCTGCCTTTCACATGAATGAATAAATCTTTTAAAAATTCTTTTTTTAAAAAAGTGTGTAGCATGTTATATTTATCTAGATATGCCAAGAATTTTTAGTTGGGAACATTAAAATGAAGTGGAAAGGCTGGCTTTTGGTTAGCCGGGAAAGCCACCACCTGCAATGACAGTATTCCATATGGGTTCTATTTCAAGTCCCAGCTGCCTCACTTCCAATCTAGGTCTCTGCAAATGCACCTGAAACTGGAAAAGCAGCAGAAGATGGTCTAAGTACTTGGGCTCCTGCCATCCAAGTGGGAAACCCAGATAAAGCTCCTGGCTCCTGGCTTCTGCCTGGCCCAGTCACAGTCATCTGGGGAGTGAACCAGTGGATGGAAGATCTGTCTCTCCCACACTTGCTCTGTAACTCTGCCTTTCAAATAAATAAATCTTTTTTAAAAAATGAGATGGAAAAAACACAGGATGATAATCAGAAAACCAAAGTAGTCTCTGCCCAGCTTAGCATTTACCAGACAGAACTGACTGGTATCTCTGAATATTAGTTTTGATTTTATTTATTTATTTGAGAGGCAGAGCTACAGACAGAGAAAGGGAGAGAAAGAAAAAGATCTTCCATCCATTGGTTCACTCCCCAAATAGCTACAAAAGATGGAGATGGGCCAATTCAAAGCCAGGAGCCAGGAGCTTCTTCTGGGTCTCCCATGTGGATCTTGGGGCCCAGGCACTTGGGTCAGTTTCCACTGCTTTCCCAGGCCATTAGCAGAAAGTTGGGCTGAAAGAGGAGCAGCCATGGCACGAACAGCAAAGCAGTTGGAAGGGTAGCCAGCACCACAGTGCTGGCCCCTTGAATGTTAGTTCTTCATCAAGCTCAGTGGAGAATGTCCAAACCAATTATATAAATACTATTACTTCAATGATAGTATAATACAAAAACATATTATCTTTACCCTTAAACTATATGGTTGCATGATATTTAGCACAAATGTGTTTAGAATGACTTTATTGAAACTAAATAAGAAAATAATACAAACATGTAATTTCTATAAGGATAGTTGTGTATCACAATTTTGCAGTACTCTCTATCATACCCATTTTATCTCCTGAACAGGAGGGTCCTATCTATTTGACCTATATGTACCTTAATGCTTGTTTTCTTTCAATAGCCTGAATTCATACCCATTTAATGCTCCATTATTTGCTAGGGATGTTTCAGTCCTTCAATCTGGTTTCAGGTCCCTCTGATCATAAGAACCACTGCTGTAATGGCTAGGGACAATTATTGTTCAATTGTGGAAAAGTGTCACAGTGTGCACCTGTCATGTTGTATTTTGGTTTTAGAAAAAAAGCATAGGTATTTTACTTGATTGAATTTTGTTGTAAAGATACAGTACAGAGGCAACTAAGAGTTACCAATGCAAGAATAAAAATTAACATTGAAATATTTATGGTAAACAAAGAAAGTTATATTACACAAGTATTCATGATGTATTTTCTAAACAGGGTTCATTGTCTGCCTTTCTTACTCTTTTTTTTTTACATCTCATTTTTTACTTTTGGTCTACTTGTATTATGATCACATTTTATGTTTCACAACTTGTAAAATACTATGCATAAGTCATATAGAAGGTATAATAAAAGTAAACTGAACAGTTGTGCATGCATCACCTGTCTAGAAATTGAAAACTGCCTATATTTTTGGAGTTTTATGTCCCATACTGCTGATTATTCCATTTCTAACTTTTATAGTTTTGCCAAAATAAATGCATTAATAAAGGACTGAAATAATGCTTTGTGCTTATTTTTATGTTCAAACAAATGTATTCACATTATAAAATTTTTTGTCACTTGTTTTTTAGACTAGTATGAAATTTTCAGGATTCATTCTTACCATGCACAGCTATACTAACTTTTCATTGATTTATATAATGTATAGTCTATTTTATAAGATTGGGGTTATTATACATTTGTTGCTGTAATAAAAAGCAGTTAATTTTCTTTTTATGAGTCTCCTGGGTAGGTGGTTAGATTTTATCCATGTCATAAACTTGACATTGAAATCCTCATGTCAAAGGTTATGTGCATTGTCAGTTTTACTAAGTCAAAATGAATTATTGCACAGACATTTGGAGTAGTGGTTTCAGATGCTGCTTGGCTGGGACTAGCACTATAGTGTAGTGGGTTAAGCCTCTGCCTGCAGAACCAGCATCCCATATGGGTGCCAATTCAAGTTCCAGCTGCTCCACTTCTTGTCCAGCTCCCTGCTAATGTGCCTGGGAAAGCAGCAGAGTATGGCCCGAGTGCTTGGGTCCCTGCCATGCTTGTGGGAAGCCTGGATGAAGTTCCTGGCCCCTTGCTTCAGTCTGACACAGCTCCTGCCATTTTATTTGGGGAGTGAACCTATGGATGGAAGATCTCCCCCCACACACACTCTGTGTGTGTGTATGTGTGTGTATTTCTTTCTCTAACTGTTCCTTTCAAATAAAATAAATATAATTTTTTTTTTATTTTTTAATTTTTTATTTAGTAAATATAAATTTCCAAAGTACAGTTTATGGATTACAATGGCTCCCCCCCCACCATAACTTCCCTCTCACCTGCACCCCTCCCATCTCCTGCTCCCTCTCCCATTCCATTCACATCAAGATTCACTTTCAATTATCTTTATATACAGAATATCAATTTAGTATATATTAAGTAAAGATTTCATCGGTTTGCACCCACACAGAAACACAAAGTATAAAATACTGTTTCAGTACTAGTTATAGCATTACTTCACACTGGACAACACATTAAGGACAGATCCCACATGAGAAGTAAGTACACAGTGACTCCTGCTGTTGACTTAACAATTTGACACTCTTGTTTATGGCGTCAGTAATCGCCCTAGGCTCTCGTCATGAAGTGACTAGATGTTGGTTGAGACACCTGAATTCTCTACTGAAGTGCCTGGTTTGAGTCCTGGCTCTGCTTATAATTCCAGCTTCTTACTTATGTGTACCTAGGGAGACAGCAGGTGATGGCTTAAGGAGTTGGGTACCTGGTACTTATTTGGGAGACACAGTTTGAGTTCGAGACTCCATCCTTCGGCCTGGCCAAGCCCTGGTTATTGCATGTGAAAAGTAATCCAGTGGATGGAAGATCTCTCTCTCTCTCTCTCTCTCTCTCTCTCTCTCTCTCTCTCATCTCTTTCCCTCTCTCTCTCTCTCCCTCTTCTTCTTCCTCTCCCTCTCCCTATCTCTCTCTCTCTCTCTCATCTCTCTCCCTCTCCCTATCTCTCTCTCTCTCTCTCCCTCTTCTTCTTCCTCTCCCTCTCCCTATCTCTCTCTCTCTCTCTCTCTCTCTCTCTCTCTCATCTCTCTCCCTCTCCCTATCTCTCTCTCTATATATATATATATCTCTCCCTCTCTCTCTCTCTCCCTCTCTCTCTCTCTCCCTCTCCCTCTTCCTCTCCCTCTCCCTCTCTCTCTCCCTCTCTGTCTCTCTCTTTCTTGGTGTGTGCCCTAGTATTTCAAATACAATAAAAATAAAAAAATTAGAGAAAATAAAATAATGGATTATTTTCCAATGAATATTTCATGAAGACTTAGAGGATCTGGTGCGTCTCTGCTCCCCTAAATACTCAATATTATCACTTTTTTACTTTAGGTAAATTGATAAGTGGGAAATTGGTTCTCTCTGGAATTTTAAAGATTTATATATTTGAAAGGCAGAGTTACAGAGACATAAGGAGAGAGAAAATCTTAAATCTGCTGTTAGCCAGATGGCTAAAATGGCAGGGACTGGGCTAGGTCAAAGCCAGGTATTATGTAAAGAAAAGAGATTTATTTAGCTCCTAGATTGGGTGACTGCAAAATCCAAGATCAGGTGGCACAATCTTCTAAATTTCTGAGCAGGGCTTCCTGCCTGCATCACACCATGGCAGAGAAATAGGAGGAGAGATGTCCACATGCAGAAATGGTCAATCATGTGAGGTGAACTTGCTTTTGATAATCTGCTCCCAAGAGAACTAACTCATTCAATGAGACAGTGTTAAGCCCTTCTGAGGGTAAGCTCCGAGCAGTGACCTTCCCCTAGGCGCCATCTCTTAAATGTTCCACTACCTCCAAACATTGCCAAACTGGGGACTAAGCTCCCAGTCCGTGAGCCTTTAGAGCACCCAAACCATAGCTTATATTTAATTGTAGTTCCCAACTGGCCCATGTTACTATCAGCTCCTCTTCCTCACCACACAGTGCTTTATGCCTCTTGGTGATCAGCAGCATTTGGCCTGTCGGGTGCTGCTGACTTGCAGACCTTGAGTTCTACTTCAACATAGGCCAAAGATATTTGTATTGCTGGCATGTTCATGGACTTCAGCCATCCTCCTGGGCTTTGCCCTCTTGTAGTTTGCTTCACATTCAGGCTCAGTGAACCTGATCTGCAGCAAGACTCCCTCCAGTGTTTCCTCAGCAGGCACTCCCTAGGAAGCTCTGACAAGCAAGAAAGAAATGGGTGTGAGATGAACTATCTCACTAAGAACAACCAGTTTACTCAAATACTCTCTTAATTCCTAGAGTTTTCCACTTGGAAGACATGTCAGACACAAGCACAAACAACTCATCTAGATAATTGGTCACAAGGTGCTCTAAAGAGGTTATAGGGGGTCATGGAATGAGAACAAGAATGGTCTTTTAAAAGTGGTGCCATCATCATTGTTGAAGTGGTGCAGAGCTGGTAGGTAGATGGAGAAGGGACAACTCAGCAAACATGGGGTGAAAGGAGTGATATTTTCACAAAGTGGGAGATCCAGATCATATTTCAGTGGAAGAGTTATGTACCAGGAACTTATAATAACTCCCTGTCAAAATGCAAAACTGAGTGTTCTATTGTAGTCAATAATTACATTTCTCAAACATTCTGGGGTTGGTTTTTCTGGCTTAAAACCAGGGAGAGAGAGCATTGATGACATGTTATACCTCCAGTGAACTAACTTTTCTGCTGTAAGATGGTGCATTTTTATAAGGTACTAAGAATAGTACATGGAATATAGAAGACCTGCATGAGTCTTGCGAGGAAATTAAATACCTTTCAAATAGTTACCTTACTATTCCTGCTGAAACAGTCCTCCATCTTCACCCACTTGATTTGATGTTGTCAGATCAAGATGGTGGAAAGATTTAAGATCTCACACCAGCAAATAACTCATGAATTCATTTGGATGTATTTTACCTGGCTAGAGAAATTTAAACATGATTCTACAGTTATCAATAAAGATGCATGCAACAGACCAATCTTTGATCAAAAGTATGTGTGAATTAGAAACACTACACATGTAGAGATCAGTTTTCTGAAACAAAAAGAATACATGCATATATGCATGACTTTACATGGGTGTAAGCAATCTTGTTCTCTATATAGAATTTTAAAAGCAGGTAAATAATATATAGATAGCTAATAATTATAAATGCATGTATATAAAATATTTCATGAGATAAATACTTTATGCCAGATAAAAGGGAGCAATGCCAAATGGCCCTTGACATTTATCATCTAGGAAATCATTAGTGTGTACTCAGCAGTGTTTGATAAAATGGAGGAGTAAGTGGTACATGAGGAGATATAGGTAGAGAAAAATGATCTTTAAAATGTGTTGCACTGAAGGGGACATGATAGCCTCATCAGGAGGGGCAAGAGGGTTTTCCCTGGGGAATGGCAGCCTGGGGTTGCTGTGTATGACTGTGCTTGGAATGCAGGATCTGGATGGGCTCATAGAGGTGACAGTGTTGACAGCAGGGTGTCTTTAGGGATGGTAGTCTGGGATCCAGGAAGACAAATACCCTTTGGTTTCCTGTTAGTGTGTCTCATGTCATCTCAGACCAAAGGCTGATTGGAGAAAAATAAAATATGAGCTTATACATAGGGAATGTACCTTTTTCTTAATAGTGCTTTAACGAGCTCTGGAAGGAGGGAGGAAGGCAGAGAGAGATAGAGAGGGAGGGAGGGGGAGAGATAGAAAGAGAGAGAGAGGGAGAGAGGAGAGAGGAGAGAGAGAGAAAGAACAAAACATTTTGAATGCATCAGAATCTCCACACATACAACCCAGCAGCTCAGGCAGGACATCCAGCACTCTGCTGGGAAAAGTGATTGGACTATGGTAATTGAGTTTAGTTAAAGGACTTGTGAGCGACTGAGAAGAAATTGCTTGGACTTCCTAAAAGAATAAACGTATGAAGGTTATTAAAAACAATCATGGAACATGGAATTAAAAGATAAGTATAAAGGATAAGTTTATTTTGGTACAAAAACTATAAAATATGAAGGTCCTTCAAAAAGTTAATGGATAATGCGTATCCTAAAAACTATGCATAGATTTAAAACTTTTTGAACACCAAAATAAACATATTTTAATTCCATTTTCCCATTAGCTTTGTGAAATATCCTCACAGTTAAGTGGTAAGTATCCATTTACTGTTCCTAAGATTATATACTTACATACTATATTCATATGTAATATTTAAATAGAACAAAGTATGCATAGTATATGTGATATGTGATAAATTCCTCTCATATATTGTCTTCTAAAAGGTTTTACTATTTTCGCATTTTACATTGAAGCCCTGACCTTGTCTGATAGGGATCTATTTCTAAAATAGAAATACATTGTGATTTTTTTTCCTATAATAATTATCAAATGTTCATTTTTTAAAAATGACATCATTTTTTTCATTTTCCTGTGATGCTATCTCTGATATTAATTGATATTTCTTACAAGCATATATCTTTGCAATAACAATTTACACTCTGTGGTTACTCTGTAGTAAAGCTGATGTGTGATAAGATAAACCCCACTTCCTATTCCCACTGATGCTCATACCCTTGGGATTGTCTTAGATGCAGTTGTCCCTTTTTCTTTCATATAAATGTTAGCAGTAGCTTAGTGATAATGATATTCCTGAGATGGGGGAATTAAGCAGGAAGGAAAAGGCAAGCTAGAAGATGTTCCTAATTATTTTTGCCTTTAGTCCTGCATTGTATCTCCACCACCTATCTGTCAATCTACTATCCTGTGATGTACCTGTGTCTCATCTGGGACCAGGAAGGAGATGCCATTATGGCCATGTGCAAGTTAAACTCTATGTGGAGGCAGCATGGGAAACTCCCAGAAAGCCTCAATGCATACTAAACTCCACCCAAACTCCACTGCATTTGTGTATTCAATTAGGGTGCCACCCCCTACCTCATAAAAGGGTCTGTTAAACATGGAAGCAAGCTTTTTGCTTTTTGACCTCTGGCCCTTGCTTTTGGGTTCTTCTCTGGTCTCTTACCATGATCTCGCATCAAAGGCAACTTTCTGACCCAGTCATAGGTGGGTATATTTCTGTGTGGGGTTGCAACATTCATGTGAGGATGTATATTCATTCACTAACCTTTAAATAAACTTTGCTCTTACACACTGAAATTATGCTTCTACTTTAAATTTTTTTTAATCTGTTGGGGCAAGAACTTAGAATAAACATAAACATAAAGTGGCAAGCATCAGCCAGGAAGATTCACAAAACAGGATGTAACCCCAGAAATTGTGGTTCTTTCTCTCTCACCCTTGAAAACTAAGTATTTTAATGCGACTGCTTAAACATTTTTTCTTCCAAAGCCTCAGAGTGGTCCATTGAAATACAAATCCAGGTATTTGTTTTGTCCTGCTGATCGAAATCTCTAAGAGCAACAGAGGGAGAAAGTACAGATTTCAGACCAGTCCCTCCCCACTGCCTCTCAGCAGGCAGGGGAGTGCCTGAGCCTTTCAGTTCCCAATTGGCCAGACTTTGGATGGCCTGGGCTCTTGCTGTGGGCCACGTTGTATTTCTGGAACTAGTACCTGCTGTAGGAGGTGGCAGCTTCTAGGGTGGAGCCACTGCAGCCAAATTTCACGCAGTCAACTTTTCTTTCCCCTACCCTCAGTATGTTTCCTCCTCCCTGCATCACTTCAACAGATGTGGGAGGATCCAGTTTCTTTCTTTTTTTTTTTTTTGACAGGCAGTGTGGACAGTGAGAGAGAGAGAGAGAGAGACAGAGAAAGGTCTTCCTTTGCCATTGGTTCACCCTCCAATGGCCGCTGCGGCTGGCGCACTGCGCTGATCCGATAGCAGGAGCCAGGTGCTTCTCCCAGTCTCCCATGCAGGTGCAGGGCCATCCTCCACTGTACTCCCTGGCCACAGCAGAGAGCTGGCCTGGAAGAGGGGCAACCGGGACAGAATCCTGTGCCCCAACCGGGACTAGAACTCGGTATGCTGGCGCCACAAGGCAGAGGATTAGCCTATTGAGCCACGGTGCCTGACCAGGATCCAGTTTCTGTTAACAGTTAACACTATGATGGCTATGTGGAAGTAAAATTCCATGTGAAGGCACCATAAAGTCCCGGAAAACCTCACATGCACACTAAATCTCACCAAACTCTACCCTGTTTGATATTCAATTAGGGGACCACCTCCTATCCTATAGAGGTGGCTATTAATAGAGCTGCAGCTTTTTTTTCTGTCTTTTTTGACTTCTTGTCCTTGCTATTGACCCTTATTTCTGATTTCTTTCCACACTCGCCTTGTAGGCAAATCTCTAGCCCACTCATGGAAGATATTTTTCTGTGTGGGTTACCTACATTCTCATATTACTGTGTATTTACTTTCTCACTTTGAATAAACCCTGTTCTCATTTTTTTATGTATTTATGCCTTTACTTTGAATTATTATGTCTGTGGGGGTAAGAACATGAAATAAAAATTAAGAAACACATTCACATAACAAAACATGAATGGAACTTTTCCCTTGTTGTATCCACAAAAATTACAAGTGTATTTCTTGGATACTATTTCCCCAACTATGACTTGTGATGCCAATCACAAAAGAAAAGGAGAAGATGTTGAGAAACAACTACTTAAAAACATCCTGTGATCAATTTGATAGGAACACTTTAACAATATCAATTTCAAAATGCTAATATTAATCAGTTTATTATTAAAAATTATTATTTTGAAGAGCTTTATTCAAATAAAATGTTTGCATTTTTACTTAAAATGTTCCATAGAAAGTGTAAAACTCAACATCATTATTTACACAACTGACTGACTGGCTTGGTAGGATTCACAGACAAGTGAACAACCATCCTTCATTCCAATATTCCCGATCATGGATTTCAACTTTCATCAAATATGAACCTAAATTTCTTTGGCCAAGTTTTTTTGTGACTTACTTTCTATTTCATGATTATAATAAAGTGTTCTGCATTTTGTCTATAGGTTGCTTTTGATCATGGAACCTCAACTGAATCCAGAGGATAATGATTAATGTTGTTTTCCTGTATTAGCCACAGGAGCAAAGAGCATGATTTGATTTGTAGGAAAATGATGAAATATTTATGAACCCATATAAGCCTCTGAAAAGAATACAGATTCAAAGAACCAAGGAGATAAATTACCTTATATCTTTTGATCAATTGTCTGAAATCATGTCATTTTTTTAAAAAAGATTTATTTATTTATTTATTTACTTATTTATTTGAAAGGCAGAGTTACAGAGAGGCAGAGGCAGAGAGAGGGTGGTTTCCATCCACTGGCTCATTCACCAAATAGCCACAATGGCTTGAGGCGGGCCTATTTGAAGTTAGGAGCAGAGAGCTTCCTCTGGGTCTCCTACACAGGTGCAGGGGTCCAAATATTTGGGCCATCTTCCACTGCCTTCCTAGGAACAACTTTTATATTCAAAAATATATGTATTTCCACTAATTTTATACATATATGATGCATTATTTCTTATTTTCTGTGTTTTAATTTCCTTTCCTTTGAATGATTAAAAAGAAATACAACACATCTCACATCTTCCAGCACATAACCAAGTTATTCTATCTAATATTGTTTTCTTTATTAATGATTAATTTGGGTCAGACACTTGGTATTCCTGATGCCAGCTGTTGGGCATGTGTGCCTACATCCAAACTTTGATCTAATGACTATGTCCTTCATTAGATTTCCTTTTCATTTGTTTTCTTGAATCAGTTCAAGATAATTGATTTTCATGTCTACTTTAATGTCTCAAGAATTTAATTCTTTTAATATTGCATTAAATTTTTATTTGAAAGATTTATTTATTTATTTGAAAGGCAGAGTTACAGAGATGCAGAGAGAGAGAGGGGTCTTCTACCTGCTGGTTCACTCTCCAATGGCCGCAACAGCTGGAGCTGGCAGATCCAAAGCTGGGAGCCAGGAGATTCTTCCAGCTGTCTCATGTGGGTTCATGGGCCCAAGGACTCTGGCCATCTTCCATTGCTTTCTCAGGCCACAGCAGGGAGCCAGACTGGAAGTTGAGTAGCTGGGACTTGAACCAGAGCCACATGGGATACTGGCACTGAAGGCAGCAGCTTCACTCAATAAGCCACATTGTAGGCCCCTGCATTAATGTTTTAATTAAGTTAATAGATACAAAGTTATTTACATTTAGAACATTGAGGACTTCTTTGTTTTGCAAAATCCTGTGAAAACAATAAGTCAGACCATCTTTTGAGGAAGTGATTTTGATAGACATTAAGTTTTCCAACAGCAATATTGGAAACAAGAATACAATGAAGTAGTATTTTTAGAGTTGAAAGGAAACATGTTAGTCCTTGAATTACATACAGCCCAAATCTATGAAATACAAGGTACAGATAAATTTGTTTTCAGAAAATAAGGACTCAATTTTTTAAAAAATTAACATAAAGAGAACAGACTTCATGTATTTAATAGGTACAATTATAAAAAGATAACCATATTCCCCCACTCACTAACTCCTTCTCTCAATCTCCCTTTCTTTTTTTTTATTTTTGCAAAGTGCAATTTCAATTCACTCTATAATCACAGGCTTAATGCACCACTAATCATAGTATTCAACAAGTAATAAGAAGAAAGACCATATTTTCATAGGCGTATAATCAAGAACTAAGAACCACAATCACATCACAAGATATCTGTTTCATTCCTACACATTTTTTATTCTATTAATTACCACATAATAAACATATGACATTTATTTATTTATTTATTTGAACTGACTTATCTGGCTATTTCACTAAATTCTACAGTTGCATCCATTTTGTTGCAAAATACAGGATTTCATTTGTTTTTATGCCTGAGTAATATTCATATATATATATATATATATACAACATTTTCTTTATCCAGTCATTACTTGATGGATACCTGGGTTGCTTCCATATCTTAGCTATTGTGAATTGGGCTGCAGTAACATGAGGGTACAAATAACTCTTCCATATGCTGATTTCATTTCAGTTATGTAAATTCCAAGGAGTGAGATGGCTGGAACATATGATAGATCTATTTTCAGTTTTATGAGGAATTTCCATATTTTCTTCAGCATTGGCTATATTAGTTTATATTCCCACCAACAATGTATTAGTGCACCTTTTTCACCACATCCTCACCAGCATTCATTATATTTTCATTTTTGTATAGTAGCCATTCTAACTGGAGTGAGTCTTTGTGATTTTGATTTGCATTTCCTTGATTGTTAGCGACACGCAGGACTTCTGCATGTGTCACTTCTTCATGCATAGCTATTTGAATTTCATCTTTTGAAAAATGCCTGTCAATGTTCTTTGCCCTTCTCTTAACTGGATTCTTAGTTTATTGTCATTGGGTTTCTTCAGTTTTTTATAGATCATAGATACTAATCCTTTATCAGTTGCATGGTTTGCAAATATGTTCTCCCATTCTATTGACTGCCTCTTGACTTTGTTGTGTTTCCTTTTCACTGCAGAGACGCCTTAGCTTGAAGTAATCTCAGTTGTCTATTTTTTTTTCATTTTTATTGTCTGTGCTTCTGGGGTCTTTTCCAAGAACTCTTTGTATATGCAAATGTCTTGCAGAGTTTCCTCGGTGTTTTCCTCCAGTAATTTAATGGTATTAGGTCATAGATTTAGATCCTTCATTAATTTTTTTTAACAGGCAGAGTGGACAGTGAGAGAGAGAGACAGAGAGAAAGGTCTTCCTTTTGCTGTTGGTTCACTCTCCAATGGCCGCCGTGGCCGGTGCGGCCGGCGCACTGTGCTGATCTGAAGCCAGGAGCCAGGTGCTTCTCCTGGTCTCCCATGCAGGTGCAAGGCCCAAGCACTTGGGTTATCCTCCACTGCACTCCTGGGCCACAGCAGAGAGCTGTCCTGGAAGAGGGGCAACCGGGACAGAATCCGGCACCCCGACCAGGACTAGAACACGGTGTGCCAGCGCCACAAGGTGGAGGATTAGCCTATTGAGCCGTGGTGCCAGCCTCCTTCATTAATCTTGAGTTGATTTTTGTATAAAATGTAAGGCAGGGGTCTTGTTGTATACTTTTGCACATGAAGATACAATTTTCCCAGCACAATTTCTTGAAGAGACTGTCTTTTCTGCAAGGATTGATTTTAGATCCTTTGTCAAGATCAGTTACTTGGAGCTGTATGAATTAATTTCAGGGATTTCTATTCTGTTCCATTGATCTACATTTCTATTTTTGTGCCTATACCAGGTTGTTTTAATTATAACTGTAGTATGTATTGAAGACTGGTATTGTGATGTTTCTGGCTTTGTTTTTGTTTTAAGATTGCTTTAGGTATTGAAGGTCACTTAAGTTTACATATGAATTTTAGCATTTTTTCTAGATATGAGAAGAATGTCATTCCTATTTTGATTGGGATGCACTGAATCTATAAATTTCTTTGTGTAGTATGGACATTTTGATATTAATTGTTCCAATCTATGAACATGGAAGATTTTTCCAATTTGGTGTCTTATTTTATTTCTGATTTTAATGATTGTAATTTTCTTTGTAGAAATCTTTCACATCTGTAGTTTTAAATATTCTAAGGTATTTACTTTTTTGTAGGAATGGTGAATGGAACTGATCTTAACAAGTTCTTCCTCAGCCATGGCATTGTTTGTGTTTACAAATGCTATTGATTGTGTGTATTGATTTTATATCCTGTGAGTTTATCAAACTCATAATGTTTTGAGTTCTAATAGTCTCTTAGTGTAGCCTTTTGTTTCCCCTATAGATAGAATAATTACATCTGCAAACAGGAATAATATTTCAATTCCTGCTTTCCAATTTGTATCCTTTGATTACTTTTTCTTGCCTAATGGCTTTGGTTAAAACTCAGACATCTATTGAATAGCAATGGTAAGAATGGTTCTTATCTGATTCCAGATCTTAGTGGAAATGCTTCCAACTTTTCCCTGTTCAATATGATGCTGACTGTGGGTTTGTCATCTATTGCCTTGATTGTGTTTGCTTAAAGTTTTTATCATGAAAAGATGTTGTATTTTATCAAATGCTTTTTCTGCATCTGTGGGGATAATCATATGGTTTTTATTCTTTAATTTGTTATTATGAGGTATTACATTTATTAATTCTGTATGCTAAATCATCCCTGCATCTCAGGAAGAAATTCTACTTGGTCCAGATGAATGATCTCTTTGATGTGTTTTTGGATTTGATAACCTAGTATTTTGTTGAGGATTTTTGCATCCATGTTTATCAATGATATTGGTCTACAGTTTTCTTTCTTTGTTGTATCTTTTTTTTGTTTTTTGGAATTAAGGTGATGTTAGCCTCATATAAAGAGTTTGGAAGGATTCCTCCCCTTCAATTGTTTTGAATAGCTTTAGAATAATTGCAAACAGTTCTTCTTTAAAGGTTTGGTAGAATTCAGTGGAAAGCCATCCAGTCCTGGGCTTTTGTTTGTTGGGAGGGTTTTTATTACAGAATCAATCTACTTCTTGGTTATTGATCTATTTAGTTTCTCTATTTTCATGACTCAATTTTGGTAGATTGCCTATGTCCAGAAATGTATTTCTTCTAGATCTTCCAGTTTGTTGGCATAAAGCTGTTTTTAATAATTCCTGATGATTCTTTTTATTTCTGGGTTAGCCATTGTAACATGTTCTTTTTCATCTATTTTATTAATTTGAGTCCTCTCCTGGTTTTTTCTTTCCCCCTTGGTTATTAGGGTCAATGATGTATCCATTTTTTTATAAACAGCTCTTCATTTTATTGATCTTTTGTATCTTTTTTGTTTCAATTTTATTTTTCTCTTATTTTAATTATTTATTTCTTCCTAACTTTTAATTTGGTTTATTCTTGTTTTTCTACATGCTTGTGATGCACTGCTATATCATTTATTTGATGCCTTTCCACTTTCTTGTTGTATGTGCTAATTGCTGTAACTTTCCTCTTGCAACTGTTTCTGCTATATCCCAAAAGTTTTGAAATGTTGTATTACCATCTTCATTCATTTCTAGGATTTTTTTGTAAATCCTTTTTAATTTCTTCTATAACTCACTACTGATTCAGGAGCATATTGTTCAGTCTCCATGAGTTTGCATATTTTCTAGAGTTTCTTAGGTTGTTAATTTTCAGCTTCATTCCATTGTGGTCAGAAAAAATTCATGATATGCTTTTATTTAAAAAAATTTGTTGAGAATTGCATTATGGCATAGCATATGGTCTATCCTACAGAAAATTCCATTCACTGAAGAAAAGAATGTGCTTTTGAAACTGTGGGATGAAATGTTCTAGGTCCATTAGGTCCATAGTATATACTAGCTCTGCTGTTTCTTGATTGTATTTTGTCTGCTGATCTATAAACTGATGAAAATAGGGTGTTGAAGTTCCCCACTATTATTGTATTTGAGCTTATATCTCCCTTTAGATCCATTAACATTTGTTTTAAATAGGTGGTTGCTTTATCATTGGGTATATATATATATATATGTATATATATATTTACTGTAGTCACATTTGCTGTTGAGTTTATCCTTTAATCATTACATAATAACATTCTTTATCTCTTTTAACAGTTTTTACTTGAAGTCTCTTTTCTCTGATATTACAATATCCACCGCTGCTCATTTTTTATTTCCATTTGCATGGAATTTCTTTTTCCACACTTTCACTTTCAGTTGGTGTGTATCTTTCTTGGTGAGATGCATTTCTTGCAAGCAGCATATGGATGGCTCTTTTTTTTTTTTTAAATCAACTCAGCCAATCTGTTTCTTTTAATTGGAGAGTTTAGTCTGTTTATGTTCAAGGTTATTATTGATAAGTGGTGACTTGGTCTTGCCATTTTTCCATAAATATTTCTATTGCTTGCTGTGGAGGCAGGCTGGGTGGAGACAAAATCTTTTAAGTTTTGTTTGTTTTGGAAGGTGTTTACTTGACTTTTATTTATAAGTGAGAGCTTTGCTTGGTATACTATTCTGGGCTGAGATTTTTTTTAAAGGACAAGGACTATATATCTCCATTCTTTCCTCACCTTTCAGGTTTCTGTTTTCCTCTTCATCACTCTTTCAAATAAAAAAATACTTAAAATTTTTTAACTGATGCATAAAATAATAATTGTTATGGGGTATACGTTTTGCTACATCTGTACATTGTATAGTGCCCAATCAGGGTAAGTATATCTATCTCCTCAAACATTTAAAACATCTTAAGGGTGAAAATATTCAAAATTCCTTCCTTTTTAAGATTTATTTATTTATTTGGAAGTCAGAGTTACACAGAGAGAGGGAGAGACAAAGAGAGAGGCCCTCTATCTGCTGATTCACTCCCCAAATGGCTACAATGGACAGAGCTGTGACAGGCTAAAACCAGAAGCCAGGAGCTTCTTCCTGGTCACCCATGTGGGTGCAAGGGCCCAAGGATCTGAGCTATTTTCTGCTCCTTTTCCAGGTGAAATAGCAAGGAGCTGGACCTGAAGTGGAACAGCCGAGACAGGGATTGGTGATCTTATGGGATGCTGGGACAACAGACTGTGGCTTAACCTGATGTACCACAGTACTGGCTCCTCTACTAATTTTTTAAATAGAGAAATATACAGTGCATTATTACCTATAGCACCCTACTTTGTGGGAGAACACCAGAACTTCTTACTATTATCTACCTATAACTTGGTACCCATTACACTTTCTTTTTTTTATAGATTTATTTATTTATTTGAAAGTCGGAGTTACACAGAGAGAAAAAGAGAGGCAGAGAGAGAGAGAGAGAGAGAGAGAGAGGGCTTCCATCTGCTGGTTCACTCCCCAGTTGGCTGTGATGGCATAGCAAGTAAAGCTGTGGCCTGCAGTGCTGGCATCCCATATGGGTCATGGCTTGAATTCTGGCTGCTTCACTTCTGAACCAGCTTCCTGATAATGTACCCGGAAAAGCAGTGGAAGATGGCCGAAGTCCTTGGGCCTCTGCACCCATGTGGGAGACCCAGAAGAAGCTGCTGACTCCTGGTTTTAGCTCTGGTAGTTGTTGCCATTTGGGGAGGTGAACTAAAAGACAGGAGACCTCTCTCTCTTTCTCTCTCTGTAACTCTTCCTTTCAAATAAATAAATCTTTTAACAAAATAAAAAGTTGAGTCCAGAGTGGCAATATCCTAAAGTAGAAAAACCTGTAGACTGATAGAATAACAAAATATAAGAGACATGTTCTTGACATGCACATTCATAAAATATGGCCAAGTAAATTCTCTCATTTTCATTAAGGCTGTATAAAAATACTATGACCAACAAACAAGGAATGCATATTATTCTTAGACCTATGAAAGCAACAAGACAAATTTAACATGTGAATCCCTAAGTGAACATTGAGCTACTGCTACTTTCCAACCTCTTCTATACAGGTCAGGCAGGAGTTGAGTTAAGGAAAAATAAAGTCACATTTTAAAAAAGGGAATTTGTGCAGACACAATATGTACATAGGAACAAGCCAGTCCAGGTCAGACTCAGTCCTGAGGTCTTAAACCTCTACCAAACATCCAATTAAGTGCACTAAAGTTCAGTCTGTTTAGTTTACCCTAACTTATTCCTGCCTTGTAAGTGTGACATTAATTTCAGAATATGTGCAAACAGTGAGGGTTGCCTTTACTTTGACAAAATGAGAAGAAACTGCATCAAGACAAGTTTTGAAGCTGTTTTTGCTAACTTTATTGAGGTATACTTAGTTAACAAATATTATACATATTTAAGGTGTAAAGTATAATGTTTTGATAGAAATGTATATAGTAGAATAATTACTACAAAAGAGCCAAAATATTAATCACCACATCTAGTTACCTTTTTATTTATTTGTGTGTGGTAAGAACACTTGGAATCGCTCTCAGCAAATTCCAATCATACAAAAAATTATGGTTGACTTTAATCAGCACACTGTACATTAGAGCTCCAGAACTTATTCACCTTCTAATCACGTTTGTACCCTGTGACAAACTCATCCTCTTTTCCCTACCCCATACCCCTTGGCTCTGACAAATTATCTGTTAGCATGAATTTGACTTTTTTAAAAATTCTGCTGTGAGATCATAAAGTATTTTTTGTCTTTCTGTGTCTGGTTCATTTAATTTAGCATAATGTCTTCAAAGTTCAGACATTTGTTGTAAATGACAGGATATTCTTCTTTTTAAAGGATGAATAATATCCCATTAGGCATATGTATTTATATATGCTAATTTATATATTCATGGATGTGTTTATATACTATAATGGCCTAAAACTAGACATATAGATGGACGGAACAGAATAGATAACCTAAGAATCAATCCATGCCTTTACAGTTGGTTGATCTTCAACAATGGCACCAAGAATGGTATTGCATAGCTTCTTTGATACATCAATAAATAGTGTTAGGGAAACTGGATATCTAAGGAAAAACCACTAAAATAAAAAATGCAATGTATGGAATAAGAGAAAATATTTACAAGTTACGTGTATCCAATGATGTTAATGTTACTGGTCTCTGAAGGGAGGGCGGTTGCTGGAGTGAGTTTTATGGGTGCTTTCCCTTAGCTTAGTATAGAAATAAAAAGCCAGGAAACAATTTGCAAAGAGGCAAAAACTTTTATTTGATATAAATTTTAATTATTTGGCAAGGGACAGAAAAAGCATCTGGTCTAAGAGGAGACCAGGCAAAGTGCCTGAGCCAGACACTGGCTTTTAGGAAGTGTTTGAAGTTTTTAAGGCATTACTGTCTGTTCACCGAATTATCTTATTGGGGGTGCCCATTGGACGGGGTATGGAAGGTTTAACATATGTATGCTGATTGGCTTGGGGCTCATGAAGATAGTAGTCATCTCCTGGAGACAGTCCATCCTCTTAGGGGCTCAACCATTGCAACCAACCTCGAGTTGTAATTTAAAGCCACAAGGTCACACAAGATAGCAGGGGAGCCAATCTGACTTTCCATAGGGTCTCAGCCCCTTCCCCTGCCAGCTCTGAGTAGAAGATTGCAAACCCTGAAGGTGAGATTTAAAGTCGCAAGACCACACATGAAGCATAAGAAGCTATTAGTGAGGGAGATGCCAGTCTGTCTGGAGACAGGTTTTCCAGCCATAGCTTACAGCTTGTTTGTAAAGGACATTCTACTCATGTCTGAGGGGCCCACAGACCACCCCTCTCACCCCACTGGATGGCCTCAGTTAATATCTAATATATATAAGAAAATCACACAACCTAAAGACCTGAATAAACGTTTTTTCTTTAAAATGGCCACACAAATGGTGAGTGGGCATGTAAAAATATGCTCAACATTACAAATCATCAGGAAAATGCAAATCAAAACAACAATGAGATATTACCCTGTACCTAACAAATGTTGTCGAGTATGCTTAAAAAGACTTTTGTAAACTGTCCATGGAAATGTAAATTAATGCATCCATTATGGAAAGCAGTACGGAGATTCCATGTGATACAGCAATCCCACTTCTGGGTATATATCCAAGGGAATTAATAATAGTATCTCCAATGAATATCTACACTCCCATGTTCATTCTACCATTATTCATGTAGCCAAGATATAGAAAACTGGCCTTTGACCTAGACCCAACAGAGATTGATTCCTTTTTCTATTATTATTTCTATTTTCCCAAATCAAACAGAGACTTTCAGTAGGGAAATAACAGGAAAGGATGGGGCATTATTCTAGGGACAAGTGTGGGATTTTAATCCAAAGCTCTAGGACAATTCCAGTAGGTGTGCTGGAGGGCACCAGGGCAGAATTAAGCACCATGACTCAGCCACTCAGGACTGGATGACTGAGGTGGAATATTGACAAATTAATGAATAAATCAAATGTGAGAAACATGAGATTACCCAAAAAATTCAAGAAATTGGCAGTATCTTTTAATTTTCTGTTTGGCCTTTGGATTAAAAATAGGAAAAGATTGAAAATTACTATTCAAAACTCACAAAACTAAATAATAGAAGAAATCTAAAGTTCTGTTCCAGTGTTGATAGAAGACAGAAAATATTGGGTGAGAAAGCTGGAGCTAAAGACAAAATGATGCTGAGAGTAAAAATTCCCCCCAAATAACCAAAATGCCAAAATTAACTTCATAGTTTAAGGGACTGTAAAACTGGAATATCTCAAGCCAAGTTCTCCAAGGGATAAAAGGAAGCAGAAAATGTCTGTGTTCTAGGGGAATGACTATGGATCGGCGCAGCTCCGGCCGTTGCGGCCAACTAGGGAGTGAACCATCAGATAGAAGATCTCTCTCTCTCTGCCTCTTCTCTCTCTCTGTGTAACTCTGACTTTCAAATAAATAAACACATCTTTAAAAAAATAAACTAACAAGATGTATGTAGCAGGATGAGGATGCAAGGGATCTACAAGATGCAGTAAGAAGGAGGCATCTGCTGACCAGTCAGAAGGGGCCATGGTTCTGCCTCCTCCTCTTTCATCCCCTCCCCCACCCTTGGGAGCCCTTTGTGACAAGGAGGGAATAGCTTTGTGATGCAGGCCTGGGTCCTGGATCCTTCTGCAAAATGGAACTTCCAGGCCTCAGTGGCCTGAAGGTAACAGAGTAAGCCATAGTATGAAAACATACCTCCTTCCACTGAAAACCGTGAGTGCCTCATGGCTGAGCCCCAGCTTCACTTTCTGGCTGGTGAACATCATCTTTCCCATCCTGTGTGGAGTGGGACTGTTCCTCTTGTTACTCCTCTGTCTCCAGTGTAATCCAGCCTCACCACCTCCTACAAGAAAGGGGGTCATCAGGAAGGTAAGAAGCCCTTGGCCTAGACCCAACAGACAATGATTCCTTTTTCAATTATTATTTCTATTTTCCCAAATCAAACTTAAACTTTCAGTAGGGAAATAATAGGAAAGGATGGGGCATTTTCCTAGGGACAAGTATAGGATTTTGATCCAAAGCTCTATGATTATCTCTGCGGGTGTGCTGGAGGGCACCAGGGCAGAATCAAGCACCATGACTCAGCCACTCAGGACTGGATGACTGAGGTGGAATATTTGGGGGAGGACAGGCCCTGAGCACTGGTTCCTTGGTGGCCTTCCTGTGGCAGGTGCTTCAGTGCCTGGTTGTCTGGTTGATCTGAGGGCTGTGCTGAGCCCTGAGAGCCTCAATTCAGAGGCTGGAGTGACCTCTGGCCTTGGGCAGCAGGATCCTGTGCAGCAGCTCAGATGCTCTGTAGAAACGAGTCTGTTTCTTCAGCACAGGAACAGGGAACAAAGACTTCCACGGTGAATCTCATGTAGAAAATGCCTTGTGTGCTTTTCAAAGAAGACAATCAGTGAATAATTTATCTACTTTAAAAATGAGGCAGCGGAATGAAAAGAACACAAAGCTTCATAGCTACAGGGAACGAGTTGTATTACGCATCATCACTGAATACCAGCAGCTGGTCTGGGAATGAACGAGAATGAGGTCACAGTCTATTTCTTCCTTGTCTTCCAGCATCAAGTGAAGAGGAGGCGGAGTAGAGGTGGGAAGAAGAGCACAGCTGTGAAAGGTAAGGGTCTGACCTTCTGCCCAGAGCCCCCACAGGCAACCCTGACATAGCTGATCCTTGAGGGACCAGAGCCACATCTTGTAGATGTCACTGTCGGAGGCTTTAAAGGAAGGTTCCTGGGAAAGCAATCAGAATTCAGGGTACCTCTCAGGTTCCTGCTGGCAATGAAGCCGACAGGCCAGGGAATTATGTCACCCAGCAGGGGGCGCTATGGGCTGTAGTGAACTAATACTGCCTGGATTTGAGGTGAAACCTCCAGGTCCCGCTGTGGATAAACCCTCTCACTTTGCTAAGACCAATTCTCCTTTGAGATGGTCCCCTCATTTCTTCCTTCTGGGGCTGTTGGGAGGACTATAGGGGATAATGGTTAAGCACTGCCTCTCTGTGCACCTTGTTGTCACTGTCAGGTTCATGTGGTTGGTCACTGATGCTTGGGCTCCATAGTAGTATCCCCAACAGTCCTTCCTAAAAGTTCATCCCACCTGGCCTCCTTTAAGATCCTAGGTTCCTCCCTTCTCCACCATAACTCAGTCTCTTGACTTGCAGCATGCGGGGATTGCCTGGAGGACCTGGAAGAGGCTCATGACCTGATTTCACTTCTACACAAGTAGGACCTCGCGCCTTCTCTCCAGTATCCTTCCTACCAGGGTCTATGATGTGACTTCTGGGCCACAGAGCAGACATGGGTGGGGAGACTATGGAGGGATGTGACCGAAACCCTGGGGTCAAGGGTAGCAGAACTGTGAAGTCAGGGTGTGTGGGTTAGTGGAGGGGATGTAGCCTGCCTGTACCCACCTCTGGCTAGTTTCTGGGCCCTGTCTGCTCCTGGCCCCAGCTTGTACCTCCTGTCTCCTGCAGAAACTTGATGAAGCTCTCTGATGAAGGCAGTTCTTGTCAACTCTTAAATCAAGACCACCTAGGTGAGGTATGCAAAAGAGTACCTGCTGGAGCCTACTGGCCATGTGGAAAGCCTGTGGAAGATGCTGCTCTCATCCTGTCCCCATCAACTTCCCCAGCTCCTCTGTCTGAATGCCCTTTGCCTCTGGCCTCTAACCTGTCACCAGGCCCAGCAACCTCCTCAGTTTCTGCTTCTTCATACCCATCCCTGACTTCTCCTCAGCCACAGAAGCCTTTGCTTCCTATAGAATGCAATTTGTCCTGGCCACTTGCACTTTCTCTCCCCCCACTAAGCTCACCTGATCCCATGGATCATGCTTTACCTCCAACAGCCCTCTCTGCTCCACCACTGCCAGACTCTGTTCTGACTCTTTCTCAGTGTCACTCGATGGCATTGCCTATAAGCTCCATTGCACAGAGCTCGTCTCCACATAAGCGCTGGTCAGCATCTTCTATCCCAGTCATCTCAGTCCTTGGCCATTCGGGCTATCCCATATCAGCCCTCTCTTGGTGGCATGTGGCTGCCAGAACCTTGTGCCTTTCCACATCTACAGAGGGTAAGGCCCAGAAAGAGCATCTTTCCTGTCAGCCATCTGAGACCTCATTCTGGACAGACCCCCCACATAGACAGATGGAGTCTGGTAGCCCCTCTCTGCTCAACTCTGATAATCAAAAATTTATGGGGATACAAGTCACAAAAAAAACTGAGATCAAGGTTTGGAAAGAAACTGAAAAGGATGGTTCATTCTCAAAACAAACAAGCCCAGAATATCACTTAGATTCTGTGGGGAACATGCTAGCATCACTGGGTCCTGAGCAGGACTCCACAACCCCTCAACCCTTCTGGAAGGTTAAAGAAAAATTAGAACAGCTGCTCTATCCTCAGCTCTCAGCTCCTAAGATCTTGGGGGCACATAATCAGGAGAAATACCAGCAGCTTTTCTGGGGTTTGCCTTCTCTGCACAGTGAATCCTTGGTGGCTGCTGCTTGGATTTCTGGGAGTTCTTCTGCACTGCAGCCTGCCTTGTTCTCATTCAATGCAATCATGAATGTATATCCAGTTCAAATGCAGGCTAAGGTGTGTCCACTGTTTATGCAGGCCCAGCCTCTGTCCCATATGAAGCCCCAACTCCAATCCTTGATTTCACCTATTCCCCAATTTCAGCACCCACTTCTGGGTCAGGCCCAGCTTCAGTCCAACCTCCCATCTTCTTTCTCAACCGAAAAAGCTTCTTCTGCATCCCAGATTAGGGACTGTGGAGCATCTTATGATACATCCCAGAATAAACCCCAATATATCAGCCAAACTGAAATTCAAGACCCAGAATGGTCCTTATTAGAAGAAGAGCTAGGAAATGGGCAAGCTTTGCCCTCTGAGGACCAAAGACCTCAAGAAGTCCGTGGTCTCATCAGTCCCAAACTTTCCCAGGAAAACTGGGAAGACTCCATTCTCCCCAAGAATTTTCCTATCAGCGATGAGCTTCGAGGGCAATTGGAGCAACATATTCACAAGTGGCTGATTCAACACCGTTGGGACTTGCCCAGATGGATTCAAGAGTCTATGGAACTAATGGAGCTTCAGGATGAATTAGCAGAAACAGGTCAGGCAAAGGACAAGCCCAGATGTACACGGACCTCAATATTTACTGGTGAATGCAGCAAAAATCCACAGAAGGTGAGATTCAAGCTAGAGAAGAATCCAAGCAAGAATCTGGCGCATATCCTAGGGAAGGCCCCAAAAGATGCATCCAGGAGCTTAGAAGGTTCCCAAGAGAAGGTTCTGGGGGTGCTGTCTGAGGAGTCACAGAAATACTTGAACAGGACCTTGAGGAGTGACTCTGAAAATGACACATCAAGAAGTCTAGATAAGAATTATCCAGAGAATAATTCTAATGTCCATTTGGGCACAAAATCAGGGCAAATCATTGAGAGAATCACTCCTGTGAGGGTGTGCCAATCTGGGCCTACTGCCAACAAATCTTTTTCTATGCCAGAAACTCAGATAGAAAGCAAAAATGTAGAAACATCAAAAATTTTGGATTCCTGTGTGGGCACCTCCCAGGAGCTGTCCTTCCTCAATCCGTTCATCCAACAGCTATTGGATGCACATATTTTGAGGAGCTGGGTGAAGCACAAGTGGGGCCTACCACTCAGGGTCCTCAAGCCCTTAAATCTCTTTAAGTTGCCAAAGTTTCAATCTGAATCCCTTCCACAGTTTTCCAGCCCCTCCTCAACTTCCTCTGAATCTAGGACCAATTCGGCAGTTGATGTTGCCAAGATCCTAGGAAAACCACCACCGATAGGTCCAAAAGAGAAGCTGTTAATAAGTGAGTCCACCCCCACACTGGAAGATCTTAACCTTTTCTCCTCCTCTACACATAGGGAAATTGGGACGGCCCTGACAGGGATCACATCTGCTGCTGACCTTGTGACTTCTGAGGCTCTTCCGAGTAGGCAGTTTTCTCAGACTCTTACCTATAGCTCCAAGGGCAAAATCCCTAAGAGTGAGACCCTCTGGGAAGCAGGGAGAAACAGTACAGATATCCCTTTACTCCCTCAAATGTCTGTTTCCAAAGACTCAGAGGAGCTTCTCTTTAATGCAGAGGTTGTTAGTGAGGCAGAACACAGGGTTAAGAGAAAGTTAGCACAGCAACCTCAAGCATATGCCACTGATGAGTTCCTACCAGATAGTTCCACTAATATGCTCCTTTCTGGAGAAAGTTTGGCTTCTCAGATGCCCCAGCACTGTCTCCATGGTGTGCCTGTTAAGGACATGTTGACTTCCCAGATGCGAAGTGACCTCATGGCAGCAAGAAGGAACAGCGTGGATCAGAAACACAGGATCCCAAAACATCAGGACTCATGGAAGAGCCAAAGTGAGATGCATGCTCCTACTTACAAGAGTGAGGGCTATAGGAGGCTCAACCTAGAACAGCATGAAGACCAATTTCCAGAACTGGGAACTTCAAAACTCACCCAGGTCATGGAGATAGAAGATACCCATGGAAGCGAAAACACTCAGCTCCAGCTGGAAAACAAAGAGGTTCCTTCAGAAACCTGCTTCAAACAATCTATAAGGCAATTAGTCCAGCTGATTTTTCCTAAGAGAAAAATTCCAGGGCAGGCAGATCCTCTGCAAAAATCAGCCAGTGCCCAGAGCCAAAGATCGGTCAAAAAAAGATCACATATGGACAGTACCACGGCTGAAGCTAAGGAGCTCATGACAATTGTTGGACCGATGCTGGAGAAGAACAGGATCCCTCAGGATGACATTTGTGCCTCAAAGGTCAGTCAGCACAGGGAAGAACTCCCAACCCCAGTTTTTAAGGCTTCCTGCTGCCATAAGCCCCACTTCCAACCAGAGCAGAGAAGACCAAGCCATGCAGCCTATAATCACCATGCTACCCTCAAGTGCCAGAGTTGTCCTTTTAGGCAAAAGCAAGTGAGAGACCAACAGACCTTGAAAACTGTGCGATTCAACAAGGAGAGCCAGTGCTTGAGGCATCCCAACCTCTCACTCCCCAGCACGGCTGTGTCCCCAGTCAGTCCTTCACAGCATGGGCCAGCAATGCCACATGTCTCAGGCCATCATCCCCATTGCCCAAGGCACTGTCCTATTCGGGGAGGCATCTTGTCTGTCCGACCAGAAAAGAACTTCCAGCTTTCTCTAGTAGGAAAAACACGTCCCCAAGGAAAACTCAGCCCATGTAGAGAAAAATAACTTTTCTCTTGTCCATATATTCAAGACATTTAATGTATCCTAATACAAACATTTTCTTCTTATAACCTGGTAATGACTTTCATCTGTGTGATGTTTTGTGTGATATTTGGGTTCTACAGGGATGGGGCATGGTGGGAGGTTGACAGTGGTGTTAAAACCCATACCTATCCTGAGATCCATCATTGAACCTTATGCTTCCATGATGCCATATCAAACCTAAACCCAAAGAACAACATAAAAACAAGATGAAGAAACTAAACATCCTGCCCCAGTATCTTATTCAACTCACCATTCTTCTCCTTTGTGTCTTAAATCTTATGCAATTGTAGGTAACACGTATACAGAGGCATCATTGGCTTAAAAATTCCCACATAGCTGGAAAGTGTCAGAGCCATCATTTAACATCACACAATGAGTGACAATTTGAATGGGAGGGCACTAAGCAGGAGAAATCTTGGCCTTGGATCTTCTGGTATGCAATAGATGATGCCTGCCCCTGGGCAGCCCCTTCATTTACTAATAAGGCTGGAATAGAAATTGGGGACATGCTTAGTTCAGCCTTAATGAAAGATAGAGGCTTCAACTCACTGCTTCTGTCTCTCATGCCAGAGCAGCAGGGAAGACAAAACTTTTAGATCTCTGTGTGAGTGCAGGTTGCAGGGGCTTCAGTTTGTCTGATGAGAACTATGTCCATCTCTGCCCCAAATAAATGAAAGACTCTGCTCATACATCACCCATCTTGGTCTATTTCATCTACATCTACCTCAACTCCAGAGAGGGAGTTCTTGGTGGGTGGAAAATGGGGTTTGACTGTGTGTAGTAACCTTGACAGAAACTGGACCAAAAGTGTGATATGGGAAAGAAATACTAAGATGGAGCCAAGGAAGGAAGCAGCTTGACATGAGTGCCATTACAATGCAATGAAGAGAAAGCCCCTGACTTCCTCCCACCATATACAGGTTTAGAAGACATGGGATGCTGGAGGACGAATGATTCATCCTGGTCCCAGAATAGGATATCACTTGCTTTTGCTCTTGGATCATAAACTTGGAGAAGCCACCTTTAGCTCCAACACCAAAGGCCAGACTCATGAGCATGTACAGCAAATTAGGGAAGATTAATTGCTTATTAATGTATTAGACAGGACTGCACACTCTCAAAAAGATGAGTTGATGATAGGTAGAAGATGCAGGACTAGGGAACTCTGACATGATTCTTGGTCTGGTGACCTTTATATATACATGACATTTATATATACAGGCCTCAGAATTGTTGCTGCAGGACATACAAGTATGCAAGGGCTGGACCTTGGGTCACAAAGCTAGTCTTGCCTGGCCCCCAGTGCTTATCTCATGGATTGGCAGGGGAAGAGGCAGTCAACAGGATTTGTATACATGGAGTCTGAGGTGACCTTCCAAAATGGGTTGAGAGAAGTCCTGGCATGGTCCCTACTGTGTGTTCATTGTGTTTTTAGCATAGGTTTTCTATTTTCTGGGCCTCAATCTATATGGAAAGGCAAAAGGACCCGAATAAAGTAGAGCTCAGAGAAGCCATTTCTCCAGAGAGGATTTTTCATATCGTGTCACATGCATGGCATACCATGGTCACAGCTCCAGAGATCTCATTGGCATGGTAGAGAGTCCTGTGCCAGGAGGTGCCATTGAGCAAGATGACATTGGGAGAAGGCTCTGCCTCCCATACCTGTTGGGGTCCTCACATATTGGATAAGGCGTGTGGTGTGTAGGTGCAATTCCTCAGGCCTGATTGCTGATGGTGAAGGCTTTTTCTTGAGACAGGTCCTATCTCTGGGGCTGGTGATGACTGACACAGTTTCTAAAGTGGGGCCACCAGTAAGAGAAGAACCAGGAATAGCAGGAAGGGCTGGGATCTGGAGCAAGTTCCTGGGCTCTTCTATAGTTCTGTCTCCCACAAGGTGCAGTAAGGCCAGCAATGATGTGATTCACAGAGATCTCCCACAGGAACCTCACAGAGCCATCTCATTCATTGAGACAGCATCCAGGGTTGTTTCAGTGCCACACAGAGACACATGCAGAAACATCCCACAGAGACCTCAAACACCTTTCAAGGACCCCAAGTTGGAGATTTTCCGAAGAGCCCTCTCACAGACATCTCCAAGAGTACCAGTACAGAGACCAGAAGGACCACATAGCGACCTCCCACAGAGAGCTCTTTCAGATTTCACAGATTTCCTATAGTCCCTACCACACAGTGGCCAGCCAGGGAGCTCACACACAAACCCACAACTTCCTTCTGTGGACACCTTATAGTTATCCTCAGACAGGGACCTTACCCAGTGACCCCAAGGAAATTATACAAAGAGGCCGCTCACTGCCCACAACAGACTCCCCACCCTACCCTGATGAGTCCACTTAGAGACCCACACAGAGACCTCCCATTCTCTTCAAGACCTCCCAGATTCCTCCCTCATGGACCACAGATTGTTCAGTCATTGCCCAGAAACCTCCTTTAGAGAATTTGATGCCATCGCACACGGAGAAGGCAAAGGGCCCTCATCCAGAGACCTCCACAAATGTGGAGCCTAACTGTCCACAGAAAATTCACCCAGAAACCTCTCACAGAGACCTCCCACAGAGACTTCATCCAGGGCCTCAGCCCCTCAAAGAACTAGCAAGAGACCAACACAGGGAGCCTGCAGGGAGGCCTGGGGGACTCCTACTTCCTCACAGTTTCTCAAGGGGGTTTCTTCAGGGTCTTGTTGGGGAGTGAGAGGGCTCCATGTGGATCTCTGAGAGAAGACTCTGGGTGTCCATATGGGTGGACTGTGTTGAGCAGCGAGAAGCCTGTGTGTGATTTCTTTGGGGTCACTGGGTAATATCCCTGTCCAAGTACTGTGTGAGGTTTCCACATAAGGTCTTTGTTGGTTTATTTGTGAGCTCTATGGAAGGCTCCTATGTCATGAGTACCATGGAAAGTCTGAGGAAAGTCTCTGCAGGAGGTCAGTGTGATACTGAGTTGGGAGGCCTCTGTGTGATCTCCATACTGCATCTCTGGGAGATGTCTATGTGAGGGCTCACTGAGAAATCTGTTAGGTCTCTGTGGGGGAAACAGGAAGTCTCTCCTCTAACAGGAACCTTACTCAGGACTTTGTGTTGTCCCATGCTCTGCATAGATTTCACACAGGAACTTCTCAAAAGCACCTGACACAAATCTCTCTCAGAGACTCACAGAGACCTCTCACAGTGACCTTGTGTTGCCTCAGAGACCTCACTCAGAATCTTTCCTCAGATTCCAGAGACCTCCCACTCAGTTCATCTGGAACTCGTTTACAAGTCTCAGAGGGAGACTCCATAGAGATTCACTCAGAATTCACATCAGAAACCTGACATGGAGTCCTCATCAAGAGACCTCCCATATAGAACTCACAGAGTTCTCACCAGAAACCTCACTCACATAGCCCACAGACAACTGACACAGAGACCTCACATCCATCCTCTTGGGAGCCTGAGCAGCCAGCCCTTGACAGGCCTCCCTCCCCCTTTTTTTGCCAGGTAGAGTTAGACAGTGAGAGAGAGAGAGACATAGAGAGTTATAGACAGTGAGAGAGAGAGACAGAAAGGTCTTCCTTCCATTGATTCACTCCCCAATGGCTGTTATGGTTGGTGCTGTGCCGACCCGAAGTCAGGAGCCGGGGACTTCCTCCCGGTCTTCCATACAGGTGCAGGGACCCAAGCATTTGGGCCATCCTCTGCTGCCCTGCCGGGCCACAGCAGAGAGCTGGACTGGAAGAGGAGCAACCAAAACTAGTACCCAGTGCACCAACTGGGACTAGAACCCGGGGTGCCAGTGCCGCAAGCAGAGGATTTACCAAGTGAGCCATGGCGCTGGCCCCACAGACCCTTCTTAGTGGATAAGAAACTCCTCAGCAAACTGGCAGCACAGGAGGGATTAGAACATTTTGAACATTGCACCAAATGGGGTTCCATGTTGGGAGAAATGCTTCCAAATTTGTCCTTTTATTTACTATTGCCTCTGAACAAAAGAATTATTGTTTCTGCATGCAGACCTGTAAAGTTATTTCCTCCACAGGTTTTCATCAGCTTGAACTCAGACTCAAGGTTTAGCAAATCATAAAATTTAAAACATAGTAAAGCATTGTCAACCTCCAATAAAAGAAAATAACTTAATTGTTTGGATATCAACCAACCACATGGTATCAATGTCACCTTTTTTGTTGGAAACAAGATCTGCACTTGAGATGCATGATTTCTTCATATTGGAGACAAGCACTTGCAGGAAATGGACACTAGAAATGAAATAATCCAGCAAAGAGGCATCTGACTCATACTGGCCTCCCAGTATTTAACTAGGT
Source organism: Sylvilagus floridanus (assembly GCA_949820135.1). Classification (NCBI taxonomy): domain Eukaryota; kingdom Metazoa; phylum Chordata; class Mammalia; order Lagomorpha; family Leporidae; genus Sylvilagus; species Sylvilagus floridanus. The sequence goes on along the minus strand of OX463226.1, from coordinate 56,302,965 downwards.
CATTATTTTGTACATAAGAGTTTACATCAGGTTTTCAGGTTTACTTTTCTTTTTAGCAAGTTATTATCAATACAAAGAATTTTCACAGATAGGTCAAATATCTTTAATATTCCTATCATACACATGAAAAATTATACTTCTTAATATTATCTTATTTCTAAAAATGCAATAATGGCCTGAAATGACATTATTGTACATATCTTCAGAATATGAAAAGTCCAAATATTCAATTAAAATGGATTAATTAGATGAACTTTTTATAATGACCCTCATTGTTTAACATAATTCTATGAAATGCACATTTAAAATAATGTTTTACTTATATATGGTGAACAAATTAATGTATTTCATATATTCAGATTTAAGGGCTTAATGATACTTCCAACCCTCCCTCTTCCTTACTTATTTTTTCTTGTAATTTTTACAATGACATACTTTCAGTTTATAATCACAAGCTTATCCATCCGCTAAATAAAGAATTCACTAAGTAGAAAGCAGAAAAATGACTATTCTTTGAGAGTATACACAAAAACTGTAAACAATAATAAAATCTCAAAATGTCAGTTTTACTCACATACATTACATTTTTGTACTATATATATTAGTTACTACAAATCAGGGATAACGTGGTAATTGTCTTTTGGAAATGGCTTATTTCACTAAGCATAATGGTTTCAATCCAATTTGTTGCAAAGGGCAGGATTTCATTCTTTTTTTTTTTCCAGTTGAGCACTATTCCACAGTATAATCATATCACATTTTTTAAATCCAACTATCAGTTGATGGACATCTGGATTGGTTCCATATCTTAGCTATTCTGAATTGGGCTGCCTTAAACATAAGGATACAAGTAAGTCTTTCGTATGGTGATTTCATTTCATTTGGGTAAATTCTCAGGAGTGGGATGGCTGGGTCATATGATAGATCTATTTTCAGGTTTCTGAACAATCTTCATACTGTCTTACATATGTATGTATTGGTTCACATTCCTACCAATAGTGTATTGTGGTACCTTTTTTTTACCAATACTCAACAGCATTCATTAATTTTTGATTTTTGAATTATAGCCATTCTAATTGAAGTGAGGTGGAGCCTCACTGTAGTTTGCATTTGCATTTTCCTGATGGCTAGTGACTCTGAGCACTTTTTCATGTCTGTTAGACATTTGAATTTTGTGTGCAGTGCAAAAGCTTCTTAGCTTGATGTAATCTCATTGTCTATTTTTGCTTTTATTGTCTGTTTCTGAGGTCTTTTCTGAGAAGGTTTTGCCTGTGCAAATGTCTTACAGAGTTTCTCTGATGTTTTCCTCTAGTAATTTGATGGTACTAGGTCATAGATTTAGCTCCTTCATTCATTTTGAGTTGATTTTTATATAATGTGTAAGGTAGGAGTCTTGTTTGACACTTCTGCAAATGAAGTTCCAATTTTCTTAGCACCATTTGTTGAAGAGACTGTCCTTTCTGCAACAATTGATTTTAGCTCGTTTGTCAAATTGGTTGTTTGTAGCTGACTGGATTAATTGTTGTGGTTTGTATTCAGTTCCATTGGTCTACATGAATATTTTTGTGTCAGTATCAGGCTGTTTTAATTATAAATACCCTGTAGTATGTCTTTATATCTGGTATTGTGATGCTTCCTGATTGGTTTTTGCTGCTTAGGTTTGCTTGAGCTTTTCTGGGTCCTCTGTGTTTCCATATGAATTTTAGCATTTTTTCTAGATATGAGAAGAATGTCATTGGTATTTTGACTGGGATTAAACTGAATTTGTAAATTCCTTTGGGGAATATGGACATTTTGATGATAGCTATTCTTTCAATCCATGGACATGGAAGATTTTTCATATTTTTGTTGTGCGTCTCCATTTTTCTTAAATGTTTTATTATTTTGTTGTAGAGATATTTTAGATTCTTAGTTAAACTTATTCCAAGAAAAATTCAAATATTTTTGTAGATATTGTGAATGATACTGTTCTTAGAAGTTCTTTCTCGAGTCAGCGCCGCAACTCAACAGGCTAATCCTGTGCCTTGCGGCGCTGGCACCCAGGGTTCTAGTCCCGGTAGGGGCGCTGGATTCTGTCCCGGTTGCCCCTCTTCCAGGCCAGCTCTCTGCTATGGCCCGGGAGTGCAGTGGAGGATGGCCCAAGTGCTTGGGCCCTGTACCCCATGGGAGACCAGGATAAGCACCTGGCTCCTGCCTTCGGATCAGCGCGGTGCACTGGCCACAGCGCGCCGGCCATGGCGGCCATTGGAGGGCGAACCAACGGCAAAGGAAGACCTTTCTCTCTCTCACTGTCCACTCTGCCTGTCAGAAAAATAAAAATAAAAAAGGAAGTTCTTTCTCAGCCATGACATTATCTGATTTTGAGTGCTGGTTTTGTATTTTGCAACTTTATCAAACTCTGTTATGAGCTCCAGTAGTCTCTTAGTGGAGCCTTTTGGTTTTCCTACGTTTAGAGGATCATGTCATCTGCGAACAGGGACAATTTAACTGCTTCCTTTTTTTGTATCCTGAGATTTATTTTTCTTGTCTGGTGGATCTGGCTAAAACTTCCACAACTTTATTGAATAGGAATGCTGAGAGTGAACATCCTTTTCTAGATCTGGATTTTAGTGGAAATGCTTCTAATTTTTCCTCATTCAATATAATGCTGGCTGTGGGTTTGTCATGTTTGCGTACTAGTTATAACATTAAATCACAATATACAGCACATTAAGGACAGATATCCTACATGAGGAGTAAGGGCACAGTGACTTAACAAAGTGACACTCTTGTTTATGGTGTCAGTAATCTCCCTAGGCTCTTGTCATGAGTTGCCAAGGCTATGGAAGCCTTTTGAGTTCGCTGACTCTGATGTAATTTAGACAAGGTCCTAGTCAAAGTGGAAGTTCTCTCCTCCAGAGAAAGGTACCTCCTCCTTTGATAGCCCGTTCTTTCCACTGGGATCTCACTCTCAGAAATCTTTCATTTAGGTCATTTTTTTTTCCAGAGTGTATTGACTTTCCATGCCTAAAATACTCTCATGAGCTTTTCAGCTGGATCTGAATGCCTTAAGGGCTGATTCTGAGGCCAGAGTGCTGTTTAGGAAATCTGCAATTCTATGAGTCTGCTGTGTATCCTGATTCACATGTTGGATCGTTCTCTCCCTTTGTTATTCTGTCGGTTAGTATTTGTAGACACTAGTCTTGTTTATGTGATCCCTTTGACTCTTAGTCCTATCATTATGATCAATTGTGAACAGAAAATGATCACTTGGACTAGTGCGATGGCATTGGTACATGCCACCTTGATGGGATTGAATTGGTATCCCCTGGCATGTTTCTAACTCTACCATTTGGGGCAAGTCCAATTGAGCATGTCCCAAATTGTACATCTCCTACCTCTCTTATTCCCACTCTTATATTTAACAGGGATCACTTTTCAGTTATTTTCAACACTTAAGAATGACTGTGTATTAATTGCAGAATTCAACCGATAATATTAAGTAGAACAAACAAAAAATACTAAAAGGGATAAAGTATTAAGTTGTTCATCAACAGTCAGGGCAAGGGTTGATCAAGTCATTGTTTCTCATAGTGTCCATTTCACTTCAACAGGTTTCCTTTTTGGTGCTCGGTTAGTTGTCAATGATCAGGGAGAACATATGATATTTGTCCCTCCAGGACTGGCTTATTTCACTCAGCATGATGTTATCCAGGTTCCTCCATTTTGTGGCAAATGACCGGATTTCATTGTATTAATTTTTTGTCAGGCAGAGTGGACAGTGAGAGAGAGAGATAAAGAAAAAGGTCTTCCTTTGCCGTTGGTTCACTCTCCAATGGCGCTGCTGCTGGTGCACTGCGCTGATCTGAAGGTAGGAGCCAGGTGCTTATCCTGGTCTCCCATGGGGTGCAGGGCCCAAGCACTTGGGCCATCCTCCACTGCACTCCCAGGCCATAGCAGAGAGCTGGCCTGGAAGAGGGGCAACCGGGACAGAACCCGGTGTCCCAACCGGGACTAGAACCCTGGGTGCTGGTGCCACAAGGTGGAGGATTAGCCTAGTGAGTCGTGGCAATGGCCCATTTCATTGTTTTTGACTGCTATATAGTATTCTATAGAATACATGTCCCATAATTTCTTTATCCAGTCTACTGTTGATGGACATTTGGGTTTATTCCAGAAATTAGCTATTGTGAATTGAGCTGCAGAAACATTGAGGTGCAGACCACTTTTTTTTTTTTTGCCAATTTAATTTCCTTGGGGTAAATTCCAAGGAGTGGGATGGTTGGGTAAAATGGTAGGGTTATATTCAGAATTCTGAGGAATCTCTAGACACACTTCCATAGTGGTTTAACCTTTTGCATTCCCACCAACAGTGGGTAGTGTTCCTTTTCCCCCACATCCTCACCAGCATTTTGGTATATTTCTGAATGTGAGCCATTCAAACCGGGGTGATGTGAAACCTCATTGTGGTTTTGATTTGCATTTCCTTGATTGCTAGTTATGTTGAGCATTTTTTCATGTGTCTGTTGGCCATTTGGATTTCCTTTCTGGAAAAATGTCTATTGAGGTCCTTGGACCATCTCTTAAGTGTGTTTTTGTTTTGTTGTAGTGGAGTTTCTTGATCTCTTTGTAGATTCTGTTTATTAAACTTTTATCTGTGGCATAGTTTGCAAATAATTTTTACCATTCTGTCAGTTGCCTCTTCACTTTCCTGACTGTTTCTTTTGAAGTACAGAAACTTCTCAATTTGATGCAATCCCAATAGTTAATTTTAGCTTTCACTGCCTGCGCCTCCCATGTCTTTTCCAGGAAGTCTTTGCGGTGCCAATATCATGAAGGGTTTCTCCAATATTCTCTAATAATTTGATGGTGTCGGGTCATAGATTTAGGTATTTAATCTATGTTGAGTGGATTTTTGTGTAAGGTGTAAGGTAGGGGTCTTGCTTCATGCTTCAGCATGTGGAAATCCAGTTTTCCCAGCACCATTTATTAAAAAGATTGCCCTTGCTCCAGGAATGGTTTTAGATTCTTGATCAAACATAAGTTGGCTGTAGATGTTTGGGTTGATTTCCAGTGTTTCTATTCTGTTCCATTGGTCTATCCATCTGTTTCTATACCAGTACCGTATTGTTTTGATTGCGACTTCTTTCTAGTATATCCTGAAATCTGGTATTGTGATGCCTCCGGCTTTGTTTTTGTTGTACAAGATTGCTTTAGCTATTCAAGGTCTCCTGTCTCCATATGAATTTCAGCATCATTTTTTTCCAGATCTGAGAAGAATGTCTTCGGTATCTTAATTGGCATTGCATTGAATCTACAAATTGCTTTTGTGAGAATGGACATTTTGATAATGTTGATTCTTCCAATCCATGAGCATGGAAGTTTTTTCCATTTTTTGGTGTCCTCTTCTACTTCTTTCTTTAAGATTTTGTAATTCTCATCGTAGAGATCATTAGTGTCCTTGGTTAAGTTTATTCCAAGGTATTTGATTGTTTTTGTAGCTATTATGAATGGGATTGATCTTGGCAGTTCTTCCTTAGCCCTGCATTGCTTGTGTATACAAAGGCTTTTGATTTTCTGCATTGGTTTTATATCATGCCACTTTTCCAAACTCTTCTATGAGTTCCAATAGTCTCTTAGTAGAGTTCTTTGGATCCCCTAAATAAAGAATCATATCATCTGCAAAGAGGGATAATTTGACTGCTTCCTTCCCAATTTGTATCCCTTTAATTTCTTTATCTTGCTTAATAGCTCTGGCTAGAACTTCCATCACTATGTTGATTAGCAGTGGTGAGAGTGGGCATCCCTGTCTGGTACCAGATCTCAGTGGAAATGCTTCCAAATTTTCCCCATTCAATAAGATACTGGCCATGGTTATTTCATAAATTGTTTTGACTATATTGAAGAATGTGCCTTCTATGCACAGTTTGCTTAAGGTTTACATCATGAAAGGGTGTCGAATTTTATCAAATGCTTTCTCTGCATCTATTGAGATAATCATATGGTTTTTCTTCTGCAGTCTGTTAATGTGGTGTATCACGTTGATTGTTTTGTGAACATTGAACCATCCCTGCATACCAGGGATAAATCCCACTTGTTCTGGGTGGATGATCTTTCTGATGTGTTGTTGCATTCTATTGGCGAGGATTTTATTCAGGATTTTTGCATCTATGTTCATCAGGGATATTGGTCTGTAATTCTCTTTCAATGCTGCATCTTTCTCTGGCTTAGGAATTAAGGTGATTCTGGCTTCATGGAAAGAATTTGGGAGGATTCCGTCTTTTTTGATTGTTCTGAATAGTTTGAGAAGGATTAGAGTTAGTTCCTCTTTAAATGTCTGGTAGAATTCAGCAGTGAATCCATCTGGTCCTGGGCTTTTCTTTGTTGGGAGGGCCTTTATTACTGTTTCAATTTCTGTCTCAGTTATGGGTCTGTTTAGGTTTTCTATGCCTTCATGGTTCAATTTGGGTAGGTTGCATGTGTCCAGGAATCTATCCATTTCTGAGATTTTCCTGTTTGCTGGCATACAAGTCCGTGTAGTAATTTCTGATGATTCTTTTGATTTCTGTGGTGTCTGTTGTTACGTTTCCTTTTTCATCTCTGATTTTACTGATAAGTGCCTTTTCTTTTTTTTTTTGTTAGCTGGGCCAGTTGGGTGTCAGTTTTGTTCACTCTTTCACAAAACCAGCTCCTCGTTTGGCTGATTTTTTGTAATTTTTTTTTATTTATTCCTGTTGTTTTCTTCTCTGATTTTAATTATTTTTCTTCTCCTATTAGATTTGGGTCTGGTTTGCTGCTGATTTTCTAGATCCTTGAGATGAACTGTGAGCTCTTCTCTTTGGTGCCTTTCCAATTTCTTGATGTAAGCACCTATTGATATAAACTTTCCTCTTAGCACTGCTTTTGCTGTGTCCCATATATTTTGAGATGATGTGCTGTTATCCTCATTTCCTAGAGAAGATTTTTTATTTCTCTTTTAATTTCTTCTATGACCCATTGTTCATTCAGAAGCGTGTTGTTCAGTCTCCATATGTTTGCATACTCTCTAAGGTTTCCTGAGTTGTTAATTTCCACCTTCATTCCTTTATGGTCTGAGAAGCTGCATCGTATGATTCTAATTCTTTTGAATTTCCTGAGACTTGCTTTATGGCCTACTATGTGGTCAATCCTAGACAAGGTTCCATGTACTGCTGAGAAGAATGTAAATGATTTATCTGTAGGATGGAAAGTTCTGTAGATAACTGTTAGGTCCATTTGGGCTATAGTGTCATTTAAATCTGTCTCCTTGTTGATGCTCTGTCCTGTTGTTCTGTCTATCTCTGAGAGTGGAGTATTGAAGTCCCCCAGTACTATTGTGTTGGGGTCTAAGTCTCATTTTAAATCCCTTAGCAAGTATTTTAAATAAACTGGTGCCCTGTATTTAGGTGCATATACATTCATAATCGTTATATATTCCTGTTGAATGGATCCCTTAGTCGTTATATAGTCCCCTCTTTGTCTCTCCTAGTAGTTTTTTTGGTAATATTTATGGTATCTGATATTAAGATGGCTATGCCAGTTTTTTTCATTTCTGTTGGTATGGTATATCTTTTTCCAGCCTTTCACTTTCAGTCTTTATGGATCTTTGTTAGAAAGATGTGTTTCTTGTAAGCAGCAAATAGATGGGTTTTGTTCCCTAACCCAGTCTGCCAATCGGTGTCTTTTGATTGGGCAGTTCAAACCATTCACGTTCAATGTGACTATTGATAAGTAGTAACTTTGCCCTGCCATTTGCCAAAGATATTTTCTAATAAATGCTTTGAGTTTCCTATGATCTTTTGCTGTAAAGTTTCCTTCTTAGCTTCTTTCAAATTGATGACCGTGTTTGTGTTTCTGTGTGTAGCTCATCTTTAAGCATCTTTTCTAGGGCTGGACAAGTGGCAATAACTTCTTTCAGTTTTGGTTTGCAATGAAAGGTCTTTATTTTACCTTCATTCACAAATGAGAGCTTTGCAGGATATAATATTCTGGGCTGGCAGTTTTTCTCTCATACCACGAAGGCTATGTTTCGCCATTCCCTCCTAGCCTGTAGTGTTTCTGATGAGAAGTCTGCTGTGAATCTAATTGGAGATCCTCTGAGAGTAATCTGACATTTCTCTCTTGCACATTTTAGGATCTTTTCTTTCTGTTTCACTGTGGTGAGTTTAATTACAACGTGTCGTTGGTGAGGGTCTCTTTTGGTCATGTTTACTAGTGGTTCTATGAGCTTACTGTACTAGGATGTCTCTGTTCTTTTCCAAACCCAGAAAGTTCTCTGCTAGTATATCACTAGATAGAACTTCTAATCCTTTCTCTCTCTCCATGCCTTCAGGAATTCCTAGAATTCAAACATTGGGCTTTTTAATAGTATCCTGTAGATTCTCAACAATATTTTTTAGATTTCTAATTTCCTCTTCTTTTCTTTGGTTTCACTGTATAGTTTCCTGTTCTCTGTCTTCTAAGTCTGATATTCTCTCTTCCGTTTCACTGACTCTGTTTTTTTAAACTCCCTAATGTGTTTGTCATTTGATCTATTGTGTTCTTCATTTCATTTTGATTTCTCTTCACTCTCACACTTTCCTGTTCTACTAGTTTCTGCATTTCATTTTGATTCCTCCTTAAGATTTCATTTTCATGAGAGAGATTTTCTATCCTGTCCAGTAAGGATTTCTGTAGTTCAAGAATTTGTTTTCATAAATTTTTTGAAATCCATATTTTGCATTTCTTCTATCTCATCATCTTCATAATCTTGGCTTGGGGTGCTTTGTTTATTTGGAGGTGTTATAGTGTCTTCATTGATCTTGTTCCCTTGGTTTCTGTGTTTATTGTATCGCATTTTGGAGGAATTCTTTTAATTCTTCTTCTCTTACTGTGATTTATTTTTCTTGTTATACTATGACTGTGTTATATGGGCTGTCTGCTGTTGGAGGAGCCTTGGAGGCTTGAGATGGGTGTAGCAAGAGAGCTATGCTTAATTCCTCAGGGTTAGTTGTGGTAGATCTCTCTTTATTCATTTATTTATTATTATTATTTTTATATATTTCCCCTCAGGAGGGAAGTAATACCGCACAGCTGAGCAGAATTGATGGTAGTTAGCTTCCAATCTCTGGCTTCTGTGTGTATAGCATTTGTGATCGGGGTTTTATTAACCCTCTGTTAATGCGCTGGATCCTGTTCTCTTCCCGCAGGCGCTTTTCAAAAAAAATTTTTTTTTCTGGTAACTTGGGTCGATTGGCGTGAGGTCTTTTGAACCCTCAGCGCTCTGGATCCTGCTCTGTTCCCGGGGGCGCTATTCAAATATTTTTTCCTCTGGTATCTTGAGTCAATTGGCATGAGGGCTTTGTGCTTCTGTCCCTCACTGCCCGCCCCTGGGTAAGAGTGTAGAGTTGCAGCACTCCCGATTAGTGCCGAGTCAGTGGTAGTTCTTTAAGCCCGAATGTAAACAAACAAGATGGCTTCTTCCCGCCCACTGCAGCTCCGATATGGGGGAGGGTGGAGGTACCAAGGGCTCCTGGTTTGCTTAGTCCCTCAATTAGTCTCCCTGAGTTGCACACTCTTCTCGCGGTGCTACTCACTCTGTTCCTTTTTCTATTTCATCCCCCGCTCTTTCGTGAGTGTCTCAGTCTCCGTCCCAGGGTGGGTTGGGGGAGGGGCGGTGGCGGATGGTGTCGTGGTGCTGGGTGAGCGCCCTGTCTCACCTCGGCTTCCAGCGCTGGTATGTACACAGTCCCGCTGGTGTCCTGCGCTTCAGGCTTCTCGTCCTCCTTGCAGGTCTGCCCTGTCTCCCCAGTTTCGGAAGAGCCTCCCATCCCCAAGACTACAAATTCTCACCACTCTTTGGACCTTCCCTTCCCGGACCATCGGTGTGCTCCCTCCCTATTACGCCATCTTCCGTGACTCCCAGAGCATGGGTTTGAATTCCAACTAATGCGCTTCAAATCTCCAATTAATAAAAAAAAATTTAGGACCCCAATATTATTATAATTTAGTTGCCCTTGGACTTTGCCAAGGCATAATATTGGGTTTTATGCAAAATACCAAAGTACCATGTAACTTTATTTTAACCATTATAAGGGGGAGGAATTTTTTCCTACCTTCTTTATATGTTGTGTACTGTTGGGGGCCATAAATGTCAAACCCTTTAAAAGATGATGCAGCCAGGGCCAGTGATGTGGCTTAGTGGGTGAAGCTGCTGCATCCCATATGGGCACCACTTCAAGTCTCAGCTGCTTCACTTCTGATCCAACTGTATGTTATGGCCTGGTAAAGCAGTGAAGGATGACCCAAGTCCTTGGGCTACTGCACCTTTGTGGGAGACTCGAAAGAAGCTCTTGGCTCCCGGGTTCAGATCAACCCAGCTCTGGCATTTGCAGGCATTTTGAGAGTGAACCAGCAAATGAAAATACTCTCTCTCTCCTCTCTCTTGCTCTCTCTCTCGCTCTCACTCTCTTTCTCTCTCTCCTTCTCTCTCCTGCCTCTCTGTAGCTCTGCCTTTCAAGCTGTTCAATTAAATAAATAAATCTGAAGAAAAAAACAAAAAGATGGTGCAGCTTTTGAGTTCTTCACTATACAGACATGACCTTCATGGCATATCAATTTTGTTGTATCTATAGGAAAACTGTTTTATGTGAAATAGCTCAGAGTTGCAAATATCACATGTGAAGGATATGGTAACTTAAGAAATCTGTATTGTATTTTAAAGACTATTTGCCATAAATAGGAAGTTTGAACATATGCATTTCAATTTGGTCTGCTAAAACAGTCACAAATTGTTAAAAAAAAATTTAAAGATTTTATTTATTTATTTGAGAGATAGAGTTACAGATAGTAAAAGGGAAAAACAGAAAAAGTTCTTCCATCCACTGGTTCACTCCCCAAATGGCTGCAGCAGCCAGAGCTGAGCCAATCAGAAGCCAAGTATCGAGAGGTTCTTCCAGGTCTCCCACGCAGGTGCAGAGGCCCAAGCATCTAGGCCATATTCTACTGCTTTCCTAGGCATCCTACATCATAATAGTTGGAATTGTTTCCCAGTTCCACTCCTGAGTCTAGCTTCTTGTCTATGCACACCTTGGAAGACAGTGGTGACAGCTCAAGTAATTGGGTTTTGCCACCCACATGGGATACCTGAATTGCACTTTTAGTCCTTGGCTCCAGCCCTAGCCATTGCAGGAATTTGGGGGAGTGAATCAGCTAATGGGCGCTTACTGTCTCTCAGCCTATTAAATAAATAAAAATTTTAAAAAGTTCTGAGTGCATGGATGGATGTTTAATGCGGTGGTTAAGACACCTACATCCTGTATCAGAGTAACTGGGTTCATGTCTCAGCTATGCTTATATTTCCAACAACAATTAAGTCTCTGCCACACATTTTGGAGACACAGTTGAATTTCAGGTTCTTAGCTTAGACTTGTCCAGGCCCTGGCTCTTGTGGGCAATTGGAGGTGAACCAGTGGAATAAATCTTTCCCTCTCTCTCACTCACTCACTCTTTCTCTCTCTTTCAAATTTAAAGTGTACTTTTTCAGAAATGTTAGGTAATAAGTGAAGCCTCTTATTATATTCATCATTAATATGAAAACGTTAAGTAAATGTTCACCTCAGATGTTAACATGCCTATTCCTCAGTAAATTTATTGGACATATATAGACTAGAATAAGTGATATATTTTCCAAGATTTCAAAGCCATTTTAAGCTGTATGTCCTTCCTGTATTGGATATAAAATGGTTTCCTTGGGCCTATATTAGAAAATATATATTTCGAGACTTCCAAGATGGCTGAATAGAGTGTAGCCACATTAACTTCATCTGCTCTGGGATATGAAAAGAACAAAGGAAGGACCACATTTCCAGGGGTCTGACTGATGAAAATCTTGGTGAAGTAGTGAAAAACCAGCAGAGACTCTGTGGGACAAGAGAAGACAAAAACATCACTGCAGCCAGAAACCCAGCACAGCCAGAAACAGTCTACCATGTCAAGGTAGGAAGAAATTGCTACATGCCCCACCTTAAGTCTTAGCTGACAGGGAATTTACACAGTCACCCACTGACTTTTACTTCAGCCTGGGGATCTGACTGTGGTCTGAGCAGATCCCAGGCTTAGAGGAGGGAATCCACCTTGCTGCTTCCTTCCATGAATCCCACAGAAAGCATACACAGCAACAAAAAGTCTGGCAGCATCAGAATCAGCATAATGAGGAGACAACATCTCATTAGAGATGTTGCCTGAGGAATAATCTTGCAGTCCACACTGAATCTGAGCCCAGCCTGGAGCACTAGCAGGTGGCATGGTACCCACCTCACCTTGTGAAGGAAGAATATATTGCCTGCTTCCCATCCCCCTCTCAGGGGCTCCAGGCAACTGGCAGGGAGAAGGTGCCATCTTGATAGAGTAGATTCAATCAGGAGGCTTGTGCATGTGAAAGTAGCAGATTTTATCAGATAAATCCGCATTCCCTACTGTAAGTCAGGACTGAGGGTTGGCAGAGAGTGGGGTACCCACTTAAGTCTGTGAGGTGCTTACCTCCCCTCACTCTATCTTGGACTAGAGTACTCAAACTGCCAAAGCAAAATGCTGACAAGCAGCAGGCTCGGGAATGCCTTGGCTCTTACTACAGATGGAGCAGGATCACAGAGCTAGTGGATTCCCTGGTCCCTGTGACTGTGGGAATCCTGCATGCTATGACTATGGGAATTGTGTGACTGTATGATAGAGTGTGGGGTGTAGTTGAGTCTCTAGCAATCACTGTATCTGGCTTCAGAGTCTCAGAATTCCCTGAGTGCTTGGAGTGAGACATTACAGAGGTTCTGTGCTCACACTGAGGACCCTTTGTGAAGTTCATATCCCTGAGTGGGTGGGGTGTGAATCTACTGAGGGCTTGCCTTGAACATGGATCATCTTGGCAGAGAAGAGATGACACAATGAACACACCATCTAATGTGATCATACTCTCCCCTTTGCTGACAATAGAGATCGACCATTCCCAACTTAGGAGTCACCCTGGACAGTTGCACCACTCCCGAACACTGACTGGAGCTTTATGGCCCCAGTCAGTGCATGCATCTGAACATGCACTGAAGGAGCAAACATTCCACTAAGCCATGGTGGCATATTTCAACGATAAAAGCCATCAGAGGAGAAAACTGACAAGTGATTCCACAAATGCCTAAAAATGAACATAAAAATATGAGAAACATGAACAAAGAACACAGCATGAATCACCAAAATGAACACAATAGCACTTCGAAATTAGAATGTAAAAACAAAGTGGTTGATGAAATTCCTGAAAATGAATTAAAAAAAGATCATAAAATTACTCAAAAAATTGAGAAGAAAATTCATGAGTTAAAGAAATCAAAACAGATGTGGATGAAGATTTTTGCGAATAGATGGAGATATTAGAGAAAAATCAATCTCAAATATTAGAAATGAAGAATTCAATATGTTAAATAAAGAATGGGAATCTGTAACAACAGACTTGGTGAGGCAAGAAGAAAGAATATCCAAGCTTTAAGACAAATCTTTGGAAGTGTATCAGTGAGACAAAAAATTTAAAAAAAAATTATAGAAACTGAAAATAGTGTTCAATATTTTTGAGATATTCTCAAACAACCAAACACACATGTCTTAGGAGTTAATGAAGGTATGGAAAGAGAGAATGGATTAGAAGGTCTATTCAGTTAAATAATAGTGGAAAACTTACCTGATTTGGAGAAAGTGACATCCAAATACAGGAATTACCTAAACTCCTAAAAGGTGAAACCAGAAAAGATCATCTCTACAACACATTATAGTTAAGCTTTCAAAGGTAAAACATTAAGATTCTAAAATATGCATGAGAGAAGTACCAAATTACCTTCAGAGGATCTCCAATTAACTGACAGCTGATTTCTCATTAGAAATCCTACAGGCTAGAAATGAATGGACAGACATAATCCAAGTCCTAAAGAAAGACTACCGAAATGCATGGCATACCCTGCAAAGCCCCAATTTACAAAAAAAGGAGAAATATTTTCCAAAACAAACAGAAGTTGAAAAAATTTATCACCACTTGTCCAGCCTTACAAATGATTCTTAAGGATGTGCTACACACAGAAACAGAGACACATAATCATGATTATGAAAGAATGTGAAGGCAGAAAAATCTAGTAAAAATACAGAGGAAATCCAAAGTAAACAATAGGAATACTTATGGGAAAATGGCAGGATCAAGTCATTACTTATAAATAATAACCTCGAATGTAAATGGCCTAAATCCTCCAATTCAAAAATACAGACTGGCTGAATGGACTAAAAAAACAAAACCTATTTGTTGCCTAAAAGAAAGCCTCACCAACAAAGATACATACAGACTGAAGGTGAAAGGATGGAAAAAGATATTACATATTAACAGAAAGCAAAAATGAGCAGTATTAGCCATCCTAATATCACACAAAATAGACTTTAGGACAAAATTGTGCTAAGAAGAGCATTATGTGATGATTAAGGGATCAATCCAAGAGAAAGATGTGAGTATTGTAAATGGAGATGTACCCAAAGCCAGGACACCTGGTTATTTGCAAAAAAAAAAAAAAAGTGGATTCAAAGGGAGACATACATTCTAATACAATAATGGTTGGGGACTTCAACACCCCACTTTGATCAACTGACTTATCAACTAAACAAAAAAATCAACGAAGAAACAACAAAGTTAATCTATACTATGAACCAAATGGAGTCAATTGATCCCTATATAACATTTTATATCACAGCAACATGGTGCATATTTTTTCATCGGGTCATGGAACTTTCTCTAGGGTAGATCATACACTAGGGCACACAAGAATATCAATTTTAAAAAAGAACTGAAATCATACCATGTATCTTTCCTGACCACAATGATATGAAGCTGTAAATAAACAATTTAAGAAACTCTAGAGGGGCTAGTGCCATGGCATAGTGAGTAAAGCCGCCACTTGCACTGCTGGCATCCCATATGGATGCTAGTTGGAGTCCTGGATTTTTCACTTCCAATCTAGCTCTTTGCTATGGCCTGCAAAAGCAATAGAAGAGGCCCAAGTCCATGAGCCCTTATACCCATGTGGTAGACCTGGGGATGCCTCCTGAATCCTGGCTTCAGATCGGTGAAGTTCTGGCAATTGAAACCATGTGGGGAGTGAACCAGTGGATGGAAAATTCTCTCTCTCTCTCTCTCTTTCTCTCTCTCTCTCTCTCTTTCAAATACAATATACATCTTGGGGGCAGAGCCAAGATAGTGGAATAGTAAGGGTATGCACTGAGTGTCCAGGAACAGATAATTTAATAAAAGTGGAGTTACTGAGGTCTCAGGAAAAGGTTCAGGATAAAAATTGTAGAGGAAATTCTTCCGGATCTAGTGGATGTGACACAGAACACCTACAGGGAGATCAAGGATGCCCATGGCTCGGAAGCCCAGCTGCGGAGTCTGCGCACCAGCACTGGAAGGGGAGGTGAGACAAAAACCTCAGTAGCCTGAGACATTGGCAGGAAAATGGCAGAAAGAGCCTAGAGGGAACAAGGCTTGAAGCCCCGCAGGGGAAAGTTTACCAGGCTGACTGGAGGACAGGAAAAAAAATGAATAAATAAGGGAAACCAGCACAGCCACGAGCCTCTCTCTCCACTCACCTTACAAAGCCAAGCAAGACAAAGAGCAGGCACCATTTTGGACATACGTAAAGCAGCGGCACCCGCCATCAGCCAAGCAGAAAAAACTGACTCTGGTGGGGAGAAATAACAGTTTAGGACCTAGTGAAGGTGTGGAGCTAATGAACTGAGACTATGAAAATCTGAGAGTGAGTGAGAGAACTCAAAGAGTATACAAATTTGCTAACCTTGGCAACCAAGTGGGAGACTGCAGAGAAATTTGAGACCACACTGAGGGCTGCATAGACCCTTTGTGTGTTCCTTGGGGTAGGGAGATGAATATTATACCCACAGGGACCAGATTTCATATATCAACTACCCTCAATTCCACTCAGCTGTGTGGAATTACTTCCTTTCTGAGTCAAAAAAAGGAGAGAGAGACAAAAAGAGAGAGCAAGCGAGAGAGAGAACAACCTGGGTGAGTCACCTTTGGCACAACCTTAACCCTGAAAAACCAAATAGAGCTCTCTGGCCACACACATCACAGCCTCTAAGGGTCCACCAAAAGCAGGCAGCTCACTTAATCTAGAGTCATAGTATAACCTAAAAACCACTACAGCAAAGAAACCAAAGAATATCTCCACAATGCCAAGCAATAAACACAGAAACTGAGGAAACAAGAACAAGGAAGACACTACGACGCCCCCAAATGAACAAGACACCCCAAATCAAGATTATGAAGATAGACAGATGACCAGCGGGGAGAGCAGGGATGTTCACGGCTCCAAGTCCACACATCAGTGCTGGAAGGGAAGGTGAGCTCAGTAACCTGAGACATTGGCGGGGGAAATGGCAGACAGAGCCTAGATTGAACTGGGCTTGAGGCCCCACTGGGGAAAGTTCACCAGAGTGAATACAGGAGAGAAGAGAAGGGAAAAAAAGGGGAGGAGACTGGTACGGACGAGTTTCTTTCTCTGCCAACCTTGCAAGTGACAAAGAGCAAGCGCCATTCTGGATATACGTAAAAGGTGTGCAACCTCAGCATGGTGCATGACCTCAGGACTGTGCACGACCTCAGAGCTGTGCATGACCTCATGGCTGTGCACAAACTCAGAGCTGATTGTGACAGATCTACACCTGCCCACTGTCAACCAGGGGGTGGTTAAACACCAAGGGGTTAGGATTTAGTAAAGGGTAGAGCTAATGAACTGAGGCAGGAGGAAAAAAAGAGACGGTGGGTGAGAGAACTCACGGAGGTCACGTGAGTACTCTCCAGAGAAGCTACAGCTCGGTAATGTAGGCAACCCGGTGGGAGATTGCACACACTGAAGGCAGCACAGATTCTTTGGGTGGCCTGTGGGAAAAAGCAGACAAATGATACACATAGGAGCCAGAGATCGGAAGATAAATACCATCAATTCTGCTCAGCTGTGCAGTATTACTTCCCTCCTGTATAAATAAATAAATAAATAAATAAATAGAGATTTACTATGCCTAACCTGAGTGTGTCACCTTTGGCACACCAAATACCCTGAAGAACTAAGCAGAGCCCTCTGGCCAATACATCTCAAGCCTCCAAGGCTCCTCCAACAGCAGACAGTCCACTTAACACAGAAATAGTATTAAAAAAAAAGAAAACACCACAGTGAGGGAAGAAGAATTCACAATGCCAAGCAACAATACAAAAACCAAGGGAACAAGATCAATGAAGACACTATAACACCTCCAAATAAACAAAGCACCCCAAGCCAAGATTATGAAGATGATGAGATAGAAGAAATGCAAAATATGGATTTCAAAAAAATTTATAATGAGAACATTTAGAAGTTTTCAAAAGCAAATTCTTGAATGACGGAAATCCTTACTGGACAGGATAGAAAATCTCTCTCATGAAAATGAAATCTTAAGGAGGAATCAAAATGAAATGCAGAAACTAGTAGAACAGGAAAGTGTGAGAGTGAAGAGAAATCAAAATGAAATGAAGAACACAATAGATCAAATGACAAACACATTAGAGAGTTTAAAAAACAGAGTCAGTGAAACAGAAGAGAGAATATCAGACTTAGAAGACAGAGAACAGGAAACTATACAGTGAAACCAAAGAAAAGAAGAGGAATTTAGAAATCTAAAAAATATTGTTGAGAATCTACAGGATACTATTAAAAAGCCCAATGTTTGAATTCTAGGAGTTCCTGAAGGCATGGAGAGGGAGAAAGGATTAGAAGGCCTTTTTAGTGAGATACTACCAGAGAACTTTAGGTTTGGAGAAGGACAGAGACATCCTAGTACAGTAAGCTCATAGAACCACTAGTAAACATGACCAAAAGAGATCCTCACAACGACACGTTGTAATTAAACTCACCACAGTGAAACAGAAAGAAAAGATCCTAAAATGTGCAAGAGAGAAATGTCAGATTACTCTCAGAGGATCTCCAATTAGATTCACAGCAGACTTCTCATCAGAAACACTACAGGCTAGGAGGGAATGGCGAAACATAGCCTTTGTGGTATGAGAGAAAAACTGCCAGCCCAGAATATTATATCCTGCAAAGCTCATTTGTGAATGAAGGTGAAATTAAAGACCTTTTACCGCAAACAGAAATTGAAAGAGTTTGCCACCACTCGTCCACACCTGCAAAAGATGCTTTAAAGATGTGCTACACACAGAAACACAGAAATACGGCCATCAATATGAAAAAAAGGTAAAGGAAGAAAACTTACCAGAGCATAGGAAGCTCAAAATATATACTACAAAATATCATTGGGAAAATGACAGGGCTGCTTATCAATAGTCACATTGAACATTAATGGACTTAACACTCCAGTTAAAAGGTACAGACTGGCTGAATGGATTAACGAACAAAACCCATCTATTTGCTGCCTACAAAAAACACATCTTTCTTACAAAGATGCATGCAGACTGAAAGTGAAAGGTTGAAAGAAGATATTCCATGCCAACAGAAACCAAAAAAGCAGGTGTAGCCATCTTAATATCAGATAAAATAAACTTTAACACAAAAACTGTTAGGAGAGACAATGAGGGGCACTATATGATGATTAAGGGTTCAATTCAACAGGAAGATGTAACTATTATAAATATATATGCACCTAATTACAGGCCACCGGTTCATTTAAAAGACTTGTTAAGGGACTTAAAGGGAGACTTAGATTCCAATACAATATTACTGGGGGACTTCAATACTCCACTCTCAGAAGTAGACATATCAACCAGACAGAAGATCAACAGGGAAAAATCAGATTTAAGTGACACTATTGCCCAAATGGATTTAACAGATATCTACAGAACTTTCAATCCTACATCTAAAGACTTTACATTCTTCTCAGCAGTGCATAGAAACTTCTCTTGGATTGACCACATACTAGGCCATAAAGCAATCCTCAGAAAATTCAAAAGAATTAGAATCATAACATGCAGCCTCTCAGACGACAGCAGAATGAAGGTGGAAATCAGCAACACAGGAAACCCTAGAGAGTATGCAAACACATGGAGACTGAACAACATGATCCTGAATGAACACTGGGTCACTGAAGAAATCAAAAGAGAAATCAAAAATTTTCTGTAAGGAAATGAGGATAACAACAAAACATATAAAAACTTTTGTTATACGGCAAGCAGTATTGAGAAGAAAGTTTATAGCTATAGGTGCCTAAAAGAAATTGGAAAGGCACCAAATAAATGAGCTCTCAGCGCATCTCACAGAACTAGAAAATCTACAGTAAACCAGACCCAAAACTAGTAGGAGAAGAAAAATAATTAAAATCAGAGAAGAAATCAACAGGATTGAATCCAAAAAAACATTTAAAAATAAGCCAAATGTAGAGCTGGTTTTGTGAAAAAATAAACAAAATTGACACCCCATTGGCCCAACTAACTAAAAAAAGAAGAGAAAAGACCCAAATCAATAAAATCAGAGATGAAAAAGGAAACGTAACAACAGACACCACAGAAATAAAAAGAATCATCAGAAATTACTACAAGGACTTGTATGCCAGCAAACAGGAAAATCTATCAGAAATGGATAGATTCCTGGACACATGCAACCTACCCAAATTGAACCATGAAGGCATAGAAAACCTAAACAGACCCATAACTGAGACAGAAATTGAAACAGTAATAAAGGCCCTCCCAACAAAGAAAAGCCCAGGACCAGATGGATTCACTGCTGAATTCTACCAGACATTTAAAGAAGAACTGACTCTAATCCTTCTCAAACTATTCAGAACAATCAAAAAAGACGGAATCCTCCCAAATTCTTTCCATGAAGCCAGAATCACCTTAATTCCTAAGCCAGAGAAAGATGCAGCATTGAAAGAGAATTACAGACCAATATCCCTGATGAACATAGATGCAAAAATCCTGAATAAAATCCTCGCCAATAGAATGCAACAACACATCAGAAAGATCATCCACCCAGAACAAGTGGGATTTATCCCTGGTATGCAGGGATGGTTCAATGTTCGCAAAACAATCAACGTGATACACCGCATTAACAGACTGCAGAAGAAAAACCATATGATTATCTCAATAGATGCAGAGAAAGCATTTGATAAAATTCGACACCCTTTCATGATGAAAACCTTAAGCAAACTGTGCATAGAAGGCACATTCTTCAATATAGTCAAAGCAATTTATGAAATAACCATGGCCAGTATCTTATTGAATGGGGAAAATTTGGAAGCTCTCACCACTGCTATTCAACATAGTGATGGAAGTTCTAGCCAGAGCTATTAGGCAAGATAAAGAAATTAAAGGGATACAAATTGGGAAGGAAGCAGTCAAATTATCCCTCTTTGCAGATGATATGATTCTTTATTTAGGGGATCCAAAGAACTCTACTAAGAGACTATTGGAACTCATAGAAGAGTTTGGAAAAGTGGCACGATATAAAACCAATGCACAAAAATCAACAGCCTTTGTATACACAAGCAATGCAGGGCTAAGGAAGAACTGCCAAGATCAATCCCATTCACAATAGCTACAAAAACAATCAAATACCTTGGAATAAACTTAACCAAGGACACTAATGATCTCTACGATGAGAATTACAAAATCTTAAAGAAAGAAGTAGAAGAGGACACCAAAAAATGGAAAAAACTTCCATGCTCATGGATTGGAAGAATCAACATTATCAAAATGTCCATTCTCACAAAAGCAATTTGTAGATTCAATGCAATGCCAATCAAGAAACCGAGGACATTCTTCTCAGATCTGGAAAAAATGATGCTGAAATTCATATGGAGACAGGAGACCTCGAATAGCTAAAGCAATCTTGTACAACAAAAACAAAGCCAGAGGCATCACAATACCAGATTTCGGGACATACTACAGGGAAGTAGTTATCAAAACAACACGGTACTGGTACAGAAATAGATGGATAGACCAATGGAACAGAATAGAAACACCTACAATCAATCTAAACATCTACAGCCAACTTATATTTGATCAAAATCCAAAACTAATCCCTGGAGTAAAGACAGTCTATTTAATAAATGGTGCTGGGAAAACTGGATTTCCACGTGCAGAATCATGAAGCAAGATCCCTACCTTTCACCTTACACAAATATTCATTCAACATGTATTATAAACTTAAACCTACCACCTGAAATCTTCAAAAAATTAGAGAGCATAGGAGAAACCCTGCAAGACACAGGTACTGGCAAAGACTTCTTGGAAAATACCCTTAAAGCACAGGCACTCAAAGCCAAAATTAACTATTGGGATTGCATCAAATTGAGAAGTTTCTGTAGTTCAAAAGAAACAGTCAGGAAAGTGATAGGAAACCGAATGAATGGGAAAAAATATTTGCAAACTATGCAACAGATAAAGGGTTGATAACCAGAATCTACAAAGAAATCAAGAAACGCCACAACATCAAAAGAAACAACCCTCTTAAGAGATGGGCCAAGGACCTCAATAGACATTTTTCCAAAGAGGAAATCCAAATGGCCAACAGGCACATGAAAAAATGTTCAAGATCACTAGCAATCAGGGAAATGTAAATAAAACCCCAATGAAGTTTCACCTCACCCCAGTGAGAATGGCTCACATTCAGAAATCTACCAACAACAGATGCTGGTGAGGATATGGGGGAAAAGGGACATTAACCCACTGTTGGTGGTAATGCAAACTGGTTAAACCACTATGGCAGTCAGTCTGGAGATTCCTCAGAAATCTGAATATAATCCTATCATAGAACCCAGCCATCCCACTCCTTGGAATTTACCCAAAGGAAATTAAATTGGCACACAAAAAAGTTGTCTGCACACTAATGTTTATTGCAGCTCAATTCACAATAGCTAAGACTTGGAACCACCCAAATGCCCATCAACAGTAGACTGGATTAGGAAATTATGGGACATGTACTCTACAGAATACTATACAGCAGTCAAAAACAATGAAATCCGGTCATTTTCAACAAAATGGAGGAATCTGTAAAACATCATATTGAGTGAATTAAGCCAGTCCCAAAGAGACAAATATGATTTGTTTTCCCTGATTGTCCACGACTAACTGAGCACCAAAGGGGAAACCTGTTGAAGTGAAATGAACACTATGAGAAAATAAGACTTATCAGCTCTTGTCTGGACTGTTGATGTACAATGTAAATCTTTACTCATTTTAGTATTTCTTTTTGTTGTTTATATTTTTGTTCTAGTACTATTGGTTGAACTCTGCAATTAACACACAATTATTCTTAGGTGTTTAAATTTTAACTGAAAAGTGATCCCAGCTAATTATGAGAGAGGGAAAAAGAAAGGGAGGATGTGTACAATTTGGGACATGCTCAATCGAACTTGCCCCAAATGATGGAGTTAGAAACATGCCAGGGGATCCCAATACAATCCCATCAAGGTGGCATGGTACCAAGGCCATCTCACTAGTCCAAGTGATCAATTTCTGTTCACAATTGATCACACTGATAGGTCTAAAAGTCAAAGGGATCACACAAACAAGACTAGATAGAACCAAAACGGGAGAGAATTATTCAACATGGGAAGTGGGAGTCATAGCAGACTCATAGAATGGCAGATGTCCTAAATAACACTCTGGCCTCAGCATCAGCCCTTAAGGCATTCAGTTCTGGCTCAAGAGCCCAGGAGAGTATTTTAATATTGGAAAGCGAAGACACTCTGGAAAGAAAAAGAAAGAAGACCTAAATGAAAGATCTCTGCGAGTGAGATCCCAGTGGAAGGAACGTGGCCACCAAAGAAGGAGGTGTTTTCTCCGAAGGGAGGAGAGGACCTCCACTTTGACTATGACCGTTTCGGAATAAGATCAAAGTCGGCGAACCCTAAAGGCTTCCATAGCCTCAGCAACTCATAACTAGAGCCTAGGGAGATTACTGACGCCATAATCAAGAGTGTCAAATTGTTAAATCAACAACAGGAGTCACTGTGTACTTGTGTCTCATGTGCGATCTTTCCTTAATGTGTTGTCCAATGTGAAGTAATAACTAGTACTGAAACCGTATTTTTACACCTTGTGTTTCTGTGTGGGTGCAAACTGATGAAATCTTTACTTAGTATATACTGAATCGATCTTCTGTATATAAAGATAATCGAAAATGAAAAAAACCCCTTGGTGTTAAATTGGAAATTGCATAAAAAATTAATCAATTTTTTAAAAAAAATATCATGTAGGATCTCTGTCCTTAATGTGCTGTACATTGTGATTCAATGCTATAACGAGTACTCAAATAGTATATTTCACTTTATGTTCCTATGTGAGGGCAAATGGTTGAAATCTTTACGTAATATGTACTAAACTGATCTTCTGTGTATAAAGAGAATTGAAAATGAACCTTGATGTGAATGCAAGGGGAGAGGGAGCGGGTAAGGGGGGAGGGTTGCAGTGGGGGAGGGAAGGTATGGAGAGGAAGCCATTGTAATCCATAAATTGTACCTTGGAAATTTACATTCTAAATAAAAGTTAAAAAAAGCTCCAATTTGAGATCCTGGTGTCCCCAGAGGCAGCTTAACCCTTTGTGGCACATGGCCAGTCTACATTTGTGGTAGATTGGAGCAGTCTGAAAACAAAAGCAGACACCTGCTTTGCTTTGGTATGACATGTGGTTAGTTTTTGCATTTTGACTTTTTGCCTTATATAATAAAATGATCAGTATATATTATGACAAAAAAAACAAAAAAATAAAATAAAAAATTTGTTTTATTAATTGAACTCTTGAAATTCAACTAGGTATTACTCAGATAAAAACTATTAAGCATGTACTATTTTGAAATTTAAATTTATTAGACATTTATGATTAATTTCTTTGCACTTTGAAATCAAGGTGCAAAAACCAGCCATTAAGTACATTCTGAACTTCTCCTTGTAGCTCAGGTAAAGTTTTCTGTCTGTTGGCATCAAAGTGAATTCACATTTCTCTTGGGAGACATTTTTTTTTGGGAAAAAATGACCTTTGTTGTTCATTACTATTCTAATTATGAAATCTACAATTACTAATATACTAGCAGTGAACAAAGCAAATTCCTGGCAAAAATTGTTGTGTTACTGATGCTAACTCCTGTTCCCTAACCACCATAAAATAAGAGTTATAAGTAATTACTAAGCTGAAAAAATAAGAAATAAGAAATTAAGGGAACCATTAAAACTCTACCAACCTACCCTTCAAAATCTTATATTTGAAATGACTGAAAGTAGAAATTGAAAAAAAGAAATAAATGTGATTCACCCCACCTCCAGCTCTGAATTTAAACATTCTATGGAAAAGAGCATTAAGTTTCTTAATATAGATATATTGCTTCTTACATTTTAGTGCTCTGCAGTTTTCTGCAATTTTATTTCCCTCCCCACATGTTTAGTCAAGGTATTTAGTAGAGTATTTCATTTCAGCAAAAAACAAAAAAAGAAATTGTGATTCAAAGATTTATTGAGGTACTCTATGCATTGCATCTACACAGAAACACCTAATAATGATAACAATTGGTTTAGGCAGATTGAATTTCTATACTGAATATGAAATTCATAATAATTTAGCAAACAATTTACTTAAATTACTAAACAATTGGAAAATGTTCTGAGCCTAATCTTAAAATGGGCAACACAGAAAGACAACTTTCAAAACAGTTCATACAAACATTTGTTTCAAAGCTATCTTTGTTAGGTAGTCCCTTTCCCAAAGTTTTTACTATAGGCATGAAAAAAAAAAAAACAATAACTACACACAATTTTATTGCACTCATATAAATAATACTGTATCAGGTTAGCAAAACTCCCACCCTTAATACTGAATCAAAATTTTTCATCTCCCACCATCGATATCTTATGCTGGTCTCTCTTCAGCAAGAATTGTTTGAGGTGTGGCCAGAATATGCTTAGCCTTAGTGTCTCCCCAGTAATCTTCCATCTACTGGTGCAGGCTTTTAACCTCAACTTGTACCTGTTTTTATTCTCTTCATATTTTTCCCCAACTATGCTGAATATAATTGACAAATAAAAATTATCTGTATTTAATATTTAAAGTATACAATGTGGGGCCAGCGCTGTGGCACAGTGGATTAAAGCCCTGGCCTGAAGTGCCAGCATCACATATGGTCACTGGTTCTAGTCCTGGCTGCTCTTCTTCCTGTCCAGCTCTCTGCTATGGCCTGGGAAAGCAGTAGAAGATGGCCCAAGTACTTGGGCCCCTGTGCCCTCATGGGAGACCTGTAGGACTCTTCTGGCTCCTGGCTTTGGATCAGCACATCTCTGGCCCTTGCAGCCATCTGGGGAGTGAAACAGCAGATGGAAGACCTCTCTTTCTGTCTCTCTCCCTGTAACTATGTCTTTCAAATAAATAAAATAAATCTTAAAAAAAAAGTATACGATGTGGTGTTTCAATATAACTAAACAATATATTGTGAAATGTATCAAGCTACCTAACATATTCATCAAGATAGCTGACACTATCAAGCCAGTGAACATGTGTCATCACCTCACCTGTTAATTTCTTTCCATGTGTGGGGGTAACATTTAAGATTTATTCTTTTACAAAATTTCCAGTGTGCAATACAGTATCATTAACAGTGCTTGCCACACTGGACATCACATGTCCAGCACTCATTCACAATACACCTCTGAAACTGCACCTTTTCTCTAACATCTCCCCATTTCCACCACCTTAAGCTTCTGGAAACTCTAGTCTATTATTTGCTTTTATGAATTTGACTTTTCCAGATCATACATATAAGTGAAATAATTCACTATTTGTCTTTATCTGTCTGGCTTATTTCATTTAACAAAATATTCTCCAGTTTCATTTGTGTTGATGTAAATGACAGATTTTTTTTTTCTTTTTAAGACAGAATAATATTCTGCTGTATCACTTCTTCTTAATCCATACGCCTAGCAATAAGTGATAGAGCTGTGGCCTAACATTTAAGTCTTGATTTCATTTTGAGTTTATTGTTGCACATGGTATAAGATAGGGGCTTTAGTTCATTATCTTGCATTCGGTTTTCCCAATGTTATCTCTTAAAGATACTGTTTTTTTTTTTTTTCACCATGACTGGCCTTGGCACTTTTGTAGAAGATCACTAGATCACAGACATTTAAGTGTTATTTCTAAGCTCTGCTTTTTATTCCACAAATCTATATGTCTGTTTTATGTCAGTATCACACTGTTATTTACACTGTACTTTTATTTTTAAAAATTTATTTATTTCAAAGGCAGAGTCACAGAGAGGCAGAGAGAGAGAGCGAGAGACTGAGAGAGAGAAAGAGAGAGAAAGAGGTCTTCCATCCACTGGTTCACTCCCCAGATGACTGCAATGGCCAGAGCTGCGCCATTCCAAAGCCAGGAGCCAGGAGCTTCCTCCAGTTCTCCCACGTGGGTGCAGGGGCCAAAGGGACTTGGGCCATCTTCTACTGGTTTCCCAGGCCATAGCAGAGAACTGGATCAGAAGTGGAGCAGCAGAGACTTGAACTGGTGCCCATATAGGATGCCAGCTCTGCAGAATGGGGCTTTAATTTGCTGTGCCAGAGTGCTGGCCCCTACAATAGACTTTCATAAATACAATTCAACAATGTGAAATAGATGTTAACTTTATTCATGCTTATATCCCATGAAACTCAGCAGAGATTTAATTGATAAAAGTTTAATTAGCTTTAAAAATAGATTGAGAATAGTAATGTTTTGGGAGACAAAAGTTGTTAGATGCTTATCATCTTTCTTATAGCTTCACCAAATGGTAATATAAAACAGAATGACACTCAGTTTATTCAACAGTGTTGACAAACCACAGCAGAAAGTCTTTTCTAGATGACCATTCTTGCTGTGGGATAATTACAATAAATATTTCTTTAAACATTTTGCTTCTACTCTTGTCATTTGTTAGAAATGTGGTTACTATTACTAACATTTACATAATACTAGAACTATAAAATTGGTCTATGTAAATAAATGCAGTTAATTTTGTATTTTCCATTGGTTACATTAGAATTGTTACAAAAGAACATTTTTTTCTTTTGTCTGGTTATAGATTTTAATCTATTGCCAGAATTTATATTTTGAGTTATATTCCACATATATAAAATTTTTATTACATACACAAATAACCACAGTTATAAATTTTTAATAACTGAGGAAGTCTCAGAGATAGCAGGTTCCCCTTTGAATTATTCCTATGCGGAGATCCTCCATACTTCAGGCTATCCCATCCTTCTCGATATGACACCCTTGCTCCAAAAACAGCAAGAGTTTTATTCAGGTTCATGATCCTCCCTGAATACACAACCAAAGTGACCAGCCTGATCCTTTCACAACAGGCCAGAACTAAGCAGAGAATTAGATGCTGTCCTTTCAAAAAAGCTCTCCTGGGTCTTAAACTCTGACAGTATGGTGTTGGAACCTGATTCCAATTTTGTCCTTCACAGCATTAGATAGTTTTCATTATTCAAAAAGTATCTGAATGACATGGAGGATATTGCTATGAGTACAGATGATATTAAAAATATTTAACACTGGGGTGAGCATTTGACATAGTGGTTAATACACTACTTGGGATGCCTGTTTCCCACAGCAGAGTACCTGGATTCAGGTTCTGGCCTCAGCTAATTCCTTCTTGCTGCTAATAAGCATTCTGGGAAGCAGTAGGTGATAGCTCAGGTGTTTGGGTCTCTGCATCCACATGGAAGTGTGACTGAGTTCCTGGCTACTGGCTTTGACCTGGGTCAGCCTTGCCTCTTATAGGCATTTTGAGAGATAACCAGTGGATGGGTGATCTTTCTCTATCTGACTCTCTTTCTGTCTCCTTGTCTTTCCAATAAATAAAATTTAAAATTAAATATAATACATGCACATATAAAATATATTAAATTTATTTATTTATTACCCAGAATGGCATAAGCAAACCCCAGGAAGAAATGATAGTGATATAGGGCTGCAGTGAGGTACAAAGACAGGGTGAGTAGAGCAACAGGAACACATAGGGTAGAAGCTTTTCACCAGTAAGTAAAATGTATTGTGATTATCATTACAACTGATAAAGCCACACTGGCATGTGCCAACTAACCACCAGCCTTATGGGTATAGACGTAGAATCAATCACTCCAAGGTGCTTTAAAAATAATTCTACATTTAACATTTTACATTTATGACAGTTTTCTGTATGTCTTTGGATAAATGTTTGGCCACAGCACATACCATAGTATCCTGCAAGCTATAGATTGTGTAATATTTATCTATGTTGCACAATAGGAATTGGTGCTTTACAGATGACAGAAGTTCAAGAAATTCATGTAAAATGAATTATATAAAGAATCTCTCATATATATATATATATATATATATATATATATAACACATATATATGTATATGCAAACATGTACTCTCTATGATTGAACCAGAAAGTGATCAATGCCTGAATGACAGACTATTGTTTTCTGGTGAATTTAGAACACACATCTCTGGGGATGTCCAAAAAGTTGTCTTTCCTATGTTCAAAAAAATAAATAGAATAGCATTTAAATCTTGCATTAGTACAGTATCATCCTAGAAAAGATTACACATGCAGAAAAATATATAATAAGGGGTTGCTTACAAAGATGAAAGTGGGGTAGAGATCTGTAAGAGGTGGGGAGGCATCCAGGAACCAGTAAGAACAAAAGGATGTTCCATCACCAGCTTGAAGGTGCAGAGGAGAGAATATATAATTGGGGCTACAGCCAAGGAATAGGGTATATAAAATATTTTCTAAATGATTATTTAAATATTTAAAAATAATTGGGTGTCAAATGTGTTACATGGTATATAATATATGTAATATATATGTGTAATGTATATATGTGTTATATAGGTAATATATATGTATAATATATATGTACATAATACATGTAAAGCATGCAAGAACAACATAAAAACCATAGGAGAAGGAGTGGAAGGATATTAAAAATTTTTATACTATAACAACCCGTAAGTCATTAGTCAGTTATAGCCAATAAGCCAGCACATTAATTAAATGGAATATTTTATTAAATGCAATTAATAAATGTTGTGCCAACAGAAGGCACAAAACCAAGATTAAACAATAGAAAAGAAACAAAGATATAGATTTAAACCTCTCCATATATACAATATTAAATGCAACTTTTCTAAGCACTGCAAATAAAAACCAGAGACTGTCAAATTGGATTAATAAGTGAAACTTAACTCTATTTTACCTCTAACAAACCAACTTAAATGTAAAGACATAAATATGTTAAAAACAAAAGGAATGAATACTGTTAACATTCATTTAGAAAAAGATGGAGTGGCACATTAGCATCACATAAAATAAATTTCAGAGCAAATAAATGATGCTGGAAATACAGAAGGAGAAATATAACAATAAAAGAGTCAATTTATCGAGCAGAGGAAAAAACGCTAAAGCTTTATGAATCTTAGAAAAAGAGCTTTGGGGCCAGCACTGTGGGATAGTAGGATAAACTATGGCCTGCAGCACTGGCATTCCATATGGGCGCTGGTTTGTGACCCAGTTGCTCTTCTTTTAAGCCAGCTCTCTGCTTATGGCCTGGGAAAGCAGTGGAAGATGACTCAAGTGCTTGGGCCCCTTCACCCACATGGGATACCAAGAAAAAGCTCCTGGCTCCTGGCTTAAGATCGGGCCAGATCTTTGTGGACATCTGGGGGTGAACCATTGGATGGAAGACCTCTCTCTATTTCTCTTCTTCTCTCTATCTATAACTCTAACTACAAAAAAAAAAAAAGCCTTAAAAAAAATCTCTGCTTGCTTAGCTAATCCTCCGCCTGTGGCACTGGCACCCCAGGATTTAGTCCCAGTAAGGGTGCCGCTTCTGTCCCGGTTGCTCCTCTTCCAGTCCAGCTCTCTGTTGTGGCCCGGGAAGGCAGTGGAGGATGGTCCAAGTTCTTGGGCCCTGCATCCACATGGGAGACCAGGAGGAAGCACCTAGCTCCTGGCTTCGAATCAGTGCAACATGCTGGCCACAGTGGCTATTTGGGGGGTGAACCAATAGAAACAGAAGACCTTTCTCTTTCTCTCTCTCTCTCTGTCTAACTCTGCATGTCCCCCCCAAAAAAAACCTCAAAAAAAATGGATACCATTTTAATGATAAACAGGCTAAATCCTGATACACTTTGAAATTTCAATTATCATTTCTCAATAAGATTGAATATGTAGGGAGAAACTCAATTAAGAACATAGAAGACTTGATTACTAGTTGACTTGCATAGAATACACCAAAAGCAGTAGAATATACACTAGCAATGCACACACAATAATCAATGAAACACAAGTTTCATAAACTTAAAATGATCAAATTCTTACAATGTATGTCACTAACAATAGTAAAATTAAATGAGGAATCGAAGCAGAAAAATATCTAAAATTTCCTCAAGTACTTCAGAAACTAATGAAATAATTATAAATAACCCATAATATACAACCAAAAACTTTAGAAAGTATTAGAAAAAATTAAAATTAGAGGGATCTCCCTAATTTGGTACCTAGAGAAAAATTTGTAGTGCCAGATGACTGTATTAGAAAAGAAAGTTAATGGGACACTAACCCACTGTTGATGGGAATGCAAACTAGTTAAGCCACTATGGAAGTCAGTCTAGAGATTCCTCAGAAACCTGAATATAACCCTACCATACAACCCAACTATCCCACTCCTTGGAATTTACCCAAAGGAAATTAAATTGGCACACAAAAAAGTTGTCTGCACACTAATGTTTATTGCAGCTCAATTCACAATAGCTAAGACCTGGAACCAACCCAAATGCCCATCAACAGTAGACTGCATAAAGAAATTATGGGACATGTACTCTATAGAATATATACAGTAGTCAAAAACAATGAAATCCGGTCATTTTCAACAAAATGGAGGAATCTGGAAAACATCATACTGAGTGAATTAAGCCAGTCCCAGAGGGACAAATATCATATGTTCTGCCTGATCATTGACAACTAACTGAGCACCAAAGGGGAAACCTGTTGAAGTGAAATGGACACTATGAGAAACAATGGCTTGAGCAGCCCTTATCATCACTGCTGATGTACAATTGAATATTATATCCCTTTTAGTATTTTTTTCTATCTAATACTATTGGTTG
Organism: Sylvilagus floridanus; assembly: GCA_949820135.1. NCBI lineage: Eukaryota > Metazoa > Chordata > Mammalia > Lagomorpha > Leporidae > Sylvilagus > Sylvilagus floridanus. The sequence continues at coordinate 56,271,777 of OX463226.1, read as the reverse complement.
AACTCTGTAATTAACACACAATTATTCTTAGGTGTTTAAATTTAACTGAAAAGTGATCCCTGTGAAATATAAGAGTGGGAATAAGAGAGGGGGGGGATGTACAACTTGGGACATGCTCAAGCTGACTTGCCCCAAATGGTAGAGTTAGTAACATGCCAGGGGATACCAATTCAATCCCATCAAGGTGGCATGTACAGATGCCGTCTTGCTAGTCCAAGTGATCAATTTCTGTTCACAATTTATCATAATGATAGGTCTAAGAGTCAAAGGGATCACACAAACATGACTAGTGTCTGCTCATACTAACTGATAGAATCAAAAAGGGAGAGAATGATCCAACATGGGAAGTGAGATACATAGCAGACTCATAGAATGGCAGATGTCCTAAATAGCACTCTGGCCTCAGAATCAGCCCTTAAAGCATTCGGATCTGGCTCAAGAGCCCATGAGAGTATTTTAGGCATGGAAAGCCAAGACACTCTGTAAAACAAAACAAAACAAAACAAAACCAAAAAACCCTAAATGAAAGATCTCTGCGAGTGAGATCCCAGTTGAAAGAATGGGCTATCAAAGAAGGGGGTACCTTTCTCCGAAGGGAGGAGAGAACTTCCACTTTGACTATGACCTTGCCTAAATAAGATCAGAGTCGGCAAACTCAAAAGGTTTGCATAGCCTTGGCAACTCATGACAAGAGCCTAGGGAGATTACTGATGCCATAAACAAGAGTGTCAAATTGTTAAGTCAACAACATGAGTCACCATGCCCTTACTCCTCATTTGGGATCTCTGTCCTTAATGTATTGTCCAATGTGAATTAATGCTATAACTAGTACTCAAACAGTGTTTTTCACTTTGTGTTTCTATGTGGGTGCAAACTGATGAAATCTTTACTTAATATATACTAAATTGATCTTCTGTATATAAAGATAAATGAGTCTTGAAGTGAATTGAATGGGAGAGGTATTGAGAGATGGGAGGGTTGTGGGTGGGAGGGAAGTTACGGGCGGGAGGACAAGCCATTGTAATCCATAAACTGTACTTTGGAAATTTATATTTCCTAAATAAAAGTTTAAAAAATATTTTAATTTTGGTGTAAAAATTAAAATCTTCATGGCATAGTGGGTTAAGCCACTGGTTCTGGAGCTCTCATCCCATTTGAGTCTTGACTACTTGGCTTCCCATGCAGCTTTCTGCTGATTATTATTCTGAGAGGCAGCAAGTAATGGCTCAGTTATTTGAGTTTCTGCCACCCACCTGGGAAACCTAATGGAATTTTAGGCTCCTGGCTTCTTCCTGGCCCAGCCCTCTGCTGTTGCAGGTACCTATGATATGAACCAACATATGAAATTTTTCCTGTTTCTTGGCCTCTTTCCCTCACTCCCAAAAGAATTCTCTGTGTGTATTTGTTTTTAAGTGTGCAGTCATGTATGCAAGAGAAATTTATAACCAGGAACTGAAATATCACCCCCTTTTAGCCTAGAAAATTGAGAAAAGTAAAATTTTTCTTGATGCTTGTCATAGACAATATTTGAAATTTGAAAACCAACTTTATAGAAAACTATAAATATACCTTATAATTTTGACATTTTTTAACATTCAGTCCAATATTAACAAAGTGAAAAATAATATTTAGTAAAATAGAATGTATTTCAATGTTACTTTCAGGAAGCTGCAGAATGGCTAATGAATGTTTCTTCCTAAGCTTGCAGTGTTAATTGTGTATATGCTCCCTTCTGTGCTTCTGTTTTTGCAAAGCCCTTAATTAAATTTACTCCATCAGCCACTTGTTCTTTGGCCTCATGTATTTACTGGCCATCAGGATGGAGCAAACAGGTGAACCAAGATGATGAGCATCTTTGATTAAATCTCTGAATTTGGTTGATCAGTAAACCATCTTATTTATAAAATACCAAGACATTCCAGCAAAGTATCTCTTTGAATGAATAGGGTTATATTTTGAATATTTGTTTGTCTTCATAGGTCTGATGATGAATTTTGATGTACTCAGTGGAATCTAGCTCAAACTGGGTAACATTGTGATTGAGGACATCAACATACTGGTCCTGGCTGTGCATGATCTTAAGATATTCTTCCTTGAAAATTACTGCTGGCAAAATTATATCACCTTATTTTTGGAAATAAAATAAAATAATCTGGTTTCATTCTTCCAAGAGGCTTTGCATTGTCTGCCACTTGGTTTTATGACAATAGTAAAATGTGCCTGGTGTGGTATGCTAATACGCATATCAGTAAACAGTTTCTGTTCCTTCCAAAATCTTACCTTCAGCTAACTCTTCACTTATCATCACTTGTTATTATAGAACTGGTGGCATGTTTAATCATACTTTAGCCACCTCAACTGCCTAACAACCTCTTTCATCCATGTGGGGGACATTAGCTTATGGGTTGCTGGCTTCAGTACTTCTTTAAGCAGCTTAAAGTATTCTCCAGGTTCAAGTCTGTCATCTCCATGAGTATGCTTTGGACTTCCTCACCCATAAATCTGAGCTTCCAGATTATGTCAATCCTTTACCTCCATTTTCCTATGATACAACTGTGGATTATCCAGAATTGGGAAGGAGGAGACATTATGGTGGCCATATTGAAGCTAAAATGGAGGTGCCATGAGCTTCCCAAAAAGCCTCAGAAACAGTTGTTTAAAAAAGTAGTAGAACTTGAAATCCATTCATAGGAAGGGTTTTCAAAAAGGTCATGACAAAAGTATATCATGAAAAAAATGATACATGGAATTTAAGATAATGTTAGATATGTGCATAAGCAGATTAAACCATCCTACAGGTTTTAAAAATATCTGTAAACCCCAAATATTCCTGTTACCCCTTGGCAAAATCCATATCTACCCATTCTGTCTCTATAAATGATTGCACTTTTTGGCATTCTACATAAATGGAAGTATGTGTATACTCTTGCTTATCTGGATTCTTTCATTCATCACAATTATTATATGTATAACTAGTCCATATTAATTGGTTAGAAGAATGATATATTTTGAATACACCAAATTTACATTCACCAGTTGATGAACATTTGTGTTGATTACAAATTTTTGCTCTTAAAAATAAAGTTGCTATGAGTCACTGGGAAGATATATCTCTCTTTTCCTTGAGGTAGACATACAGGAATATAATTTTTGGAACAGATGATGGCCATGTTTATGGTTTTAAAAAACAGATTGCCAAAATATTTTGCAAAATACGTATAATGTATGATTTTATATAACCATCAATAATGTATGAGAATTCCAGTTCCTTTACAATTTCATCAACACTTCATATGGCCATTCTTTTTTTATTTTTGACATTCAAATAAGTGTGGTGATATACAGTTTGATTTGCATTTCCATAATGACTTGTTACTTGTATATCTTCCAATATATCTTTTTCAGTGAGATGTCTGTTAAAATCTCTTGCTCAATATTTTTAAAATTGGAATAATTGTTTCTTTTTATTACTTCAAGAATTTTTATGTATTATAAATATAAATCTGAAAAAAGTTTTAAAATTTCATTGTTTTTAATTGAAAGGCAGAGGGACAGAAGGACAGAAAGAGAGCTTCTATCCATTAGTTCACTCCCAAATGCCTGTTACGGCCAGTCAGCCTGGGCAAAATTAAGGCTGGAACTCAATCAGTGTCTCTCATATGTATGGCAGGGACCCAAGTTCTTGAGTCATTATCACCCGCTACTTCCTAAAGTGTGCATTAACAGGAATCTGGGTCAGAAGTAGAGGAGATGGGTTTGAACCAGGATGCAGGTATCCCAAGCAGTGACTTGACTGCTGCACCAAATACCTATCTCTGAATATATATCTTTTATCATATAAAATTATTGAAAATATTTTACTTTTGTCCATGGCTTTTAAATTCATGTGATTAGGCACCAGTGCCGTGGCTCACTTGGTTAATCCTCTGCCTGCGGCACCAGCATCCCATATGGGCACCAGGTTCTAGTCCAGTCGCTCCTCTTCCAGTCCAACTCTCTGCTGTGGCCCAGGAAGGCAGTGGAGGATGGCCCAAGTGCTTGGGCCCTTGCACCCTCATGGGAGACCAGGAAGAGGCACCTGGCTCCTGGCTTCGGATCAGCACAGTGCCGGTTGTAGTGGCCATTTGGGGAATAAACCAACGAAAGGAAGACCATTCTCTCTCTCTCTCTGTCTCTCTCTCTCTGATTCTACCTGTCAAATAAAAAAAAAACTAAATTTATGTGATGATTTCTTAAAGGCCAAAATGTTTCTTCTGTTTTCTGTCAGAAATTGTTTTATTTTGGTTTTCACATTCAAGTCTGTGATGCAATTCGTGTTAATTATTTTAATATAGTATAGTGATGAGAGTTAAAAATATTCATTTATGTGTTTTTTCTGCAATCTATTGTGTATTCCATTTGTGCATTTTATGCTATTCTAACATTGTCTTTCTTACTGTGGTTTAATATAAGAAGCATCAAAATCTCCAAGTTTATCATTTCATTTTCAAAGTAGTTTTGACCATTCTAGGTCCTTTGCATTTCTATGTGAAGTATCAGCTTAGATAGCATTTTTAAAAGATTTATTTTATTTATTTTTGAAAGGAAGAGTGGACAGTGAGAGAGACAGAGAGAAAGGTCTTCCTTTTTGCCGTTGGTTCACCCTCCAATGGCTGCCATGACCAGCGCGTTGTGGCCGGCACACCGTGCTGATCCGATGGCAGGAGTCAGGTGCTTCTCCTGGTCTCCAATGGGGTGCAGGGCCCAAGCACTTGGGCCATCCTCCACTGCACTCCTGGGCCATAGCAGAGAGCTGGCCTGGAAGAGGGCAACTGGGACAGAATCCGGTGCCCCGACTGGGACTAGAACCCTGGGTGCTGGCGCCGCAAGGCGGATTAGCCTATTGAGCCACGGTGCCAAAAAATTTATTTATTTATTTGAATGTCAGTGTTACACAGAGAGAGAAGGAGAGGCAGAGAGATGTCTTCCATCCACTGGTTCACTTCGGCAATTGCTGGATCTGTGCCAATCTGAAACCAGGAGCCAGGAGCTTCTTTCAGGTCCCCCATGCAGGTGCAGGGCCCCTAAGACTTGGGCCATCTTTTACTGCCTTCCCACGCCATAGTAGAGAGCTGGATGGGAAGTGGAGCAACCAAGTCTTGAACTGGTGCCAATATGGGATGCTGGCACTGCAGGCAGTGGCTTTAACCTGCTATGCCACAGCACCAGCCCCTAGATATATTTATACCAAGGCAACCTTGCATTTGGATTAGCAATGACAGAATTTATATATTAATTTGAGAGATGTGATATCTTAACATAAAGGCTTCCAACCAATGAACATGCATATCTGAATTAAATTTATTTAACTTTTGTCTAATAATACTTAGCATTGTTCTATAATTCCAGTATAAAATTCTTAAGTTTTTTTTGCCTAGATTTATTCCTTAATATTTAATATTTTTCTGCTCTTGTAAATCATACTTTTAAAATTCAATTTCTGTTTATTATCAGTATATATAAAGGAACTTTGTATATTCATGTTATATTCTTCAACATTCTTTAAGTTGCTTGTTAGTACTAGTAGCCTTAACAGCATATTCATTAATAATAAGTTTATTATTTATTATCAAATTTTCTATGTCATTATATCTGAAAAAAATTTACTTTTTTCAATGCACTTGAAAATTCTTCTTTGTTCCTTTGGCTCTATTGCCTCTGCAACAATATTGAATAGAAGTGGGAGGAGCTGGCATCCTCATTCCCAACCTCAAAAGGAAAGTGCCACAGTTTCTCAGCACTAAGTTTGATGGTATCTGTATTTTGCAAATTACTTTAATTGGAAAGATGAAGTTTTGATACTAGTTTACTGAGAGTTATTTTCTGAGTATATTGAGATAATATACTTTTAATTTTTGTTAGCTACAAGGCTTGATTTAAAATTTTTAATTTGTATATTACTGTGATACAAACACTTAGTGTGAGATCCACCCTCAACAAATTTTTTCAGTATATGACACAATTGTTAAATTATATCATAATATTACAATATTTTCCAGCAGTTCTCTAAAACTAATCCGTCTTGCATCACTGAAACTTCATACCTGTGGATATACGTCTCCATTACCCTTCACCCTGCCTTACAAAATACTGTTCTACTGTTTAATTCTATGAACTTGTACTATTTTAGGTAGCTTATGTCAGTGAATCATGCATCATTTATCTTTTTGTGCCTGTCTTTTTTCACTTAATATAATGTCTTCCAGGTTTATCCATATTGGTATACATTGTTGAATTTCCTTCTTTTTAAAGGATGGCTACTTGTTTCTGATCTTAGAGGAAAAATCTTTAGTTTTTTACTGTTGAACAATTCAGTTGTGAGTTTTTCATTTGTGAACTTAGCACACTGAAGTAAGTTTCCTCTATTCATAGTTTGTTGAGTATTTTAAACATGAAAGGCTATTGAATTTTTTAAAAATATATTTGAAAGGTGGAGTGATGGACACAGGGAGAGACAGAGGGGGAGAGATATTCCATCCACTGGTTCACTCTACAAACGGCTGCAATGGTCACCATCGGGCTAGGCCAAAGCCAGGAGCATGATATTCCTTCCCGGTCTCCCACATGGGTGACAGGGGCACATGGACATGGGCCATCTTCCTCTGCTTTCCCAGATGCATTTGTAGGGAGGTGGAACAGAAGTAGGACAGCTGGTACTCAAACTTGTGCGTCATTGTGGGATGCCTGTGTCATGACTTAATCCACTCTTCAATATCACTTGTCCCTACTGAATTTTATGTAATTTTTTTCTAAATCTGATGAGATGATACTGAGCTTCCTATTTTTATCCTGTTCATTGTACTGTAATTTATGATATTTTAATCCATCCTTGCATCCCAGGAATAAATCCTACTTGGTGAAGGTATTTGATCCTTTTCATTTGCTAATGAATTTGATTTGCTATTATTTTGTTGAGGAGTTGCATCTATGTTTATCAGATATTACTTGCTGTTTTCTTTGCATTGTGTTTTGTGTGTGTGTGTGTGTGTGTGTGTGTTTGTGTTTACCAAATAATGTTGGCCTCAGTACTACTTTGTTTTTTTTTTCTGCTATCTAAGATCATTTTTATTTTTTTTACTTTTTAAACTTTTATTTAATGAATATAAATTTACAAAGTACAGCTCATAGATTACAACGGCTTTCCCTCCCATAAATTCCCTCCCACCCACAACCCTCCCATCTCCCAATCCCTCTCCCATTCCATTCACATCATGATTCATTTTCAATGTAGCATATATTAAGTAAAGCTTTCAACAGTTTGCACCCACACAGATACACAAAGTGTAAAATACTGTTTGAGTACTAGTTATAGCATTAAATCACAATGTACAGCACATTAAGGACAGAGATCCTACATGGGGAGTAAGTGCCCAGTGAATCTTGTTGTTGACTTAACAAATTGACACTCTTGTTTATGGAATTAGTAATCACCCTAGGCTCTTGTCATGAGTTGCCAAGGCTATGGAAGCCTTTTAAGTTCACCGACTCTGATCATATTCAGACAAGGTCATAATCAAAGTGGAAGTTCTCTCCTCCCTTCAGAAAAAGGTACCTCCTTTTTTGATGACCTGTTCTTTCCCTCAGTACTACTTTGGAAGTATTCTGTCCCCTTTGATAATTTGGAAGAGCTTGAGAATGATTGATGTTAGTATTTAAAATGTTTGATAGACTTCTGCAGGGATACCATCAGTCCCTGTGATTTTCTTTGTTGGGAGGTTTTTGATTACTAATTCAATCTCCTTATATATTAGTCTATGTTTAGATGTTCTATTTATTTATGATCAAACTTTGATAGGTTGTATGTTTCTAGGAATTTGTCCATTTCTTCTAGGTTATCAATGCACTGGTGTAGGTATTTCATAATTGTATCTTATGATTTTTTTTGTATTTCTATAAAATCAGTTGTAAAGTCTCCCATTTCATTTATATTTTAGTTTGTTTGAATCTTCTCTTTTTTTCTCAGAACACAGCTTAATTTCAAAATTTAAAAAATCTATTATTGGGGAGTGGCAAGATGGTGGAATAGGAAGGCAGCACACTGATAGTCTGGGGAGAGACAGTTTAATAAAAGTGAAGATACTGCAGGTTCAAGGAGGAGTAGGGGAAGAAACAGCAGAGGAATCTCTTCCGGAACTGGTGATTCACAGTGGACCTGCGTGGAGAGCATGGGAGCCCACAGTTTCGGACACCAGCAACAGACTCAACACACCAGCGCTGGAACGCAGAGCTGAGCTGAAACTCAATAGCCTGAGACACAGGCAGGAAAGCGGAAAGAGGAGACTAGAGCAAACAAGGCTTGAAGCTCTGTGGGGAAAAGTTCACCAGGCTAACTAGAAGAGAGAGAGAAAGAAAAAAGTGACCAATACGGACATGAGTTTCTCATGTACAATTTGGGACATGCTCAATCAGACATGCTCCAAATGATGGAGTTAGAATTGTGCCAGGGGATTCCAATACAATCCCATCAAGGTGGCATGTACCAAGGCCATCTCACTAGTCCAAGTGATCAATTTCAGTTCACAATTGATCACACTGATAGGTCTAATAGTCAAAGGGATCACACAAACAAGACTAGTATCTGATAGAATGAAAAAGGGAGAGAATGATCCAACATGGGAAGTGGGAGTCACAGCAGACTCATAGAATGGCAGATGTCCTAAATAGCACTCTGGCCTAAGAATCAGCCCTTAAAGCATTCAGATCTGGCTCAAGAGTCCATGAGAATATTCTAGGCATGGAAAGCCAAGACACTCTGGAAAAAAAAAAAAGAAGACCTAAATGAAAGATCTCTGTGAGTGAGATCCCAGTGGAAAGAATGGGGCCATCAAAGAAGGAAGTACCTTCCTCTGAAGGGAGGAGAGAACCTCCACTTTGACTATGACCTTGTCAGAATAAGATTGAAGTCAGCGAACCCTAGAGGCTTGCATAGCCTTGGCAACTCATGACAAGAGCCTAGGGAGATTACTGACGCCATAAACAAGAGTGTCAAATTGTTAAATCAACATCAGGAGTCACTGTGTACTTACGTCTCATGAGGGATCTGTCCTTAATGTGTTGTCCAATGTGAAGTAATGCTATAACTAGTACTGAAACAGTATTTTACACTTTGTGTTTCTGTGTGGGTGCAAACTGATGAAATCTTTACATAGTATATACTGAATCGATCTTCTGTATATAAAGATAATTAAAAATGAAAAAAAAAAACCCTTGGTGTTAAATTGGAAATTGCATAGAAAATTAATCAATTAAAAATATATCATGTAGGATCTCTGTCCTCAATGTGCTATATATTGTGAATTAATACTATAACTAGTACTCCAACAGTGTTTTTCACTTTGTGTTTCTATGTGTGGTCAAACTGTTGAAATCTTTACGTAATATGTACTAAACTGATCTTCTGTGTATAAAGAGAATTGAAAATGAATCTTGATGTGAATGGAAAGGGAGAGGGAGCGGGAAAGGGGAGAGTTGCGGGGGGGAGGGTGGTTATGTGTGGGAGGCCATTGTAATCCATAAGCTGTACTTTGGAAATTTATATCCTTTAAATAAAGGCTTTATAATATAAAAATAAATAAATAAATTATTTAACTATTAAAAAATCTTTATTATTAGGATGACCACCATTTCTTATTGTATATTATTCTTACATAATATGTGATGTTTTGATCATTGTATATAATCATATAATTGATTCACTAAAACTTTAGCATTTTTCAACTAATATCATGAGCAATACTGGTCTCTAGGTTTCTTTTTTTAAATTCCTTGGACATTTGTATCACAGTCATATCTCACAGGATGAAGTACGAAATATGACTTCTTTCCCAGTTATCTATAAGAGTTCATGTAGGAGGGGTAGACACAATATGGCGGAATAGTGAGGACGCACACTGATAGTCCGGGAAAATATAGGTAAATAAAAGTGAAATTATGGTAATCTCAGGGAAAAGCTCAGGGAAAAAATTGCAGAGGAAACTCTTCCGGATCTAGTGAATGTGACATGGATGACCTGCAGGGAGAACAAGGATGCCCACGGCTCCAAAGCCCAACAGCTGAGTCTACACATCTGTACTGGAAGGGGAGGTGAGCTCAGTAACCTGAGACATCGGTGGGGAAACATCTTGAAGCCCCACTGGAGAAAGTTCACCAGACTCACTAAGAGGGAGGAAAAAAAAGAAAAAAAAAAGGGACTAGTACAGTCTCTCTCTGCCCACCTCGCAAAGGCAAGCAGGAGACAAAGAGCAGGCGCCATTTTGGACATACATAAAAGGTGCGTGACCTCAGGGCTGTAAGAGACTTCAGGGCTATGCACAACCACAGAACTGTGCCTGCCCTAGGTCAAACAGAAAAACCTGACTCTGGGGGTGGTGGTGAAATAACAGTAGGTTAGGACTTAGTGAATGAGTGGAGCTAATGAACTGAGGCGGTGAAAAAAAGAGACGGTGGGCGAGAGAACTCATGGAGTTCACATGAGTACTCTCCAGAGATGCTACAATTAGGTAAACTTGGCAACCCAGTGGGAGACTGCAGGAGAATTTGAGCCCACACTGAGGGCAGAACAGATTCTTTGTGTGGACCTTGGGAAAAAGTAGACAAATGATATACGCATAAAATCCAGAGATCAGAAGCTGACTATCTTCAATTCTGCTCAGCTATGTGGTATTACTCCCTCTGGAATTAAATAAATAAATAAATAAATAAATAAATAAATAAATAGAGATTTATCATGCCTAACCTGAGTGAGTCACCTTTGGCACACCCTTAACCCTGAAGAAAAAAGCAGAGCTCTCTGGCCACACCCATCTCAAGTCTCAAGTCTCTAAGCCTCCTCCAAAAGCAGAAAGTCCACTTAACAGAGTCATAGTCTAACAAGAAAAAACACACAGCAAAGGAAGAAGAATTCAAAGAATATCTCCACACTGCCATGCTGCAAACACAGAAAGTGAGGGAACAAGAACAAAGAAGATATTTTGACACCCCCAAATGAAGAAGATACCTCAATTCAAGATTATGAAGATGATGAGATAGAAGAAATGCAAGAAACAGATTTCAAAAAAATTTATGATAACAACATTTAGAAGTTTTCAAAAGCAAATTCTTGAATGACAGAAATCCTTACTGGATAGGATAGAAAATCTCTCTCATGAAAATGAAATCTTAAGGAGGAACCAAAATGAAATGCAAAACTAATAGAACAGGAAAGTGTGATAGTGAAGAGAAATCAAAATGAAATGAAGAACTCAAACACAATAGAGAGCCTTAAAAACAGAGTCAGTGAGACAGAATATATAATATCAGACTTAGAAGACAGACCACAGGAAAATATACAGTCAAACCAAAGAAAAGAACAGGAATTTAGAAATCTAAAAAATATTGTTGGGAATCTACAGGATACTATTAAAAAACACAACATTCGAGTTCTAGGAGTTCCTGAAGGCATGGAGAGGGAGAAAGGATTAGAAGGCCTTTTTAGTGAGATACTACCAGAGAACTTTCCAGGTTTGGAGAAGGACAGAGACATCCTAGTACAGGAAGCTCATAGAACCCCTAATAAACATGACCAACAGAGATTTTCACCATGACACAATGTAATTAAACTCACCACTGAGAAACATAAAGAAAAGATCCTAAAATGTGCAAGAGAGAAACGTCAGATTACTCTCAGACAATCTCCAATTAGACTCATAGCAGACTTCTCATCAGAAACACTACAGGCTAGGAGGGAATGGCGAGACATAGCCCGGGTACTAAGAGAAAAAAACTGCCAGCCCAGAATATTATATCCTGCAAAGCTCTCATTTGTGAATGAAGGTGAAATAAAGACATTTCATAGCAAGCAGAAACTGAAAGAATTTGTCGCCACTCATCCAGCCCTGCAAAAGATGCTTTAAAGATGTGCTACACACAGAAACACAGAAATACGGCCATCAGTATGAAAGAAGGTAAAGGAAGAAAACCTACCAATAAAAGAACATAGGAAGTTCAAACCATATGTTAGAAAATATCTTTGGGAAAATGGCAGGACAAGTTACTACTTATCACTAGTCACATTGACCATCAATGGACTCAACTCTCCAGTTCAAAGGCACAGACTGGCTGAATGGATTAACGAACAAAACCCATCTGTTTGCAGCCTACAAGAAACACATCTATCCAACAAAGATGCATGCAGACTGAAAGTGAAAGGCTTGAAAAAGATATTCCACGCCAACAGGAACAAACAATAAAGCAGGGGTAGCCATATTAATATCAGACAAAATAAACTTTAACACAAAAACTGTTAAGAGAAACAAAGAGGGGCACTATATAATGATTAAGGGTTCAATTCAACAGGAAGATGTAACTATTACAAATGTATATGCACCTAATTACAGGCCACCGGTTTATTTAAAAGACTTGTTAAGGGACTTAAAGGGAGACTTAGATTCCAATACAATAGTACTAGGGTACTTCAATACTCCACTCACAGAAATAGACATATGAACCAGACAGAAGATCAACAAGGACACAGTAGATTTAAATGACACTATAGCCCAAATGGATCTAACACATACCTACAGAACTTTTCATTCTACACATAAATAATTTACATTCTTCTCAGAAGTACATGGAACCTTTTCTAGGATTAACCACATACTAAGCCATAAAGCAAGTCTCAACAAATTCAAAAGAATTAGAATCATACGATGCAGCTTCTCAGACCATAGTGGAATGAAGTTGGAAATTAGCAACTTAGGAATCCCTAGAGAATAAGCAAACACATGGAGATTGAACAACATGCTCCTGAATGAACTCTGGGTCATAGAAGAAATCAAAAGAGAAATCAAGAACTTTCTGGAAGTAAATGAGGACAACAGCACAACATATAAAAACTTTCGGGATATGCAAAAGCTGTATTCAGAGGAAAGTTTATAGCGATACGTGCCTACATCAAGAAATTGGAAAGGCACCAAATAAATGAGCTTTCAATGCATCTCAAGGATCTAGAAAAACTGCAGCAAACCAGACCCAAATCTATCAGAAGAGATATAATTAAAATCAGAGAAGAAATCAATATGATTGAATCCAAAAAAAATTACAAAAAATCAGCCAAATGAGGAGCCAGTTTCTTGAAAAAATGAACAAAATTGACACCCTTTTGGCCCAACTAAAAAAACAAAAGACTCAATCAATAAAATCAGAAATAAAAAAGGAATTGTAACAACAGACACCACAGTCAAAAAAAAAAAAAAAGAATCATCAGAAATTACTGCAAGGATTTGTATGACAGCAAACAGGGAAATCTATTAGAAATGGATAGATTCTGGTTAGAATGGCTCACACTCAGAAATATACCAACAGATGCTGGTGAGGATGTGGGGAAAAAGGAACACTAACCCACTGTTGGTGGGAATGCAAACTGGTAAAGCCGCTATGGAAGTCAGTCTGGAGATTCCTCAGAAATCTGAATATAACCCTACCATACAACCCAGCCATCCCACTCCTTGGAATTTACCCAAAGGAAATTAAATTGGCAAACAAAAAAGTTGTCTGCACACTAATGTTTATTGCAGCTCAATTCACAATAGCTAAGACCTGGAACCAACCCAAATGCCCATCAACAGTAGACTGCATAAAGAAATTATGGGACATGTACTCTATAGAATATATACAGTAGTCAAAATCAATGAAATCTGGTCATTTTCAAACAAATGGAGGAATCAGGAAAACTTCATGCTGAGTGAAAGAAATAGATATCATATGTTCTGCCTGATCTTTGACAACTAACCGAGTACCAAAAAGGAAACCTGTTGAAGTGAAATGGACACTATGAGAAACAATGACTTGATCAGCCCTTATCATCACTGTTGATGTACAATTTAATACTATATCCCTTTTAGTATTTTTGTTTGTTCTACTTAATAGTTGGTTTGAGCTATGTAATTGGTTGAGCTATGTAATTAACCTACAATTATTCTTAGGTGTTTAAAGTTAACTGAAAATTGATCTCTGTTAAATATAAGAATGGGAATAAGAGAGGGGGGGATGTACAATTTGGGACATGCTCAAGCTGACTTGCCCCAAGTAGTGGAGTTAGAAATGTGCTAGGGGATTCCAATTCAATCCCATCAAGGTGGCATGTACCAATACCATCTCACTAGTCCAAGTGATCATTTTCTGTTAACAATAGATCACACTGGTAGGTCTAAGAGTCAAAGGGACCACACAAACAAGACTAGTGTCTGCTAATACTAATTGATATAATTAAAAAAGGAGAGAACGATTCAACATGGGAAGCAGGATACACAGCAGACTCATAGAATGGCAGATGTCCTAAATAGCACTCTGGCCTCAGAATCAGCCCTTAAGGCATTCAGATCAGGCTGAAGAGCCCATGAGAGTATTTTAGGCATGGACAAGACACTCTGCCAAAAAAAAAAGGACCTAAATGAAAGATCTCTGTGAGTGAGATCCCAGTGTAACCAATGGGCCATCAAAGAAGGAGGTACCTTTCTCTGAAAGGAGAGAACGTCCACTTTGACTATGGCCTTGTTGAAATAAGATCAAAGTTGGCGAACTCAGGGGGCTTTCATGGCCTTGGCAACTAATGAGTAGAGCCTGGGGAGATTGCTGGCACCTTATACAAGAGTGTCAATTTGTTAAGTCAACAACAGGTGTGACTGTGCACTTACTTCCCATGTACGATCTCTGTCCTTAATGTGTAGTTCAATGTGAATTAATGATATGACTAGTGCTTAAAAAGTATTTGGCACTTTGTGTTCTGTGTGGGTCAAACTGATGAAATCTTTACTTTATACTAAATTGAGCTTCTGTATATAAATATAATTGAAAATGAATCTTGAAGTGAATGTAATGGGAAAGGGATTTGGAGCTGGGAGGGTTGCAGGTGGGAGGGAATTTATGGAGGGGAAAAAGTCATTGTATTCCATAAACTGTACTTTGGAAATTTATATCTACTAAATGAAAGTTAAAAAAAAAAGAGTTCATGTAGAATTGATATTACTATTATTTCTAAATATTTGGTGATCTTTACCACTGAAGTCATTTGGATTGTTTTGTGTGAAGGTTTTGTAACTACAATTTGTATTTATTTAGTAGACATAGGGATATTCAGATTATGCATTTGTTATTGACTAAGCTTCGGTAATTTGTGTATCTAAAGAAACTCACATATTTTTGTGAAAATTAGTGAATTCATTGGCCTGAAGATGCATATAATGTTTCAGTTTTGTAAACACTCTTAAGAACTGTAATCATGTCACCTTTCTAATATCTGCGATTAGTATTTTTCTTCTCATTCTTGATTAATCTTGTTAGAATTTGAAAATCAATTTTATAGATTTCTCTTACATAATATGTTGTTGGTTTCATTGATTTTCTCTGTCGTTTTCTGGTATTCAGTTTACATTTTACTCTTTTTTCTGCTTATGCTGGGTTTCGTGTGCTCTTCCTTTTCTAGGTTTTAAAATTTCTCATGGATTTTGCTTTTATTCTCTTTAAATACAGTTGTTACAGATTTATTCTTAAGTGTTTAAATGTAATTGAAAATTGATCCTTGTTAAAAATAGGTGTGGGAGTAACAGAGGGAAGAGAAGTGCAGTTTAGACACATTCCCTAGGACCTACCCCTAAGGATAAAGCTAAAAACTTCACATGGGACTCCAAATCCCATTAAGTTGGTAGGTACCAATACCATCTTACTAGTTAAAGTGATATGTTTAAGTTCATAACTGATCATAAAGATAGTAATAAGTGTCAAAAAGATCACGTAAATAAGACCAAGAATCTGCTAATAACTGATAGAATTAAAAAGGAGAGAATGATCCAATGTAGGAAACAGGACACACAGCAGACTCATAGAATGACAAATGCCCTAAACAGCACTCTGGCCTCAGAATCAGCCCTTAAGGCATTTGGATCCAGCTAAAAAGCCACGAGAGTATTTCAGGCATGGAAAGCCAAGACACTGGTGCAGAAAATGACTTACATGATAGATCTCTGTGAGTGAGATTCCAATGGAAAGAAGGGGATATCAAATAAGGAGGTAAATTTCTCTGAAGGGAGGAGAGAACTTCCACTTTGATTATGGCCCTGTCTAAATAATGTCAGATTTTTGTGTACTCAAAAAGCTCCAAAGCCTTGGTAGCTCATGACAAGAGCCTGGGATTTTCACTGACATCATAAATAAGAGTGTCAATTGTTAAATCAACAACAGGAGTCTCTGTGCACTTTCTCCCCATGTAGGACTTCTGTCCTTAAGGAGCTCTACTATGAGAATTAACAGTAAAACTAGTCTTCAAACAGTACTTTATACTTTGTGTGTCTGTGTGGGTGCAAACTTTTGAAATATATTTAGTATAGAGTTATATATATAAAGATAATTAAAAAATGAATCTTAATGAAGAATAGGAGAGGGAGTAGAAGGTGGGACAGTTTGGAGGTAGGAGGGAGGGTATTGGGGTAAGAACTGCTATAATGCAAAAGCTGTACTTTTGAAATTCCTATTTATTAAATAAAAGCTTTCAAAAATAGGAGAAGGAAAAAAATAAATAAACATTGTTCTTAAATTCTAACTTTCTTGCTCACGAGGCTAATCCTCCTTTTGTGGTGCTGGTACTCCAGGTTCAGTCAGGGCTCTGGGTTCTGTCCTGGTTGCTCCTCTTCCAGTCCAGCTCTCTGCTATGGCCCAGGAAGGCAGTGGAGGATGGCCCATGTACTTGGGCCCTGCACCCACATGGGACACCAGGGCTCCTGGCTTCAGATTGGCACAGCACACCAGCCATAGTGGCCATTTGGGGGGTGAACCAACAGAAAAGGAAGACCTTTCTCTCTGTTTCTCTCTCACTGTCCACTCTGCCTGTCAAAAAAAAAATTCTTTCTTGCTGATGTACTGCTTTTGTATTACAGCCCACCTTTGGGATATATTTCCACTTTCATTTTTTTTTTTTTTGACAGGCAGAGTGGACAGTGAGAGAGAGAGAGAAAGGTCTTCCTTTTGCCATTGGTTCGCCCTCCAATGTCCGCTGCGGCCGGCATGCTGTGGCCGGCACATTGCACTGATCAATCCACTTTCATTTTTTTAAACAGCTGTTAATTTCCTAGCTTCTTATTTTCATCCATTAATTAAGGAGTTTGTTATTTTATTTCCAGATGTTTTTTGCTATCCCTATATGCTTTCTCTTATTAATTTCTAATAAAATTTAGTTGTAGTTATAGGACATACTTACATGTCTTATTTAATTTGTTTATTTCATTAAATTATGTAAATTAATTAATTTAACTGTTATAGAATTCATATGTTTCTTACTTATATTATGGCCTAGAATATAGTACATGATCTTACTTCTCCCTAGTTACATTCTTTGCTCTGAAGTCTGTTTCACTTCATATTGGTATTTTGACTCTTTTCCCTTTGATTTCTGTTAGCATGGTATATCTTTTTCTCTTACTTTTAGATTTCTTTCAGAAAAAGTATCTATTTAGGTAAAATATGGAAGAGAAATTATATTGACTGTCTTGGATATTGCTTCCATAGCCTTGACAGCTCATGACAAGAGTCTCGGGTGATTACTGATGTCATAACTAAGAGTGTCAATTGTTAAATCAACAATAGAAGTCACTGTGCACTTACTCCCCATGTAGGATCTCTGTCCTTAATGTGTTGTACTATGTAAATTCATGGCATAACTAGTCTTCAAACAGTACTTTATACTTTGTGTTTCTGTGTGGGTGCAAACTGTTGAAATTATTACTTAGTATATATTAAATTGATCTTTATATAAAGATAATTGAAAATGAATCTTGATGTCAATGGGATGGGAGAGGGAGTGGGAGATGGGATGGTTGAGGGTGGGAGGGAGGTTATGGGGGGGAATAGCTGCTATAATTCAAAAGTTGCACTTTGGAAATTTATATTTATTAAATGTTTAAAAAAGCAAAAAAGTGTATTTCTTATTTCTATTTCTTTGTTTTGCTCTATATTGCTTATATTAATTGTTCATTATGTAACTCATTTTTATTGTTTTTTTTTTGTTTTGTTTTGTTTTTTTGTTTTGTTTTTTTTTTTTTTGACAGGCAGAGTGGACAGTGAGAGAGAGAGACAGAGAGAAAGGTCTTCCTTTGCCGTTGGTTCACCCTCCAATGGCCGCCGCGGTCGGCGCGCTGCGGCCGGCGCACCGCGCTCGTCCGATGGCAGGAGCCAGGAGCCAGGTGCTTTTCCTGGTCTCCCCATGGGGTGCAGGGCCCAAGCACCTGGACCATCCTCCACTGCACTCCTGGGCCACAGCAGAGGGCTGGCCTGGAAGAGGGGCAACCGGGACAGAATCCGGTGCCCCGACCGGGACTAGAACCCGGTGTGCCGGCGCCGCAAGGCGGAGGATTAGCCTGTTGAGCCACGTAACTCATTTTTATTAATCTGACAACTTGTGACTTTATTTGTGGTGCTTAAACCATTTACATTTAATGTGGTTATTTATATGAATAGGGTTGAGTCTACAATTTTGCCTTTTCTTATCCCTCTGGTTTTTTCCCCCTTCTTTCCTTCCTTCTCTTTGATTGAATATTTCATTACATTTTATCTATTTTTGTCGGCTCCTTAAATATAATTTTTTTTACATGATGCTTACTGTGAAATAGTGATACATATCTTAAATTTATAAACTACATAGTTATATCTCATAGATAGTATACAATTCTTATAAAAATACATATCCATGTTGTTGAGTTTTATGAGTTAATATATTTATATATCTTGATAATAATCCTAATTAGATTATAATATTTTTTTCTTGAGTTTACCATTCGTTTGTCTATATTACCAATCTATACCTTCAACTTGTCTGCTTCTTTTATTTGAAATTTTGATATGTAAATAAAAGTATTTTACATATGCTGCCTGGAAAATTCTAATATCTGTTTCATGCCTTTGTCTGTTTCTAACCATTGATTTGTCTCTTCAAGTGGTTTTTTTCTTTTCTTTTTTTTGGCATGCATGTAATTTTTTTGTTGAAAGACAGGTATTGGGTAACAAGACTGAGGTTAATAGAACTACAATGGGATTTATAGTTAGGAGTTGATCTGTGTTTAGTATTTTCCCAGGCTGTGAGTCTCAAAGGCTGTAGATCACTGCATTCATAATTTTGCTTCCTCTTGACTAAGTGTCTTCCTAATTACCTCTACCAAGAGCAATTTCTGCTTGTTTTGACTCTTTCACCTTTAATCCACTGTTATTATATGGGATCCTGTAGTGATGTAGTGATGGTTTGAAGAAAGTATAGTGCTCTTTAATCTTCCAGTTAAATTGGTTTTCTAATGGGCTTATGTCCCAGGAAAGTGAACTTTACAAATATTTCTTACCCTTCTCTAGTGGTACATATTTCCTTCTAAACATATCCTTTTACTGTCTTCTCAGGTCACAGAATCCACGTCTATATCACTGAAGCCCCAATGTCTGTTTTTCCTGTTTAGGTCATACAAGAGGAATAAACTTAATTGGCATGAGAAATTTCTTCCCACCAGCCAAGACAATGCTCTGACAAAATTTTTTCTCCTGGAGAGTATGCCTTTCTTTGGAGAAGGCATAATGAGTCTTCTTTCTCACTGCCATGAATTGTTAGTGATCTTTGTTAGATATCCAGTATAAGAACCTGATGGCATTCCTGGAGGTCTAATCTATTAAAGTGTAAGGGTCAGGGCTCACCTCGTGGTTGAAGAAGGCTAAGTCCCAACCTGTAATTTCAGGAGCTGGTGTTAGAATGCTGGTTTGAGTCCCTGTTCCTTTGATTCCAATCCTGTTTCTTGTTAATGCACCTGGGAAGGCAGCAGATGGGGACCCACGTTTTTGGGCTTCTGCTACTCACATGAGAGACCTACTAGAGTTCCTGCCTCCTGGTTTTGGCCTGGCTCAGCTCTGGCTGTGGTGGTTATTTGAGGAGTGACCAAGCTGGTGGAAGATGTCTCTCTTTCTCCCTCTTTCATTCTCCATCTGCCACAGTGCCTTTTAAGCAAATAAATAACAATAAAAAAAGTGTAAGATGCACCTGAAAACTGGGTTGTTGAAAACCAGGAAGATTCTCCATCTCAAAATCATTCAGTCTCCAGCAATTTACCAGAATTACGATGTGTTTCATCCAGCTGATGGCTTTTGTGGCCTGTGCTCTATGTAAACATGTATCAGCTGTTTATCTCTGGATGTGCTTCTCCTTTTGATTTTGGGAGTGGGAGATGGGATGGTTGAGAGTAGGAGGGAGGTTATGGGGGGAGAAACCCACTATAATCCAAAAGTTGTACTTTGGAAATTTATATTTATTAAATAAAAGTTAAAAATAAGTTTCTATGTACCTAAAAAAAGCTATAGACAGAAAATTTTGAAAGCATCAAGAGAAAAAATGATTCATCACATATAAGGCAACTCAGTAAAATTAACAGCTAAAATTTCCTCAGATGATATAGTAATTGACTGTTGAGTATTGCTTATTCTAAGTGGAGTGAATTGTCTATTAACTATCATTGTGAATGAATGAAACTGACAGTAACAGAACTTGATACTATTTTCTGGACTTTGCTTCCTATACCCAATGAGTGAAGTGAAGTGGTTTTAATATTTCAAAAGACTAGCACAAAATACATTGTATCAGCTTATTTTAAATTCAGATGAAGGTACTAACTTGACTACCTTTGCAGGGAAGCACTGTGTGAAGGAACATTAAATTTAAATTAAGAGTTAGATAAACAATTTTAATAGATAATTAAAATACTTGCTTAAAAATATGAGAGGTGTCAATGAATTGAAGGGCTGATCTAGAAACTTCAAAAGGGTATGTTTTTTAATTTAATATAAACAGGCTAGGAGTGGAGTGTATTTAAAAAAAAATTATTTGAAAGAGACAGGCGACAGATTCCATCTGCTGCTTCACTCCCCAAATACCCACAATGTCAGGACTGAGACAGGTGGAAGCCAAAAGCCCAAAACTCAATTGCAGTCTAACTATGAGAGTAGCAGAGATTCAATTATTTGAGCCATCAGTGTTGTCTTCTATGGTCTGAATTAGAAGGCAGCTGGAATCAAAAGCCAGAGGCAAGTATTGAATACTTTATCATACATATCTATTGAGATTTATCCTTCTAGTACACATCTTCAAGAATTAACAGAGCCTATGTAGTGAGATGGATGTGCCATAAGAACCAAGCCCACCACCAGGAAGTGGCCCTCATCAATCTGTCATTATTTAAATTTAATTTCTTTGTACAATTCTACTCCATAGAGATTAGTCTATGAAAGACAAATAAGAGACGGCCACATTAGTACAAAGAGCAGGGAGTTTTGTCTTTTTCCTCAAGGGGGATTTGAATGAATCAAAACTAAGAGAATATAATGTTCACTTGTTCTAAACCTCTCTTAAAAACATGGATTGCTGGCCGGCGCCATGGCTCAATAGGCTAATCCTCCGCCTTGCAGTACCAGCACACTGGGTTCTAGTCCCAGTTGGGGTGCCGCATTCTGTCCCGGTTGCCCCTCTTCCAGGCCAGCTCTCTGCTGTGGCCAGGGAGTGCAGTGGAGGATGGCCCAGGTCCTTGGGCCCTGCACCCCATGGGAGACCAGGAAAAGCACCTGGCTCCTGCCATCGGATCAGCGCAGTGTGCTGGCCACAGAGCCGCGGCGGCTATTGGAGGGTGAACCAATGGCAAAGGAAGACCTTTCTCTCTGTCTCTCTCTCTCTCTCACTGTCCACTCTGCCTGTCCAAAAAAAAAAAAATTAAAAACACGGATTGTGGACTGAAGCAGCTTAAGCCAATTTCTAAATTTTGGATGTTATTTAAAACATATCTGTACTTGTCTATATTAAAATCAGAAACATAAAAAGACTTATGAACATACTTTATGAACAAGTTGACAGTAATAATACTTTCTAGCTGTATCTTACTGGAACAGTCTTCACCAGCAGCCATAAGCTGGTGGGATGCTAGGGAGCCTGTGGTACTGGGGAAACACTTGTATTCTATTATGCATTCTTAGGTTCCAGAAGCCAGAGCATTTCTCCATGGAAATAGCAGACAACAAATCAGCACTAACATAATAGAAATATAAGATGTAAGGGGCATAGTAGAGTTTGATAAACTTAGTCACTATTTGACATATTATTTCTGGGAAAATGAAGAATTCCAAATAGCCAGCAAATAAGTGTCAAATAAAATCCATTTGTGCACTAGAGACTGCTTATGTAACTTTCCCTTTGCATCTATAGCAACTTGTGTGAACAAAACCTAATTGTTTAGTGCAGGGAGAAGTAACCTTTCTAAAATTTATTTTATTTATTTGAAAGGCAGAGTTTTTACAGGGAGGGAGGGAGGGAAAGAGGGAGGGAAAGAAAGAGAGAGAGAGAAAGAGAAAGAGAGAGAGAGAGAGAGAGAGAGAGAGAGATAGAGAAAGAGAAAGAGAAAGAGAAAGAGAAAGAGAAAGAGAGAGAGAGAGAGAGAGAGAGAGAGAGAAAGAGAGAGAGATTGACTGATTTTCCATCTGCTGGTTTACTCCCCAAATGATTGCAATGGCCAGGACTGGGCCAGGCTGAAGCCAGGAGCCAGGAGCTTCTTCTGGGTCTTCACAGGACTGCAAGGTCCCCAGCACTTCGACTGTCTTTTGCTGCTTTTCCTAGGCAAATTAGCAGGGATATGTATTGGCAGTGGAGGAGCCAGAGCTCAAACTGGCGTCCATATGGGATGCCAGTGTCGCAGGCAGAAGCTTTACCCACAATGCCCGCAATGCCAGCCCTGGGAAGTAACTTAAAACTAGAAAAATCTGGCAGCCACCTCAACCATGTGATCAATGTTAGTATCAGTGGTCATGTTCATTGCATCACACAAACTCTTGATATATGAATGGCATTTATCTCTGTGTTCTTCCCACCAAAAACCTATTAATACCAGTGCAACCATTAGATTGTGTATATCTGTGTGTGCATGCATTTGTGCAGAGTCAGTTTGTGGGATATTTTACAAAATACTTTACAGTCAAACTTTTCAAGGTAATAAATAAGTCAATCAGAGGTCAGGGAAATTATCACAGACCAATGGTGGCTAAAGAGACACGACAATTATATACAATATCATTTCCTGGATGTTATCATAGATGATAGACATTAAGAAAAAATAGTTAAATCTAAAAATATAAAAGTATATAGTTAATAACAACAGTGTCACTTAGTCACAATAAATGTACTGCAATGATGTTAATAGGAAAAACTTGGATGAGTATACAGGATTTATCACTGTAATTTATCTATAAATCTTAAAAAATAAAAAGCACTCCATCTTAATTTGTTTCACCTACACTTTTCTGAAAAATGAAGCACACAGAAAGAGATGCTTTTTGGCTCTGATTTTCCTTTGGACACTGTGCAATAAATTGCTTTTGCTTCAGTATCAGAGACTGAGGAGGAGCAAATATATTCCCTTAGATTCTGGCTTTGATGATCCAGCCTCTGGTGTGTCAGTCTTGGTAATACCAGGATACAATCCTCATCCAATGGTGGTTTCTTACGCTTGGCTCTTTGGCAGTGATGCCCCTAAATTAACCAACAGCATTCCTTCTTAAAGTAAACCCTGTTCTTCAGTAATGTTGAAGAAATTACATCATTTACCTCTCACATACATCCCTTCATTTGATTTAAACAAGAAATGGTGATTAGAGGAAAATTTTACAGGGTATCAACTGGTTTGTCATTGTTCTCAATCTACCACCTGGAGAAAACAGCATCCCTAGGGTGAGAGAATATTTCAGTGGTTCAGACTGCAATGCTGGTTTTGCTTTCTTCCTCTGTGCTAACCACATCATGTAGACTGAATTGATGACAGATTAACCAAATGTTTTTTTGACTAAAACCATATCATGTTATATTGTTTTCCCAAAAGTGAGTGTACTTTTCAGAGCAAGTGCTGTGCTGCTGGGATAAAGTAATCATTTCCATTGCAATCCAAAAACCTGCTGTCTTCTCTGGTTATAAATATCACTGGTTTGCAATGTTGCAGTGTGATCCAGCCATCATGACTGAAAATGATGGGAAGAAATTCTAGATAGGATGTTCACCTTATATGAATATAAGGGGATTAATGACTTCTTTAATAATCAGTGCAAAAGGAACCATTAGAATGGGATAAAGCTGGGCTGATGCCGGGGCTCACTTGGTTAATCCTCCGCCTGTGGCATCAGCATCCCATATGGGCGCCAGGTTCTAGTCCCGGTTGTTCCTCTTCCAGTCCAGCTCTCTGCTGTGGCCCAGGAAGGCAGTGGAAGATGGCCCAAGTCCTTGGGCTCCTGCACCCACATGGGAGACCAGGAAGAAGCACCTGGCTCCTGGCTTCAGATTGGCACAGCACTGGCCATAACAGCCATTTGGGGAGTGAACCAATGGAAGGAAGACCTCTCTCTCTCTATCTATAACTACCTGTCCAAAAAAAAAAAAAGGATGGGATAAAGCTGCCACCACTATCAAAAATTAACACCAACATACACACAAACACACACACACACACAATCACATATACTCTACATATATAAGAATGCTTGGGCAAGACTAATATTTACACATAGTAGACAGGCGTACTATATTTGGAAAAACATTTGCCCATAATTCGACCCTCAGAGTACATCAGCGAATTCACACAGGTGTAAAGTCCTATGAATGTAGTGAGTGTGGGAAAACATTCTTCCAGAATTCACACCTTAGTGTACACCAGGGAATTCACACAGGGGAGAAACCTTATGACTATAATGAATGCGGGAAAGCTTTTGCTCAAAATTCAACTCTCAGAGTACACCAGAGAAATCACACAGGAGAGAAAGCTTATGAATGTGACAGATGTGGGAAAACCTTTGTCCATAAGGCAGCTCTCAGAATACATCACACCAGGATGCACACCAGAGAGAAAACTAATGTGTAAAATTCAAGTGATTTTTTTTCACTTTAAAGACTTTTTACAGTGAATTTGTCTGTAAGTATTTTCTTGAAAGGTCTAATATCTCATAGAAGGCATTTGTACATCTATTATATTCACTGAACTTATCTCCAGGTTGTGTTTTCTGGTGTACCACATGGGATAGGCCCTGGATTAAGTTTTCTTCATATGCATTGCTTTCACAAATATTCTTTCTTATAATAGACCTTAGAGACTGAGAGAGAGGTGACTTTGTACCAAAAAAATAATTCCAGTTTCACTACATTCATGGTGTGTCATAGCCATATGAACTTTATTGTATTCTACAGTGGTGGTTTTGTTACAGGATTTCCCACATTCATTAAGAACAGGGCATTTTCTCCTTGTAGCAGTTCTCATGTGATCAAATAGTATTATTTTATTATAGTTTTCCCCAAATTCATCATCCTTATAGGGCTTCCTTCCTGTTGGAAAACTTTCAACTGCATTTCAGAGAGTCTTATTACATAAAAAATTTCCAAAATCATTATATTCAAAAGATTGCTCCAAAGTTTAAAATTCCTGATGTTGATTTTTGTTAGAACTGGAAGCTTTCACATTTGTATTATATTTGTAAAGTTTCTCTTCAGGATGAGTTTTTTGATGCTCAATATTAAGCTGTAATTGTTCACACACATTCATGTAATCAACTTTCTTTCTTAAATAGCTTCCTTCACTAAATAATTCAGAAACAGCTGGAGAATTCATTCTATATGCTTCACATTTAAAGAGTGTTATTCTTGAAAAAGCTGGAGCTATATTCAGATTAGGCATTTTTACTAAAACTTTCTGTCTTTTTTTACTCAGTGCTTGTTCATCAATGTATATTACTTGCCAGAGAGGATGTGTTTATTTTTTCTGAGTCCCTTTTATGTGGACAACAACTCTGTAATACCCTAAAATGAGAAAAATAGAAAACATTTAAAAAGTGTTGTATTTCTTATCAAGAAAAATGAATAGTTATGTTATAGATTTTATTCTGTTGTTTCTGGTCATGTTACAAAGATTAAATAATTGATGCACACAAACATTCTCTTTTTCATCATCCATAATGTTTAAATAAATAGGTATTATTGTCAATGCCAGCCAAAATGGAGTACTGCTTTTTCCCAGGGACTTCCTCTAACAATTAAGTTCCTGTTAAAAAAAATTAACAAGTGACAATTCTACAGAATGGAAAGGAAGTAGACTTCAGAAATAAACGAGAACAAAATTCCAAGGCTTTTCTTACTGCTTCCCATCAATATAGTCTGGGTACTTAAGATACCTATAATCTGGGGTATAATCAGGAAAAGCCTATTCCTTCTAGATCTGAGAAAATATGATCTAACAGAAAAACTTTTCATAGAATCTACCATACTCAGGCCAAACAAAAACAGAAGATTCACTGTGTGGTTCCATTCAAGCTGAACAGGAGAGCTAATCTACTGAGACAGCCACAACCACAGATACAGAGGATCTGGATGCTCATGTAATATATCCCCCACCCCCACCCTGCTATGTGCCAAACCAGGAGCTCATAGGAATGATCATGAAGAATGCAGATAATATTTCATTCTTGGGATATGCTGGAAAAATTACCAGCAGCCAGTATCAAAATTCCACCAGGTAAAATATTATTATCTAAATGGTGGAACAAATTTCTTAATCTGCAAGAAGAACAAATCTCTTGTTTTAAAGTACTAGTTGCACTCAATAGAAGTTGAAGAAGGGCCGGCACTATGGCATAGCTGGTAAAGCCGCTGCCTAGTGCTGGCATCCCATATGGGTGCCAGTTCGAGTCCCGGCTGCTTCACTTTCTGCCCAGCTCTCTGCTATGGCCCAAGTCCTTGGGCTCCTGCACCCACATGGGAAGACGTAGAGGAAGCTCCTGGCTCCTAGCTTCAGGTAAGCACAGCTCCAGCCATTGTGGCCAATTGAGGAGTGAACCAGCAGATGAAGACCTCTCTCTCTCTCTCTCTCTGTCTCTCCTCCCTGTGTGTAACTTTTTCAAATAAATAAATACATCTTAAAAAAAAATCTGAGAGAAGAACAAACAAAGAGAAGAGAAAGCACAGAAATAATATGTAGGGATGCTAAGTAGGCAAGGTACTATAGGTAGGAGAGATAAAGTAGCAATTATAACTGTATCTCTTAAACCAGAGGATACAATACATTCAACAACAACTGAATTCAAATGTATATGAAACACTCATCAAGACACTGCACTCCAGCTATAAGATAAATTGCCATAAGTATTAAGAAAGTGAAATTATAGACAGGATGATCTTTAGCCACAAATTATACTAGAAATCAGTAAGTGCAAAGCTATCTGAAGAAATAAAAATATTATAATTATACAATTCTAATTAATACATGGCAAAAGAGGAAATCTTACAGAAAATAAGGTTTTTTTGAAGTGAATAAAAACAGAAAAAACAAATTTTGGGGTGCAGCTAAAGCAGTGCTGAGAAATGAATTTGTGGCTTAACATTTTTAAACAGAAAAGAAAGATCTCTAGTGAGATACCTGGTTTTCCCCCTTTAATATTCTAGGCAGAGGGAATTAAATCTAAAGAAAGTAGAAGGAAGAAAACAATAAAGATTAGATCACATAAAAATGAAACTGAAAACAGAAAAACCAAACATTCTTTGGAAAGTTTTTTTAATGTGAAAAACAGAGGAAACAAGACATAATATTAGAAATATAAAAGGGGACATAACTACCAACACAATAGAAATGAAAGAAATATTAACAAAAATGCTGTCTTAGTTAAGGCTGCTACAACCAGGGGCCTTAAACAATAAACATTTATTCTCCTCAGTTCTGGAGGCTGGGATTCCAACATGAGAGTGCTAGTCCTTGTGATCACGTTCCTGTGAGGGAAGGGCCTCTTCTGAGTGAAGGATTACAGATGTTTTGTTGTATCCTTAACAGTAAAAAGAACTATGAAGCTCTCTGGCATCTTGTAAAGACATTCTAATCTCACTTAAAAGGGCCCCATTGATAATCTCATTACTTTCTAAGGGTCCCACCTCCAAATAAATCACATAGGGATTTTTTCACAGAAATGGGGAGAGTAAAAATATGAAGTCCATTGCAAACTCTATGCTCATAAACTAAAAAATTTAAGTGAAACAATAATTTCTTGGAAAAAATTAACAATTTACTCAACGAGAAAAACATAATGTGAACTTACCAATATTATGCTATGTAGCAAACTGAATATATAGACACTATCTTGCCTAAGACCCACACATACCGAGTTCCAAATAATAGTTCCAGAACCAAATGATTTTAATTGAATTCTCCCAAACATCTAAGGAAGAAATAATACCAATTCCACACAGTCTCTTCAAGAAAATATAAGCTGAGGTAATATTTCCCAAATAATTCTGAGACTTGAATTTCCTTACAAGACCAATGAAAATTCTAGAAAATAAACCAGGGGTAGGCATTTCCTAGTCTACCCAAGTCCCACATCTGAATACCTGGGTTAAATACTAGGTTATGGTCCTGGACTCCACTTTCTTGCTAATGCAGACCCTGGGAGGCAAGAGCAATGATTCAAACAGTTGGGTTCTTGCCACTCACGTGGGAGACCTGGGTTGAATTTTCAGCTCCTAGCTTCAGCCTGGCTCAGACCAGGTTGTTGTGAGCATTTGAACATTGAACTAGGGAAAGCCCAAAGATTTAAAACCACATATCATTTGATATAAAATTTTTTTAACAAAATTCAAAATCCATTCATTACTCAATAAAAAGGCATTTACAGAAAGCCTATAGCTAATATCACACTTAAAAGTGTAAGATTAAATGTGCTCCAAAATTAGGGAAAGACAAGAATGTCTATTCTCACCATCTTTATTCAAGATTTTACTGAAGTGTCAGCATGCAGCATATGCATAAAGGTTAAGAATAAAGCAAAAAAGATCAAGAGTAAATCTATCTCCCTCAAAATCACAACTACAAAAAAGCTCCTTAAACTAGTAAATGGTTTTTGAAGTTACTTATTTATTTATTCATTTTTTTATTTTTGAAAGGCAGACAGTTAAAGACAGAGATAGATCTATCTGCTGATTCACTCCTCCAAAAACCTGAAAAATCTGGGACTGGCCCAGGCTGAAGCCAAGGGCCTGGAACTCAATTCAGGTCTGCCATAAAGGAAGCAGAGACTCAACTACTTGAGGCATCACTTGGTGCTTCCCAGGTATACATGAGTAGGAGGCTGGAATCAGAAGCAGGTCTCTAATATGGGTTGCGGGGATACAGAGCAACATCTTATCTGCTATGTCAAATGCTTACCCCCTAGTAAGAATTTTTAACAAGGGCAGAATACATGGTCTACAAACAATCTTACACCTGTGAACAAATCAAGTGGAATCTGAAATGAGAGAAACAGTATCATTTATCATAGCACCAAAGCCTTGGTATAGTATACTGAAAACCACAAAACATTAATGAAAGAAATCCTAGATAAGTGAGAGGTATATTTTGTTTATGGACTGGGAAACTGAATTCTAAATTCTAAGATGTCAATTCTCCTTAATTTGATTTATAAATTCAACATAGTCCCTTAAAATGTTTCAATATTTGTTTTATGAGGATTAAAAAGGTCATTTTAAAATTAATAAAGAAGATAAGAAAACTGCCTAATTTCAAAACCTAATTCTAATTAATAAGTTAATCAAGATTATAGTTTAAGGATAGATATGCACATTCAGAAATCCACCAACAATAGATGCTGGAGAGGATGTGGGGAAAAAGGGACACTAATCCACTGTTGGTGGGAATGCAAACTGGTGAAGCCACTATGGAAGTCAGTCTGGAGATTCCTCAGAAACCTGAATATAACCCTACCATTCAACCCAGCCATCCCACTCCTTGGAATTTACCCAAAGGAAATTAAATTGGCAAACAAAAAAGCCGTCTGCACAGCAATGTTTATTGCGGCTCAATTCACAATAGCTAAGACTTGGAACCAACCCAAATGCCCTTCAACAGTAGACTGGATTAGGAAATTATGGGACATGTACTCTACAGAATACTATACAGCAGTCAAAAACAATGAAATCCGGTCACTTGCAACAAAATGGAGGAATCTAGAAAACATCATGCTGAGTGAATTAAGTCAGTCCCAAAGAGACAAATATCATTTGTTTCCCTTGATTGGCGATGACTAACTGAGCACCAAAGGGGAAACCTGTAGAAGTGAAATGGACACTATGAGAAACAGTGACTCGATCAGCTCTTGTGCTGACTGTTGTTGTACAATGTAATACTTTATCCATGGTAGTATTTTTTTTTTTCTCTTTATCCTAGTACTAGTGGTTGAACTCTGTAATTAACACACAATTATACTTAGGTGTTTAAATTTTAACCGAAAAGTGATCTCTGTGAAATATAAGAGTGGGAATAAGAGAGGGAGGAGATGTAAAATTTGGGACATGCTCAATCGGAACGGCCCCAAATGATGGAGTTAGAATTGTGCCAGGGGTTTCCAATACAATCCCATCAAGGTGGCATGTACCAAGGCCATCTCATTAGCCCAAGTGATCAATTTCAGCTCACAATTGATCACACTGATAGGTCTAAGAGTCAAAGGGATCACACAAACAAGACTAGTGTCTGCTAATACTAACTGATAGAATGAAAAAGGGAGAGAATGATCCAACATGAGAAGCAGGATACACAGCAGACTCATAGAATGGCAGATGTCCTAAATAGCACTCTGGCCTCAGAATCAGCCCTTAAGGCATTTGGATCTGGCTGAAGAGCCCATGAGAATATTTTAGGCATGGAAAGCTAAGACACTCTGGAAAAAACAGAAGACCTAAATGAAAGATCTCTGCGAGTGAGATCCCAGTGGAAAGAACGGGGCCATCAAAGAAGGAGGTACCTTTCTCTGAAGGGAGGAGGGAACTTCCACTTTGACTATGGCCCTGTGGGAATAAGATCGAAGTCGGCGAACCCTAAAGGCCTCCATAGCCTCGGCAACTCATGACCAGAGCCTAGGGAGATTACTGACGCCATAAACAAGAGTGTCAAATTGTTAAATCAACATCAGGAGTCACTGTGTACTTACGTCTCATGAGGGATTTGTCCTTAATGTGTTATCCAATGTGAAGTGATGCTATTACTAGTACTGAAACAGTATTTTTACACTTTGTGTTTCTGAGTGGGTGCAAACTGATGAAATCCTTACATAGTATATATTGAATCGATCTTCTTTATATAAAGATAATTGCAAATGATTAAAAAATCTTGGTGTTAAATTGGAAATCGCATAGACAATCAATTTTTTAAAAAAAAAAATCATGTAGGATCTCTGTCCTTAATGTGCTGTACATTGTGAATTAATACTATAACTAGTATTCCAACAGTATTATCATTTTGTGTCTCTATGCGAGGGCAAACCGTTGAAATCTTTACGTAATATGTACTAAATTGATCTTCTGTGTATAAAGAGAATTGAAAATGAATCTTGATGTGAACAGAAGGGGAGAGGGAGCGGGAAAGGGGAGGGTGGGGGGAGGGAGGGAAGTTGTGTGGGGGGGGAGCCATGGTGGTCCATGAGCTGTTCTTTGGAAATTTATATTCTTTAAATAAAAGCTTTATAATAAAAAAAAAAAAGAAAAAAAAAAGAAAAAAAAAAAGGATAGATATGTAGATGATTCCTCTTTTTGTCTAACTGTCAACTATTTTTGTTTTTTATTCTTTTTTGAACACATTTACTTATTTGAAATTCAGAATTACAAGGAATGGGGGAGAGACAGAGAAAGAGACATCTTCCATCTGCTGGTTCACTCCCCAGATGGTTGCAGTGGTGAGGGCTGGGCCAGGTGGAAGCTCAGAGCCAGGAGGTTCATCTGGGTCTCCCACCTGGATGGGTAGCAGAGGCTCAAACACTTGGGCCATCTTCCACTGTTTTTCCCAAGCTATCCATAGGGAGTTGGTTTGGAAGAGGAGCACCACATGAATGGGATGCCACTGTTGCAGGTGGTTGCTTTTACTGCTGCACAACAATGCCAGCTCATTTTTTTATTCTAAGAACATTCTGTTTCTCAGTTTACAGTGTAATAATTTCTGATTTTACTTTCAAAGTCTTCTGTTTTCATCAATGTACTTTTGTTACTGTTCTTGTTTAATCGATGCTCACTATTTTGGCTATATTTGAAGGTTTTTAATTTGCAGTTACATTTATCATTTCTTAAGTATTACATAATTTGGTTTTTATTTCCTTTTTAACAATGTTTAAAAGATAACTTAGAAAATTTTTCATGTGTTTTTGTTTACTCAATTTTTAATTTCTAGATTTTACAAACTATGTTCAAGGAATATTTGTGGTGATTCTCTCTTTAAAATTTATATTTTCAATACTGTATGATTATTTTGTAGAAACTTGAAAGGTTTGTTTTTTGCAGATCGCATACAATGGAATGTATGGTCCACTTTAATAAAAATGTCATTAATACCTTCTGTAGGGGTGTTTATTTAATGTTCAGGTAAGATAGAGTTATGAGTTCCTTGTTTGAGGAGACAGTATGAGTTCCTAATTCTACTGAGTTTTAGGTCATTAGAATTCCATTATTTTATGAACACTGACATACTTTTTGGTTTAGTCATTAAAATACTTAAAGGTTTTCTCTAATCTGTGCTCTTAAGCTAAAAGGGACTCTTTTCATCTAATGTACTTATTCTCTAAGTTAAAATCTTAATAACAGAACATGAATCCTAAATTATTTTATTAATTCAACATCTTTCATTACAATTTTTCTAAGTCACATATTTAGAGATATCGTTTTCAACTAATCCGATTATTTGTACTGACTGGAAGATAGACTTGACATAAATTACGTCAACCTTTATGTTATGCCCTTTATTTATATTTCTCCATCACAAAAATGTTTGGTAAGTTGCTTTATTCCTAATAATTCTCTTAATTTTACTTTCTTTTAATAATTTAAAAATGAAATTGAAAATTCCCAGGATTGCTTAATAGCATAGACAAAGGCTAATATGCATATAAAAAGGTCACTACTGTCCTAAATGATAAGGCAGATTTTTTTTTTTTTTTTGACAGGCAGAGTTAGACAGTGAGAGAGAGAGAGACAGAGAGAAAGGACTTCCTTTTGTTGGTGCACTCCCAAAATGGCCGCTACAGCCGATGCGCTGCACTGATCCGAGCCAGGAGCCAGGTGCTTCCTCCTGGTCTCCCATGCGGGTGCAAGGCCCAAGCACTTGGGCCATCCTCTACTGCCTTCCTGGGCCATAGCAGAGAGCTGGACTGGAAGAGGAGCAACCAGGACAGAATCCGGTGCCCCAACTGGGACTAGAACCCAGGGTGCCGGTATCGCAGGTGGAGGACTAGCCAAGTGAGCCATGGCACCAGCTGATCCAGTAGATTTTTATGGACTGAACTATGTCTCCTGCCCAATTTCATGTTATTGCCCTACCCCTCAAGTGTAATGAGGAAGTAAGGTTTTAAATGAGGTCATAAGCGTGGGGCTTTATCTTATAGGACAGGAGTTCTTATAAGTAAAGGAAGAAACACTAGGATATTCTTTTTCTTCAACTGTATGTGCCTAAGGAAAAGGCCATATGAAGGCACAGTCCGAAGGTGACTGTAAAATTGAAAAAGAGGTCTGGGGCTGGTGCTATGGTACAGTAGGTTAATACTCCACCTGCAGGATCAGCATCCCATATGGGCGCCGGATCTAGTCCCATCTGCTCCTCTTCTGATCCAGCTCCCTGCTATGGCCTGGAAAAGCAGTGGGAGATGCCCCAAGCACTTGGGCCCTTGCACCTACATGGGAAACCCAGAGGAAGATCCTGGTTCCTGCTGAAGTTGATCTTCTTGTGGAAGAAACTCCTGATTAAGCTCAACAAGTTACCCCTTTAAATGATGTAGGTCTGCTACCTGATATGAAATGCTGTTCTGTAGTTTAACCTTGTCATCTTCGCATCTCTTCCCCAGACCCTCCCAGCCAGTAGGTTGCTGGTGAGGTGACCATAATTTGGCCTCCTCTGGTACATCTGTTTCTTATGCATGCCCACCAACAGCAAGAGATCTGAATTATACTTCTTCAGATGCCTGTGGGCCATCTCTGTGCACTGAACCTGGCCCTGCGGCTCAGTCTCCTTCTCCGGAAGCAAGATGTGTCAGGAAGAAGTGCTCTAGTAGTAAAGGCCAGGAAAACAATCACTACCAGAAGCACCACCAGCATAAAGGAGGGCAGACAGCCAGCCCTTGGGTTGGCCTCAAAACCCAGCATGGGGTCAAATTGGGCCATACCCTGGGGCTTCACAGCAATTTGCAAGCAGAAGCTCAGGTCTCTGAGAAAATTCTCTGTCTCACAGATCAGTGAAAAATTTACAATAATTATAGAATCAACTTTTTCAGAACACATGAAGCTAACTAAAGGCCTGTACAATCTATGGAACATATATACACCAGAAAAATAGCTACTCAAAATGGTAAAAGTGCCTCAATGGCATTTTAACTTGTCCTATACCCATCCCTCTCTCTCCAACTGCATGGTAGCTTTGGAAAAACCACACTGTGAAATAACTCAACTGAGTTATGGTTCTGTCAAAGCTTTAGCCCCAGAATACTGTCATTATCTGATCTGGATGATGGTTTTTTGGAGGACCTTACCTATAAGACTATTTGAACTAATCAAAGCTCACTTGGTATGAAGAGCCCCATTCCTTAGAAGCATTTGTTCAAAACATTTAAAGGCAATTGTTTAACTGAGCAACTAGCAACCTGAGGTGGTGGATAACAAAAAACAGCTCATCAAAAACTAAAAGGAAAAGCTGAGGAATGAGATAATCCATAAAGGTTCTGAATAGTTCTGATACACTCCTGAGACTGTAGATGGCCACCTAAATGAACAGCACTGAACATAACGCCCAGAGCTGTCAGCTTGCTCAGGAAAGATGTCAGAAAGCTTGAGGCTGTCACCTCTGGGTGACCTCAAGGTTTGAATTAAGTAGGAAATCAAGGCCAGAAAAGTAGTAAATTGCCTGGATGACTGCTGAAGGAATGCCCAACTTGCAGAAAGCCCCCTAGCATAGACTAGGAGATTTACTGGTTCAAGCATTTCAGGAAATTTCTATAGAGACTTCAGCTACTAAAAACAACAAGAAATATAGGTTCTACAGAGTTAATTTTAAAAATTATTCAGCAACAACATTCCTGGTCAATGAGGACACTGTTACAGTTGGAAAAAGGAAATAAAGTCAGGCATTGTGGCACAACAGGTTACATCGTAACCTGTGATGCCAGCATCCCATATCAGAGTAACAGTTTGATTCCGGGCTGCTTCATTTCCAATCCAGCTCCCTGCTAATGCAGCTGGGAAAGAGGATAGCCTAAGCACTTGGGTCCCTGCCACCCACATGGGAGACCTGGATAGAATTCCTGGCTCCTGGCCTTTATCTAGCCCAGCTGGGCATTGCAGCCTTTTGGAGAGTGAACCAGCAGAAGGAAGATCTCTTCTCTCTGTATCTCCTTCTCTCTGTCTTGCTGTCTTTCAAATAAATAAAATAAATCTAAGAAAATTAAAAAGAATAAATAAGTTCTGATATTCTGTTGCACAGTATGGTGACTATAGCCACATGATTTTATTTAAAATATCTAGTTTACAACAAAAATTATTTTAAAAGTAAATAAGCAATTATAACCTAATTGCAGGAAAGAAAGGGTAATCAATAGACACTGCTTCTGAAGAAGCAGACAATAGACTTAACTATACAAGGACTTTAATTCAGCTCTTTTATATTGCTCAAAGACTCAGAGGAAATGATATGTCAGGGCTAAAGCACAGTATGAGAACAGTATTTCATTCAATAAAAGGTATCAATTAGCAGACAGAAATTATAAAAAGGAATTAAACAGAAAATTTAGAGTTAAAAAGGATAATAACAGAAACAAAAAAATCTCATATAACAAAAAAATCTGTCAACAGGTTTGAATACTAAAAAGAATAACTAGATAAAACAGTCAGTGAGATTATGCAGCCTGAGAAACAGATTGGGAAACAAAGGTCAAAAAAAAAAAAAATGAACTGTGGGACAGCATAATGAGCACATCAGAGAGGGAGCAAGAAAAGGTCTGGCAGTGGGCAAATAATGGTTAAGAATTGATCACATTGATAGGTCTAAGAGTGAAAGGGATCACACAAACAAGACTAATGTCTGCTAATACTAACTGATAGAACCAAAAAGGGAGAGAATGATCCATCATGGGAAGCGGGATACACAGCAGACTCATAGAATGGCAGATGTCCTAAATAGCACTCTGGCATTACAATCAGCCCTTGAGCCAGATCCCAATGCCTTAAGGGTTGATTCTGAGGCCAGAGTGCTATTTAGGACATCTGCCATTCTATGAGTCTGCTGTGTATCCTGCTTCCCATGTTGGATCATTCTCTCCCTTTTTGATTGTATCAGTTAGTATTAGCAGACACTAGTCTTGTTTGTGTGATCCCTTTGACTCTTAGACCTATCAGTGTGATCAATTGTGAACTGAAATTGATCACTTGGACTAGTGAGATGGCCTTGGTACATGCCACCTTGATGGGATTGTATTGGAATCCCCTGGCACAATTCTAACTCCACCATTTGGGGCAAGTCTGATTGAGCATGTCCCAAATTGTACATCTCCTCCCTCTCTTATTCCCACTGTTATACTTCACAGGGATCACTTTTCAGTTAAAATTTAAACACCTAAGAATAATTGTGTGTTAATTACAAGTTCAAACACTAGTACTAGAATAAAAAAATACTCTAATGTATATAGTATTACATTGTACATCAACAGTCAGGAGAAGAGCTGATGAAGTAATTGTTTCTCATAGTGTCCATTTCACTTCAACAGGTTTCCCCTTTGGTGCTCAGTTAGTAGTTGCCAATCAAGAAAAACAAATGATATTTGTCTCTTTGGGACTGGCTTAATTCATTCAGCATGATGTTTTCCAGATTCCTCCATTTTGTTGCAAATGACCGGATTTCATTGTTTTTGACTGCTGTATAGTATTCTGTGTAGTACATGTCCCATAATTTCCTAATCCAGTCTACTGTTGATGGGCATTTGGGTTGGTTCCAAGTCTTAGCTATTGTGAATTGAGCTGCATTAAACATTAGTGTGCAGATGGCTTTTTTGTTTGCCAATTTAATTTCCTTTGGGTAAATTCCAAGGAGTGGGATGGCTGGGTTGAATGGTAGGGTTATATTCAGGTTTCTGAGCAATCTCCAGACTGACTTCCAGAGCATGGAAAGCTAAGACACTCTGAAAAACAAACAAAAAAAAAGAAGACCTAAATGAAAGATCTCTGCGAGTGAGATCACAGTGGAAAGAATGGGGCCATCAAAGAAGGAAGTACCTTTCTCTGAAGGGAGGAGAGAACTTCCACTTTGACTATGACACTGTTGGAATAAGATCGAAGTAGGCAAACGCTAAAGGCTTCCATAGGCTCGGCAACTCATGACTAGAACCTAGGGAGATTACTGACACCATAAACAAGAGTGTCAAATTGTTAAATCAACATCAGGAGTCACTGTGTACTTACGTCTCATGAGGGATCTGTCCTTAATGTGTTATCCAATGTGAAATAATGCTATTATTAGTACTGAAACAGTATTTTTATACTTTGTGTTTCTGTGTGGGTGCAAACTGATGAAATCTTTACATAGTATATACTGAATCGATCTTCTGTATATAAAGGTAATTAAAAATGAAAAAAAAAAAAAACCCTTGGTGTTAAATTGGAAATTGCATAGATAATTAATCAATTCTTTAAAAAAATCATGTAGGATCTCTGTCCTTAATGTGCTGTACATTGTGAATTAATACTATAACTAGTACTCCAACAGTATTTTCACTTTGTGTCTCTATGTGAGGGCAAACTGTTGAAATCTTTACATAATATGTACTAAACTGATCTTCTGTGTATAAAGAGAATTGAAAATGAACCTTGATGTGAATGCAAGGGGAGAGGGAGCGGGAAAGGGGAGGGTAGCGGGAGGGAGGGAAGTTGTGTGGGGGGAAGCTATTGTAACCCATAAGCTGTACTTTGGAAATTTATATTCTTTCAATAAAAGCTTTATATATATATATATATATATATATATAAGAATCAGCCCTTAAGGCATTTGTATCTGGATGAAGAGCCCATGAGAGTAATTTAGGCATGGAAAGTCAAGACACTCTAGTAAAACAAAACAAAACAAAACAAAACAAAACAAAACCCAAAAAAACAAAAACAAAAACAAAAAAAAACCTAAATCTAAACGAAAGATCTCTGCAAGTGAGATCCCAGTAGAAAGAACGGAACCATCAAAGAAGGAGGTACCTTTCTCTGAAGGGAGGAGAGAACTTCCACTTTGACTATGACCTTGTCTAAATAAGATTGAAGTCGGCGAACCTAAAAGGCCTCCACAGCCTTGGCAACTCATGACTAGAGCCTATGGAGATTACTGACGTCATAAACAAGAGTGTCAAATTGTTAAGTCAACAACACGAGTCACTATGCCCTTACTCCTCATGTGGGATCTCTGTCCTTAATGTATTGTCCAATGTGAATTAATGCTATAACTAGTACTCAAAGAGTGTTTTTCACTTTGTGTTTCTATGTGGGTGCAAACTGATGAAATCTTTACTTAATATATACTAAATCGATCTTCTGTATATAAAGATAATTGAAAATGAATTGATGTGAATGGAATGGGAGTGGGAGCAGGAGATGGAAGGGGTGCAAGTGGGAGGGAATTTATGGGGAGGGGGGAAAGCCATTGTAATCCATAAACTGTACTTTGGAAATTTATATCTACTAAATAAAAGTTAAAAAAATCTTTAGATAAAAAAAGAAGTTCCTAAATTTGATGAACATGATTATATATTCACATAGCTCAATAAATCTCTAGTGGGATAATCTTGGAGTTAATATAACTACAACTAGGCACATGAGAAAGTGTTAAAGAGTGAAAGGCAAACAGATAATTTTAAAAGCAGCAAGAGAAAGTGATGCCATATTTTTAAAAAATGGTTTCTAATGAAAAAGCATAGAAAGTTGAAGGCAGTGGGATGACATATTCAAAGTTCTGAAAGAAAAGCATTATTAGCCCACAATCCTCTATATTCAGCAAGAACAGAGAAATTAATACCTTCTCAGAAAAAGAAAAATATAGACAATTAATCACAAGAAAACTGTTCTACCAGAACTAATGAAATGGTTCAGCAAATCTAAAAAAAGGAGTTTATTGGCTTCTTGGAGCTACAACACAATGGAATGTTAGTTAAAGTATATAGTTTCCTTTTAAGGAAATAAAAATGTTCTAGATTTGACTGATGATGTTTGCCCACATTTTTGAATATACAAAAAAAAAATCATTGAACTTTATACTTTAAATGGATGAATTGAAACCCAATAAAGCTGTAGAAAAAAAGTGAGAGGATGAAATCAGTCAAAGTAAAGACAAAGGGCCAAGGATGAAAACAGGATGATTCAAGTGAAATGATAAAAGAAGATAAGGTCTGATAGTGTCACTCTCAGAGAACTTTCCAGAAGGGCAGAGTGAGAAGTACAGGCTAGTGTTATAGTAAAGGCAAGTAAAGAAAGGACAAGACAATATTCACTCGATTTGATTGTAATCTAGTTTGGGTCACTGGAGATTCTAGGCAAGTGTGAAAAGACGCCAAGGCATCAGAGATATTTGAAGTTGAATGAAAATTGTGGGAACATTTGAAAAAGCCAGAATTATAGATCATCTGCTGAACAGTCTGAGTATCATGGGTACTCAAAATGTTTATGGAGAGTAATTTTCAGGACAGTCAGTTGATTCGTAGGAAACAAGTCTAATTTAATTTCTGTGTTTCAGTTCTTGAAAAACAGTACTGAGCAAGTTTGCATTTAACACTGCATTTTCTATTTCTATGAAGAACAAATAGATGTAACATTCTGTTACCTCAGCAAGTTAATTTAAACAACCACTTGAAGAACAAAAACACATTTGTTTGTGTTCTTGATTATATCTCATGAGGAAGAGGTTTGCTTTATCTTTCTCATCAATGTAAACCTTTTAACTTTTTCCCATATCATTTCCAGTCTGTCATTCTGCTAAGACTATCAAAAATGTCAGAAATAATTTAGAGTTTGATTTGGTAAAACCCTGCATCTACTTGCATGCCACCCTTGCTCTTCTAGTCTCCTGTGTGTTTCTATAAGAGTATCTTCTATGTATGTGTCTGGTCCATTTCTATTCTACTTGTCCATGTAAATATACTGACATAGAAACTCTTGTGAAATTTACTGTAAAACACACTGGTTATTAAAAAGTGAACTCACCTGGTATGTGCTCATTTTTTTTCCCCTGGAAGAATATACATAAGTGTGAAGATTCATCTGGAGGAAGGCAAGAGAAAAGGGATCATGAGCGAATTGGTCCTTATAATTATATATTTACCTGCCTAAAACTCTCATCACTTCAGACACAAAAACAACTTTCAAACGAGGGCATGTTCCTTTAACTCTTGAAAAGGGACAGGAAGGACCATGTAGAAGGAATAGTGCTTGAACATGTGCATCTCTGATAAGATTGTTTGTGGTTAAGCTTTCATTTACACTAAGTATATTGGTTTTTTTGGTGATACACTAACTGTTTGTTCTCTTCTGAAAAACACATAAAAACAAAATAGAGAACTGGCTGAACAAGTTTAGGTACACAAGAGATGATCCTTTGTCTTCAATGAAACTAATAGAAAATTATGCAAGTTGGCTTGTTAATCAAGGTCTTACCCATTTTTACACACTGAGTTGGACTTCTACAGAAAGCTCTGAAATAGAGATGGGATGTTTTAAGTAAGGGATATATTTTTTAACTTTTTGTTCTAAACTGGTTGTCACTTCTAACAAAAGACCTTTGTAGGTGACCAGCATTGTGCTTAGCCCCTGGTTCTGCCCTGGATGACACTACAAAAATCATTCATTTTAGGCCAAGTATTGGTTTCTAGGATAGAAAGTTCTTTATTATTTTGTTACTCTGTGTTCAGGAAAAAGCATTAGCATAGCTCTAATGCCAGATGTGTTAATGGATATGGTGTGAGAGCAGTTCAGATTATTGTGTGGAGAGAATGAAAGAAACTGGATGTTGTTTAAGATTTTATCAGCTGTTTTGTTTTTCCTGGAAATCAGGCCCTCACTAGTCCTCAAGTGAAGTGTCTACTATATAGCTTGACGGCCACCCAGTCCTCTCAACCTTTGGTTACATGCCTCTGCAGGTTACTCCACAGCACCCACAGTTCTGTGATGGCTTCTGGATGTGGCAACCTAACAAGGTTTGACTCCCACTACACAGGGAATCAAGAACTGCCTCTGCTTGGAGCAAATCGGGACCTGTTCTTCCTGCTCTGGATCCTGGAAGAGGTCTCTGTCAGAAGAGCTGTTCTTCCAGGACTCTCTCTTTACCACCTTATAAGAGTTGCTTTACTCTAGAGGGGCTAAAACCTGAAG
Organism: Sylvilagus floridanus; assembly: GCA_949820135.1. NCBI lineage: Eukaryota > Metazoa > Chordata > Mammalia > Lagomorpha > Leporidae > Sylvilagus > Sylvilagus floridanus. The sequence continues at coordinate 56,230,277 of OX463226.1, read as the reverse complement.
CCGAGAAATAAATTCGCATTACTTGAAACCACCTAACACCCTAAATTTGTCTTCTTGAACTCACTAAAAAGGTGCTATCCAGTACTGTAACCATTAGCCACATAGAAACACCATGTGCCATAAGATAATATTTTGGAGGTACTCGGTTAAATAAAATACATAAGTAAAATAAGTTTTTTTTTTTCCTTCTGGATACTAAAACGCTCTAAACTGCATGTGATTTTTGCATTTTTTATTGGACGGCACAGAACTAGACTGTCAGTCCTCTGGCATCTAGTCACAGCCTGAAGAGTCAAGGAGACTTCAACAGGCTCAATCTGAGACTCTGTAAAGACCCGAACAATTCCACTATTTATTTACCACATGATGAGAGGCTGTCCACAATCAGCTGAGATGTAAGGACAGGTCACTCTAAGTGCTGTAAAGGTTTTAGGCAGCTAGACCATTAGGAACAGCAAGAGACAAGCAGGAAAACCTACTGCTACTTGCACCCTCTTTCTCTCACCTCCTTGTTTGTATCCTGAGTTATCCACTCTCACTAAATTTTCATTTTATTTTTAAATGGCACGTTTATGACTAGTAGTGTCGTCGTGAAGGGTCAAGGGAAACACATTTGGGGCTCAAGAGTCTCACGAAAGCAGCTTCCATCTACACAATTACTGCGGGTCCCAGACAAACTGTTTTCACAGGACTATTATCCCACAGAATAACAGCACAATAGCACGAATACTAGTAATACCTTATGCACCACTCACGTACGAGCCTGCATTGCTCACCTGTTCCCAATCCTGCTACCCTGGCCGCAGCACGGGTCCAGCCCAGGATTCAACCCGACTCAGGGAGGAAAAAGCAAGCCTGATACTCTGGACCTCCCGCTCCCGCCCCCAGCACGTAAACACATTTGTCGCGGCTACCCAGGCCACCCGTAACCCGAATCCGGGGCCCTCACCCAAAGTGCGCAGCTTCCGTTCCCACCTGGACCCAAAAATGCGGAGACGTCCCTTTCAAGCGCAGGTTGAAAGCGAAAGCGAGGCTAGGTCTGCACATGCGCAGAGTGAGGGCCGGCGTTGTATGGAGCGCTGGGCCATTACATCGTTACATCGAAAACTACAATTCCCATGCACCTCTGCGCTCGAAAGACCAGCGGATTGAAAAGACGAAAACAATTTTCTTAAATTTAGAACTTAGGTTTCTCTTGAATTTGTAGAGGTTATGGGCGCAAGAAGAAACTGTAGTGCGTGGTTCTCGATCAGATCCTGGGTGGAGGAAAAGCAACTGCAGCAGACATTAAAAACTGAGGAAATATGACGAGCTTTAGAACTAGTCTTTTCCTAGTGTGATAATATTTAGACGATGTAGGGAATTATTCTTATTTTTAAAAATATACATACACATTTACAATGAAGTCTTTTTCCAAAGTGTATCATTTGCATTCTCACGAGCAAAAAACGTCTCTCTTGTTCCACATCCTTACCAGCATTTCATCATGTTGCCCATGTTTAGGATCTTGGTCATTTTGATAGGTATCTGATGGGATCATTCTGCAAGTCTCACAATTTGCAATTATGTAAGAACACACAATAGCATGCGGCTTTTCATATTTTTATTTGCCATAAATGTATCTTCTTTGGCAAGATGTCAGTTTTTTCACCCGCATATCTTTGTGTTTTGAATAAAGTTCCTTTTTTGGATATATATTTTAACCTTTTTTTTTTTTTTAAGATTTACTTATCATTTGAAAAGCAGAGTCACAGAAAAGGAGAGGAAGAGAGAGGAAACTTCCATCCACTGTTTCATTTCTCAAATCACACTAAAGAGTGGGGTTGGGCCAGGTCAAACAGGAACCTGGATTTCCATCCAGGTCACCCATGTGGGTAGCAAGAACCCAAGTACCTGGGCCATCAGCCACTGCTTTTTCAAGGACCTAGATGGGAAGGTGAACAGCCAGCACTCAGATATGGAATGTTGGCCTGTTAGGCAGAGGCTTTAACACTACATCACAATACAGGCCCCTAGATATATTTTTTACAAGTATTTTCTCTCAATCTGTTTATTGTCATTTTATTTTCTTCAGGATCTTTTACAAAGCAGAAATTTTACATTTTAAAGAAGCCATGCTGACTAATTTGTTCTTTCATGGATCATGCTTCCAGTGTTGTTTCAAAGCTTGCTAAAATCAAGGATGTCTAAATTATTTTCTATTTGTATAAAACTATATAGATTTATGTTTTACACTTATAAGAACATTGTTTATGTTTTTGGTTTTTTGTGGATATTTCATTGCTCCGCATTTGTGAAAAAGGCTTTTTTTCCTATATCTTATTGACTTAATCTTTTGTCAAAGGTCAGTGGATGGTATTTGTATGGGCGTGTTTCTGTTTCTGGGTTGTTTAGTTCCATTGATCTATTTCTCAATTATTGTTAAAATGCCATGCTGTCTTCATCATTGTATCTGTACAGCAATTCTTAAAGTCAATTAGTGTGAATCCTCTGACCTGGTTCTTCTTCATCATTGAGTTGACTACTCTGGATCTAATGCATTTCTGTATAAACTTCAGAACAATTTTTTTGAATGTCTGCAAAATAAGTTGCTGAGATTTTCTTTTGGATTGTGTGGAATATATTGATCAAATTGATAGGAACTGACATCTTAACTGAATCTTACTTTTATTAACATGAAATATTTCTGGGGCTGGCGCTGTGGCTCACTTGGCTAATCCTTCGCCTGCAGCACTGGTATACCATATGGGCTCCAGGTTCTAGTCCCAGTTGCTCCTCTTCCAGTCCAATTCTCTGCTGTGGCCCTGGAAGGCAATGGAGAATAGTCCAAGTCCTTGGGAGCCTGCACCTGTGTGGGAGACCAGGAAGACGCACCTAGCTCCTGGCTTCAGTTACGCATAGCTCCGGCTGTAGTGGCCATTTTGGGGGGTGAACCAACGGGAGAAAGACCTTTCTCCCTCTCTCTCTCTCTCACTGTCTAGCTCTGTCAAATAAATTTAAAAAAAAGGAAAAATGTCTCCACTTATTTTTTAAATTTATTTATTTTTTTATTTTTTGACAGGCAGAGTGGACAGTGAGAGAGAGATAAAGGTCTTGCTTTTGCCGTTGGTTCACCCTCCAATGGTCGCCACAGCCAGCGCGCTGCGGCCTGCACGCTGCGGCCAGGGCACTGCGCTGATCTGATGGCAAGAGCCAGGTGCTTCTCCTGGTCTCCCATGGGGTACAGGGCCCAAGCACTTGGGCCATCCTCCAGCTGGACTGGAAGAGGAGCAACCAGGACAGAATCCATGGCCCCGACTGGGACTAGAACCCGATGTGCCATTGCCACAAGGCAGAGGATTAGCCTATTGAGCCTCGGCGCCAGCTCTCCACTTATTTAGTTCCTTTTGATTTCTTTCATCTAAGTATATCAGCTTTCATCATTATAAATTTCATATGTATTTTGCTAGATTTGTAACTAAGTATTTTATTAATTCAGTGCTATTGTATATAATGTTGTATTTCAAAATCAAATTACAGGCCAGGGACACAACTCACTAGGCTAATCCTCCACCTGAGGCAGTGGCACCCCGGGTTCTAGACCCGACTGGGGCGCCGGTTCTGTCCCCGTTGCTCCTCTTCTAGTCCAGCGCTCTGCTGTGGCCCGGGAATGCAATGGAGGATGGCCCAAGTCCTTGGGCCCTCCACCCACATGGGAGACCAGGAGGAAGCACTCTGGCTCCTGGCTTTGGATCGGCGCAGCGCACTGGCCATAGCGACCATTTGGGGGGTGAACCAAAGGAAGGAAGACCTTTCTCTCTGTCTCTGTCTAACTCTGCCTGTCAAGAAAAAAATTCAAATTACAATTGTTCATTGCTGGTTTTTGGGAATGCAATGGGTGTTTGTGTGATAACCTCGCATTTCACAACCTTAATGGTAATCATTTATGAATTCTAGCATTTTTGTCAGTTCTTCAGGATTTTCTATATAAACAATCATGAGGACTGAAAATAGCTTATATTTTTGTTCTTTCCAACCTGTGTGTTTTGTATTTCATTGTCTTGTGTGTTTTCCATTAGTTAGGCCTTTCAGTACAATGTAGAATGGGAGTAGTGAGACAGAACATTCTTCCCTTAGTCTCTATTTTAGGGAAAAAGCCTCTAGTTTCTATGCATTAAGTATGGTGTCAGCTGTTAGTTTTCTATAATTGTTTTTTATGAAGTTGAGAAAGTTTCCCCTATTATTGTTTCCTGGAAGTTTTATCATAAATGGGTTTTGGATTTTTTTTTTTTCTGACAGAGTTAGACAGTGAGAGAGAGAGAGACAGAGAGAAAGGTCTTCCTTTGCTGTTGGTTCACCCCCCAGTGGCTGCTGCAGCTGGTGCACTGCGACCAGCACACTGCTGATCTGAAGCCAGGAGCCAGGTGCTTTTCCTGGTCTCCCATGCAGGTGCAGGGCCCAAGGACCTGGGCCATCCTCCACTGCACTCTCGGGCCACAGCAGAGAGCTGGACTGGAAGAAGAGCAACCGGGACAGAATCCGGCGCCCCAACCGGGACTAGAACTCGGGGTGCCAGTGCCACAGGCAGAGGAATAGCCTATTGAGCCATGGCACCAGCGGGTTTTGGATTTTGTCAGAGTCATTCTTCACATTGGTTGATATGATTATGTGATTTTTTTTCGTTATTAGAAGGGTGAACTACATTAATTCATTTCAATGCTTAAACAGATTGCATACTGGCATAAATCTCACAAGGTTAGATATAATTCCTCTTATGTGTGTATTGTTGGATTTTATTTGATAATGTTTTATTAGGGTTTCACATTCATATTAAATAGTAGAAACATTGATGTATAATTTTCCTGTCTTTTAGTGTCTTTGATTTTTGTCTTATGGGATGAATTAAAAATCTTTCCTTCACCCTATTCTATATAATAGAGAGTAGAAAATTGGAATTATTTCTATATTATTTCTATATATAATATATTATATTTATATATATATTAAATATAAAATTTGTATTATTTCTATATTAAATGTTTGGTAGAATTCATCAGTGAAACTAATGGGCTTAGAGCTTTTCTTTAAAAATATGTATGCATGTATGTATGTATGTATTTGAGAGGCAGAATAGCAGAGAGAGACAAAGTGAAATATCTCTCATCTGCTGGTTCACTCTCCAAATTGCCACAACGGGTGGAGTTGGGTCAGGTCACAGCCAGGATCTGGGAACTCACGTGGGTCACGCACATGGATGGCAGGGACCCAAATGCTTCATCCATCGTTTGCTGCCTCCCAAACACAATATGAGGAAGGTAGATTAGAAGCTGAGTAGCCAAGACATGAACTGGCACTTCAATAAAAGTTGGGGGCATTCCAAGCAGCTTAACCTGCTGTGCCACAATATCTACCTTGTGCTTAGAACTTTTAAAAGGAAGATTATTAGCCTTCAGAATGATTTAATAACTATAGGTCTAACCAGTTTGTTTCTTCCTTATGTCAGTTTTGATATATTGTGCCTTCTAAGGAATTTTTTATCTTTTTTGTCAAATTTGTAGATAAAGAATTGTTCATTTGATGCAGAATTCTAGGTTGGTTGGTTTTTTCTTTCAACATTTAAAGTATTTCAGTTCACCCTCTTCTTGCCTGAATAGTTTCTGAATAGAAGTATTACATAATTGTTATTCTATTTTTCCATATGTAGGCACTCCCTCCCCTGGTTTTCTACAAGACTTCTCTTTTTTGAATTTTTTTCCCAGTTTAAACATTATGTCTCTGGTATCTATTTCATTAAATGTTCTTTTAGTTTTCTGTTTCTATAGATTGGTGTTTACTATTAATTTTGATAAAAGTCCCAACCATTATTACTTCAAATATTTTATGCTCATTCTTTTTTCTGTTTTTGATATTTCCATTATGTATATTCCTTTTGCAATTATCCCAGTGGTCCTTGGATATTCTAATCCATCTTGAAAACAATATTTTACCTCATTGCATTTAACTTTTGGAACTTCATATAGATACAGCTTAAGAGTTTTATCATTCCAATATAGCTTCAGTCTTTTGATTTTTATAGCAATATCAGTGCTATTTCAAATTGATGATGTAGAATTATTTAACCAAATGGACTGGTCTATTATGCCCTTGAAATAGTATCATGAGACTTTTCAAAAGTTATCAATAAAAATGTTGAAAAGTTGTGTTTTTTTTATAAAGCTTTTATTTAAAGAATATAAATTTCCAAAGTACAGCTTATGGATTACAATGGCTCCCCCCCACACAACTTCCCTCCCTCCCACTACCCTCCCCTTTCCCGCTCCCTCTCCCCTTCTGTTCACATCAAGATTCATTTTCAAATCTCTTTATACACAGAAGATCAATTTAGTACATATTACGTAAAGATTTCAACAGTTTGCCCTCACATAGAGACACAAAATGAAGATACTGTTGGAGTACTAGTTATAGTATTAATTCACAATGTACAGCACATTAAGGACAGAGATCCTACATGATTTTTTTTAAAGAATTGATTAATTATCTATGCAATTTCCAATTTAACACCAAGATTTTTTAATCATTTGCAATTATCTTTATATAAAGAAGATCGATTCAATATATACTATGTAAAGATTTCATCAGTTTGCACCCACACAGAAACACAAAGTGTAAAAATACTGTTTCAGTACTAGTAATAGCATTATTTCACATTGGATAACACATTAAGGACAGATCCCTCATGAGACGTAAGTACACAGTGACTCCTGAAGTTGATTTAACAATTTGACACTCTTGTTTATGACGTCAGTAATCTCCATAGGCTCTAGTCATGAGTTGCCGAGGCTATGGAAGCCTTTAGGGTTCGCCGACTTCGATCTTATTCCGACAGGGTCATAGTCAAAGTGGAAGTTCTCTCCTCCCTTCAGAGAAAGGTACTTCCTTCTTTGATGGCCCCGTTCTTTCCACTGTGATCTCACTCGCAGAGATCTTTCATTTAGGTCTTCATTTTTTTTTTTTTTTGTTTTTCAGAGTGTCTTAGCTTTCCATGCCTAAAATATTCTCATGGGCTCTTGAGCCAGATCCGAATGCCTTAAAAGTTGTTTTTTAAACATAGCATTTTTGATGTTAATGATTTTTTTTCACATAATGTATTAGGTAGTGAGATTCCAGAGTAAGATGATATTTTGTCTGAAATATATTCTATGACCAGGGGAATTTTAATAAGGAAAATTATTTTTGATGTTGTACTTTAATATTTATCTCAGGTAGACTATTTAATTTAGGTTATCTATAATGCTAGGTGATGTGTTTTTAACTTTTTATAGAAAAAGTCAAAATTGTCCTATTTTCAATAGGACATCGGGATTGTGAGTAGGGAAGTACTCACATTGGGGTTGTGAGTAGGGAAGAATTGATCAGATATTTTGTCATTCTTTCATATTAATGATAGTTCTTTAGAATTAGAATTACATCCTACAACTAGCAAACAAATATATCACTGCAGAAAAGAACAAAGCAAAATTAAAGATTTTGTCTTCCAAGATAACCTAAAATATGAAGTGAGGTGGAAGTACTGTCTATTCAATTTACTGCAGGTAATTTTAAACAAAGTTTTTTAAAAGATGGCTGAAATGGATGTAAGAGTCAAGAAATGGCTCCAACGTGTCTTGGTATCATTCCATGTAGATTCTTTCTGTAGGACCAGTTTGCAAGTGAAATACTTTTACATACATTTACATGTATATATTCACTTATTTCTTTTTCCAAATTTATTTGAAATACACACACACACACACACACACACACACACAGAGCGAAAGAGAAAGAGAGAGAGAGAATCTTCCATCCATTGGAAGGCCCACAGCAGTCAGGAGTGGTCTAAGCTAAAGCCAGGGGCATGGAACTCAGTCCATGTCTTCAACATGGTTGGCAGGAATCTAAGTAGTTGAGCCATCACCTGCTGCTTCCAAGTGTGTGCTGCCTCCAAGTCTGTGCATTGGAAGTGGAGCTACTACTCAAACCCAGGCATTGCAATACAGAATGTCAGCATCCCTAGCAGCATCTTAATCACAACACTAAATTCCTACCCTTGACTGAAAGTTTAATTGATATTTGAACATACACAGACACAAAAGTAAAAAAAAAAGTGTATTTAAGGTGTATCACAATTTGCATAATTAATAAAAATATTAAATGTAAAAAATCAATTTGGGACACTATAATTTCTAACTCATAAAATAGATATTTCTGTTCTATATATGTTAGCTGATTAAGTTTTATTAAAAACTATTATTAAAATACTTGCTCTTAAAACTGTAGTAAATTGAGTACTAAACCTTATACTTGTCTTGACAATTGTGAGGGAGGAATTATCTCCCTCAAATATTATTTCTTTTTACTTCAGTAGATTGCTGGCCCTCTGTATTCCTAGAGAACAAAATCTTCTGGCTCAGAAGGTAAAATTCATCACATAGTTATGTGTTTGTTGATTTATAGTACTTTTAGATCTAAATTATTGGTAGGTAATTGAATATATAGATACCCATGACAGATTCACAATCTTTGCTACTCTGAATTATATAGATTCTCATTAAAATTACATGGCCATAGATAATTTTTTTAAAAATTTCTTTAAAAAGACATTTATTTATCTAAAAGGCAGAGAGAGAGAGAGAGAGAGCGAGCGAGCGAGAGAGAGGTATCTACCATCTGCTGGTTCAGTCCCCAAATGGCTGCAATGGCCAGAGATGGGCCATTCTGATTCTAGGAGTCAGGAGCTTCTTTTGGATCACCTACTTGGGTGCAAGAGCCCAAGGACTTGGCCCATTTTCCACTAAGGAACTGTATTGGAAGTGGAGCAGTTGGGATATTAACCAGTGTTCTTATAAGATTCTGACATTGCAGGCAGTGGCTTTACCTGATATGCCACAGCAAAACTGTGACATTATTGTTTCTATTTGTCCCAAATAATCCCGTTTTGTCAAAGTCCAGACTTAACATGACATATTCCCCACATGCAAGTGATCTTCAAAAAGTTGATGGAAAATGAATATTATGAAAATTACATGTGGATTTCAAAAATCTTTTGCACCAAAATATGCTTATCTTTCTTAAGTATTCTTTAGGGACTGGCATTTGTAGTGAAGTAGGTTAAGCCACAGTTTCTGACACTGTCATTCCATATCAGAGTGCTGGTTTGAGGCTTAGCTGCTCTGTTTCTGATACAGCTTCCTGCTAATGTGCCTTGAAAGGCAGCAGAAGATGGCCCAAATACTTGAACCCCTGCTACTCACATGGGTAATAATAATGATGTTCCTGGTTCATGCATTTGGTCTGGCCCAGACTTGGCTGATGTGGTCATTTGAGGAATGAACCAACAAATGGAAGTTCTGTCTTTTGCTCTTTTTTTAATCCTCCCATGTTTGCCTTTCAAATAAATAAATGAATAAACCTTTAAATAAAATAGGTTCTTTTTATTTTTTTGAAAGATGTCTATTTATTTGAGAGGCAGAAGAGAGAGGGAGAGACAGAGAGAAATGTTTTCCATTCACTGGTTCATTCCTCAAATAGCCTCAACAGCTGGAGCTGGGCAGGAGCCAGGAACTTCCTCTGGGGCCCAAACACTTGGGCCATCCTCCACTGTTCCTGCAAGCCATCAGCAGAGAGCTGGATCAGAAGTGGAGCAGCCAGGACTTGAACAGGCAACCATAGGAGATGATGGTGCCACAGTTGGAGGCTTAACCTACTATACCACAGCACTGGCCCCTAATGGAAATAGTTTTAAAACTGTTTATTTATTTATTTGAAAAACAGTGAAAAAGGGACAAAGATACAGAGAACTCTCATTTATTGTTTCTTCATGCAAATGTCCACAACAGCCAGGACTGGCCCAGGCTGAAGCAGGGATCTAGAAACTTGATTCAGGTTTCCCATATCAGTGGCAGGACCAAATACTTAAACCATTACTTGATGCCTCTCAGGCAGCTGAAATAGGAACTCACCCAGGTATTCCAATATGCCGCGCAGGCATCCTAGGTCAGCCTAAATTGCTGTGCCAAGCACTCCACTTTTCTCTTTATTACATTTTTCATGAACATTTTGTAGTACCCTATATAGTACATTTATATATCTTATGGCAGGCTTGTTTATTTCAGAAAATATTCAAAGGAACATTTGTACAGGCCTCAGTTGTTTGTCCTTGATATTTGTAATCGTCAGATGGTACAAAATCTTCCCACAGATCTGAATTTTCTTGCCATTCTTCACATGGTATCCCCATTGACAGCCTTTGAGTCTCAGTTTACAAGACCCCACTACTACCTCAAGAATTTCTTGCCTTTTCTTTTGTTGTCTTTACTTAAATTCCTTATCTCCATCTCTATAAAGTAGGCAGGCGTATAGGTTAAAATTGATCAGGTTTGTAAGGTGGAAGACCACGCCTTCACCATGCCCCTGTGTGACCTCATGCCTCTACCTGGCCATACCTGGGTGCCCACCAGCCAATCAGGTTAATTAACCACTCCCCTTTGGAAGTGGGTTAAAAGCCTGGGACATGGTGAGTCCAGTCCTTCTCTTCCCTGGCCTCTTGCCAGGAGAGGGCTTGCTGTAGCCCTGCACTCCCAGGGCACTTGGTCTTCAGGCCACCCACCTTAGGCTTCCAGGCGTAGATGCTCCTCCACGTGGCTGGTTCCTGGTGCTCGATATGAACCCATATTTACCTCTCTCTCTCTCTCTTGCTTAAATGAAGCTCTCACTTTCCTATGCCCTTTTCGCACTAAATAAAAGCCTAAAATGTGCCATGCTGCCTCATTTATCTGTGCCAGTATTTATCTCTGAATATTAGGCAAGAACCCTGTCAGGCTTATTAATATTGAGGATTTATTAATAAGCATATGATGATATCGTATGGCACCCCAAATTCTGGTAGCATATGTGGCACCCCAGATGGCGCTTCTGGGAAACTTTAAAGGGCCACATTTTGGTGTAGATTTTAGAGGGTCTTTCCCATTATCATCTAGAACTTATACTATAGGAAAGCATGCAACATCTTAATCACCAGAAATCCACCTCATGGTAATATCTATTTTATTTATTTATTTATTTATTATTTTTTGACAGGCAGAGTGGACAGTGAGAGAGAGAGACAGAGAGAAAGGTCTTCCTTTGCCATTGGTTCACCCTCCAATGGCTGCCGCGGATGGCGCGCTGCGGCCGGCGCACCGCGCTCATCCGATGGCAGGAGCCAGGTGCTAGGTGCTTTTTCCTGGTCTCCCATGGGGTGCAGGGCCCAAGCACTTGGGCCATCCTCCACTGCACTCCTGGGCCACAGCAGAGGGCTGGCCTGGAAGAGGGGCAACCGGGACAGAATCTGGCACCCCGACCGGGACTAGAACCCGGTGTGCCAGCGCCACAAGGCGGAGGATTAGCCTGTTGAGCCACGGCGCCAGCCCGGTAATATCTAGAAAGTGTGGTTATTTTTTTAACTCAAGAAAAGTATGAGCATAGTGAAACAGGAGTAAAGTCGCTATCCTCTGGATTTGGGGCAGACACACTTCAGAAACTTTGTATATGATAAAGAACTATGAGAAAGTAGATAACAGCAACAAAGGAGTATAATGCTACTAAGGATGGTCACTGACTGAATTACTTTAAATTCAATATTTATTTATTTGAAAGTCAGAGTTACACAAAGAGAGAAGGAGAGGCAGAGAGAGAGAGAGAGAGAGAGAGAGAGAGAGAGAGAGAGAGAGATAGGTCTTCTATCTGCTGGTTCATTATCCAATTAGCTGCAATGGCCCGGAGCTGTGCCAATCTGAAGCAAGGAGCCAGGGGCTTCTTCCAGGTCTCCTGCATGGGTACAGGGTCCCAAGAACTTGGGCCATCTTTTACTGTTTTCCCAGGCCATAGCAGAGACCTGGATCGGAAGTGGAGCAGTTGGGACCATATGGGATGCGGGCACTGCAGGCGGTGGCTTTACCCACTATGCCACAGCGCCAGCCCCTGTTCCTTTGATTTAGCTCTGAAATTCCTACAGCAAGTCAGGCAAGAAATAATCTTTTCTTTTGTCTAAGCTAGATTTTCAAGCAAACCTCGCTAATGAGGCATACAAAGTGATGTGTGCTTCTTTTCTTTATTGAGTAACTATTTCTTGTTGAAATCAAGAAGTTACCTTAATACATGAACATATTCATTTCTCCAAAGTCAACAAGACCAAGATGGGGCAATCAGAGAATAATAGTACTAATGAGACCAAACAGGAATGAATATCCCACTGCAAATCCACTGAATGGCTAGTATTTATAAGTTTTGTGAAATGTAATAGCTCTTTGGAATACCATTCTGACTTACTCAGTATGGGGTGCTTCAAAAAGCTCTTGGACATGGAAATAAAATATCATTATCTTTTGGTTGAAAACAATTTGAAATCTTTGCATATGAAGGAGTCTTTAACAAGTGCATGAAAATATGTATTATGAAGATCATGATATATGGATTTCCAAATGTTTGTACCAGAATAAACTCATCTTTTAATTCCATTTTGTGTGGATTTTTTAAAATACTCTCTTATATGATAAGAGACTTGTCCCCTACATCCATTAGTCCAACACTGAATCATCTAGAAACAAAGTCCTAGCCAGGATCAGATCTCAAAGTTAACTGAATCATGTGAGCGGGTTGTCAGGTGGGGCAAAGAAGACACATGTTTTCAGTTGTTCCGCATACACTCTTAACTGCCTATTCTGATTAAACTGAGCCACATTTGTTCTCACCTTTGCCTTCCCTCTGCCTGACTTTATATCTATTTTAAAATCAGATGCTGAGGAGAAGGGACGAGTTGGAAGCTTCCTGCTCACACCCCTCCCACAACCACCTGTAGGACCCCATCCCTTTAAAATGTTGGGAATTTGAATAAGTGTATGCAAGAGTATGAGTGTGTGAAATTGTGTGTGTGTGTGTGATTATGTGATGGTGAGTGTGTTAGTATATGTATTTGAGTGTGAATGTGTGAGAGTAAGAGAGGGTTGTATGTGAGAGTGTGTATGAGTGAATTAGGTATGAGACCATGAGAGTGGAAGTGTGAGCATGTATGAGTGTGTAAGTGCATATGCATGTGTGTGTATGAGTGAGTGTGTAAAAAAGATTGTATGTAGGTGTGTGTGGTGGGGAGGAGTAAGCAGGGAAATTGGAGAGAATGAGACAAAAGGGTTGAAGAAGACAAATGGTATTTGGAAGGAGCAGAGAGCAGGTGAAGAGCTTGGTGGAGCAGACCTTGCTCAGGAGTGCCTGTCACACAGCAGCAGGCCCAAACCCAATTGAACATGGCCTTCCTTCCTGATACTGAGCCTGGGGTCTCTGTCTCTATATAAGGGGAAAGCAGAAGACATTCCCACCATGCAGTGAGCCAATATCTGCCAGACTCACCTCCACCTCCTGAACTAGCTCATTCTGATTCACTGCTAAGTCTTTGACTTCTACAATGATTGTCCACTCTGTCCTCAGCTCTGACCTTCATCAGGCTGATGACTATGATTCCAAATCTTTACATACAAGCTTAAAGGCATTCTTTTTAGGACATTATCTCAGCATTCTTTCTGAAAAAAGTATGTGTAGCCTGTCATGACAAAGAGAAGCTGTGCCGCAGTTTGGAAACTGCCTTGAGTCAGAAAGCATGAATCAGGGTAGGGCTTGCCTTGCTTGTTTCTCTTTTCTTAGAGATTGCAGTCTTTAGCCTAAAATGCATTTCCCAGGTTTTGTCTAATGTTGTAACTGTATACCATGGGAAGGTAAGTTTGATCCTTCTGAATCCATCTTGACCTACAGGAAAATTATTCTCTACATTTTAGGGAAGGTCAAAACTTATTGTCTACTTATAGAGCAAGAAAATGCCTACTTTCTAGGGCAAAAAGGTGAAGTCACCTATGCAAGGTCACACACAATTAGGTAGTTGCAAAGCTGAAACCAGAGTGTCTGTTTTCTGCTAATTATTTTGGTTCTCTTTCCACCATAACAGGGTGCAGGATGACATAATTTAATAAGTAAGAGTTTTTTTTTTCTAGAAAAAGTCTCAGTATAATTTGTAAACTTGAGGAAAAGAAGAAGAAAAGATAAAAATAGCCTGATAACCCAGATATCTTTTTCTATTGTTCTGAGACTGCGTGAATGTTTTGTTCCTCAGTTAACAAATTTGTTACGTGAGTCTTTTAAATGACAGAAGATCGTTAAATATTATAAAGTTGAAGTCTTATCATTCATAATATGAGAATTCTGAGGAAACTGGAATTAATATATCCTTTTAATTTATCACAATGTCAGAAAATCCAAAATGATTCACAGCACACATTATTTACAAGTCTATAGGAAATAAACACTTTTTTACTATTCATTGTACCTTCAAAATATTTTCAGAATCTGAACCCTTCAAAGCAGAACCACTGGTGTTGCGATCACATTGAATTTGTAAATTACTTCTCAGATCTAGAAAAAATGATGCTAAAATTCATACGGAAATACAAGAGACCTCGAATAGCTAACACAATCTTATAAAACAAAAACGAAGCTGGATGCATCACAATACCAGATTTCAAAACATACTACAGGGCAGTTATAATCAAAACAGCCTCATATTGGTGCTAAAATAAACATGTAGAACAATGGAACAGAATAGAAAGTTCAGAAATCAATCCACGCATCTACAACCAACTTTGACAAAGAGGTAAAATAAACCCTGGAGAAAGGACAGTCTCTTCAAGAAGTATGAAACATGACCTTACACCTTATACAAAAATCAACTCAAAATGGATCAAGGATCTAAAGTTATGACATGATATCATCAAATTACTAGAGGAGAACATTGGGGAAACTCTGTAAGACATTGACATAGGAAAAGACTTCTTGGAAAAGACCCCAGAAGCACAGGCAATCAAAGACAAAATTGACAAATGGGATTATATGAAGCTGAGAAGCTTCTGCGCTTCAAAAGAAGTGCAACAAAGTGAAGAGGCAACTGATAGATTAGGATAAAATATTTACAAATTATGCAACTAATAAACAATTAATATCCAGAATCTATAAAGAGCTCAAGAATCTCAACAGCATACCAAACAGTCCAATTAAGAAATGGTCAAAGGACTTGAACAGGCATTTTTCTTTTCTTTTTTTTTTTTTAAATACTTATTTATTTATTTGGATGGCAGAGTTACAGAGAGGCAGAGGAAGGGGCATAGAGAGAGAGAGAGAGAGAGAGAGAGAGAGAGTCTTCCATCTGCTGATTCACTACCCAGATGGCTTCAATGGCTGGAACTGTGCTGATCTGAAGTCAGGAGTCAGAAGCTTCCTCCAGGTCTCCCACGCGGCTGCAGGGGCCCAAGCTCTTGGGTCATCTTCTACTGCTTTCCCAGGCCATAGCAGAGAGCTAGATCAAAAGCAGAGCAGTTGGGAGTCAAACCAGCACCTATATGGGATGCCAGCACCACAGGTGGTGGCTTTACCCACTATGCCACAGCCCCCAAACAGGCATTTTCCAAAAGAGGAAAATCAGATGGCCAACAGACACATAAAAAATGCTCAGGATTACTAGTCATCAGGGAAATGAAAATCAAAACCACAACTGGACTGTCACTTCACCCCAGTTAAAATACCTTTCATGCTGGAAAGGATATGGGGGAAAAGGTACCCTAACCCATGGTTCATGGGAATGTAATCTATGACATGACTGGCCTGGGAATTTAGCCAAGAGAAGTGAAATCAGCATATGAAAGAGCTAGGTTTATTTCTATGTTCACTGCAGCTCAATTCACAGTAACAAAAATATGGAATCAACCCAGATGTCAATCAACTAACGTCTCGATAATGAAATTATAGTATATATACGGAATACTACTCAGCCATAAAACAGAATGAACTCCTGTCCTGTCTTGGACAATAAAATGGGATGCAACTGGAAACTGTTATACTTAGTGAAAAAAGCCAATTCCCAAAAGACAAATATGAGGCCCTGCAAAGTGGCATGATAGGCTGAGCTTCTGCCTGTGGTGCCAGCATCCCTTATGGGCAATGGTTCATGTCCCAGCTGCTTCTCTTCTGATCCAGCTCTCTGCATTTGAACTGGGAAAGCAGTTGGAGACGGCCCAAGTGCTTGGGCCCCTGCACCCCCTGGGGAAACCTGGAAGACACTCCTGGCTCCTGTCTTTGCATCCACCAAGCTCCGGCCATTGCAATCATTTAGGGGGTGAACTAGCAGATAGAAAATCTTTTTCTCTGTCTCCCCTTCTGTCTGTCTGTAACTTTACCTATCAAATAAATAAATAGAATCTTTTTAAAAAAAGACAAATACCATACGTTTTCCCTGATCTTTGGTAACTAGTAGAGTACCAAAAATGTAATCTCTAGGATGAAATTGACATTTTAAGCTTTGGTTATTGTTTACAGCCCTTGTCTCTATGATTGAGGGACATTTTTTTCTTCTTACTATTTGATGAACTTTGTATTTAATGTAGGGTTAGTAATATGAGTATAAATTAAACTAGAAGGGTATCATTTTAAAAATTAAGAAAAGGATTAGGATAGGAGGATGGAGGAAGTGTGGGAGTATGGGCAGGAGGAAGGATAGGGTAGGAAGTATCACTATGCTCCTAAACCTGTATACACTAAACACATGAAATTTGTATACTTTAAATAAAATTTTTAAAAATTACAAAAACCAAAGTAGCACCACTGATAATACCCTTAACACTGTCATTCTATTCTGGGTATGAAAAACCTCCTAATTGTCCTTGCTTCCACCAGTGTATCACATCCTTTCTCAATTCAAAACCTTCTTTATCACCTAAATAAAGGGGGAGAAGTACTATGTTCATGGATTAGGATATTCAACGTGGTTAATACACCTATTCTTCTCAAATTACCTGAAGATTCAATACAATCCCAATCACCTACCAGAAGACGTGTCTTATATCCCAACAAGCTGAATATAAAGTTGCTGAAAACGGATGCTATTCAGTCAACTGAGGAATTCAAATATACCTGTATGGTAATAATAGTATTATACCAATTATAGTATTTTCTTAGTGTGCCAATTTTATTTTCTTAATTTTCACTTATTTATTTTCATCACTTGAAATGTAGATTGACAGAGAAGTGGAAAGGGTAGAGCTTCCATCTGCTGTTCCACTCTCCAAATGCCCACAACAGCCAGGACTGGACTAGGTTGAAACTGAGAACCTGGAACTCCATCCAGATCTCTCACATTGGTGTCAGGATCCCAGGCATGTAGGCCATCATCTGCTACCTCCAAGTATTAATTAGCAGAAAGATAGATCAGAACCAGAGGATCTGGGACATGAACTGTCACTTCAGATATGAGACGTGGACATTCCAAGCAGCAGCAGGGTTTGATTTACTCCACAATGCCTGTTCTTTGTGTGGCAATTTTATTATGATTATATGGTAAAATGTCTCCTAGATGTTAGAAGATACAGGCTATAGTATTTAGGGATAAAATGTCATAATATCTGCAAACCATACAAATGTTTCAGCCAAAAACAGCAAAGAAGTGGGCAATAAAGGAAACATCATTGGGGTGGAGTTGGGGGCTTGACAAAGTGGCAAAATGTGTTGAATAAAATAAAATATTTTGGATATTATACTTATAACTTGTATACATTTACATATTTTCAAAATGAAAAACTAGCTGAGATTTGTCTTATTTTTCTATGGGAGTTCATATTTGAAAAGTGACAAAACACATAGCTCCTGACTTGAAAATAATCAGTGGAGCATAACATATTATACAGACTAACATTCAGCCTGAAAAAAGTCTCTTGAAATTTTTTTTTACTTCAAATGCTTTTGGTCTGAGTTTGGAACTTACAAAGCCCCATCTAGGCAACATATTTCAAAAGATATGTTCAGTTATTTAACTTGAATATAATTAGATATAATATCTTTGGCCGGTGCCATGGCTCACTAGGCTATTCCTCCACCTGCAACGCTGGCATCCCAGGGGTCTAGTCCTGGTCCGGGCGCTGGATTCTGTCCCGGTCACCCCTCTTCCAGGCCAGCTCTCTGTTGTGGCCCAGGAGTACAGTGGAGGATGGCCCAAGTGCTTGGGCCCTGCACCTGCATGGGAGACCAGGATAAGCACCTGGCTCCTGGCTTTGGATTAGCGCAGTGCACCAGCCTCAGTTCGCAGGCCGCGGAGGCCATTGGAGAGTGAACCAATGGCAAAGGAAGACCTTTCTCTCTGTCTCTCTCTCTCACTGTCCACTCTGCCTGTCAAAAAAAATAGATATAATATCTTTGTTCTTCATAGTATATTTTAGTAAAATAGTGCAGGGACTTGATTCTTTAGCTCATTAGAGTAGAATTCTGGATGGTGGCTGCCTATTACATATTTAAATATGCTTATGGTTCACAAAAATATAGCATGTAGGCAATTGATATTGCCATTATTAATGGAAGTCTCATGTTTTAAAACTTTTCTAAAATATGTTTAAAAACCTCTTTTAAATAAATGAATTCATTTTCCTGCCAAGTATCTGGCATATACTGAACATGATTAAATTATTTTGTTCTGAGAATTTTTAAGTGTCTTAGGCAATTATTTTGAGCATACTTTTAAAACTTCATGAATCTGAATATAGAAGAGCTTAAAAGTATGATCACTTGGGGCTGGTAAAGTCACCACCTGCAGTGCCAGCATCCCAAATGGGCCCTGGTTCAAGTCCCAGCTGATCCACTTCCCATCCAGCTCTCTGCTATGGTCTGGGAAAGCAGTAGAAGATGGCCCAAGAACTTGGGCCCCTGCAGCTGCATGGGAGACTCAGAATAGGCTCCTGGATCCTGGCTTGTGATCGGCACATCTCCCATAGTTGCAGCCATCTGGAGAACAAACCAGTGGATGAAGACTCTCTCTTTCTGTTTCTGTCTCTCTGTAACTCTGCCTTTCAAATAAATAAATAAAATCTTTAAAAAAACAAAGGTATGATAACGCCTTCAGATTAAAAATCCAATCTGGTATTTTATGCTTTTTCTTTAATGAAACAGCATATTTAAAAACATGATTAAATATTTGGCTGATTGGATGTTAATGAGTCTACTTTTTTGATTTTTAAACCACAAAACTCTGGTTAACAGATATATTTATTTATGTTTTAAACATTTTATGTTCTTATGCAAATCTATTATTTTTGTTTATGATTTACTTAGGTTGTTGAAATGCACAATGACAAAGACAGAGAGAGAAGAGAGAACTTCCATCTACTGGTTTACTCCCCAAATGTGCACAACAGCCAAGGCTGGCCCAGGCTGAAGACAGGGGCCAGGAACTTCATCCTTGTCTCCCACATAGGTGGCAGGGGCCAAAGCAATTGGGTCATCTTCCATTGTTTCCTAAGGTGCATTAGCAGAGAGCTGAATCAGAAGCAGAGCAGCCAGGACAAACTGACACTCTAACATTGCATGCTGATAACAGAAGAGGTGGCTTAACCACCTGTATATAATGTTGGCACTGAAACAGGTTTATTTTTATCTGGAGTAAAAATATATCAATATTCAAAAGTTTTCAAGAAAGTCTTCTATGTTATTTTCTAGAATCATTATTATTATTGCTTTCACATTTAGATTTCCAATACATCTGTGATTGATATTGGTATGTAATAAAAAGTAGGGCCAATATTCCTTTTCCTCTCATATGGCTTTACTCAGACCATTTATTGAAAAGTCCATACTGTCCCATTACTTTGCAGAGGAACTCCACAAATCATGTATATGTGAATAGTTCTGTTTCTATCTCATGTTTTTCCCATTGGTTTATTTTTTCTGCCCTTGTGCTACTACTTCACTCTGTATATTACTGTAGCTTCATATTAAGCTTAATTGTCTGACTTCCTTCATGCTTCTTTCTTTTTTTTTTTTAATTTTTTGACAGGCAGAGTGGATAGTGAGAGAGAGAGAGACAGAAAGAAAGGTCTTCCTTTGCCATTGGTTCACCCTCCAATGGCCACCACGGCCAACAGGCTGCAGCCAGCGCACCGTGCTGATCTGAAGGCAGGAGCCAGGTGCTTCCCCTGGTCTCCCATGGGGTGCAGGGCCCAAGCACTTGGGCCATCCTCCACTGCACTCCTGGGCCACAGCAGAGAGCTGGCTTGGAAGAGGGGCAACCGGGATAGAATCCGGCGCCCCAACCGGGATTAGAACCCGATGTGCAAGGTGGAGGATTAGCCTAGTGAGCCGCGGCACTGGCTCCTTCATGCTTCTTTAAAATTACTTTGTATTATCTTAGGCCTTTCTTCAGGGATTGCACTGAACCTATAAATCAGTTTATGTGAAACTGTGATTGTTTAATATTGTCACAACCAATATACACATATTCTATCCCTTTCAATTCTAGCTTTTCTTAATAATTTGTAGTTGTTTTCTAGATGGGAGAGACCTTGGATATCTTTTGCTGGACTTTTACTACTTTTTGATAGTTTTTATCCTGTCATAATATGTATTTTTCTAATTTTTGTTAGCATGTAGAAATACAGTCAATAGTTCATATACTGAAAGTCTAGCAAGTAATTTAAAATTCAAATCACATATTTTGGATTACTTGCATATCAAAAGAGATTTCAAGAGTTTCATGGAAAATATAATTAAGAAATAACAATAAAACCTTCAAACTTTAGAGCTCCAGAGCCTGTCTTTGGTTCAGCTAGGGGTGGGGCAGGGGGAGGGTGAGGGGACACAGACGGAGGCGGTATGGGAGAGCACAGACGCAGCACCCTACACTGAAAGACACCATGGTGGGGACAGCTCCTGGGTTAGGAAAAGCACTTGATTGGGAAGGTGAGGCCTAGACCCTCTTGGCTTCTGGTTGCCATTTGCACGGGGGGGGGGGCAGGCCCTGGAGGACCCAATGGCCTAGCTCTAGGAGCCAGCATGGTGCTCCAAACAGGCCACAAGTCCTAACTAGAGGCAGAGGCTGGACCAGGAGCATGCAGGCTGTCCTGAGCAAACAAAACAAAACAAAACAAAACAAAACAAAACTGCAAACTTTAACTCTCAACAAAGTTCCCATCAAGTTCAAGACAATTTTGTAAGTGATGATATCAGCCATTTAGTTGACCCTAAAGAACTGAAGGTTGCAAGAATTTAACCATATCAATGCAGTATTTTTATATTATGAATTGACTTATTCTATATGGCCTTTATTTATATTAAGTCTATTTCTTCTATTCCCAATGTGATCAGAGTCTTCATGATAAAGGGATGTTGAATTTTATCAAATATGTTTTTTGCATCTATTGAGATGATTTATAGTATTTTCTTTCACTCTGTTGATATGTTATATCACATTTATTTATTTTGATATGTTGAAACATCTTGCATACTTGGAATGATGCCTACTTGATCAAGGCAAATGATATTTTGAATTTGCTCTTAGATTTGATTTGGATATATTTTGTTGAATATTTTTGCATTTATGTTCATTGAGGATATTGGCCTGTAATTCCTTAATCTGTTGGACCTCTCAGTAGCAGAGATGTCCACTTGCTCGGGAGGACGCCCAAAGATCCAGACTCCAGACGAGTTGATGCAAAAAACACGAGGTATTTATTGAACGTTTGCGCAAACGGGCCCCCACCTCAGGCGGTGAGGAACCCTGAGCAGCAGTTTCACACAGCTTATATAGGCAATCAATTAGCATATTCCTAGGCGGAGAACGCTGAGGTGTTACAGGATTGGTCAGTTCAGAGGGTCCATTAGCATATGGGAGAGTGCTGACGAAGAATGCCGAGGGAGAGTGCTGAGGGATAGTGCTGAGGTGGCACAGGATTGGCCGGTCACAGTGACATCATAAGAGCGTGCCCAGAAACTCTCTGAAGGGAGGGGCAGTTCTGCTCTGGGTTCACCTAGAGTTCACCCAGAGAAGGGAGGGGCAGCTCCGCTCCGGCTCTGGGTTCACCTAGAGTTCATCCAGAGAAGGGAGGGGCAGCTCCGCTCTGGGCATGCTCAGAGGCTTCCCGAAGGGGCGGGGCGGCTCCGCTCCAGGCACGGTCCCTCCGCACCGGCGCCTGTGGCGTTGCGGGGCACCCTGAGGAGACCCAACGATCACCCGTGGCCGGGGCATCCTGAGGACGTCTCAGGGGTGGGGAGACCCCTCGGCCGCCGGCAGAGGGCGAGGAGTCTGGTCCGGGGGCGGCTGGGCCCGCACAGACGCCACGATCACACGGGGCCTGAGCGTTCCCATGGCAACCCGCGGCCACGGAGCCCCGACGATGACCCGGGGGTGAGGCGGCCCCACCACTCCAGAGCGGCCCCGCCACACAGGGTCAGTGTGGGCCGGGATGACGCTGCCACTGCCCGCGGGCCGCTGGATGAGGGGGCGTGGGGCCCGGGGCTGCTGCAAAGCCCGGCGCCTCTCCCCGTAAGGGTCCTTCATTCCCTCCTTTTCTTTTTGCCCAGATTTTAATCTTAAAATCTACTGGACCTCGGAGGTCTTTAAAGCTTGACACTGGTACTGTTGAGTCAGCACCAGGTTTGGACCTGGGAAAGCCTCTCACGGATAAACTGGAGCAACCTGTTAAGAATACATGGGCCAAAAGTTAAAAGAAGGAATAGGATGAGTAGGGGGCCCATTATGGTCGATACTAGGGTAGTTAACCATGGGGATTTGGTGTACCATCCCTTATACCAGCTGTAATGGGCCTCTCTATCCCTTTGTCTCTTGTCAAGCCTCTCCCTGAGCTTTGACATAGAGTCCCTGATTACCCCAGATTGGTTCACATAGAAGCAGCATTCCTCTCCCAGGGCAGCACACAATCCTCCCTCCTTAAGAAAAAGTAGATCTAAACCTCGTCGGTTTTGTAGTGCGATTTCGGCAAGGGAATCTAGGGATTGCTCCAACTTTGTAATGGATTGCTGGAGTGCTCTTATATCCTCATCTACCGCGGCCCGGAGCTCAGAATAATATTTGGAGCTCTGTGCTAAGGCCGTCGCACCAGTGCCTACCCCAGCTGCTATCCCCAATCCCAGTAGGACTGCTAGGGTTATTGAGGTGGGTTCTCGCCGAAAGCGGGTGTGTCGCTTTTCATACCAGTTGACCAGAGTGTCAGCTGAATGGTAGTACACTCTGGGTATTACTCTTACCAAAACGCAGAAGTCATTGGTATTATTCAGGACTTCTGCAGACATGCAGGAAGTGAGGCCCTTATTGCACGCCCACCATATGCCTGCCTCCGGAACCAGGTACGGGCTGTCTCGCATAGTAACATTATAGGTGACATTGCACAAGTGTCGGTGGGACAAGGGAGGATTTCCTACACAAGTACCTTGTCCCGACACCTCTGTAAGAGTGAGAAGGGGCAAGAGGCAATTGTTTGCCTCTGTGGTGCCATTCCAGGTTCTGGGGACCGCGAGGCCTTCATAATAGGGTGGACCTGAGGCTAGGCATAGCCAGCAGGACACTGTCAGCTCTGGGTTGGTCTGGTTGAGGGCTAGAAAGGCCCCTGTCAAAAGGTTAAACAGCCGCTGTCTGGTCGTACGGGGGCTTGGATCATTTGGAGCCGAGCTCGCCAGGTCGGGTGAAAGGGAGGCTGACAGGAGGGGTTGCCTGGGGAGAGCCTGCTTCGCTGGAGGGAGGGAACTCTGTTCTCGCAAGACTGAGTTGGTTCCCACGGACTGGGGACCGGGAGCCTGAACCTTTAATCTTACGGTGAACCAAAACCCAAAATCATACCCTGCAACATAGTATCTTAATCCCCATGTTCTTCCTCTCATCCAGCTGGAGAGTGTAGAAACGTCAGAAATATCCCTCCCTCTAGTGGTGAAGGAAATATTCAACGGGATGCAGTAATGGGCTTCACCACAGGGCCCTAGGGCATAGCGGCAGTTCTTCCCTTCGGGGGTAAAGTTTCGGAGTACTGTAACCCAATCCCCACTGGAGGATGGCTTCCACCAGGCAGATCTGGTGGTCTCACACCCCCAGCCTTTACAATATAGGGACTCGGGTCCACCACACTGCCACTTTTGTTGGTTGCTCCTGTCATCCTTGGGGCACACATAAAACTCCGTCTGATGGAGGAAACATCTTGCAGCGTTCCGGCATCCGACATCGAAATGGGAGCCATACACGCCCCAATAGTTAAGACTATTTCCAGGGATGTTTGTTAAATTATCCTGGTCAGGTACATCCCAGGTATCTAACCCAGTGACCAGCTGACATATGTCTGGGTATAAGGTGGGCCACCACGCCCCGGGGGTATGTATCCCACTAACAGACCAGGCCACCCGTCCTGTGGAGGAAATTACTTCCCACGTTAACAATTGTGGAGCATGGGGATTGGAAAAACAATGGGGAAAGGCCAAGAATGTCACAAATATTAAACAGTTTTTGAAAGTCTTAGCTTGAGCGGGTTCTGAGTGCGCTGGAGCTTCCATTTGGCTGGTCTATCCGGCCCTGGGGTGGTGCTCGCTTCACGTGTGAGGCGTGGACCCAGGCGGCGATCCCGTCGACCTTGAGAGCGGTGGGAGTCGTCAACAGCACAGTGAAGGGGCCTTTCCACCGGGGCTCTAGAGTCTTGGATTGGTGCCTTCGGACATACATGGCATCACCGATGTGGAAAGGATGTGGTGTGGTTGTCGTCTCGGGTTGGTAGACTGCCACAAGAGGTTTCCAGACCTGGTTCTGGATGATCTGGAGCGCTCTTAACCGGGCCTGTAAATTAGGGGCATCGGCAACGGAGTCACTAGCAAAGTCAAGCAAGCCTGTTACTGGTGGGGGCCCTCCATAAAGGATTTCGTATGGCGTCAGCCCACAATGAGAGGGAGTGTTTCGGACCCGGAACAACACCATAGGGAGGAGCTGGACCCAGTCTTTAATGCCAGTCTCCAACGCTAATTTGGTCAAGGTCTCTTTAATTGTCCTATTCATTCTTTCCACCTGCCCTGAACTTTGGGGTCTATAGGCACAGTGCAATTTCCAATTTATGCCTAATGTTTTGGCCACCAACTGACTTACCTGGGAGACAAACGCTGGGCCGTTGTCAGACCCGATTACCTTAGGCAAGCCGAACCGGGGGAAGATCTCCTCTATGATCTTCTTGACGACCACCTGGGCGGTTTCCCGTTTTGTGGGGAATGCCTCAGTCCATCCAGAAAAGGTATCTATAAAAACTAGGAGATACTTATTCCCATAGCTGCCTGGTCTTATCTCAGTGAAATCGACCTCCCAGTTGATTCCTGGCCGGTCTCCTCTTACTCTGGCTCCCTCTGGGAGCTTGAGGTATCTGGCATTTACCTTAGCACACGGAACACAGGATGCAGTCACTTGCTGGACTAAAGAATCAAGTCCGGGGATGTAATAAGACTGCCTATCTTCCTGTAAGGTTGCTTTTAGCTTTTTGTGTCCCAAATGAGTCCATTGATGGAGGTTGGTAATTATTTCTTTAGCCAGTTGGTGTGGCAGGACTATTTTCTCTCTGAGCCTCCAAATCCTTATTTGTTCGTCGTATCTGCACCGAGCCGCTGGATCGTATCTAAGTCTTGGTCCGAATAGAGGAAAGGTTGTTCCCTCAATTCTTGGGTGGGCTCAGTTGTCTTTAATGGGAGCACCTGTTGGCCCAGGGCTGCTGCCCTAGCAGCCTCATCCGCCATCCTATTTCCTCTTGCTACGGGGTCGTCTCCTCGTTGGTGCCCGGGGCAATGAATTATACTCAACCTTTTGGGCAGGAACAGGGCCTGTAGAAGGTCTAGGATTTCCTGCTTATTTTTAATGTCCTTGCCCGCTGAGGTTAAGAGGCCCCTTAGCCGGTATATCTCCCCATGTACATGGGCAGTGGCGAAAGCATACTGACTGTCTGTGTAAATGTTGACCTTTTTGTCTCGTGCCTGTTTTAAAGCTTGAGTTAAGGCTATGAGCTCGGCTTTTTGAGCAGAAGTTCCAGGCTTTAAGGCACTTGACCAGATAACAGTTTTTCCATCCACCACCGCTGCCCCAGCCCTCCGCTCACCGTTCTGTAGAAAGCTGCTCCCATCAGTGAACCAGGTCAGCTCGGCATCCGGCAGAGGCTGGTCGGTTAGGTCTTTTCGGGTGCCGTGGGCCTCAGCCAAGATTTGGTGGCAGTTATGGATTACCTGGGCCTGGGGCCCCAGTTCCGGGAGCAGGGTGGCCAGGTTTAAGGAGGTGGCAGTCCCAAACCGGACCCGCTCTGAGTTTAATTACATAGTCTGGTAATGGGTTATCCGAGCATTTGAGAGCCACCAATCTGGTGGCTGGCGGATAACCATCTCCACAGCATGAGGTGCCACTATGGTGAGAGGTTGGCCTAGAGTCAATTTGTCCGAGTCTTTCACCAGAACTGCCACGGCCGCTATCATGCAGAGGCACGGAGGCCAGCCGGCTGCTACATTGTCTAGCTTTTTTGAAAAGTATGCCACCGGCTTTTTCCAGGGCCCAAGCTTTTGGGTTAGCACTCCCTTTGCTACTCCCTTGTTCTCATCCACATATAATGTGAAGGGCTTGGTCATATCAGGGAGGCTCAGGGCTGGGGCTGACAACAGGGCCTTTTTTATGTTGTCAAATGCCTGCTGTTGCTCTTCTTTCCATTGAAAGGGAGCGTTGGACTTCGTGAGGGGGTACAATGGGGCTGCCAGCTCCGCAAACCCAGGAATCCAAAGGCGGCAGAATCCTGCACTCCCGAGGAATTCCCGCATCTTTCTGGCATTCGTGGGGGGTGGAATTAGAGCAACTGCCCTTTTTCGGCTTTCCGTCAGCCACCGTTGCCTTCCTTCTAGGAGGTAGCCTAGGTAGGCCACCTATTTCTGACATATTTGGGCCTTTTTCGCAGAGGCTCGATAGCCCAATTCCCCCAGTCTCTGTAGCAGAGCCCCGGTACCTTTTAGGCAGTCCTGCTCAGTTTCGGCGGCAAGGAGAAGGTCGTCCACATACTGCAGGAGGACCAGGTCTGGATGGTTGACTCGGAAGTCGGCCAAATCTAGGTGCAAAGCTTCGTCAAACAAGGTAGGCGAGTTTTTAAATCCTTGGGGCAACCTTGTCCAGGTGAGTTGTCCGGAAAACCCAGTCTCTGGATCTTTCCACTCAAAGGCAAAGATGGATTGTCTCTGAGGACTCAGTCTTAAACAAAAGAATGCATCCTTTAGATCTAGCACAGTGTACCATATATGGGTCGGAGGCAAGGTACTTAGCAGATTGTAGGGGTTGGGCACTGTGGGATGCATATCCTCCGTTCTCCTGTTAACCTCCCGCAGGTCCTGTACCGGGCGATAGTCACCCGTACCGGGCTTCTTTACTGGTAGCAGGGGGGTGTTCCAAGGTGAACGGCAAGGTTTTAAAATGCCTAGGTGTAACAGTCTCTGGATATGTGGCCGGGTACCTTCCTTGGCTTCCTTGCCCATCAGATATTGACGAACTGACACGGGAATGGCGGTGGGCTTCAGATCTATGATCAAGGGAGGCCGGTTGACTGCCAGCCCTATTCCCGCAGTCTCTGCCCAGGCCTGAGGAAAATCTGCAAGCCACTTGGGATCCAGGGGAGCCATGGTGGACAGGGGTCTTTCGAATAATCGATGTTCGTCCTCCAAGCGTAGTGTTAATACCTGGAGGGGCCGCCCCCCTGAGTCTGTGATGGTAGCTCCTCTCTTATGGAAGTGAACTTGGGCTCCTACCTTCAAGAGTAGGTCCCTGCCCAGGAGGGGGTAGGGGCAGTCTGGCACCAGTAAGAAAGAGTGCGTTACAAGTCCTGTACTCAACTGGACCTCTCGGTTGGTTGTCCAGTGATATAACTTCCCTCCAGTTGCCCCCTGCACCCAGGAAGTCTTGGAGCTTAAAGGCCCTTTTTCTGAAGTCAGTACCGAATGCTGGGCTCCCGTGTCAATCAGGAAGGTTACCGGTCTGCCCCCCACTTCAAGGGTTATCCTGGGCTCAGGGGGGGGTTCCTGGCCCTGACTCACCTAATCGTCTTCTTCCAGGGACAGGATTGGAATTGGTCTCTTCTTTGGTCCCTGTGGCTTCTTCAGGCAGTCTTTGACCCAGTGTCCTCTTTCTTTACAATAGGCACATTGATCTTTTTCCACCCGGGGCTTTCGCTTGTCTCCCAAGTCCCTATTCTGCCCTGGTCTACTCCTTTCCGTATCCTACACTACGGTGGCCAAAATTCTACTAAGCTCTCGGTTACGTCTTTTGTCTCTTTTGTCTTCCCTTTCCTCCTGCTCCTTGCGGATCCTATCCTCTTTCTCCTCTCGGGTTTCCCTTTTGTTATAAATCTTTTCCACCTCCTTCATTAAATCCTGTATAGTATACCCCTGAAGCCCCTCTAGCCGCTGCAATTTATTGCGGATGTCCGGTGCTGACTGTCCTATAAAGGACATGATTACATCTCCCTGCCGGTCCCCTGCCAGGGGGTCAAACGGGGTGTACATATGGTAGGCCTCCATTAACCTTTCTAGGAAGCCTGCTGGTGTTTCCTCAGCCCCCTGCACTACTGCACGTACCTTGGCCAAATTGGTGGGGCGCTTTCCAGCCCCTCTGAGACCCGCAAGGTGAATCTGGCGGTAAAGACAAAGTCGCTCCCTACCAGCAACAGTGGTGTAGTCCCAGTCAGGACGGGTTAAGGGAAACGCCTCCTCGATTTCATTTGGCAGTACGGTCGGTCGGCCATCTGCTCCAGGGATGTTTTCCCGTGCCTCAAGGTAGACACGCTGCTTTTCTTCAGTAATGAGGAGGGTCTGCAGAAGCTGCTGACAATCATCCCAGGTGGGCTGATGAGTCAATAAGATTGACTCAATCAGTCCAGTCAGGGCCTGGGGGTCCTGAGAGAAAGAGGGGTTATGGGTTTTCCAATTATAAAGGTCGGAAGCGGAAAACGGCCAGTACTGCATCTGGCCGGCCACCGAACGAAGAGGAAAGTTCTGTGAAGTCCAGACGCTTTCTGAGCCCCCTGCTTGCCTCCGACGGAGGCGCAGGCGGCTGGAGGGCGGAGAAGGCACCGAGACTTCTTCCCCTGCCCTTGTGGAATCAGGGGATGGTGCAAAAGGTTGCACGTCCCGCTCTGGATGTTGTGGGGTTCCTGTGGGGGAGCAGGCTGCCCGTGAAGGTAGGGTGGAGGAGAATCAAAAAGCAGAAGGTCCTGATCAGCCGGAAGAACTGGCAGCTTGTCAGGCTTGGGATCTCGAATCTCCTTCAGAGGGTATAGGGAGGAGGTCGGTGCAACCGGGACGGAAGGAAGGGGTATCGGGGAGGAAGGTTCCGAGGGGGGAGGTATTAGAGGAGTTGGGGATGGCTGAGGAAGAGGTAATGGGGTCCGTTGGGGCTCCGTCGGAAAGGAGAAGGGTTTTACCCAAGGAGGGGGGTTACGTGAAAGATCCTCCCACGTGGTAATGTAGGGCACCTGATCAGGGTGCCCCTCAGATCCTGGCTGAAAGACTCGTGCTTTAATCTGTGAAATAATATCGAGGTTAAAAGTGCCGTTCCTTGGCCAGCCGACCTCGAAGGCCGGCCATTCTGAGGAACAGAATTTTGCCCATCGTTTCTTTTTAACCTCCACTGAGAGGTGGAGCGCACGTTCTCGAACGTCCTTCCAGTGATCTAGAGTGAGACTTAAAGGGGTGGTTATTTGTTGACCTATGGGTGCAAAGATTTCAGCCCAAACGAAAAGGACAGCTAGCACACAGACGCATACAGTAATCAAGATGAACCGCGCAGCACCAGATCTAATACAAATCGACAAAGCTACCTCAGATGGAAGTGGCCGCTTGGCCAGGCTTCTTCCGGGAAGGAGGGAGACTTGGTCCCCGGCCTTCCTCCAGACTATTCCAGGCACATCAAACCAAGCAAAAAGAACAGCCAACACACCGCGCGGCAACAGACTTACGACAAGTCGAACGCTATTGCGCTATTTGTGGGAGCGGCTGCCTGACCAGCCTTCCCTGGGAAGGAGGGAGACTGAGTCTGCGACCCACCTCCAGACCACCCCGGTGAGCGTCTTCAGAGGGAAATGGACCAAGGGTTTCCCCTACTGGTCCCAGAAACTGGAGCGTCCTCCGGGGAACGGACCAGTGGTTGCTGGGCAAGCCTGCCTCCCCCCTGGTCTCACAGAGTCAGGTACTGGCCAGTCAGATTAACACTTAAGACAAAGAACAAACAGAGAACATTTATTCGTATCTCCAACTGGTCTGTGGGGAATGGGTATGAGGGCGACCTAAAATCCCAGACGAGCCCCCAAAAATGTTGGACCTCTCAGTAGCAGAGATGTCCACTTGCTCGGGAGGACGTCCAAAGATCCAGACTCCAGACGAATTGATGCAAAAAAACACAAGGTATTTATTGAACGTTTGCGCAAATGGGCCCCCACCTCAGGCGGTGAGGAGCCCTGAGCAGCAGTTTCACACAGCTTATATAGGCAATCAATTAGCATATTCCTAGGCGGAGAATGCTGAAAGTGTTACAGGATTGGTCAGTTCAGAGGGTCCATTAGCATATGGGAGAGTGCTGACGAAGAATGCCGAGGGAGAGTGCTGAGGGATAGTGCTGAGGTGGCACAGGATTGGCCGGTCGCAGTGACATCATAAGAGCGTGCCCAGAAACTCTCTGAAGGGAGGGGCAGTTCTGCTCTGGGTTCACCTAGAGTTCACCCAGAGAAGGGAGGGGCAGCTCCGCTCCGGCTCTGGGTTCACCTAGAGTTCATCCAGAGAAGGGAGGGGCAGCTCCGCTCTGGGCATGCTCAGAGGCTTCCCGAAGGGGCGGGGCGGCTCCGTTCCAGGCACGGTCCCTCTGTACCGGCGCCTGTGGCCTTGCGGGGTGCTCTGAGGAGACCTGACGATCACCCGCGGCCGGGGCATCCTGAGGACGGCTCAGGGGTGGGGAGACCCCTCGGTCACTGGCCGAGGGCGAGGAGTCTGGTCCGGGGGCGGCTGGGCCCGCACAGACGCCACGATCACGCGGGGCCTGGGCATTCCCATGGCAACCCGCGGCCACGGAGCCCCGACGATGACCCGGGGGTGAGGTGGCCCCACCACTCTAGAGCGGCCCCGCCACACGGGGTCAGTGTGGGCCGGGACGACACTGCCACTGCCCGCGGGCCGCCGGCTGAGGGGGCGTGGGGCCCGGGGCTGCCGCAGGGCCCGGCGCCTCTCCCCGTAAGGGTCCTTCACCTCCAGGATGGAGGCAGACATAACTCTTGGGCATTAAATAAACTCTATGAATGAAGGTGCATTGATGACTTACTGCCCATGATATGTCTGAGAAACCTTCAGGTATCCAGAGGAGAAATGAGCTGCTACAGCACAAATGAGGTGGAACAACATTCTTGGTTTTCACAAGCACTTCTTTTCAAGTCATCTGATTACCTAAGAACTTGTAGCTAACAACATAGTTAGAAATAATGCCTTAAAGATTTTGCCTTTTAAAGCATCTCAAATTATTATTTGAAATAAAAGAATGTTTTAATAACATTTCCTGTCTTCAGGAATGATTATAAAATTTGGCATAAATTAATTTGCAGGTCATCCCACAAGCAAATGTTACCATTGATTGAATTAACCAGCTAATGTGTGTTTTTCAGATAGTAACTTTGTTGTAAAAAAATTTAATGAGAATCCCCTGTCTCCATATATTTTTCCTCCTCTTTGAGATCTTTCTCTGTGAATATAACATATTTCTGAAAGTTCAGCTCCTAAGGCAAAGTATCTACAAAAAGTTTAGCAATGTTTATGTAAAGAGACATTACAAAGAAGTAAAATTGGAGACTTGTCCATGCCTGGAAATATCCAAAGTACTATTATTATTATTTTTACCCAAGAAAGATTTGCTTAAATTATGAATACTTCAAAAATTTGTAGGGGCCAGCACTGTGGTGTAGTGGGTGAAGCTGCCACTTGCAGTGCTGGCATCCCATGTGGGTGCCAATTAAAGACTTGGCTGCTCCACTTCAAATCCAGCTCTCTGCTATGGCCTAGGAGAGCAGTAGAGGATGGCCCAAGTCCTTGGGCCCCTCTACCCGCATGGGAGACCTAGGGGAGGCTCCTGGCTCCTAGCTTCAGATTGGAGCAGCTCTGGGTGTAATGGCCAATTGAAAAATGAACCAGTGGTTGGAAGACCTTTCTCTCTCTCTCTCTCTCTCTCTCTCTCTCTCTCTCTCCTTCTCTCTGTGTAACTCTGACTTTCAAATAAATAAATAAATCTTTAAAAAATTGGTGAAATATGGAAGTAAAAGATAAGTTTATTTTGGTGTAAATTATTTTGAAATCCATGCAAGATTTTTCTTTTATTTTTATATAAAGCTTTAATTAAAGAATATAAAATTCCAAAGTACAGCTTATGATTTACAATGCTCCCTCCCCCCATAACTTCCCTTCCACCCAAAACCCTCCCCTTTCCCGCTCCCTCTCCAATTCCATTCACATCAGGTTTACTTTTCAATTATATTGATATACAGAAGATCAGTTTAGTATATATTATGGAAAGATTTCAACAGTTT
This sequence comes from Sylvilagus floridanus, assembly GCA_949820135.1. Taxonomy (NCBI): domain Eukaryota; kingdom Metazoa; phylum Chordata; class Mammalia; order Lagomorpha; family Leporidae; genus Sylvilagus; species Sylvilagus floridanus. The sequence continues at coordinate 56,197,824 of OX463226.1, read as the reverse complement.
GCACTCACATAGCAACACATAGTGAAAAATACTGTTGGAGTACTATTTATAGTATTAATTCACAATGTACAGCACATTAAAGATAGAGATCCTACATGACATTTTTTAAAAAAAATGATGAATTTTCTATGCAATTTCCAATTTAACACCAAGTTTTTAAAATCATTTTCAATTATCTTTAGATACAGAACATCAATTCAGTATATACTAAGTAAAGATTTTATCAGTTTGAACCCACACAGAAACACAAAGTGTAAAAATATTGTTTCAGTACTAGCTATAGCATTACTTCACATTGGACAACACATTAAGGACAGCCGCCACATGAGATGTAAGTACACAGTGACTCCTGAAGTTGATTTAACAATTTGACACTCTTGTTTATGACGTCAGTAATCTCCATAGGCTCTAGTCATGAGTTGCTGAGGCTATGGAAGCCTTTAGGGTTCGCCGACTTTGATCTTATTCTGACAGGGTCATAGTCAAAGTGGAAGTTCTCTCCTCCCTTCAGAGAAAGGCACCTCCTTCTTTGATGGCCCCGTTCTTTCCACTGGGATCTCACTCACAGAGATCTTTCAGTTAGGTCTTCTTTTTTATTTTTTTCCAGGGTGTCTTGGCTTTCCAAGCCAAAAATACTCTCATGGGCTCTTGATCCATATCCAAATGCCTTAAGGGCTGATTCTGAGGCCAGAGTGCTAGTTAGGACATCTGTCATTCTATGAGTCTGCTGTGTATCTCACTTCCCATGTTGGATCATTCTCTCCCTTTTTGATTGTATCAGTTAGTATTAGCAGACACTAGTCTTGTTTGTGTGATCCCTTTGACTCTTAGACCTATCAGTGTGATTATTTGTGAACAGAAATTGATCTCTTGGACTAGTGAGATGGCCTTGGTACATGCCACCCTGATGGGATTGTATTGGAATCCCCTGGCATGATTCTAACTCCACCATTTGGGGCAAGTCCGATTGAGCATGTCCCAAATTGTACATCTCCTCCCTCTCTTATTCCCACTGTTATATTTAACAGGGATCACTTTCAAGTTAAAATTTAAATACCTAAGAATAATTGTGTGTTTATTACAAGTTCAAACACTAGTACTAGAATAAAAAAAAAACTCAAATGGATATAGTATTAAATTGTACATCAACCATTAGGAGAAGAGCTGATGAAGTAATTGTTTCTCATAGTGTCCATTTCACTTCAACGGGTTTCCCCTTTGGTGCTCAGTTAGTTGTTGCCCATCAGGGAGAACATATGATATTTGCTCCTTTGGGACTGGCTTACTTCACTTAGAATGATCTTTTCCAAATTCCTCCTTCATGAAAATGAAATATTAAGGAGGATTCAAAATGAAATGAAACAACTAGTATAACATGAAACTGTGATAGTGATGAGAAATCAAAATGAATTGAAGAATTCAATAGATCAAATGACAAACACATTAGAGAGCCTTAAAAATAGAATGGGTGCAGCAGAAGAGAGAATATCAGACTTAGAAGAGAGAGCACAGGAAAATATACAGTCAAACCAAAGAAAAGAAGAGGAAATGAGAAATCTAAAAAATATTGTTGGGAATCTACAGGAAACTATTAAAAAACCCAACATTCGAGTTCTAGGAGTTCCTGAAGGCATGGAGAAGGAGAAAGGATTAGAATGCCTTTTAGTGAGATAATAGCAGAGAACTTTCCGGGTTTGGAGAAGGACAGAGACATCCTAGTACAGGAAGCTAATAGAACCCCTCATAAACATGACCAAAAGAGATCCTCACAATGACACGTTGTAATTAAACTCACCAGAGTGAAACAGAAAGAGAAGATCATAAAATATGCAAGAGAGAAACGTCAGATTACTCTCAGACAATCTCCAATTAGACGCACAGCAGACTTCTCACCAGAAACCCTACAGGCTAGGAGAGAATGGCGAGACATAGCCCAGGTGCTAAGAGAGAAAAACTGCCAGCCCAGAATATTATATCCTGCAAAGCTCTCATTTTTGAATGAAGGTGAAATAAAGACCTTTCATAGAAAACAGAAATTGAAAGAATTTGTCGCCACTCGTCCAGCCCTGCAAAAGATGCTTAAAGATGTGTTACACACAGAAACACGGCCATCAACATGAAAGAAGGTAGACAGATGGAACCTCACAGCAAAAGATCACAGGGAATTCAAAGCATACATTAGAAAATATCTTTGGCAAATGGCAGGGCAAAGTTACCACTTATCAATAGTCACATTGAACGTTAATGTTCTGAACTGTCCAGTTAAAAGACACAGACTGGCTGATTGATTTAAAGAACAAAACCCATCTATTTGCTGCTTACAAGAAACACATCATTCCAACGAAGATCCATGCAGACTTAAAGTGATGGATTTACCCAAAGGACATTAAATTGACAAACAAAAAAGCCATCTGCACATTAATGTTTATTGAAGCCCAATTCACAATAGCTAAGACCTGGAACCAACCCAAATGCCCATCAACAGTAGACTGGATTAGGAAATTATGGGACATGTACTCTACAGAATACTATACAGCAGTCAAAAACAATGAAATCCGGTCATTTGCAGCAAGGTTTTTCTAATATTCATTTTTCATGAACTTTTTGAAGACTCCTCGTAAGCACTGATTTCTATATTTTGCACCAAAATCAATTTACTTTTTAATTCACTTTTTGTAGAAGTACTCTCATGAAAGGTTTTCTCATTCTTTCTCCCTCTCCACTAGATAACATTAGAGTTGCCTGATTTGAGGTTGCTTTCTTAAAATCACCCAATGCATCTGAGAACACCCTATTCTCCTCACCAAGTTGCCCTGTGAAAACTGAAAAACCTATGCAAAGTGTTGCTCTGCCTCCAGTTTTCCGTGTGACAATAAGGAGTCTGAATTGGGTTTTTCATGATCGATCTGGAGTCTGGGGCTTGGCCTTTGCCTGCAGGGTCTGTCATTGAACTGGCATGGCCCTGGGGTTAGCATCTATGGGAGTAGGCCTAAGCCTCCCTCAGGCCTGCTGTATCATGGAACTGCAGGAGTAGGTCTTGATCCTGGTGCCCTGGTGTTTCCCTGACTCTGGGTGGGGCTAGAACCTGAATCCATGGGTTCTGGCCTGAATCTGGGGGGCTCTGTGAGCTGCCTTCGTGCTAGGTTTCAGTGGGGGGCAAGCCTTGGGTTGGAGCCTCAGCAAAGATGGCTGCTCATTTTTTTCTCCTAGCTCCATGCATAGGGTCTTCCTCTCACTTCTGCTCTGAGGTTTGGGAAAGAGGAGGCCTGGGTAAGGTGGAAATGTCCCTCCGAACTCCTCAATGCATCTGTTATTATTTCTGTGTTAAACCCAGGTGCTATAATCTCTCATCTGGGTTCCACAGCTCTTGTGAAAGTATTTTTCACATGTGGATATTTATTCAAAGTGATATTTTGTGAGAGGGCAAAATCTGAAAAGTTCTGTTGCACTGCTGATGTAACTCCTTGCAGTGGATGCTTTTATTTTTTGTTAGTGTTCCACCATACTGTGGCAAGCTTTCAAGAATATTAAAGCTACATGTCAATGAGTGTGATTAATTTTAATAGATGTTCCACTTTGTGAAATACCAAACAGTGTCTACCATTTCACCTGCATCTGAACTTTGAGATGGCTCTACAGTGTGGGTTTCTTTTCTTTTTTAAATTTTATTTAATAAATACAAATTTACAAATACAGCTTTTGGATTATAGTTACATTTTCTGGCCGGCGCCGTGGCTCAACAGGCTAATCCTCCGCCTTGCGGCGCCGGCACACCGGGTTCTAGTCCCGGTCGGGGCGCCGGATTCTGTCCCGGTTGCCCCTCTTCCAGGCCAGCCCTCCGCTGTGGCCCAGGAGTGCAGTGGAGGATGGCCCAAGTGCTTGGGCCCTGCACCCCATGGGAGACCAGGATAAGCACCTAGCACCTGGCTCCTGCCATCGGATGAGTGCAGTGCGCCGGCCGCAGTGTGCTGTCCGTGGCAGCCATTGGAGGGTGAACCAATGGCAAAGGAAGACCTTTCCCTCTGTCTCTCTCTCTCTCACTGTCCACTCTGCCTGTCAAAAAAGAAATTTCCCCCCATAACTTCCCTCCTACCCACAACCCTCCCATCTCCTGCTCCCTCTCCCATCCCATTTATTTCAAGATTCATTTTCAATTATCTTCATATACAGAAGATCAACCTAGTATATATTAAGTAAAGATTTCAACAGTTTGCACTCACATAGAAACATAAAGTATAAAGTACTGTTTGAGTACTAGTTATAGCATTACTTCACATTGGACAACACATTAAGGACAGAGATTCTACATGGGGAGTAAGTGCACTGTGACTCCTGTTGTTGATTTAACAATTGACACTCTTGTTTATGGCATCATTAATCTCCCTAGGCTCTAGTCGTGAGCTGCCAAGGCTATGGTAGCCTCTTGAGTTCACCAACTCTGATCTTATTTAGACAAGATCACAGTCAAAGTGGAAGTTCTCTCCTCCCTTCAGAGAAAGGTACCTCCTTCTTTGATGACCTGTTCATTCCACTGGGATCTCACTCACAGAGAACTTTTATTTGGGTCATTTTTTTTGCCAGAGTGTCTTGGCTTTCCATGCCTGAAATACTCTCATGGGCTTTGTAGCCAGATGCAAATGCCTTAAGGGCTGATTCTGAGGCCAGAGTGCTGTTTAGGACATCTACCATTCTATGAGTCTGCTGTGTATCCTGCTTTCCATGTTGGGTTGTTCCAACATGGATTGTTGGAGCAACAATGGAAAAACAATCCATGTTGGATTGTTTTTAATTTTATCAGTTAGTATTAGCAGACACTGGTCTTGTTTATGTGATCCCTTTGACTCTTAGTCCTATCATTATGATCAATTATGAACTGAAACTGATCACTTTGACTAGTGAGATGGCATTGCTACATGCCACCTTGATGGGATTGAATTGGAGTGGCATTAAGCTTCACAGTGACAAGGACACATTCCGAGCTGGCAAACTTTGGCTCACCTGCAACAATGCCTGCAGATTTCTGCTGAAGGGCAGTTTTGTGAACCCTGAGCTGCTCTGTGCCTATGAAACTTTCCAGTGACTCAAGCAAACAAGGGTTCGGGAGTCTGCCATGTAAAGCATGTCTTCTTTAAGGACATCCATTTCTTTTCTTTTTAAATTATTTAAATTAATTATATTAAACAAGTTAATTATACATTATTATATATTATATGTTATATTATGTACCATATAAACTAATTTATACCTCTTAAAAATGTGTCTCTGGAGTGGTATTTGACCTACCTATTGAGACAGTGCTTGGAGCACTTGCATCCCACATCAAAGTGCCCAAGTTAAAGGCCCAGCTCTGGCTTCCAAATCCACCTCCCCATCAATATAGAGCCTGAGAGGCTGTGGTGATGGCTCAAATAATTGAATTTCTGCTGCCTGGGGAAACCTGGACTGTGTTCCCAGCTCTAGGCTACAGCTTTAATCCAGACAGCCTGATGTAGGCATTCAGGGAATCCAGTGGATTGAAGTACTTGCTCTTTCTCCCTCTCCTCTCAAATAAATAAATAAATAATAAATTGGTAACCTCTTTTTTTTTAAATTTCTCATGCTATTTTTGCTAATTTCTCCTTTCTCTCCTCATATCAGTCAGGCTTGCTATCCCTTTTCCCCAGTAGTTGACTGAGTCAGTTCTACATAACAGCTGAGGAAACTGAAGGAATAGCAGAAAGCACTTGCCCAAGTCCCTCAACCAAGAAGTGATGGAGCCAGGATTTTCCTGCAGGCAGTCTGACCTCTTCCTCACTCCTCAGTAGATCAGCATCAGGGCTGGGCAAACTGAAGGGATGTATCTCAGGCGGAAGCAATTCCATAACAGAGTTTCAGAACAGGCACAGGTGAGCTCATGCATGCAAAGATGACATTGGAAATTTGGGTAAAAGTTGCAAAGGAATTTCATAGTTATAGGGTTTGGTTTAAAAACATGTTTTATGTTATAAAGGCAAAGTACTAATCCTTAAAATACAAATAAAGATACATAAGCTACAAAGGAGTACAAAAATAATAATGATTTTTTTTTCTTTAAGATGATTGACATTTTCCCTCTGACCAACCTTATGATGTGGGTCATGTCATTATACCACATTATGAAGTGATTTTGATGCTCAGATGTGAATGACTCAATGTCTTGCTGAATGTGGCAGCGTAGGAAGAAGGCATTCATATCCAGGCATTTATACTACCTATTCTATAGCCTTTCACAGTACCCGCAGATCACATGTATGTATTTATGTATGATGTATGTATGTATGTATTTTAGTATTTATTTTTAATCAAAGACCTTTCACATTCTAACTGCAAATGCATAGTGTCATTTAAAATTGCTCTGTGTAAAACAACTTCAGACACTGAAATGCAAATGTTGTTATCCAGTTGCTATTCCCTTTCTATAATTTGCATCAAAAGAGAAAAGACAGATTTCAAAATATTCTTTCCAATCTCAAACAAGGCACTAGTGAAACAAAATTCTTTTTTTTTTAGTGGGAGGTAAAATAGCAAGGTTTATTAGGGAAGGGACATCCATAAGGACGGATGGGCACCTCTCCAGACAGAGCCTGAGAGAGTGGGGTGGGGAGGGCAGTGGAGAGAGAGTACACCTGACCAGGTCAGGCGGGCAGCTCAGCAGACAGGCAGAGGGCTGAGTGCTCAGTCTGGTTGAGGCCGGGGGTTTTTAAGGAGATGGGTCTTGCTTCCCCACCTCTGCTCCTCTTGGAACAAAGGGCTTTTGGGATGTAAATAGAAAAACTCCTTTCTGAGTTTTTCCCTGAAGGTATCAGACAGGAGGAAGTCTAGCTGGCGCCAGCCTGGGTTTGGAGGAAGGGTGAGCAAGACCCCCTGGAGAATGGGGATCCCGAGCAGGGTGTTTGAAATGCAGATACTGGGCTGTACCTGGGAGAAGGGGCAGGGACCCCCACCAGGCAGGTTATCAGGTAGAAGGGGGCAGGGTAGGATGCGGAGGCCTGACTGCCCCTGGAAAGTTGCCGGGCTGCCGGGATGACTCTGAGGGGCAGATGCATACGCTGGACATAGATGTCTTTTCCTTAGGCCTTTATGTCACACACACACATAAGCTCATAACTAACTTCCTACCTAACATTCCCCCCTCAAGAGGTAATACCCAAAATTCTTCTTTGGGATTATGGATGAAGTTCCGTTTTCTGTAACTTCTTCAAAGCTGGCATGTGGGCGTTGAGGGGGATTTGGGTATTTTCTCTTGCTATCTGTCTTATGATGTGCAACAGTGGCCTGGAAAGACTGTCCTGCTCGGTCCAGAGGGTTGCTCAGGTCGTCCAGTGGAATGGCTGGAAGCCTTGTCTGACGACCATTTGGAGTTGACAGCTTTTATTCTGTTAGAGACAGAACAAACAAGGGCATTAAAACATAAGGTCCAAAGAGAAGCAGCAAGATTACAGAAGTTATTGGGCCAAGGAGAGGAAATAGCCAGGATTTCCATGACCAGATGTCAGGCCAGCAATCCCGGCCCTGCTTGGCCTGGTCCTGGAGCTGTTTGACTTTGTCCAGGAAAAGTACGAATTTGGGTTTGTACCTGTCTAGTTTGATTGACCCAGAGACAACATTCTTCCTGGAACATGGCACAGATACCTCTTGGAGCAGCAGTTAGCATGTCCAGTATTTTCTTTCATAACCTTTTGTGACTTCCGCACACCCTCTTCAACTTACTTGAAACATTCCATAATTTCCATTCCAGTCTAGAGTAAACTAGCCATCAGGATAAAATCATTTTTACAAACCATGTCCTTTCCTTATTAAAAACTCTTTCCTTCTTAACCTTTTTTACCAAGAACACTCTTTCCTTTTTAACCTTTTTACCAAGCACACATTTCTATACTTGTGATGTTTTCCATAGAGCCTGGTTGGCTCTTACCGGAAGACTGAGGTCTCCATGCAGAGTGAAGGTGCAGAGTTACTCCTAGGGCCTTACATATCCCTTGTATAGTCTGGGAGATGGAAGAAGGCCCATTGTCGCTTTGTAAAATTTTGGGAGACAAAAGTGTGGAATAACTTCCTTTAGGAGAATTTTGGTCACTTCCTGAGCTCTTTTAGTTCTGGTTGGGAAGGCTTTTACCCATCCAGTAAAGGTGTCTATAAGTACAAGCAGGTACCTATAGCGAGTGGCATCTGTATAAAATCTATGTGCCAGTTTTCCCTGGGGTAAGTTTCCTCTTGCTGTATAGACCCCTGGGAGTTATTTTCTCTTGTCCTTACCTAGTTCTAGAGTTCTGGTTAAGTGATTAGTTCTGTTAACTGAGCAAAAGTTCCTGGGGGCAGAGCACGCTTCAATAACGTGTCATGCCATAACTGTTGCATGCTCTGAGAAGCAGGTCCTGTCTGACAAGACTGCTTCTGTCTGTGAACCAAACCTCATCTGTGTTAGTCAGGGGGCTGTCTCTTAGGTCCCTTCTGCTGGCATAGATCAAGTCTATAGTCTCAGTACAGGAGTGGAGGGGACCACTTTCCCCTGGAACTGGCATTAAAGTAGCTGGGTTAGAGTAGAGCAATGCCTTACTTTACTTGAGGGTTTTCTAGAATGAGGACTGGATACATTAGTATCCTACTATCTGTGAGCCAGTGAGAGCTCTTTTGCTCTAATAGGGAATTTATTTGATGTGAGGTATAAAGGACGATATTTTGCCCCAATGTAATTTTAGATACCTCCTCTGTCAACAAGGCAGCTGCTGCCATTGCCTTTAGGCAGTGAGGCCATCCTTGAGCAACCATGTCTAAGGTTCTAGAAAAGTAGCCCACAGGTTGCTTAACAGGTCCCAGATCCTTAGTTAACCCTCCTAAGGTGACTCCCTGCCTCCCAGTGAAGTACAGCTGGGAGGGTCTCTCTGGGCTTGGCAGTCCTAGCACAGGGGCTTTAGTCATAGCATCCTTTAGCTGAGCAAAGGCTTTGGTTTGCTCTTTCCCCCAAAGGAGGGGGCTCTGCTTTGGCTGCCTGGTTTAGGAATTGTGCTATTTCCCTGTATCTAGGAACCTGATAGAGAAAACTGGGACTGCCTGAAGTTTGCAGAAGTAGGAATTTGCTGAATGGCCCATATCCTCTCAGGGGCAGGTTTTCTCTCCCCAGGGGTGAGGATAAGGGTTAAATAATTAACACTCTAATGGACTAGCAATGCTTTGTTTTCCTCTGGATACCTAGTAGCTAGTTTTGCTAGGAAGTTAAGCCAATGTACCAGACTAGAGTCTCAGGTTGGGAAAGGAGACAGACTCATTCACATTTAACCATCTAAATTATGGATTATTGTGCACCCCCCTCAAGAGATAGGTCCTCAAGAGATAGTCCTCAGTGAGGACCTGTCCAAATAGGTGCAGGACTATCTGAATTAGCTGTTACTGAAAGCCCCGTTTTTAGGAACTGGCAGGGAGGGCTTTCTAAGCTTAATACTATTGGATAGACTTTTAAGGCCTGGCTGGGTGTGTGAGGCCCAGACCTATCCATGGGGTGCTGGAAGAGAATTGTAAGAGATGCAAATCTCCTTTAAGGGAGGCGCCCTGTTGACTTGCATCACATGGCTGGACTAGGAGGAGCGCTGAGTAGGAGGCTGATAGAAATAGGCAACTTGCGTTTGACTGACCCTAGGCCATCCCCTCAATAGCAGTGGCTGGAGCTGGAAGCTGGGCAGAGCCAAAGGCTTTTTAGGTCGGGGCCACAAGGTCTGCGGTTCTGAACCAGGAGTCCTTCGACACCCAGGGCAGTTCCGTGTCCAGTGGCCTTGCTCTTGGCAGAGCTGACAGAAGGCAGTTGTTGTCACGACAGCTGCTTGCCCAATGCCCTGGCTCCTTATATCAGCAACAGGTGCCATTTGGGGTGCACTGGCCTTGCTGGGTCTCCTTGATGCCAGATCACCATGCAGAACAGCCGTTGATTGGCCTGTTACCTATCCTTATATCGCTCCAGCTGCTAGCTTGCTCCTCGTTCTCCTGGTCTCTAATAAAGTAGACCAAGGAGGCAGCCTCTATGATGTCAGTCAAGGGGGTGCTCAACCCAACCCTGATTTTTGGAGATTTTTTTAATATCAGGGTGAGCTAGAGAAACTATGGTCATGGGCAAATTCTGACACTTAGTATTTTCCTGCGAGTTAAAACTGTGCCCATGAGGAGAACTATGACCTTTTAGGTAAGATCAACTGTAGTGACCTGCTTGTATACTTTGAGGTCATCAGTGCAGCTTCCTATTTATTCCTCAGTTTGGTTTAAAAGGGGAGTTTTGCCCATTTACCGCATACACCAAAAAATCGATCTAGCTGTCACATTATTTCATAGTTTAACCTCTTATTCTGGCTATGCTATTTGGTGCCTTATACTGCGGCCAGGCATTATTACAGAAAAGGTCAGTCATCCCTTACATAAGGTCTGGGGATCAAACTGTACATCACAGTGGAGAGTCCTGCAAAACTGTAGCAACTTCCCTTCTGGAAGAGAAAAGAGGAGAAGTGAGGCAGCGAGTCGGGTCTCTAGCATGACTTCCTGGGCTTTCAGATTTAACTGGCGGTTTAACCAGTGCTTACTGCGTAGCCTGACTTAGAGGAGAAATTGTGGCAGAGGTCTCTGCCATCCTTTGGCTTCCAGATATTTACCATGTAGCCAGTGGGTTATGGGCCTGGGTTTCCGGGTTTAACTAGTATTACCGTGTAACCCATAAGTTTAGGTTTTGGGCTTCCAGGCTTTCACCGTGTAGCCTGTGGACACTAGAGCTTTCTTGGGCTCCTGGAACCCAGTGTTCTAGCACCTGCCGCATAACCATCTCCCGTCGTCTCTAAGTCTTTTTTGGAACACTTTCTCCCTTTTGACTAGACCTCCCATTTGATCCACATTTGAACTAGCAACACATTTGAACTAGCAATGCTTGGTTGTTCAGCGTTAGCTAGACGGAGACCTTGTCAGTGCCTCTTTAAAGGATCTGGCTTCTGAGCCAGAGACTGAAGCAGCGAGAAAGAAACACATTTACAACTTAAGTTTAGCATCATTTTACATCTTGGCACCATTTATAATCTAAACAGCCGATTGGTTATTATCTCTGCAAGATGAGAGATATATCTTTTGATATCTCCAGGGGCCCTCTGGAGATATCCAGAGAATTTAGAACTTTGATTTTCAGAAAGTCTGTTAAAGGCACCAGGAGAACTTAGAGTATCTGGCCAAAACAGAATTCCTTAACATCCTGAAATGATAGCCATTCATTTAGGGTGATTTTAACACTTTTAGACCAGATCTAATCATAATGATATTTAACAATGCCTTTCATCAATCTGAACTTAACAGAGACAGTAGAGTATACAATAGATTACTTTGGCAGAACATGAATTCTAGGTCTCTTGTTGTCAAATAAACCAGAAATAAAAACCTTGAATATTAGAGTTAGCACACAAAATCATCACATAACTCAGAATTATCTAAGAGTCAAAGAGCTTACACGACCTAACTTTAGAAATGGCAGAGTAACCAATTAAGCAGACACTGTTAAAAAGATGTTAGTTTTTGCAAAAACAGATTGTAAGATTTATGATTTAGACCATTTCCAGACATTTACTAATATCAGTGCACATTTTTTAAAAACCCCATTGTTATAACAGAAGATCAGACTTCAACTTTAGGTCAGTGTAATTTTGGCATTAGCACTCAACTTAAAGAAAACTCTGTAAACAATTTTAAAATTGTAAACCTTTTAAAACTTTTTATGACTTGTTCACACCTTTTGAAACTTTACACCCGTGGTTACTTTTACATAGTCTTGAATTGTCATGTATGGACAACCTATGAGAATAGGTGCTAACAAACTTAAACAGTCTCTCTTATCGAATTTGAGCTGTGAAAAGTACACATAATACATTTTCCCAAGTTTTACTTAGCACTGGTGCCTAGATAACTTAAAACACCAAGTTATTAATGAATACCACACCATTATCTGAATTAAAGCTCAAAATTACATTTCCATACTTTTAAGTAACATAAGGATAACACCTGAGCAGCAACAGGGACACTAGTGCATGTTTACAACTTTGAAAAGATCTTAAGAGAAACAAGTTTAAAGCATATCAAAGCATGTGAAACTGAGCAAGTGAGCCATCTAGCAAACCAAGAAAACTGGAAGGGCGTTTGCATTAACTCAGTTCTCTGAACCAATCTGTATTGGCTTACTTTAGTTAACAACATAAAGGCTTGTATACCCAGAATTTACTCTCATTTTCATGAGACCACTCTAGCTGGAAAGCAAAAACATGAAGTGTGACACCATTTACAACATTTAAATACATTTCATATAATTTGAATTGACTCAAGCAGCTGTTGTTTTAACAAATTTAGAGTCTCATCCTTTGAGAGTTCCAGGGATCCGACTGGAAGCCCAAAGTTGGAAGACTCGGTTTAGAATGTAAGCTGTCAGAGAGTCAAGCGGTTTAGTCAACAATTAGTACATTTCTGATCAGTTGGGTAATCACTCAAACATTAAAACAGGCAAATAACATAAACAACTTCGCGTTGCAGTTTTCCCAATCAAGACTCATAATGGCAATAGAAAAAAATGCGGAACCTTCAAGACAGGAGAATGCTCTCAGATAAGTCAGAGACAGCAGCACAGAAAAGAACTAGTTATAGGTTTCCATTAACTGCAAAGAGAAAAACCCATCAGGTTGGAAACGGTTAATGGCTTAAAGTTCTGGCTCCCACAGGTAAGGCCAGCAATAGTATTGAACTGGAAATTCCTCCAGGGGAGGAAGAAAAGCAGCCCTGGGGGGGCGCTCTCCCTAGAGACATCTGGCTGTGCCTGCCTGGGTGCAGCAGGCCACGTGGACTGGAATAGAGTTCAGACAGAGGTTGTGGTCCCCCATTTATGGGGAAGACTGTGCACACCGGGGCCTGGCAGGACTGACCGTGGGGTCGGGTAAATGTGCCCTTTCACCAAGAGTGCCGGGAACCTCCTATAATTCAACCAAAGCCAGATCAATCAGGAATACTGCAAACACCCAATTAAAACAGAAATTAACTTTAGCTCCTTTTCAGATTCAATCCTCAGACAATCAAGCTTAGCAAAATAATAGTTCACAAAAAAACTTTAAGATACACCAGAGCTACTTTAGTCACAAAGACGGAAAATCCTCTACCGGGTTGGAAAGGGTTAACTGGCAACAGCTTTTCCCTAGGTGGAGAAACCTGTGGAATTCCCTCTACCTTTCTCCAGGCCCAAGGTGTAGGAATGGAGATGAGGAGAGCAGAGCGAAGAGTAGGGGAGGGAGGAAGCAAGGCAAGATGTGAGCGGCTGCCCTCACCTTCCCCTAGGAATCTCAGCTGGAGGAGAGCATAGGGAAGAGGTCCCTGATGTCTGGGGGCTGAGTGGGGTTCAAGATCTCCTATCGCTCAAGGGTACCCACTACCTAGTTGTCCGAGTTTACCTGGAGGGCCAATATTAGCCTCGACCGAAGCTAAGCCCTGCTCGCGTAGCAGTAGGCAGCGTGACCAGGCGTCCCTCCGAGAGAGAGACCTGGTCCTCGGGTCACAGTCCGGCCACCGGGAAGCCAAAGCGAGCTCAGGGGGTCTCCAGGCTCTCAGCCAACTGCCCTTCCTAATTTCCCTCCCGTTCCTTACAATCCCTCTGGAGTTTCGGCCGTAGCTAAGCCGTGGCCGGGGGGACTCCGCGTTCTCGGAGAGCTGTGGGGTGCCGGACACTCAACGGTCACGTCCACAGATCCGGTCCCACTTGAGGGAAGGAATACTGACCTCCGATGTCTTCTCAAACTCCTGGCTGGCTCGCCAAAAATGTTACCAGAGAAATTTGCAGGGTTCTTGTCTTCACACAAGAAAGAATTCAGGCGTGAGAGAATAGTGGGAGGTAAAATAGCAAGGTTTATTAGGGAAGGGACATCCATAAGGACGGATGGGCACCTCTCCAGACAGAGCCTGAGAGAGTGGGGTGGGGAGGGCAGTGGAGAGAGAGTACACCTGACCAGGTCAGGCGGGCAGCTCAGCAGACAGGCAGAGGGCTGAGCGCCGAAATAAAATTCTTGAGATGCAGTTGCCATAAATTCACCCCCTTATTCACTATCCAGTGGAATCCAGTTCAGCAAATTAAAGTATAAAATCTGGTAGAGGAATTTTAGTAAATCTAGGATTATTACTTTAGAATAATCCTAGTTGAGGCTTTCTTTTTTTCTAGCACATGTAGTTTTGTTTTGGTTTTTTATCAAATCTTGATTTTTATGAGTTCCACCACAAATTTTTAGATGTAGAAAATTTCCACATGATACACTTCACTGACCTCCTCACCTCCTGGTTCCTTGGGGGAAAATGGGGACTCTTCAGAAAGCCACCTCAGTGCATCAGGAAGCTTTTATAGAACCAACTTCTACTCACAATCTGGGTGCACGGAAGGTCAAATAAAATCTAGGACACACAAACACACACAGACACATGCAAACAACAACAACAAAAAAACTGGGATCCTGAGATCAATTCAATTTAATAAAGTTTACATAAGCAGGAAAAGAGTTCTATAACAGGGCAGCATTCCATTCTAAAGATAGTTCAGAATTCGGTCCATGCAATTCCAGATCATTTAGTTGCCTGCCTTACAAAAAAGTAGATACTTGATCATATTGACACAGACATGAATATAGGAGGAGGTTCTTTTTTTAAAAAAATCTTTTATTTAATGAATATAAATTTACAAAGTACAGCTTATGGATTACAATGGCTTCCACCCCCCCATAACTTCCCAACCACCTGCAACCCTCCCCGTTCCCACTCCCTCTCCCTTTCCCTTCACATCAAGATTCATTTTCAATTCTCTTTATATACAGAAGATCAGTTTAGTATATATCACATATACTAGTATATATCACACATCATGCTGAGTGAATTAAGCCAGTCCCAAAGAGACAAATATCACATATTCTCCCTGATTTGCGACAACTAACTGAGCACTAAAGGGGAAACCTGTTGAAGTGAAATGGACACTATGAGAAACAATTACTTCATCAGCTCTTCTCCTGACTGTTGATATACAATGTAATACTTTATCCATTTGAGTATTTTTTCTCTGTTTTGTTCTAGTACTATTGGTTGAACTCTGTAATTAACACACAATTATTCTTAGGTATTTAAATTTTAACTTGAAAGTGATCCCTGTTAAATATAACAGTGGGAATAAGAGAGGGAGGAGATGTACAATTTGGGACATGCTCAATCGGACTTGCCCCAAATGGTGGAGTTAGAATCATGCCAGGGGATTCCAATACAATCCCATCAGGGTGGCATGTACCAAGGCCATCTCACTAGTCCAAGAGATCAATTTCTGTTTACAAATAATCACACTGATAGGTCTAAGAGTCAAAGGGATCACACAAACAAGACTAGTGTCTGCTAATACTAACTGATACAATCAAAAAGGGAGAGAATGTTCCAGCATGGGAAGCAGGAGACACAGCAGACTCATAGAATGGCACATGTTCTAAATAGCACTCTGGCCTCAGAATCAGCCCTTAAGGCATTTGGATATGGTTCAAGAGCCCATGAGAGTATTTTTGGCTTGGAAAGGCAAGACACCCTGGAAAAAATAAAAAAGAAGACCTAACTGGAAGATCACTGTGAGTGAGATCCCAGTGGAAAGAACGGGGCCATCAAAGAAGGAGGTGCCTTTCTCTGAAGGGAGGAGAGAACTTCCACTTTGACTATGACCCTGTCAGAAAAAGATCAAAGTCGGCGAACCCTAAAGGCTTCCATATCCTCGGAAACTCATGACTAGAGCCTAGGGAGATTACTGACTTCATAAACAAGAGTGTCAAATTGTTAAATCAACTTCAGGAGTCACTGTGTGCTTACATCTCATGTGGCGGCTGTCCTTAATGTGTTGTCCAATGTGAAGTAATGCTATAGCTAGTACTGAAACAGTATTTTACACTTTGTGTTTCTGTGTGGGTGCAAACTGATGAAATCTTTACTTAGTATATACTGAATCAATCTTCTGTATATAGATAATTAATAATGAAAAAAAACTTGGTGTTAAATTGGAAATTGCATAGAAAATTAATCAATTTAAAAAATATATATCATGTAGGATCTCTGTCCTTAATGTGCTGTACATTGTGAATTAATACTATAACTAGTACTCCAACAGTATTTTTCACTTTGTGTTGCTATGTGAAGGCAAACTGTTGAAATCTTTACTTAATATATGCTAAATGGATCTTCTGTATGTAAAGAGAATTGAAAATGAATCTTGATATGAAGCAAGGGGAGAGGGAGTGGT
The DNA here is from genome assembly GCA_949820135.1 of Sylvilagus floridanus. NCBI lineage: Eukaryota > Metazoa > Chordata > Mammalia > Lagomorpha > Leporidae > Sylvilagus > Sylvilagus floridanus. Next base: position 56,181,512 of record OX463226.1, on the reverse strand, counting down.
AAAGGGGAGGGTTGCGGGTGGGAGGGAAGTTATGGGGGGAAGCCTTTGTAATCTATAAGCTGTATTTTGGAAATTTATATTCTTTAAATAAAAGCGTTATAAAAAATAAATAAAAATGAAAAAAAAACCCTTGGTGTTAAATTGGAAATTGCATGGAAAATTAATCAATTTTTAAAAAGAAATATCACCCAGGATCTCTATCCTTAATGTGCTGTACATTATGAATTAATACTATAACTAGTACTCCAACAGTATTTTTCACTTTATGTTGCTATGTGGGGGCAAACTGCTGAAATATTTACTTAATATATACTAAACTGATCTTCTGTATATAAAGAGAATTGGAAATGAATCTTGATGTGAATGCAGGGGAGAGGGAACAGGAAAAGGGAGGGTCGCAGGTGGGAGGGAAGTTATGGGGGGGAGAGGCCATTGTATTCCGTAAGCTGTACTTTGGAAATTTATAGTCATTAAATAAAAACTTAAAAAAATGTCTGATAAAATTCAGTAGTGAATCCATATGGACCTGGGCTTTTTTTGTTGGGAGTGCTTTTATTACTGTTTCAATTTCTGTCTCATGGGTCTGTTTAGGTTTTCAGTGTCTTCATGTTTCAATTTAGGTAGATTGCATGTGTTCAGGAATCTATTCATTCCTGATAGATTTTCGTGTTTGCTGGCATACAACTCTTTGTAGTAATTTCTGATGATTCTTTTTATTTCTGTGGTGTCTGTTGTTACATTTCCTTTTTCATCTCTGATTTAATGATTTGGGTCTTTTCTCTTCTTTTTTTAGTTAGTTGAGCCAATGGTGTGTCGATTTTATTCATTTTTTCAGAAAACTAGCTCTTTGCTTGGCTGATCTTTTCAACATTTTTTGGATTCAATCATGTTGATTTTTTCTCTGATTTTAATTATTTCTCTTCTACTAGATTTGGGTCTGTTTAGCTGCAGTTTTTCTAGATCCATTATATGCGCTGAAAGCTCATTTATTTGGTGCCTTTCCAATTTCTTGATGTAGGCACCTATTGATATAAACTTTCCTCTTAACACTGCTTTAGCCGTATCCCATAAGTTTTGATATGTTGTGTTGTTATCCTCTTTTACTTCCAGAAAGTTTTTGATTTCTCTTTTGATTTCTCCTATGACCCATTGTTTATTCAGGAGCATGTTATTCAATCTCCATGTGTTTGCATATGCTCTAGGGATTCCTGATTTGCTTATTTCCACCTTCATTCCACTGTGGTCTGAGAGGCTGCATGGTATGTTTCTAATTCTATTAAATTTGCTGAGACTTGCTTTATGGCCTAGTATGTATTCAATCCTAGAGAAGGTTCCATGCACTGCTGAGAAGAATGTGTGTTCTACAAGTGTAGTGTTAAAAGTTCTGTAGATATCTGTCAGATCCATTTGGGCAATAGTTTCAATTAGCTCTGCTGTTTCTTTGTTAACCTTCTGTTCGGATGTTGTGTCTATTTCTAAAAGTGGGGTATTGAAGTCCCCCAGTACTATTTTATTGGAATCTAAGCCTTCCTTTATGTTCCTTAACATGTCTATTAAGTAAACCAGTACCCTGTAATTAGGCACATACACATTTATAATAGTTACATCTTCCTGTTGAATTGAACCCTTAATCATTATATAGTGCCCCTCTTTGTCTCTCTTAACAGTTTTTGTGTTAATTTTGTTTGATATTAATATAGCTACATCTGCTTTTTTTGTTTCTGTTGGCATGAAATATTTTTTTCCAGCCTTTCACTTTCAGTCTGTATGCACCTATTTTGGAAAGATGTGTTTCTTGTAGGCAGCATATAGATGGGTTTTGTTCCTTAATCCATTCAGCCAGTCTGTGTCTTTTAACTTCAGAGCTCAGTCCATTAACGTTCAATGTGACTATTGATAGGTAGTGAATTTGCCCTGCCATTTCCCAAAGATATTTTCTAATGTATGCTTTGCGCTTCCTATGATCTTTTACTGGAAGGTTTTCTTCCTTTGCCTTCTTTCATATTGATGGCTGTGTTTCTGTGTTTCTGTATGTAACACATCTTTAAGCATCTTTTGCAGGGCTGGACGAGTGGTGACAAATTCTTTCAATTTCTGTTTTCTATGAAAGGTCTTTATTTCACCTTCATTCAAAAATGAGAGCTTTGCAGGATATAATATTCTGGGCTGGCAGTTTTTCTCTCTTAGCACCTGGGCTATGTCTCGCCATTCTCTCCTAGCCTGTAGGGTTTCTGGTGAGAAGTCTGCTGTGAGTCTAATTGGAGATCGTCTGAGAGTAATCTGACGTTTCTCTCTTGCACATTTTAGGATCTTTTCTTTCTGTTTCACTGTGGTGAGTTTGATTACAACATGTCGTGGTGAAGATCTCTTTTGGTCATGTTTATTAGGGGTTCTATGAGCTTCCTGTACTAGGATGTCTCTGTCCTTCTCCAAACCCGGAAAGTTCTCTGCTAGTATCTCACCAAAAGGCCTTCTAATCCTTTTTCTCATGCCATGCCTTCAAGAATTCCTAGAACTCGAATGTTGGATTTTTTAATAGTATCCTGTAGATTCCGGACAATATTTTTTAGATTTCTAATTTCCTCTTCTTTTCTTTGGTTTGACTGTATACTTTCCTGTTTTCTGTCTTCTAAGTCCGATATTCCCTCTTCTGTTTCACTGACTCTGTTTTTAAGACTCTGTATTGTGTTTGTCATTTGATCTGTCCTGCCCACAGTGTGGGTTCAATTTCTCCTGCCGTCTCCCTCCAGTTGCCAAGGTAACCAAATTTTAGCATCTCTAAAGAGTATTCATGTGACCTCTGTGAGTTCTCTAACTCACTCTTTTTTTTTTTTCCCAGCCTCAGTTCATTAGCTCTACCCTTTCACTAAATCCTAATCTCCTGGTATTTCCCCACCCTAGAGTCAGGTTTTTCTGTTTGACTGAGTCCGCACTCCGCTCTGAGTTAGTGCACAGCCCTGATGCCGCTCACAGCTCTGACATCACGCACACTTGAGGATGTGCACCTTTTACATATATCCAGAATGGCACCTGCACTTTGTCTCTTGCTCACCTTTGCAAGCTGGGCAGAGAGAGAAACTCATCTGTACTGGTCCCCTCCACCCTTTTTCTTTTTCTTCTCTCCTGAAGTTAGTCTGGTGATGTCCCTCACCGTGGGGCTTCAGGGCTAGTTCCTTCTCTGTCTTCTGTATCCCCAGCCAGCGTTTCGGGTTACAGAGCTCACCTCCCCTTCTAGCGTGGATGTGTAGACTTGGAGCCATGAGCATCCTTGCTCTCCCCGCAGGTTGTCTGTGTCACCTTCACTAGATCCAGAAGATTTTCCTCTGCATTTTTCCCCTGGGCCTTTCCCTGTATTTACTGTAATTCCTTTTTTATCAACCTATCTTTTCCCGGACTATCAGTGTGCATCCTCTCTGTTCCAACATATTGGCTCTGCCCCCTAGGAGGGAGCTCTAAAAATTTCAAGGAGGATCCATCACTGATACACAGCAGGTTAAGTCATCTGAAGTGCTAGCGTACCATAAGGGTGCCAGTTTGAGCATGCTCAACTTCTGGTCCAGCTCCCTGCTAATGCACATGGGAAATCAGTGGGAGATGGCCTAGGTGCTTGCACCCGTACATGTGGGCCTCTCACATCGAAGACCAAGAAGAAGCTCTGGGCTCCTGCATTCAACTTGGCTTAACCTTAGCCATTGTAGTCTTTTTGGAGTGAACTAGCAATGGAAGACCTCTTTCTGTCTCTCCCTCTTGCTCTCTATAATTCTTTCAAAAAAGTAAATAAATAAATCTTTTAAAAATGCTCATTGAAATTTATATATTTAAAATTGTACTTTTCATGATATTAGTACAATTAAAATATTTTATTACAATTTAATCTGTTAGGCAGGTGTGGCCAACTTTATGTAGGGAAAAGGTAAATGAGGAACAGTAGGAATAGTGGATATTTTTTAAATGTCAGGGAGCTTTTAAAATTTTAATTAATTAATTAATTAATTAATTTATATATTTAAAAGGGAGAGAATATGAGAGAGAGAGAGAGAGAGAGAGAGAGAGAGAGAGAGTGAATCCCTTCTATTTTCAGATTAATTTCCCAAATGCCTCTGGAGCTGGGCCAGGCTGAAGTGAGAAGTCAGGAACTTCCATTCAGGTTTCCTACATGGTAGCAAGCACTTGAACTGTCATCACTTGCTTCCTCCAAGGGTGTGTATAAGCAAGATGCTGGATTCAGAAACAAAGCTAGGACTCACCTGATATGGGGTGCATGTGTCCCGAGTGGCATCCTAACTGTTGCATCAAATACCTACCTGCATTTGAGTCTATCTATAGTGTTATGCAAGTCACTGGTGTGTGAATGAGACAAAATGTGACAAATTATTGAATCATACAAAATTCTAACATTGAGGTTTCATGGATAGATAATCTATTATTTAAATAAATTAATGAATATTTCCATTTCCCATCTGCTGGTTTCCTTTCCAAAAACCTACAACAATCAGAGCTGGGCTTAGGTGAAAGGAGTTGGGAACTCAATGCAGATCATGAACAGCAGCGATGTAACTGAGCCATCACTGCTGCCTCCCAGAGTAAACAGCTTCACTGTGACTTATTCTTTTTTAAAGCTTTTAATGAATGCAAATTTCTTCCTCCCATACCTTCCCTCACACCCCCACTCCTGCCCTACCTCCTACTCCCTCTCCCATCCCATTCTTCATTAAGATTCATTTTAATTAACTTTATATACAGAAGACCAACTCTCTACTAAGTAAATATTTCAGCAGTTTGCACCCCCCACACACAATGTATAAAGTACCATTTGAGAACAAGTTTTGCAGTTAATTCTCATAGTACAACTCATTAAGGACAGAGGTGTAAGTGCACAGTGACTTCTCTTGTTAATTTGACAATTAACACTCTTATTTATGACAACAGTGATCACCTGAGGCTCTTGCCATGCGTTTCCAAGGCTATGGAAGCCTTTTTTGACCACAAACTCTGTCAGTATTTAGACAAGGCCATAAAAAATGTGGAAGTTCTCTTCTCCCTTCAGAGTAACATATCTCCTTCTTTGATGGCCCATTCTTTCTGCTGGGATCTCAGAGAGATCTTTCATTTAGGTTGGTTTTTTGCCCCAGTGTCTTGGCTTTCCATGCCTGGGATTGCCCCTTCTTTCACTGGGGTCTCTCCACAGAGATTCTCCATGTAGGATATTTTTAAGCTGAAATGTCTTGGCTTCCCATAGCTGAAATGCTCTCATGGGTTTTTCAGCCAGATCTGAATGCCTTAAGGGCTGATTCTGAGTGACCTACTCTTAATTGATTACAGGAACCTTTGTCGAACGCTCGCCAGCAAGGGTCCAACAGAGTCACGACACCACCGCTGTTGATTGGTTCTCAAGGAAATTTATTTAGAGCGACAGCAGAAAGCAAAGAAGAAGAAGAAAAAACAGCAGAAACAGCAAACAGCAAAAGCAGTAGAAAAAGCACACTGCAGCCCCTCTCCCAGTCCCTTATAAATCCCCAGCCCCCTAGAGCAAGCAGTCCATAGCCATCAGTCCAATCAGATTAAAGGGCACGTATAACTTTAGCTGGAAAGTGTATCTTGTTCCATCCTGTTGTTTGCAGAAGTCTTGTGGTCAGCACTTCCTTGACCTGTTTTGCTCAGCAGGATGAAGCAGGTAAAATGTTTGCAATGAGGAGGTTCCCACAGGTGGCCAGCCTGTAGTTCCCCACAAACCTTCTTCTAGTTCGGCAGTGGAGACTTTACAGGATGTGTTCAGACACAAGGAAATCCCCGCTCCCTGCCCTAGTGTTCGCAGAAAATACCCACCTCAATCTTAGAACTTCTCTGAAATTTTACATTTTTATACTGCTCAGTGAGATCTAAGATGACTTAACATGATTTGTCAAGAAGGTTCAATCCATATGAGGGGGATCTCAAACCTGTGTGTGCATCAGAATAACATGGAGGGCCTGTTTTCTGTGATGCTCCCATAAAGGTCTGACTCAGTAGGTCTGGGATAGAGTCCTGGAATGGGTATTTCTAACAAGTTCCTAGGTGATACTGATGCTGTTGATCAGGAAACCATGCTTGTACATAATTTTCTCCCTGTGACAATCTTTGCATCTTTTTGAATAAATATGCTTTAGTTCTAGAGGCCATGATGTCTCTGTATAACTGCTCAAGTCATTAACAAGGTAGCAACCATACACACAATGTAAATGTGTGGGCATAGCCAGATTGGGTGCTTTTGGTCATAGCTTTCCCTACCTCCATATTTAGATGGTTAGCAAGAGTTCTACCAACTCTAAATTCTATGATATCAAGAAAATATACAATTAAATTATTGATATAATTACTGATTGTAATTACTATATGGCTTCAGTGAAAGGAGAGAATGCTTTGAGTTGAAACAGTTGTGTAAAGAATGAAGGAGAAGATGAAGCCAACAATTTCAGAAGTTGGCAATGTAGTTACTGAGTAAACCTTTTTCTACTTGTTAATCATCCTTTGTACCTGTTAGTTAATTTGTGCGTTATTTCAAATTACAACAGTGATTCTGAATTATGTATCTCTATGATAATGTTTCAGTAACAATTTAGTTCTCATTTCTATAGTTTCTTATGTAATAAACTTGTTTTCTAAAAAAAAGAAAATAGTTTAATTTGGTAATTGACAAAAGCGGATTATTTCAAGCCTGTCTTACACTCAAATTCAAAATTACTAACTTTTATATTGCCCTAACCAATTATTATTTGTAGTTACTATTGGTAGTTTTACATCATTAATAGCCAGAGAAAGAACTTTTTATTTGGCTCCCAAGTAGATGAAAAATTTTGGTTGTACTGTTATTGGTGATAATATATATCTGACTTCTCCCTTGCTATGTGATAATCAGAAGGTAGATGCATACCCATAATATTTCCATTCTCCTTCTTGACAAATATACTCTACATTTAAGAAATTATAGATTAACAAAATAAATGAAAAGAATATTTTACTGTTAACTCCACTTTCATTAAACTATCTTTTCCTGTTCTAATAGTGTGCACTCTCACTATTCCGCCATCCAACAATCCCTTTTCAAATATAAAATTTACATACATCTCCTATTCTGCAGTTTGTATTTTCACTTTATGAATGGAATGCTTTGAAATATAAAAAACTTTATTTACTCTATTTAAAATATTTTCACTGACAATAATTGTGCAATTTTATGTATATGTATTTGAGGGAACTTCAAAAGCTTTGTAGAAAAATGGAATTAAAAAATAAAATAGAGGAGACTCCAAGATGACAGGATGGGTCACTTAACACTCTGCTTGGGGAAGATAGTTAAAAAATAAAAGTGGAGAGATTGTAGTCTCAGGGAACAGTTAGGCGGAAAACTGCGGAGGAAACTCCACAGAAAGAAGAGGGACACTGTGGCTCTACATGGAGGGTCTGAGTGCACAACACAAGCATGGACACAAGATGGCATCAGCTGAGAGCCTCAGTCCCAGCTTTGGAGAGTGCAGTGAGATTAGACTGCAATAACCCAATCCACTGTCGATATAGCTGTGGGGAGAACCTAGTGTGAGTTTGACCTGTCGGTGGGAAACAGAATGTCTGCCAACCTAGGAGGAAAAATGGACACATTTCTCTCTCTGTCCACCCACCAATAGTGCCCTACAACTGACTGACAGAGGTCAGTCCATTTTGGAAATATGTAACAGCTATGCCAGCTTGTGTCCACAAGCCCAGAAACCAAAAGAGGAGAGATTCTAGAGTGCAGCTGGGAGGATTGACAGGGGTCTGAGCACCCATGTAGAACTGTCAGGTGCCCCCAGCTTCCCAACACATCACAGGCTCTGGGGCTCAAACTGCCTAGGTGGAATACCCAAAGGCAGCTGGCTCTGGAAGTGTCTTCACCTCTCTGTGGACAGAACAGACTGGCAGGGCAGAGTGGATCCTTGGTGCCTCATGACTTGGGGAGCCTTGTGTTCTGGAATTGTGGAAACCCTGTGGCTGTGTGGGAGGGCACAGGGTGTGGCTGGAGCTCTGGGTAGTCATTATGGGCAGTTCCATAACTCAGGGCTGCCTGATTGCCTGATCATTGTAGTGAGATGTGTCCTCACACTGAGGACTGCGCAGATCCTTTGTGTGGTTCTTGTGGCAGTGCAAATGAATGTTGTACCCACTAGGGCTAGCACCCAGGTATTGATTGCCTTGAAAGAGAGAAAGAAAGGGTGAGACTATGGCAACAGAGCTGACTAAACCCTCCTCTATGGTTAAAAAAAAGAGATAAAATAGAGATCTATCACACACAAGTTGGTGTCACCTTGGATACTCCCCCAACCCTGGAGCACTGTGGACATACCTAACAAACTGAAGATATGAAAAACCATAAGATTTTATCAATAGATGAAGAGAAATAAAATAAATACTTTCATAATGAAAATCTTAAACAAATTGAATATAGAAGGAACATTCCTCAAGATATTCAAGGTAATTTATTGGAAAACCATGGCCAGAGTCTTATTAAATGGGGAAATGTTGGAAGCACTCCCACTAAGATCCAGAATCACACAAGGATCTCTACTCTCACAATTGCTATTTAATATAATCATGGGAGTTTTAGCTAGAGACATTAGACAAGAAAAAGAAATCAAAGGGATAGAAATTGTGAAGGAAGACATCAAATTATTCATATTGCTGATGATGTGATTCTATACATAGGGGATCCAAAGACTCCACTAAGAGAATATTGGAACTCATAAGGAGTTTGATAATGTGGCAGGATATAAAATTAACACACAAAAATCATTAGCCTTTGTATACAAAGAAAATGCCATGGCTGAGAATGAACTTCTCAGATTTATCCCATTTACAATAGCTATAAAAAAGAATTAAATGCCTTAGAAGAAATTTAACCAAGTATGTCAAAGACCACTACAATGAAAATTACAAAACAGTAAAGAAAGAAATAAAAAATGACATAGAAAAATGGAAAAATCTTCCATGTTCATGGATTGGAAGAATCAATATCACCAAAATATCCATACTACCAAAAGTATCTTACATATTCAATGTGATAACAATAAAAATTCCAAGGACAGTCTTCTCGGACATAGAGAAAAAGATGTTGAAATTCATATAGAACCACAGGAGACCCTAAATAGCTAAAAAATCTTATAAAGCAACAATGAACTTGGAGGTATAACAATATCAGATTTCAAGACATACTAAGGACAGTTATAATCAAAACAGCCTGGTATTGGCACATAAACAGATGTGTAGACAAATTCAACAGAACAGAAATTCCAGAAATTAATCCATGCATCTGCAACCTCTTATCTTTGACAAAGGATAAGTCTCTTCAACAAACAGTGCTGGGAAAACTGGATCTCCACATTAATATGAAGCAAGACCCCATCATAAACTTACACAAAAATCCACTCTAAATAGATCAAAGACCCAAATGTAAGACTTAATACAATCAAGTTATAATAAAACATTGGTGAAACCCTGCAAGATGTTGATATAGGTAAAGACTTCTTGGAAAAGACCACAGAATCACAGGCAATAAAAGCCAAAATTGACAGATTGGATTACAATAAAGCTGAGAACTTCTGCACTGCAAAATAAACACCCAGCAAAATGAAGAGGAAACCAATAGAATGGGAGAAATGATTTAAAACTGTGAAAACTGATACAGGGTTAATATCCAGAATCTATGAAGAGCTCAAGTGACTACATAACAACAAAACAAAAAATCCAGTTAAGAAATAGGCAAAGGACTTGAATAAGCATGTTTCAAAAGAGGAAAATCAAATGGTCATTAAACACATGGAAAAATGCTCAAGATCCTTAGTCATCAAGGAAATACAAATCAGAACCACAATGAGGTTTCACCTCAACCCGGTTAGAATGGCTTTCATACAGCAATCAGCAAACAACAAATACTAGCAAGGATGTGGGGGAAAATGTGTTTCCTAATCCATTGTTTATGAGAATGCTGGTACAGCCATTGTGAAAGACAGTATGGTGATACCTCAGAAATCTGAAAATAGATCCACTATATGACCCAGCCATTTCACTCCTGGAAAAATGAAATCAGCATGTGGAAGAATGATTTGTACCCCCATATTTATTGCAGCTCAATTCACAGTAGTTAAGAAATGGAATCAACCAAGATCTCAGATGTTCATCAGTTGAAGACTGGATAAAAAAATATTGGTTATGTACAACATGAAATACTACATAGTGTTAAAAATTAAATCTTCTATTTTTCTTTTTTAAAAGGATTTTATTTATTCCTTTGAAAGAGTTAAACAGAGAGAGAAAGAGAGGCAGAGAGAAAGAGAGGTCTTTCACAAGCTGATTCACTCCTCACTTGGCTGCAATGGCCAGAGCTCTACCTATCTGAAGCCAGGAGCCAAGAGCTTCTTCTGGGTCTCCCATGAAGGTACAGGGGCCCAAGGACCTGGGCCAACTTCTACTGCTATCCCAGGCCATAGCAGAGAGCTGGACCAGAAGTGGACCAGCGGGGATGTGAACAAGAGCCCATATGGGAAGTCGGTACTGCAGGCTGCAGTTTTACCAACTAAATCACAGTGCTGGTCCCCAAATTATGTATTTTTCAATAAAATAGATGCAATTGGCATCCATTCTACTTAGTGAAATAAGCCATTTCCAAACAAATACCATATGTTCTCCCTGATCTGTGTTGACTAATACAGTACCTTAAAGGTAACCTAAAGAAATGAAATTGACACTTTGAGATATGATGATTTTGAACAGCCCTTGTTTCAACTATTGAGGAACAAGTTTTTTTCAAACTATTTGTTGAATGCATTACATGTAGGGTTAATCTTATGTGTATAGTTAATTAAAAATAGATCATTGTTAAAAATAACAATGGGAATAGAAGAGGGAGAAAGAAAAAGACTGGGAGTGTGTGCATAAGGGAGGGTAGGATGGGTAGAATCACTATGTCCCTAAATTTGTATATATGAAGTTCATGAAGTTTATATTCCTTAAATAAATGGTTTCTATCTAAAACAGAAAAGTCACTGTAGAAAATTAAAAATAAAAAGAAAATGTAGCTTTATTTCTCAATGTAAGCTCTGTCAAGTTCAAGATAATTTTATAATAAACGATAGCGGCAAACTGATGAAATCTTTACTTAATATATACTGAATCGATCTTCTGTATATAAAGATAATTGAAAATTATTAAAAAATCTTGTTGTTAAATTGGAAATTGCATAATTAATCAATTTTTTAAAAAATCATGTAGGATCTCTGTTCTTAATGTGCTGTACATTGTGAATTAATACTATAACTAGTACTCCAACAGTATTTTCACTTTGTGTCTCTATGTGAGGGCAAACTGTTGAAATCTTTACATAATATGTACTAAACTGATCTTCTGTGTATAAAGAGAATTGAAAATGAATCTTGATGTGAATGCAAGGGGAGAGGGAGCGGGAAAGGGGAGGGTTGCGGGTGGGAGGGAAGTTGTGTGGGGGGAAGCCATTGTAATCCATAAGCTGTACTTTGGAAATTTATATTCTTTAAATAAAAGCTTTATATATATATATATATATATATATATATATATAGAAAAAAATAATCAATGATAGCAGTTATTTATGCTATCCCTAAATAATTGAGGTTTCTTTAAATTTAACCTTATCAATGTAGTTGTTTTTAATATTAACTGGTGCCTTATACATTTTTTAAAATTGTGGACAGAAAGGAAGACAGAAGAAGTCAAATTAGGACTGTAGAAACACAATGATTTCCCACAGAAACTCTCCCAGTATTGACCTTGTTTGATGAGAGCAATAAACAATAGCATTGTTAGGATAAAGAAGGACTTCCTGTTAATATACCCTAGATGTTTTTTCTGTTTTCTGCTAACACTTTTGCCAAACATTCATAAAAATTATATTATATAATTATATCAGTAATTATTAAGATATAACAAATATTTTATTAGCCATATGAAGAAAGAAATTCTGTCATATGCAGCAAAATGAATGGAAATGGAGGACATCATGGTCATTGAGATTCCTGAGACACAGAAAGAAAAATTTTTCACGTTCTTCCTGTTGTGTGGGAAAAGATTCTAAAACAACTGAAGGAAAACAAAAAAGTGAAGGTAAAACAATGTATCAGAATTTAAGTGACAGAACAAAAGCAGTAGGCAGAGAAAAGTTCAGTTCATGAATGTGTAAACTAAAATGTAAAAATAAATAAAATGTATTTAATAAGCACCTCAAAAGGAAAGAAACAAATTATTATCAGTGAATAAACAAATTTAAACCAAAAATTACAAAAGATCCCTGAAATGAAGTTGGATTTTTGAAAAAATAAATAAAATTGATACAACTTTGACCCAACTAGCCAAAAAAGAGGAAGAAGACCTACACCAATAAATTCTGAGATGAAAAAGGAAATGTAATAGTACACACCATATAAATAAAAAGAATGATCAAGAATTACTACAAAGGGATATATGCCAAGAAATTAGAAAATCTAGAAGAAATGGATGGATTCTTGGACACAATCTACCAAAATTGAGTCATGAAGACATAGTAAACCTAAACCTAGCTAAGACCTGGAATCAACCTAAATGCCCTTCAACAGTAGACTGGATAAGGAAATTATGGGATATGTACTCTACAGAATACTATACGGCAGTAAAAAAACAATGAAATCCGGTCATTTGCAACAAAATGGAGGAATCTGGAAAAAATTATGCTGAGTGAAATAAGCCAATCCCAGAGGGACAAATATCATATGTTCTCCCTTATCAATGACAACTAACCAGGCCCAAAAAGGAAACCTGTTAAAGTGAAATGGACCTTATGAGAAACGGTGACTTGATCAGCCCTTGCCCTGACTATTGATGAACAACTTAATACTCTATTCCTCCTATTATTTTTTGTTTGTTCTACTTAATACCATTGGTTGAATTCTGTAATTAATACACAGTTATTCTTAAGTGTTGAAACTTCTGAAAAGTGATCCCCGTTAAATATAGGAGTGGGAATAAGAGAGGGAAGAGATGTACAATTTGGGACTTGCTCAATTGGACTTGCCCCAAATGGTAGAGTTAGAAACATGCCAGGGGATTCCAATTCAATCCCATCACGGTGGCATGTACCAAGGCCATCTCGCTAGTCCAAGTGATCGATTTCTGTTCACAATTTATCATAATGATAGGTCTAATATTCAAAGCGATCACACAACCATGACTAGTGTCTGCTAATACTAACCGATAGAATAAAAAAGGGAGAGAGCGATCCAACACGGGACGTGGGATACACAGCAGACTCATAGAATGGTGGATGTCCTAAACAGCACTCTGGCCTCAGAATCAACCCTTTAGGCATTTGCATCCAGCTGAAAAGCCCATGAGAGTATTTCAGGCATGGAAAGCCAAGACCCTCTGGCAAAAAAAAAAGAAGACCTAAATGAAAGATGTCTGTGAGTGAGATCCCAGTGGAAAGAACTGGGCCATCAAAGAAGTAGGTACCTGTCTCTAAGGGAGGAGAGAACTTCCACTTTGACTATGACCTGACTAAATATGATCAGAGTCGGCAAACCCTAAAGGCTTCCATAGCCTTGGCAACTCATGACAAGAGCCTCGGTTGATTACTGATGCCATAAACAAGAGTGTAAACTTGTTAAACCAACAACAGGAGTCACTGTGCACTTACTCCTCATGTAGGATCTCTGTCCTTAATGTGCTGTACATTGTGAATTAATGCTATAACTAGTACTCAAACAGAAATTTTCACTTTGTGTTTCTATGTGGGTGCAAACTGTTGAAATTTTTACTTAATATATACTAAATTGATCTTATGTATATAAAGAGAATTGAAAATGAATCTTGATATGAATGGGATGGGAGAGGGAGCAGGAGATGGGAGGGTTGTGGGTTGGAGGGAAGTCATGGGGGTGAGCCATTGTAATCCATAAGCTGTACTTTGGAAATTTATATTCATTAAGTAAAAATTAAAAAAAAGAAAATGTAAACCTAAACAGAGTAATAACCAAGGAGATTGATTCAGTAATAAAGACCCTCCCAACAAAGAAAATCCAGGACCAGATGGCTTCAGTACTTAATTCTACCAGACATTTAAAGGACTGTTTTAGTTTCTTCTCAAGCTATTATAAACAACTGAAAGGGAGGGAACCCTCTCAAACTCCTATGAAGCCTGCATCACTTTATACATAAACTAGAATAAGGTACAATAGAGAAACAGAACTATAGACCAATATCTCTGATGAACATACATGCAAAAATCCACAAAAGCATTCTAGTTAATCTAGTCCAACAATATAGCAGGAGGGGCTCCAAGATGGCAGTATAGGGAGGGAGATCACTGATAGTCAAGGAAAAGATAGTGAAATAGAAGTGGAGATAGTATAGTCTGTGGAAGAGTTAGGGAAAAAACTGCAGAGGAAACACTTCCAGAATTAGAGGGACACGGTGGATCTCTGTGGAGAACATGGGTGCCATGGCTCCAGAGCCCAGCGGCTGAGAGTTTTCTCCTTGCACCAGCACTGGAAAGGGAGATGAGGTGGAACAGTAGTAGCCCAAGACACTGGCAGGAAGAGCCTAGAAGGAACGAGGCTTGAAGCTCATGGAGGAAAGTATACCAGCCTAACTAGAGGAGAGAAAAAATAAAAGGGTTGGTACAGACATAATTCTCTCTCCACACACTTTACAAAAGCATGTGAGACAATAGAGCTTGTGGCATTTTGGGCATACATAACAGCTGTGCCAGCTTGGGGCTGCGCCTACCCTCAGTCAAACAGAAAAACTTGACTCTGTTGGGGAGTAATAAGTGGAGACTAAGACCTAGTGAATGTGTGGAGCTTATGAACCTGGGCTGTGAAAAAAAAGAAAAACTGAGGGTGTGTGGAAGAACTCACAGTGTGGCTGAGACATGAGTAGTCTTGGTGGGAGATGCCACAAACTCTGGCAGCCTTTGCTACCTGGTGAAAGACATTGCAGGGGAATCTGAGCTTACACTGAGAACTGCATAGATCCTTTGTGTGGTCCTTGGGCAAAGCAGATGCATATTAAGCCCACTGAGGCTAGTGCTCTGGCACTGATTGCCATTGAGGAGAGGAGCTCAGCTGAGCAGAAATACTTCCCTTCTGAATATAAAAAACAGAGAGAATATTTGCCACGCCTAACTTGAGTGTGTCCATCCTTAACACTGAAGAACTGACAGAGCTCTCTGGCCACACCCACTACAAGCCTCTAGAGATTCACCAAAAGCAGACAGTCCACTTAATCAAGAGTCATAGTATAATGAGCAAAGCCACCAAAGTGAAAAACAGAAGAAGAAACCAAAGAATATCTCCACAATGCCAAACAACCAATGCAAAAGCTGAGGAAACAAGAACAAATGAAAACAACACTCCAATATGAGATTATGAACAGGATGAGATAGAAGACATGCAAGATAAAGAGTTCAAAAATTTATGACAAAGAACATTTAGTAGTTATAAAAAACAAATGCATGAACTATAGAAATTCATACAGGACAAGAGAGAAAATCTCTCTCATGAAAATGAAATCTTAAGGAAGTATCAAAATGAAATGAGGAATTTAGTAGAATATGAAATTGAGATATTGAATAGAAATCAAAATGAAATGAACAATTCAATAGAACAAATAAAATACACAATTGTGAGCCTTAAAAAAGGAATCAGTGAGGCAGAGGAGAGAATATGTGACTTAGAAGACAGAGCACAGTAAAGTATACAATTGAACCAAAGAAAAGATGAAGAAATTAAAAATCTAAAAAAATTGTTGTAAATCAACAGGATACTATTAAAAACCCCAGTATTAAGGTTCTAGGAGTTCCTGAAGGCATGATAGAGAGAACAGATTAGAAGACCTTTTTAGTGAGATACTAGCAGAAAACTTCCCAGGATTGGAGAAGGAAAGAGTCACCCAAGTACAGGAAGCACACAGAACTCCTAATGAACATGACCAAAAGAGATCCTCACCATGACACATTGAAATCAAACTCACCAGAGTAAAACATAAAGAAAAGATTCTAAAATGTGCAAAAGAGAAACATCAGATTACTCTCAGAGGATCACCAATTAGACTCACAGCAAAACATCAGAAATCATAACAGACTAGGAAGGAAAGATGAGATATAGCCCAAGGACTAAGAAAAAAAAATTGCCATCCCAGAATATTATATCCTGCAAAGTTCTCATTTGTGAATGAAGGTGAAATGAAGACCTTTCAAAGCAAACAGTCATTGAAAGAATTGGTCACCATTTGTCTAGCACTGCAAAAGATGCTTAAAGATGTGTTACACTCAGAAACACAGAAACACGGCCATCAATATGAAAGAAGGTAAAGGAAGAAAACCTCCCAGTAAAAGATCATAGGACGCTCAAAGCATATACTAGAAAATATCTTTGGGAAATGGCAGGGCAAATTCACTACTTATCAATGGTGACATTGAATGTAAATGGCCTCAACTATCCAGTGAAAAGACACAGACTGGCTGAATGGATTAAGGAACTAAACCCATCTATTTTCTGATTACAAGAAACACATTTTTCTAACAAAGATGCAAGCAGACTGAAAGTGAAGGGTTGGAAAAAGATATTCCATGCCAACAGAAACAAAAAAGAACTGGTGTAACCATATTAATATAAGACAAAATAATCTTTAACACAGAAACTGTTAAGAGAGACAAAGAGGGGCACTATATAGTGATTAAGGGATCAATTCAACAGGAAGATGTAACTATTATAAACGTGTATGCACCTAATTGCAGGGTACCGGCTTACTTAATAGACATGTTAAGGAACTTAAAGAAAGGCTTAGACTCCAATATGAAAGTATTAGGGAACTTCAGTACTCGACTTTCAGCAATAGGAGGATGAACCAAATAGAAGATCAAGAGGGAAAGCGCATATTTAATCGACACTACAGTCCAAAAGGATCTAACAGATATCTACAGAACTTTTAACACTACACTTGTAGAATACACATTCTTCTCAGCAGTGCATGGAACCTTCTCTAGGATTGACCACATACTAGGCCATAAAGCAAGTCTTAGCAAATTCAAATGAATTGAAACCACACCATGCAGCATCTCAGACCATGGCAGAATGAAGGTGGAAATTAGCAACTCAGGAATCCCTAGAGCATATGCAAACATATGGACATTGAACAACATGCTACTGAATGAACACCTGGTCATAGAAAAAATCAAAAGGGAAATAAAAAAATTTTGGAAGTAAGTGAGGATAATAACACAACATATCAAAACTTATGTGATATAGCAAAAGCAGTGTTAAGAGGAAAGTTTATAGCAATATGTGCCTACATTAAGAAATTGGAAAGGCAGCAAACAAATGAGCTACCAATGCATCTCAATGATATAGAAAAACAGCAGCAAACCGGACTCAAAACTAGTAGGAGAAGAGAAATAATTAAAATTAGAAAAGAAATAAACAGAATTGAATCCAACAAAATTACAAAAGAAAAGCAAAATGAAGAGCTGGATATTTGGAAAAATAAACAAAATTGACACCCCATTGGCCCAATAACTGAAAAAGGAGAGAAAAGACCCAAATCAATAAAATCAGAGATGAAAAAGGGAATGTAACAACTGACACTGCAGAAATAGAAAGAATCATCAGAAATTGCTACCAAGGGTTGTATGCCAGCAAACAGGAAAATCTATCAGAAATGGATAGATTCCTGGACACATTTAATCTACCAAAATTGAAGCAGGAAGACATAGAAAACCTAAACAGACCCATAAGTGAGAAAGAAATTGAATCAGTAATAAAGGCCCTCCCAACAATGAAAAGCCCAGGTCCAGATGGATTCACTGCTGAATTCTATTAGACATACAAAGAGGAACTAACTCCAATTCTTCTCCAACTATTCAAAACAATTGAAAAAGTGGGAGTCCTCCCAAATTCTTTCTATGAAGCCAGCATAACCTTAATTCCTAAACCAGAAGAAGATGCAGCATTGAAAGAGAATTACAGACCAATTTCCCTGATGAACATGGACACAAAAATCCTAAATAAAATTCTCACCAATATAATACAACAACACATCAGAAGGATCATCCACCCAGACCAAGTGAGATTTATCCCTGGTATGCAGGGATGGTTCAATGTTAGCAAAACAATCAACGTGATACACCACGTTAACAGACTGCAGAAGAAATACCATATGATTATCTCAATGGATGCAGAGAAAGCATTTGTAAAATACAACACCCTTTCATGATGAAAACCCTAAACAAACTGTGCATAGAAGGCACATTCTTCAATACAATCAAAGCAATTTATGAAAAACCTACGGCCAGCATCCAATTGAATGGGGAAAAGTTGGAAGCATTTCCACTGAGATCTGGTACCCGACAGGGATGCCCACTCTCACCACTGCTATTCAATATAGTTTTGGAAGTCTTAGCCAGAATTATTAGGAAAGAAAAAGAAACTAACGGCATAATAATTGGGAAAGAAGAACTCAAACTATCCCCCTTTGCAGACGATATGATTCTTTATTTAGGGGATCCAAAGAACTCTACTAAGAGACTCTTGGAACTCATAGAAGAGTTTGGAAAAGTGGCACGATATAAAACCCATGAACAAAAATCAGCAACCTTTCTACACACAGGCAATATCATGGCTGAGGAAGAACTTCTAAGATCAATCTCATTCACAATAGCTACACAAACAATCAAATACCTAGGAATAAACTTACCCAAGGATGTCAAAGATCTCTGTGATGAAAATTATAAAATCTTAAAGAAAGAAAACAAGGAGGAGACCAAAAAAAGGAAACATCTTCCAAAATGGATTGGAAGAATCAATGTCTTCAAAATGTCCATACTCACAAAAGCAATTTATAGATTCAATGCAATGCCAATCAAGATACCAAAGACATTCTTCTCAGATCTTGAAGAAATGATGCTGAAATTCATATGGAGACACAGGAGACCTCGAATATCTAAAGCAATCTTGTACAACAAAAAGAAAGCCGGAGGCATCATTATACCAGATTTCAAGATATACTATAGTGCAGTCACAATCAAAACATCATGGTACTAGTACAGAAACTATAGATGGAAAGACCAAGGAACAGAATAGAAACACCAGAAATCAATCCAAACATCTACAGCCAACTTATATTTGACCAAGTATTTAAAACCAATTCCTGGAGCAAGGACAGTCTATTTAAAAAATAGTGCTGGGAAAACTGGCTTTCCACATGAAGAAGCGTGAAGCAAGATCCCTAACTTTCACCTTATACAAAAATCCACCCAAATGGATTAAAGATCTAAATCTATCACCTGACACGATGAAATTATTAGAGAACCTTGGAGAAACCCTGCAAGATATAAGCACAGGCAAAGACTTCTTGGAAAAGACCCCAGAGGCACAGGCAATCAAAGCCAAAATTAACAATTGGAATTACATCAAATTGAGAAATTTCTGTTCTGTAAGTTCAGTTTTGCTTTTGTTTAAATTCTTATGACTATCTTGCTAAGGTAAAGGCTCTGATACCACATTTCTACTAAGCTTACACAAGAGTGATGTTATTAGGGAAAATTTTGAGAGTGAGATCTATACTATTCTGCAAATTGAGGAATATTTTCCATTACCTGTAGGCAGAAGAAACTGTAAGTATTTTCTTTTCTTCAAGTAAGAGGGAAATCCAATTAGCAGTCAAGTCATATCCTAAATAGTGAACTTCTTCCATTGAAAGCTAAACTTATTCTATATAAATAATGGGATCTGTACTTGAAAGTTGGTAAGAAGTAAATTGAATACTGAAATGAGCATTCTATTGTGTAGTACCCTTTTTTGTCTCTTTTAACAGTTTTTGTGTAAAAGTCTATTTTTCTGATATTAGGATGACTGCACCAGGTCTTTTTTGTTTCTGTTAGCATAGAATATCTTCTTGTAGGCAGCAAATAGATATATTTTGTTTTTTAATCCATAAGCCAGTCTGTGTCTTTTAACTGGAGAGTTGAGGCCATTTACTTTCAAGATGACTAAAGTTACATCATGGCCTTGACATTTTCCCATAAATATTCCTATTGTTCACTTTGTATTTCCTTTGTACCTTTATTGAGAGATTTTCTGCCTTCACCTTTCATGATGATGGCCATGTTTCTGTGTTTCTGTGTAGCACATCCTTATGTATCTTTTTTAAGTATGGACAAATAGTGACAAATTCTTTTGAGTTCTGTTTTTTATGTACGGTCTTTATTTCACATTCATTAATAAATGAGAGTGTTTCAGGGTACTTATTCTGTCGACAGTTTTTTTCTCTTAAGATTTGAAATATATCTTTCCATTCTCTCCTAGCCTAGAGTTTCTGATGAGAAGTCAGCTGTGAGTCTAAGTGCAGATCCTCTGAAAGTAATCTGATGTTTCTCTCATGCACATATTAGAAACTTTTCTTTATGCTTTACTGTGGAGAGTTTTACTATGGTTCCACTTTCAGTCTGCATGAATGTTTCTTGGTAAGATGTGTTTCTTGTAGGCAGCAAACAGATGGGTCTTGTTTGTTAATCCATTCAATCAGTCTGTATCCTTTTAATTCAAAAATTTATTCCATTTTCTTTCAAGATTATTATTGATAAGCAATCACCTGGTTCTGCCATTTGTCCATAGTCATATTCTTGGGTTTGGATTTCTATTGTACTTTGACTAGTATATTTTCTGCATTTACATTTTTATAGATTGGAAGAATTAATATCTTTAAAGTGTCCATACTACCCAAAGCTATTTAAAGATTCAATGCAAACCCAATCAGAATACCAAGGACATTCTTCTCAGATCTAGAGAAAATGATACTAAAACTCGTATGGAAGCACAAGGCACCTCATATAGCTAAGCAATTTTAAACAATGAAAGCAAAGCTGGAGCCATAACAATATTATATTTGAACACATATTACAAGACAGTTATAATCAAAACAGTCTGGCACTGGAACAAAAATAGACATGTGGCCAATGGAAAAAAATAGAGGCACCAGGATTTAACCCATGTCCCTACAACCAACTAATGTTTGAAAGACTAGCTAAAATTACTCCCTCAAGAAAGAACAGTCTCAGGCAATCTCAGATGGCTGAGTAAGAAAAAGATGTGATGATTTGAACCATGGGAAGATAACAGAAGAAAAGTTGAGGAACTGCATTTCCAGGGAAGAGTTGAGAGATGTTTTCAGTGGAAATTCTACTGAAAGAAGAGAGATGTCTTGGGTCAGTGTAGATATTACATTAATGAAGCAGTTACTGAGGATACCACTGGTGACTTCCATGAGCTGGAGCTTGGAGGAATTGCCATCTTGTGGGAGTGTGGTGAGAGAAGACTTCAGAAGCCCGCATCAATAGTGATATTACCTGAGGGAAAACTTTGTGGTCCACACTGACTTTGAGTCTGGCCTGGAGCATTAGCCAGGAGTAGGGTACTCACCAACCTTGTGAAGAGAGAGCACACTTCTTTCTCCCCATCCTTCTACAAGGCACCAGGTAACTAACAGGGAAAAACTGTTATCTTAATAACATGAGTCACAGGGACTTCATCAGAGGAATAAATCAGTAGTCTCCACTGATTTTGAGTCTGGCCTGGAGGGCTTTCAGGGAACTGGGCACCCTGGAAGGGACTGTGAGGTGCTCCCATTCCCCCACTCTGTCACACTTTTTGATATTCTAGCACCAAGTTGGAGCACAGACTGCTGGTTGTGTGAATGCCTCTGCTCTCTTTGTATGCAGCAGGCTCATAGGGCTGAGAGTGGATCCCCTGCACTGATGGAAAGAATGTATGTTCTGCATTTATGGAATGAAATGCTATGAAGATATCAGTTAGATCCATTTTGTATTAGTGTAGATTAGCTCTATTGTTTCCTTGTTGGTTTTGTTGACCTGTCCATTGATGAAAGTGGGGTCTTGGAGTCCTCCATTATTACTGCATTGGAGCCTATGTATCCCTTTAGATCCATTGCCATTTGTTTTAGATAACTGGATTCTGTAGCATTGGGTGCACATACATTTACTATAATCACATCTCTTCCTGTTGAGTTTATCACTGAATCATGACATAATGCCTTTCTTTGTCTCTTAATATTTTATCTTAAAGTCTGTTTTATCTGATAATAGAATGGCTACTCAAGTTCATTTTGGATTTCCATGTGCATTTAATATTTTTCATTAATATTTTTCATCCTTTCATTTTTACTCTGTGTGTATCTTTGTTGGTGAGGAGACAAATTCTTTCCATTTCTTTTTGTTTTGGAAAGCATTTATTTCTCCATTATTCATAAATGAGAGCTTTGTAGGGTACAATTCAGGGTTGATGGTTTTTCTTTTTTAAGACTTGAATTATGTTTCTCCATTCTCTCCTAGACTGCAGGGTTTCTGGTGAGAAATTAGTTGTCAGTTTAATAGGAGATCATTTGAAGGTAATATCTTTTCTTTATGTTTTATTTTGAAAACTTTGTCTATAAATGTAGTGGTGAAGATGTTTTCTGATCATTTCTATTAGGTGTCTTAAATTCTTCATGTACTCTTTTCTAATCCATTATGTCTTTCCATTTGTTCAGGACCTCTTAAGGCATATATATTTGGTTGTTTCATTGTGTCCCATAAATATCAGACAGTATTTTTGTTTTGAACAAAACACTACTGGTAACTCCACAGCTGGTGGCTAGTGGGGACACCATCTTCTCAGAATGAGGAGAGAAGAAACTGTAGCAACACATATGACACTGGTGATTCTGAGGGAGAATCCTGCCATCTTCATTTTCCTTGACTCTGACTTAAGGGATTGGTAGGAGACAGGGTGCACACCTAACCCCATGAAAGGAGATCACATTGCTTTCCTCTTCCCTTGAAAAACAATAAGGAAAAAAAAACAATCCTACAGAGACAAACAAAGTATAAGTTACTATATGAAGACAATTTTACCATTAATTCTCATAGTAAATTCATTAAGAACAGAGGTGCTACATGAGGAGTAAGCGCACAGTGACTCAGGTTGTGGATTTAACAACTGGCACTCTTATTTATGATGTCAGTGATCACCTGAGGCACTTATCATGAGCTGCCAAAGCTATGGAGGCCTTCTGAGTCCACAAACATCATCAGTATTTAGACAGGGCCATAAGCAAAGTAGAAGTTCTCTTCTGCCTTCAGAGAAAAGTACCTTTTTCTTTGATGGCCTCTACTTTCCACTGGGATCTCACTAACAGAAATCCTTCAAGTAGATCATTGTTTGCCAGTGTCTTGACTTTCCAATCCTGAAATGCTCTCGTGGTTTTTCCTCCATTTCTGAATGCCTTAAGATCTGATGCTGAGGTCACAGTGCTGTTTAGGGCATTTGTCATTCTATGAGTCTGCTGTGTATACTGCTTCCCATCTTGGATAATTCTCTCCTGTTTAATTCTATCTGTTGTTATTACAAGACAGTTGGTCTTATATATGTGCTCTCTTTGACACTTATTCTTGTCTATATGATCAGTTACACACTTAAACTGATCATTTTAACACGTGAGATGGCATTAGTACCACCTAGCTTGATGGGATTTTGAGTTCCATGGCACGCTTTACCCTTAGGGGTAAGTCTGTAGGAATCTGTGCCAAACTGTATGTTTCCTCCCTCTCTTATTCTCCGTTTATTTTTTACTGAGATTTATTTTCAATTGCATTTAAACACCTGTGAATAATTCTGTGTTAACTAAAGAGTTCAACCAATTGCATTAAGTAGAAAAAGAAAATAGTAAAAAAAAAATATAGAAACTGTTCTTACACCGTCAAGACAAGGGTTAATCAGTCATTGCCTCTCATAGTGTCAATTTCACTTCTACAAGTTTCCTTTTAGGTACTCTGTTAGTTTCACAGACCAGGGAGAACAGATGATATTTGTCCCATTGAGACTGGCTTATTTCACTAAGTATGATGTTTTCCAGATTCATCCACTTTGTTGCAAAAGAGCAATTTCATTTTTTTTTACCACTGTGTAGTATTCAATAGAATATGTATCCCATAATTACTTTATCCAGACTTCTGTTGACAGACATTTAGATTGACTCCATGTCTTAGCTATTGTGAATTGAGCTGCAATAAACCTGGAGGTACAGATAGCTCTTTTATTTGCCAATTATGACCAAGAAAATGTTAAACTTTTAAATGTTTGCTGAGTGAACTAAGCAATATTAAGACCTTTAGTAACATGTTTGCTGAGTTGATAAATTGGTGTTAAGGGTTGGCTGTTTCATTATTTTGCAAGCCTGGGTAGAATCATTCCAGTTTCTAGGATGCAAACAGAGTACTCTAATGCTTGCTCCAAGGTATCCTTACCCCAAGAGGTTCCTCGGCCTGCTTTTCTATGATGACTCATTTGTCCTCTGTGCTGTAGCTCAGTGAAACTCCTGACCCCACATGTGTGTATCTCCATGATATCATCTCATGATATGGAGCCTTCAGGCATTCCTATCAACTGAAGAAAAACAGCATCACAGTTCATGTAGGGACATAACTTCCTGCCCATCATAGGCCAGACATTCATTTAGCACATACAAAGGAGAACCTCACAGTCCAGAGTGGCACAGTCCAGAATAGTTTGCATTAGCCACAAGTGGCTGGGTGAATTTAAATATCTCAAATATGACAACAACTTCAATTCCAGTGATTCTGGTCACATCAAGTGTCGATGGGTGCATGTGTCTGTGCTTTAGTTGTGACTGAATGAAAATGGAAGTATTTCTATGTTCAAGACACATAGGCTGAAGATCAGGGTATATGAGGCAGCTGAATACCAGAGAGTGAGCCCCAAATGTTCATGGAGTCTGCTTGAGTCTGTACCCTCAATCTAAAGGAGTGTGCAGAGGATTAAGCTCCATGATGCCTACTGGGAAGCAGTAAGCTAAACAATCCTAAAACTCATATACACTGAATGAAATATGACATCTTACCGGACTAGTGAAGAGTCCCTTTGAAGGCCTCCAGTAAAAACCCCATACCTTTTTAACTTTGTAGTAACTAAAGGTAGCCTTAAGAGAAAAGGCTACCCTAGACTTCCTTTACCACACTCTAGAAACAAGCTACTAAAGTGTCACCCTGACACACACAAAGCCAACATGCATGCTAGCAACATTTTCAACGTTCTTTTTTTAGCAGGTCAACAAAAATTCAACAGTCAATAAACTATCATTTACAATGAATAACATCAATTAAAAGTAGAAATGCAGAGTATTAAAGTAGGAAACTGGGACTCATAGCTATAGAAAACAAACATCAACAGAATCAGAACCAAAATGACTGCCATCATGGAAATAATGTCAAGGACTTTGAAATGGTTATTGTTCTCCTATCAAAGATTTAAAGGAGAGCATCAACATACTAGAGAAGTGGCAAATCCAAAAAGAAACAGATGGAATTCTGGAGGTTAAAATCACATAATAAAAAAAAGTTCTCTGAATTATTTTAAGCACTGAATTCAGAAGGACTAGTGAATTGGATTATCTAGATTGAAACAGAAAAGCAACCGAAACAGAAAAACCTCAGTGCCCATTGGACATTGAAGTTCTTTTAACATATGTGATACTCAAGTCAAAGAAAGAGAGTAGTGGAGAATATGTATATATTAAATAAATTAATGAGAGAATTATTTCCAAATTTCCTGAAAATTTTACAGCTGTGGAGCCAAAAACTTCAACATACCCCATGAAGAACACAAAGAAATCCATACAAAAGCATACCATAATCAACTTATAGAAAACTGCTCGTATGAACGTCCACAGGTAGACAAAAGATAGTATACACAGAATAACAAATACAGTGTTTATAGAGATTTTGTCATAGATATACAATCTTGTAAGAAAAAAAAACCCTGTCCACCTAAAGTCTATAATCAGTGAATAACTTCTTTAAAAGAGAAAGAGAATAAAGACTTCCAGTACATAAGCTGAAAGAATTGCCCACTGGCAGACCTATTCTCTACCTAACATTCTAGGAATTTCAATGTCAGTTTTTTTAGTATTCACATTAAAAGAATAAAGAGAAATAGAGAAAATTAATTTCAGTGTTTTTAAACCCAGTATTTCCAAACTTTCCTCATTTCACCATTCCATGTAAATATTTTTGAGGTATCAACCATGCCTTTTTCATATGTAGTTAGGCACTGACAAAGCAATTCTAAATTTACTCCTTTAACATTTGTACATACTGATGTATGTTCCACATAAAATTTGTTTTTGGTTGTTGTCTCCAAATAGAAATGTACCACTGCAGCAGCAACTTAGTGAAAAGAAAGTCCTGTCTCCTGTGTTTTGCTATGCTGTTGTGTCCTAAAATATACACATTTGTGTCTAGACTCTGTGCCATTTGTTTGTCAGTGCTTGCACCATCATTACAGTATTTCAATTACCACAATATTTTTAATAAATCTTGGTATCTAGGGAAGTATCTAGGAAGTATCTACATAAGTGAGTCTTGATGATTCTTTTTTTTAACTTTTATTTAATCAATATACATTTCCAAAGTATAGCTGATTCTGGCATTTCTTTAAAATTACAGTCAGCTTTGCAATTTCCCAAAAAATCACTTTGTATTCTGATTTAATCCTTCAGTTTCAGAACAGAACATAAAAATAGTATTTGTTCAGAGCCTATATTGTAGCATAGCAGGTAAAGCTGCCACCTGCAACATTGGCATCCCACGTGGATACCAGATCATTTCCTGGCTACTCCACACTTCAGATCCAGCTCCCTAATAATGGTCTAGGAAAAGCAGAGGAAGATGGTCCAAATGTTTGGGCCCCTGCCACTCATGTAGGAAACACAAAGGAAGCCGCTAACTCCTATCTTTGGCTTGGTCCAATGTTGGCCACAGCAGCCATCTGGGAAATAATCCAGCAGAAGGATAATCTCTCTTTCCCTCTTTCTCTGTAACTCTTCCAAATAAATAAATCTTAAAAATAAATAGTTTCTGTTTCTGTGATCCTATCATCTGGGTAAGAACTAGATGTGTGTTTTCCATCTAGACTCTGCTACCTTTCACATGCTGGCATATAAGAAGCTGACAGGGAAGCTCAACCCCAAGAGCTTCATTGCAGGAGAAAATGCCTCTAATTATTCATCTTTCCGAAGTGAGTCAAAATGAGTATGAGTCAAAATGAGCACATGCCCAGACCTATTCCCACTTTTATCTCATATCCCATTCAGCAGCTTGTTGTATCACCGAATACCCATTATGACACGTGCATGTCCTTCTCCCTTGATGCAAGGAGGAGGCTTCTTCTACTAGGAATATAATCCCAGTATCCCACATCTAGATGGAAGAGTGATCCTGGCAAATAGCTAAGAGAAGAAATGAGGCTGTAAATTTGTCCAATACACACTGTTCTCAGTGATAGTGTAGTGTTGGGAGGTTGGGACCTAGATGACACTTTTGAAACAGCTACAAGGAGATGGAAAGAAGCCAATGTCACAGTCTGTTCAACTCACATTTTCCAAAGCCCTTTCACTTCCTTTGTATGAGTTCATGAATATGGGTGAATCAAAGAAGAGATGTTATATCCAGTTTAGCACCAAGGAGTATATCAAAGAGTAGAGAGGGAACTATCAAAGGCAAACTGTGCGTTACAAAGTGGTGTGAATCAATCTTGGGACAAAAAGAGAGGACACAAAAGAAGGGATGGCAAAGAGGCTCAGAGCACTAGAAAGCAGAAAAGCCTTTCTGTACTTTTTGCAGGATCTTGCAGGGATCCTTCAGAGTAAATGTCTACTCTATGTGGCTCACTTCTGTGGCCCCCTTGGTTTGTTGCCTGACTATTGGAACCAGCAACATAGCACCTATGCTGAAGATGGCTGCCCAGTACTGAGTGCACAGTGACTAGATTTGTATTGTGATGTTCATTTGATCTCTGCTATACCAAGCATGTTTTGTTATGTGCGTATGAAGAGTAGCTTTGATTAGAGAGAATCAAGTCACAGTGCCATTTCTAACTGGGAACTTTAATAAGGATTATTTCATTTCTCACCTCTTCTACCACTTGAGGGATGTACAGAGTGCAAGGCCAACTTCTTATTTTCTCCTTATGGAAGGCTTTTATTTTGACTCACCATAGGATATATATATATATATATAATTATTTTAATTATCATTATTTTATTTATACCTGGTGGGGTAGACTTTTGTTGATCATTATGTCAGTTTTTATAAATTTATGTTTTTATTTTATTTGAGAAGAAGAGAGAGGGCGAGAAGGAGGGAAGAAGGAGGGGCGGAGAGAAACAGTTGAGTATACTCAATTCTACTGCTTTCTTCATCTAGTCCTCATATTTACCAGGTCTGGGTCAAGCTGAAGTCAGGAACCTGGAGCTCAGTCTCCATTGGAAGCAACCCAGTAACTGACCATCTCTTGTTACCCTCCAGGCTAGCTGAAGTGAGAAGCAAGCTCAGGACTTGAACCCAGACTCTGTAATATTCAATATGGACATCCATAATGCCCTTTAACCCCTGTGCCAAATATCTGTATCCTGTATCACTTTTCACCAGCACCTTTAGATCTAACAAAGTAAAATATTGCTATTTTTATGTCTTGGTTAAATTTTGAATATTAGTTTCTAATATATATGTATATATATTCTGTTTAGTCTTCATAGACACACACTGATTATGTTTAATGGTCTTTATTTCTGCTACACATCTGTCATTTTCAATGATTATTACAAACTATATTTTTTAAAGATTGACTTATTTGAAAAGCAGAACTAGAGATGGAGAGTTTTATCTTCCATCCACTGTTTCACTTTCATTTCACTGTTTCACAAATGGCTGCAAGGGGCAGGACTGGAACAGGTCATAGCCAGAAGCCTGGAACTCCATCTGGGTCTCTAAAATGTTTAGCAGAGGCCCAAACATCTGTGTCATCTTCTGCTTTCCCAAGTGCATTCATTAGTAGGGAACTGCATCCAAGGTGGAGCAGATGAGAATTTGGTGCTCTTCTGGGATGCTATTATCATAGGTGGCAGTTTAATCTACTGCACAACAATTTCAGGGCCTCTTTCAAGTTTGTTGGCCACATATATTTCAATTTATTTTTTTACTCTGATATCTTTGTCTATATACATGCTGTCAGCAATGTCTTGCATACTTTCTTGTGATCATTATCTGTTTGTCTTCCACTCCTTTCAAGAGCTCTAATAGCTCAGATATCATTTCCTCAGTCCACAGGCTTTTCAATCTGTTTTAATTCTTTTGTTGTTTCATAAGAACTTTCTATTATGTCACCATAAAAAGTTGTCTTTATGCTGAGTAGGCAGTTGTACCATATTTGTAAATCCCTTGAGAGTAGGGGTGATATTTCATTCTTTGATCTCTACAT
Source organism: Sylvilagus floridanus (assembly GCA_949820135.1). Classification (NCBI taxonomy): domain Eukaryota; kingdom Metazoa; phylum Chordata; class Mammalia; order Lagomorpha; family Leporidae; genus Sylvilagus; species Sylvilagus floridanus. Next base: position 56,152,113 of record OX463226.1, on the reverse strand, counting down.
TGCAGATATTTTGAAGGCTACTAAAAGATATCCCTTCAACTATATGCAAATAAAAGCATTGTCTGTCAGATAGGGTGAGCTTGTCATATGTTATATATGATAGGACCAGGATATATACCAGGCCTCCCACCATGCAGGTGTGTTTCTTCTATTCCCAGGTGCCCCAGAAAACAAAGCTATCCCATCCTTTATTATATAGGTGGAGTTGCAACTTAAAGGGCTGTATCTGAACTTAGACTTAATATTCCTTGGCTTCACAGTCTTGTCATTAGGACATTTTGAGCTCAATAAGTCATTGTTATTATTTATAGGAGTTTGTCTTATGCATGAGATTGGACCATTAATAGCATCTCTGTTCTCTACCCACTAGAAGTCGGGTGAGCCTTTTCTTTTTCATACATACCACCTGTCCACTGAAAATTGAAAACATGTTTTAACTTTTCTCTCTCCCACTTCCATTATTTATAGGCTCTGATCTCTACTTTTTACCACACACGTCAGTAGCCTGGTACTTCTGAAATTCAATCCATTTCATCTCACATTAAATGTTACATAGCTGTACACTACCCCTTGTATAGTCTTAGAAACTTACCATGGTTTCAGGCAGGGGTGCAGAACGTTTTCGCTGTCAGAGGCCTTTTGTATACTTACAGCATCATTCACAGGCCACATAAAATTATCAACTTAAAAATTATCCTGCTATAGATGTACAGAATTTTAAGTCCCCCTGAAGGTTGCCTTGGTGGGACCAGACCAAATGATTTTGCAGGCCTCACATGGCCTGCTGGCTGTTATGTTCCCCACCCCTGTTTTAAGGAGAGTTTAAACTTAGCCCTGCCAATCTCTCTGACTATTCCCTAATGCCAACTCAGATATACACTCTCAGATCAATACACTGGATTAATTTATTTCAGCAACATGCTGCTTGTTTATGCCTAATATTTTTTTTTTTACTTTCCATATGCAATGTTATTCTCCATCCCAATAGGTTCAATTCAAATTTTCTGGGAAAACTTAACTACTGCCTCTTCAGAGACTTTGAATTCCATGACGTTCTTAGTTCCTAAAGATTTTTAAGTGCATATTTATATATAGTGTAGAAGAAATCTTTAAGCTAGCTAGTGGTATGACTTTAGAACAATGGTTGGCCCACCTGTCATGTTGAATCACTGACATCATTGTGGTGGAAGAAAGTAGGTATTTATTTGCAAAGTGCAAGGAGCCAGGCAGTTATCACCTAATTCCAGAGCTCCCCGATGAAATTATGAGTGAAGATTCTTATGGTTTGATGTTGGGGCTGAGAGATGCTTATTTAGTTTGTGTCCAAGTTCCTGGTTTGTGAGTGGTCCGCGTGACCTTCCTTTTTCAACAGTACAATGCTATTTAAGGAATTTTATGGTGGTCAAGTGAACTTTCAGAAATCTAGGGGATTATATACAGGTAGTAGTTACATTCTATCCCAGACCTTCAATTTTGCTATCCAGACCTAGAATTTTCTTAAGCCAAATTCCTCTGGACAGTGCTGCTCAAGAGGGTTTTATCTGTTGGAGAAGCAACTGGCTTCTTGAGTCCAGTGATTGGAGCCTTTTAGAACCAGCTGCATCACTCCCTCAATTCAGTTTATTTCTTTTGATAAGTGATTAATCATAAAGGATGGGCAAGCAAATGTTGGGCTAAGGGAAATAAATGTGAGAATGTGTCCTGCCTCTCTGTTGGGGACATTTATGTAAGAGGTTTAGTCTTGTTTAGAATGAAAAATTTCCCCTTTTCTCTGACTTATTCCCAGTAAAAAGGCTGGTCCAGAGGAGAGATAAAAGTGTATATTGAGCCACAGAAAGTAGAGATGCCAAAGACACCTTGCAGCTGTCTTTGGAGACAGATATCATGCAGTTGTGTTAGTGTGGGTTGTGAACTAAGGAAGAAAGCTTCACTCCTCTGACCCTTCCTAGGTTACTCAGGAATCTCAAGGCCAGTAATTGGGAGTGAGGATAACAGGAGTATGAAATTTACAAGGGATATGTACCTGAATTGAAGAGATACTTGAAGACGGAAAGAGGTCTTCAGGTGGGGAGTACATAAGAGGCAAATTGGTGAAACTATTAAATTTACTGATAAATTACTATATACCAGGAAAAGCTTTATATCATCCCAATTATCTTAACAAAAAACTGAATGTGGCTTCTGTTTTGGTGGCAAAAGATCTTGAGGCACAGGGAAATATTTAAAAACTGTGTAGTCACACCTGGTATCTGTGTAAAACAGGAATCCAGCCCATGCAGTATGGTACTTATCCAGAGAAAACATGGAAACTGGCACAGAGCCAGAGGGCCTAAAGGGAGTCGTCAGGACTCGGAGAGGTACTGGTTCCATCTGTACAGAGTTTTGAGTACTACATCTTAGACTTCAGATTTATATAGTCTTTGCAAGGAAACCAAAGGCACAGGAAGCTCATAGCGACTTGCCACAGACCTCCAGGGAAAGAAGGCATGCATTTTTCTCAGGTCATTAGAACTTCATGTGCCAATGACGACAAGGACAAGGAGGAAGGACTGTTTTCAAGGAGGCTGAGGAAGTTTACTCATCTGAATCAGGTTTGGAAATGGACACAGAGGATGGCAGGTAGGAAATGGAGAAGGCTGATTGGACAGTACCAGGCTATCAAGTAAGAAGGTCTGCAAGAGTGGTCAAGAAGGTCTAAAGAGTGGCAGAGATGGTGCTAAAATAGTTCATAAAAGGGAGGCCAAAAATGCCTGCCAGAAGAGAAGGTCTATCTATAGTAATTGAAAGAGTGGAAAAAGAGAACACAACTTGTTTGGGAAACTACTCTTTGGCTATAATAATTTGGATTCTGCTATTGTTTTTTTTTTTTTTTTTTTTTTTTTGCTCCATTTCCTTTAGGCTTTTCCTCTATCACCCTCAGGTCAATATTATTAATAACCTCAATGTTCTAAAACTTGATAATCAGTTAGAAATCCTTATTTCATTTCTTTTCTCACGGAATTTGCCTGAATAGCTCATTCTCTCCACCTTCCTATGGAATACCAGGGTATCTGGTTTTCCTGGTACCTGCATAACTATTTCTTTTCAGAATGTCTGTGTCCCCAGCCTGCCCAGACTATATAACATTTATTATCTCTCCTATCTTCTCCTCTCTTTTCTATTTTTTCTCTTCTTTCACTCTCTTCATGATGTCACACAGCCTTGTAGCTTTGAATAGCATCCACATGCTAGTGATCTTCCAGTTTACATATCCAGATCATATTTCTCTCCAAAACACAATTATGTTCATTCAACTGCCTTCTTGCCACTTCTATTTCAATGTATGATGAGTATTTTAATCTCAGTGCATCAAAGTCTCAACTCCAGATCATCCCCTGCCTTCCTTAGCTTTTCAGTTGTTCAGACCAAACCCTGAAGTTCTTCTTTATTTTACTTTCTGAAACCTCACATCTATTTCATTAACCCCTCAGTTTTCTGACTCATTCCTCACTCCCTGTCTGTGGCTTTTCCTGCTCAAAATACCTCCCATACTCTGACAGGGAAATTGAAACCCTCTTCCTTTTGAGCCATCCCTAGATATTCCTTTCTGCATTTCATGTTTTAATTAATATTCATGGCCTTTTTTTGCTTACTGCATAAATGTATGAAAATCGCCTTTTTTGAATATTTACTGATTCACATTGATTTCCTCATAACTGTCATTTCAGCTGACTTTCTGGTAATATGAGTTATCAGTGCACATTGTCTTCTTCTACCATCATGAAGCAGTACCTATACAGTAATGAGTAATTCTATTTAAATTTCAGATAAATACTTTTTAATATAACCATGTACTAAATATTTTGTGATATCAAATAATTTATCTGGCCACAATTTGATTTCAAAGTAAAAGTGTCTAATATTTTTAAAGCACTTTATAAACAAATGCAGGGACCTGCTCTCTGGTGTAGCAGGTAATACTGCTTACAAGACCAGCATCCCATAGAAGCCTTGGTTCATGTCCCAGCTGTTCCAGTTCCAATTCATCTCCCTGCTAACTTCCTGGAAAAAGCAACAGAAGATAATCTAAGTGTCTGGGGCTCTGCCATCCATATGGGAGACCCAGATGAAGCTCCTGGATCCTAGCTTTGGCCTGGCCCAGCTCTGGCTGTTGTGTCCAACTGAGGAGCGAACCAGCAGATGGAAAATTAATCAATTAATCTCTCTTTCTCTCTCTCTCTCTCTCTTAGTCTCTTTCTCTTTCTATCTTTCTCTCTCTGTGTGTGAGTGTCTGTAACTCTGATTCTCAAATAAATAATTTAAACTTTAAAAAATTAAAAGTGAATTAGAACTTTGCTAGGCATTACTGAAAACCAGTGAACATAATAGCAGCAAATTACCTATTTATTTCTACAAATGTCTGAAAATAGTAAAAACAAATGACCATAGCCCTATATTACTAAAGGCAGCTGAACATAGTGTAAACAATAGAAATGTTTGGGGCCAGTGTTGTGGCTCACTTGGTTAATCCTCCGCCTGTGGCACCAGCATCCCATATAGGCACCGGTTCTAGTCCCAGTTGCTTCTGTTCCAGTCAGCTCTCTGCTGTGGCCTGGGAGGGCAGTGGAGGATGGCCCAAGTGCTTGGGCCCTGCACCTGAATGGGACCAGGAAAAAGCACCTGGCTCCTGGCTTTGGGTCAGCGCAGTGCTGGCCTTAGTGGCCATTTGGGGAGTGAACCAATGGCAGGAAGACCTTTCTTTCTGTCTATTTCACTGTCTATAACTCTACCTGTCAAATAAATAAAAAAATAGAAATGTTCAACTTGAACTTTCAGCCATATTAAACATCTCTTTGGATTAAAATGATAAAAATTTAGGGGATTATGGAAATGAAAAGCTCTTCATTTTCTCAGGCTCTTCATCTGTTTTCAGGCTGCTTATTACAAATACTTTTTATTGGTTCCTACTATCAGTTTTAGATGGTTTATTTTCTGTAACAGCTATATTTCTTCAATTGTCATGCATCATATATAAAGATATATACTTACTCATTTTTGGTATATGGACTAAACTAGTTTCAGGAACGTTAGCAGTAAGGTCACTTTGTCTACCACATTAAGGTGGTAATTGGTATTACAGCTGCTTTAAGAAAAGAGATAAGACGCAAATGAAGAAATCCACAGTGTTGAAAAAAGGTCTGTAAACCTTTACAAATGAAAAAGTTCTAGGCATTTGATATTTTTCTATTGTGTTACTTGAATCTGTGCCTGTTTCCTTTTTGAAATTTCTTATTTTTAAGCTGTTTAGATCCTTAAGTAGTTTCTCCACTGCTTAGTATGCTCTACTTTTTGCATATTTTCTTTATTTCCTCTTATAATGAATTACACATTTATCTTATGTATATTCTTTAATGATTCACCTTCTTTAGAAAAATTATAGCTGTGTGCTTTTACTGCTCAGCCAAAACAAGTGAGACTACAGACATGATCCAATTTTATAACCCAATTGTTCAGTCGTGCCAAGATTGGCAACTACTGAAGATACCCTATGAAGAAGTCCTTCTTGAGGTTTTTATAGCGCATGTCCCAGGCAATGAACAGAGCAGCTTTCTGTTGTTAAACTTGGTGTTATTAGCTGAAAAACAAGTTCTCAATTTGAGACCTGTTCCTGTATGTTTTTGTGAAGTAATCTTTCTGTAAATGTCATGATCTGACCTGATGATGATGGAAACTGTACCATCTAACATATTTTTTTGACATCATATAGTATTTTCTTCAGTATTCACTCATCTATTTCACTTGAAAACTTATAAAAGCCAAAAAGCTGATAACATGGAATGTATTTCTGAATGTCAGTCATATAATAATTTCCTCATCAACCATTTGGGAATCAGTAATGCAATTCTTTGCTTCACATTTCATTACCCCTTCCCTTCTTTGTCCAAGTTTGTGTTGATATGGATAGTTGCTGAGTGGATAGCACACAAAGCAAAAAGACCAAGAGCACCACCAACATGATCCCACCTTACATGCCACCATCACCATAGCAACTCAAGGAAGGACCAGTAATGAATTAGCTTTAAGTAACATTATTACTGGTACTGTGGCAGCTGGAAATATAACTTTCTATGGAGAATGTTCATGTAAATAGTTGGGTGATAATATTTTCCTTATCTCTTTCAATATGTTGTCAGAAAATGCTTATCAATCAGCTAAATTTCTAATGTTGACTTTATCTAGAACAATCTTACCTAAATCTTACCTCTTTTTCCTAAATCAATATTATTGTATATTATCTGAATAAAATTAATAGGTGATGTCAAATCAGAACAGTATGTTTAGAACAATCAACATATCAGTCATTTGATGATTTACATTTCCCAGCAACAGCCAGCCACAAAATGACTAGAGAATTTATCTTGCCTATAACATATAAAAACAAAACAGAAAAACAAAATATTCTTCTTTAGAAAGACATAAAGAAATTCTAGCTCCTATAAAAATATTATCAACGTTCTATTTTTTTTTTATTTTTTGACAGGCAGAGTGGACAGTGAGAGAGAGAGACAGAGAGAAACGTCTTCCTTTTGCTCTTGGTTCATCCTCAAATGGCCGCCGTGGCTGGTGCGCTGCAACCAGCACACCGCACTGATCCGATGGCAGGAGCCAGGTGCTTCTCCTGGTCTCCCGTCGGGTGCAGGGCGCAAGCACTTGGGCCATCCTCCACAGCGCTCCCGGGACACAGAAGAGAGCTAGCCTGGAAGAGGGTCAACCAGGACAGAATCTGGCGCCCCGACCAGGACTAGAACTCGGTGTGCCGGCACCGCAAGGTGGAGGATTATCCTAGTGAGCCATGGCACCAGTCCTTCAATGTTCTATTTTGAAAGCAGAGTGAGAACTCTTAGGGGTACTGGTCATGTTTTGTTCTTAATTTGGGTGTTGGTCATAAAGACCAAAACAACCTCAATGATCTGTACAGAAATGGCATTTCTTCATATGTAAACTGTATTTTACTTTACATCAGAAAGATTTTATTGTGGGGGTACAGAATACATGAAGACATAAAGAAATACATAAATAATACATAAAGTAAGTGGGGGGTTAACCTGTCTAGCAGAGAGTTTCATTCTGCTTGGACAGCAGGCAAAGTTCCTTCTTCTTTTTTTAAGATTTTATTTATTTATTTGAGAGGGAGAGTTATAGACAGTGAGAAGAAGAGACAGAGAAAAAGGTCTTCCTTCTGCTGGTTCACTCCCCAAATGGCTGCAACGGCCGGAATTGCACTGATCTGAAGCCAGGAGACAGGAGCTTCCTCCCAGTCTCCCATGCGTCTGCAGGAACCCAAGACTTGGGTCATCTTCCACTGCTTTCCCAGGCCATAGCAGAGAGCTGGATTGGAAGAGGAGCAAGCAGGAACAGAACCAGTGCCCATATGAGATGCTGGCACCATAGGCAGGCAGAGGATTAACCTACTGTGCCATGGCACCAGCCCCTGCGTAGTCTCTTTTTTGTTTTGACAGGCAGAGTGGACAGTGGGAAAGAGAGACAGAGAGAAAGGTCTTCCAATGGCTGCCGCAGCCGGCGCACCACGCTGATCCGATGGCAGGAGCCAGGTGCTTCTCCTGGTCTCCCATCGGGTGCAGAGCCCAAGCACTTGGGCCATCCTCCACTGAACTCCCTGGCCACAGCAGAGAGCTGGCCTGGAATAAGGGGCAACCAGGACATAATCCGGCGCCCCGACCGGGACTAGAACCTGGTGTGCCAGCACCGCAGGCAGAGGATTAGCCTAGTGAGCCATGGCGCCGGGCAAAGTCCTTCTTAAGCCACTTGTTTGGGAAGGTGCAGAGTGTCACATATATCCTGATAAGGTGATTGGGGCATGCAGAAGGGATCCTTGGCAAAGTTTACAATATATTGCCCTCACAGTTTGCAGAGTCCCAGGTAAGGGATTGACCAGGCAATAAAAATTTTGATAGCCTTTAGATTATCTATTTGCACCCACTTTCATTGGGTTTGTAATTAACTATTCATGACTTAGTGACCTAACATATCCTAACATATCCAGCATTTTAAAAATATTTATTTATTTTGAATGTGTTGAAGAGTGAGAGAGAGAAAAAGAGAGACAGAGATTAGAGAGAGAGATAGGCCAAAGCTATGAGCCGAGGGCTTCATTCAAATCTCCCATGAGTAGCAGGGTTCAAAACACTTAGGCATTCTTCCTACTGCTTTTCACAGGTTGTTATCAAGGAGGTGGACCAGAAAGGGAGCGGCCAGCCCATGAACTGGCACCCATAGGGGATGCTGGCATCACAAGCAACAACATTACCAACTAAACCACACTGCAATCCCAGGCACATTATCAGGGAGTTGCATCAGGAGTGGAGTAGCCAGAACACAAACAAATGCCCATAGGGATACCAGCTTTGTTGATGGTGGCTTAACCCTCTGTGCCACACATTGGCCCCTCAAAATTTTTTGACATCATAATAATTCCATTTTTCACTAAACCTTTTAAAGTTTCCTTACATGTTTTTCTTTTCCTATCCAGAGGGATTTGCAGGTAGAAGTTTACCAAATGTTCATCGTAAGCCTAAAAGAAGAGGATAAAATTATCAAGATTATTTTCACCTAAAATTATTACCAAAGTAATAATAGCATATGTCAGCAAGGTTAGTTTAATATTAATAGAGAAAACACACCAGTCCAGGAATCACTGAAGCATTGTACCACATATGAGAAATAATAACCACATAAGGAGCCCTTGATAGTGAAGTAGTCTATTCACAGAATAGAAGAGTAGGCTGTGATCATCAATCTTTGCAGGTTAATGACTAGTTATAATGATCCTTCAGAAAGCTGAAGCTGCCCATTGAAGGAATAAAAATGTTAATTCATGACTGGCTAATACAAAAAGGAATCACAAAGACAACTTCAGAAGTAAAAATAAAATATAATACCAATGGGTAATCACGTCCTTTGTGCTTTCAAACTGTTTGTAATGACCACACACACTTCCAACACTCCATGCCAAAATTGTGTTTTTAACAGAAAGCTTTTATTTAATAAATATAAATTTCATAAGTATAACTTTTGGATTATTGCAGTTCTTCCTCCTATACCTGCTCTCCACCCACAAACCATCCCACCTCCTACTCCCTCTCCAATCCCATTCTTCATTAAGATTCATTTTAATTATCTTTATATACAGAAGATCAACTCTATACTAAGTAAAGATTTCAACAGTTTGCACCCACACAAATACACAAAGCATAAAGTACTTTGCGAAGATTAGTTTTACTGTTAATTCTCATAGTACAACACATTAAGGTCAGAGGTAATATGTAGGGAGTAAGTGCACAGTGACTCCTGTTTATTTAACAATTGATACTCTTATTTATGATGTCAGTGATCATCTCAGGCTCTTGTCATGAGTAGCCGATGGTGATGGAAGCCTCTTGAGTTCACAAACTCCAACCTTATTTAGACAAGGCCATAATCAAAGTGGAAGTTCTCTCCTCCTTTCAGAGATCTCCTTCTTGGATGGCCCCTTCTTTCCACCGGGATCTCACAGAGATATTTCATTTAGGTCATTTTTTGCCACAGTGTATTGGCTTTCCATGCCTGAAATGCTCTCGTGGCATGCTAAATTTTAAATTTTGTTTATTTATTTGAGAAGAAGGGAAGCAGAACTTTCATCTGCTAGTTAACTCTCCAAATGTCAGTCAGTTGCTCCTCTTCTGATCCAGCTCTCTGCTATGGCCTGGGATAGTAGCAGAAGATGGCCAAGTCCTTGAGCCCCTGCACCCATGTGGGAGACCTAAAAGAAGCTCCTGGCTCCTGCCTTCGGATTGGCACACCTGTGGAAGTTGCAGCCATCTGGGGAGGGAAGGGTTCACTAAGAACTCTTTATTTATTTTTTTGAAAAATAAATCTTTTTTAAAGACTTATTTTATTTATTTGAAAGAGTTACAGAGAGAGGTAGAGACAGAAAGGTCTTCCATCCACTGGTTCACTCCCCAAATGGCCACAATGGCCAGAGCTGGCCCGATTTGAAGCCAGGATCCCTCTGGTCCATTTGTTAGGATGTAGCCAATCAGTGATGGGGAAGTGGCAATATCTGTAGAATGCTATTACTTGGTGCAAGCAAATGACAACATCCAAAACAACAGAGCTTGATAGACATGTTCTATAGCTCACTTCCACCTGGAAATTAGCTGTCCTTGCACACTCTGGCTGCTCTTTAGTCTCTAAAATAAGGCTTCTACTCCAGATGACTTATAGTCATTGCATCCATTAGAATTCCCTTAATTACATACTGATATGCCTATTTGTGTATATCATAAGACACATTTTATTACTACTTACTGGTAAAGTTAAATATATACAGATATGTAAAAAAACTAAATTTCATTTTCTTTTAGAGATTTATTTATTTATTTGAGAGGTAGAGTTACAGACAGAGGGGGGAGAGACAGAGAGAGGTCTTCCATCTGCTGATTCACTCCCCAAATGGCCACAACAGCTTGAGCTGGGCCAATTAGAAGCCAGGAGCCAGGAACCTCCTCCAGGTCTCCCACATGGGTGCAAGGGCCCAAGTACTTGAGCCAACCTCTATTGCTTTCCCAGGCCATAGCAGAGAGCTGGATCAGAAGTGGAGCATCTGGGACACAAACCATAGCCCATACAAGATGCCAATGCTGCAGGCGGAGGCTTAGCCTACTATGCCACAGCACCAGCCCCCTAAATTTCTATGAAGTGGTATGTCTCTAAATATTTCAATTTTTTCAAATACATTATCAAAGCACTAATATTTAGCTGCACCCGCCCCACCTTCCCTCAATATAGACACTTCTGGTGATGGCATTACAGAAATGCACTGAACCAGAAAAACTCTCAGATCCTTCTTTACCTGAATTTTTCCTGTTAGAGGACAACAATGGTGCACAGGAGCTATGCTGTGTGCCTTTCAAGTTATCTCAGTGACTTGAAGATAGGCGTCCAAGCAAGTGACTACAATACAGTATGATAAATGCATCAGTGGTTGGCTCTGTGGGGAAACAGAACTTGGCTGAGTCTCAGAGAAGAATGATCTAAGTCATGATTATTATGAAGGAGGCAGCAAAGTGAGGGAGGCAATATGACCATTTCAGTGGCAAGAAAGAGCAGGCAGAACAACATGAAAACAACATATGGGGAATCAGGCTTAAAATTAAATGATTATTGCAGCAGTACATTCTACTGTTTATACCACCTATGTCTTGTTCCCCTTGCTAGGCACCATTGCGATTAACCCAGATATGTTCTGTAATTAAGTACTGAGGAACAGAATATAAAAAAACTCAAACAAGACTCAGGGAAACACATTATCTGATAAATATGCTAAGCTAGCATCCTTTTCCCTGACTACCTGACAAATCCAAGAAGTCTCCAAACCTGTGACTATGCACCTAAGTTTCCCTGCAAATGCACAAACTTGGAATTATCCATCCTCCCTTGACAGAGGCAATATCTTTAGGATACCTCCACAATAAATATTAAAAGAAGAGGCAACCGACAGAATGGGAAAAAATATTTGCACACTATGCAACAGATAAAGGGTTAATTACCAGAATCTACAAAGAGATCAAGAAATCCACAACAACAACCTAAATGCCCATCAACAGTAGACTGGATAAAGAAATTATGAGACATGTACTCTACAGAATACTATACAGCAGTCAAAAACAATGAAATCTGGTCATTTGCAACAAATGGAGGAATCTGGAACACATCATGCTGAGTGAAATAATCCAGTCCCAAAGGGACAAATATCATATGTTCTCCCTGATCAGTGACAACTAACCGAGCACCAAAAAGGAAACCTGTTGAAGTGAAATGGACACCATGTGAAACAGTGACTTGATCGGCACTTGTCCTGATTGTTGATGTACAACTTAATACTTTATCTCTTTTAGTATTTTAGTATACTATTGGTTGAACTCTGTAATTTATTCACAATTATTCTTAGGTGTTTAAATTTAACTGAAAAGTGATCCCTGTTAAATATAAGAGTGGGAATAAGAGGGGGAGGAGATGTACAGTTTGGCACATGCTCACTTGGACTTACCCCTAATTGTAGAGTGAGAAATGTGCAGGGGATTTCAATTCAATCCCACCAAGGTGGCATGTACCAATGCCATCTTACTTGTTAAAGTGATAAGTTTAAGTTTAAGTTCATAATTGATCAAAAAGATAGGATTAAGTATCAAAGGGATTACATAAATAAGACCAATGTCTGCAAATAATAATTGATACAATTAAAAAGGAGAGAATGATCCTACATGGGAAACAGGATACACAGCAGACTCATCAAATGACAAATGCCCTAAACAGCACTCTGGCCTCAGAATCATCCTTTAAGACATTTGGATCTGGCTAAAAAGCCCATAAGAGTTTTGCAGGCATGGAAAGCCAAGACAATGTGACAAAAATAAAAATGACCTAAATGAAAGATCTCTGTGAGTGAGATCCCAGCGGAAAGAATGGTCCATCAAAGATGGAAGTATCTTTCTCTGAAGGGAGGAGAGAACTTCCACTTTGAATGTGGCCTTGTCCAAATAAGATTGGAGTTGGTGAACTCAAGAGGCTTCCATAGTCTTGGCAGTTCATGATAAGAGCTAGAGGTGACTACTGATGCAATAAACAAGAGTGTCAACTGTTAAATCAACAACAGGAGTCACCATGTACCTGCTGCCCATGAAGGACCTCTATCTTTAACGTGTTGTACTATGAGAATTAATGGTAAAACTACCCAAATAGTGCTCTATACTTTGTGTGTCTTTGTGGGTGTAGTCCATTGAAATCTTTACTTAGTATAATAAGTTGATCTTCTGTATATAAAGATAATTGAAAATGAATCGTAATGAAGAATGGGATGGGAGAGGGAGTGGGAGATGGGATGGTTGTGGGTGAGAGAGAGGTTATGGGGGAAAAAGCCGCTATAATTCAGAAGTTCTACTTTGGAAATTTATATTTATTAAATAAAAGTTGAAAACAATACATCTGAAAGATCGTTCTCCCAAATCAAGTGAGATTTATCCCTGGTTTTAAGTGATGCTTCAAGATTTGCAAATCAATCAATGTGCTACTGCACATTAACAAACTGAAGAACAAAAACATATGATTATCTCAGTAGATGCAGAGAAAGCATTTGATAAAATACAACATATTTTCACGATTAAAACCTTAAGCATATTGGGGATAGTAGGAACATTCCTCAGCACAATTAAGGCAATCTACAAGAAACCCACAGCCATCATCTTTTGAATGGGGAAAAGTTGGAAACATTTCCGCTATGATCTGGAACCAGGCAAGCCTGCCCACTTTCACCATTACTATTCAATATATTCCTTGAAGTTTTAGCGAGAGGCATTAGGGAAGAAAAAGAAATCAAAGGGATGGAAATTGGGAATGAAGAAGTCAAACTATCCCTATTTGTAGATGAGATAATTTTATACACATGAGAACCAAAACACTCCACTGAGATTATCAGAACTCATAAAAGACTTTGGTAAAATGGCAGGATATAAAATTAACCCACAAAAATTGGTAACTTTTTTCCACACAGACAATGCCATGGCTGAGAATGAATTTCCAAGATCAATTCCATTCACAATAGCTAAAGAAGGAATGAAATACCTTGGAATATATTTAACCAATGAGGTAAAAGAAGTCTACAATGAAAATTACAAAGCATTAATTAAAGAAATAGGAAATTCAAAAAAATGGAAAAAATCTTCCATTTTCATTGATTGGAAGACTTAATATCATCAAAATGTCCATGCTACTGAACCAAATTACAGATTCAAATGTGATCCCAATCAAATTACCAATGGCATTCTTTCCAGATCTAGAAAAACTTGATTTTAAAAGTCATGTGAGGCTGGTGCCGTGGCTTATTAGGCTAATCCTCCACCTTGCGGTGCCGGCAACCGGGTTCTAGTCCTGGTCGGGGTCCCAGATTCTGTCCCGGTTGCCCCTCTTCCAGGCCAGCTCTCTGCTGTGGCCAGGGAGTGCAGTGGAGGATGACCCAAGTGCTTGGGCCCTGCACCCCATGGGAGGAGACCAGGAGAAGCACCTGGCTTCTGCCTTCAGATCAGTGTGGTGCACCAGCCATGGTGGCCATTGGAGGGTGAACCAATGGTAAAGGAAGACCTTTCTCTCTGTCTCTCTCTCTCTCACTGTCCACTCTGCCTGTCCAAAGAAAAGAAAAAAAAGTCATGTGAAAACATAAGAGACCCCAAATAGCTAAAGCAATCTTATACCCAGAGATGTGTGCTGAGTGTGGCCAGGGAGCTCTCCTCAGTGCTCCAGGGTGGGGGTGAGTGTCCAGAGAGACACCCAGATTGGGCATGGTACATCTGTTCTATTGTCAGCAGGGAAGAGGATATGATCATCTCTGCTGGTGTAAACACACTCTCTCCTCCCCTCATCCAAGGTGATCAATGCTCTGAGTTAGTCCACAGTGGATGCATCACTCTCCCGAGGTACCACATAAACCACATAAAGGATCTGTGTAGTCCTCTGAACATGGATCCCACTACAATGACCCACTGCAGGTAATCATGGAGCTCTGAGTCTTTATCGTACACACAGTGATTGCCCACAGGCCCAGCTATACTCTTGAGTTCTATTGCGCAGTCACAGAATTCCCATCATCTCAGCCCATGGGGTTCCCATAGCCATGGAGTACAGAGGATCCACTCCATCTCACTAGCCTATCTCATCCCTGCCTGTGGGTGCTCTGCCATTGTGTTTTGAGCTTGTTGTATTTCGTGATATTTTGAGAAGCTGGGACATCTCAGAGTCCTACATGGGTGCCAAGTCCCTGTCAATCCTCCTAGCCAGGCTCAGTCAGCTGCAAAAGTGGATTTTTCCCTCTGGTAAAATCCTTGCATCACATGTATGCACAAGAGCTGCTACAGCTGCTACAATTTCAAAGCAACTTTAATTAGAAAAGAGGAAAACTGAGTTCGTTTTTTGAGCTATTACTTTGCTATCATAATCTTAGAAAAATCATAAATACACAGTATTTCAGAGATCAACAGTAGTTATAAATCTCAATACAAGAAGAGTGTATAAAATATTGACAAACAAGAATCAATAACCATAAAGGAATGCTAACATAATTCCACATTAGAAAATACATTATGTATTATATGTCATTAAATAATTTAAGGAAAAATCAGATGATTATATCTAATTCAAGTTATTCAGAAATCCAAGAACAATGAAAGAATTAGAAAATCACTATTTTTTAATACCTAATGAGAAAATGGAATTGAGAAATTGTCAACATTGATATGCATTCCTCACACTATTTGTTCCAGAGAAGATAACCAAGATGAATTTAAATTGACACCTGCCATATATAACAGCTGCTTTCCTTGACAATTCAAGACATTATGATGAAAATAAATCTCTCTCAGTTCAAATATTTGCAGTTAAGTTCATACTATAAATTTATTAAAATGAAAGTAGAAAAATGAGAAGAAATTATTAAATAATGTAATATTAATTATATTGAATCAATATTTTAAAAATGAAGATATATATGATTTTTGACCCCTTAAAAATACATAAAATTTTCTGGTGGTTTTACTCAACTATTATTGGCTGATTAATGGAGATAATCATGCTAAATTTTAAGAACAATTGTAATGGAAGTATTATTATGACAATGCCTTTATGAAGAATGTGCTATAATATATTTATGCAAAGGTAACCTGGGAGCATAAAGTACTATAAAGTCTTTAGTGTGGCATTTGGAGTAGGTTCATCAGGTGACCACAATTAGTTTCTTACTTTGCCATCTGATTCTCATTAGCTATCCATACAAATGTAGTGCTGACTTCAGACCTGAAAGTTTAGTTCTAAATATTTGCACATATGACTTAAGCATTGCCAAAGGAGCAGAGGAGAAATGAAGGAAGTCATCATCTTATTTTTGGCATCAGGTTTTGACAATGATCCAAATTATTATAAATGTTCCCCCACCCCCAAAATAGAACCCAATGACAAAGCAATTCAGTTTTTCGTTCTTGTGAGATTGTCAGATGTGAATTGTCAGTAGAGGTTAAAAACAGTACAATGCAACTAGCCTGTGAGTTATTCTGATTACACTAGCTTAACCATGGGCAATTTCAACCAAAGGTAATACAAAAAGAGCACATGGGTATATGGGGAGGAAACATGGAGAGAAGATATGTAACTTCAGCTGTCAGAATTACAAATGCAGATATTTTCCACTTGTTTATTTCATTTAAGAATTTTTATTAATATAAAGAGGACAGATTTCATATGCTTTACAGGTACAATTTTAAGAAAATAACCATATTTCCTTTTATCCCTCTCTACCTTCCCCAAATGCCCTCCTTTCTTCCTTTTTAAACATTTTTTGTAAAAACATAATTTCAGGGGCCGGTGCTATGGTGTAGCGAGTAAAGCCACTTCCTGCAGTGCTGGCATCCCATATGGGCACTGGTTCATGACCCAGCTACTCCACTTCTGATCCAGCTCTCTGCTATGGCCTGGGGAAGCAGTGGAAGATGGCCCAAAGCCTTAGGCCCCTGCACCTGCACAAGAGACCTGGAAGAAGTTCCTGGCTCCTGGCTTCAGATCGGGACAGCTCCAGCCTTTGTGGCCACCTGGGGAGTGAAACAGTGGATGAAAACCTCTCTCTCTCTCTCTCTCTCTCTCTCTCTCTCCCTCTCTCTCTCTTTCTCTCTGTCTCTATTTCTCTCTCTGTGTGTAAGTGTGACTTTCAAGTTAATAAATAAATCTTAAAAAAACACATTATTTCAATCCACTCTATAATCACGGGTTTAATGCACCACTGAACATAATATTCAACAGGTAAAAAGTAGAAGGACCACATTCAGATTACAAAATTCCTATACTTTTTTGTATTGTACACTAACTACCACATATCTGAGAAAACATGTGATTTGTTTCTTTTTGGGGCTGGCTTATTTTATTAAGCATAAAGTACTCTAACAGTACTTTATACTTTGTGTTTCTGTGTGGGTGCGAACTGTTGAAATCTTTACTTAGTATATACTAAATTGATCTTCTTTACATAAATATAATTGAAAAAGAATCTTGATGTGAATGGCATGGGAGAGGGAGTGGGAGATGGGATGGTTGCGGGTGGGAGGGAGGTTATGGGGGGAAGAGCCTCTATAATACAAAATTTTTACTTTGAAATTAATATTTATTAAATAAAAGTTAAAAAAATAAAGGAAAAAATAATTGTTACATAGGAAAAGGTTCTTGGGAATATTTTTAAAAATACATAACTAAGAATTGCTTAGGTTTATTTGCAATGTTTTCCTCTTGAGTGGAATTCTTACAAAAATTTTCCAAATGTATGCCATTTGTTCACCCTCCTTTATAAAGAAATTAATGATGTGACTACTGAGAATTAACAAAGGTTAAAGGAAGGGGAGGACAAGAAGAAGAAAGGCTGCCTCAAGCAGCTGTGAAAACTGTCTTTCCAAATAACACAGTTTCTGTTGATTTTCTTTATGTTAAAGCTGTTTTTTCTTTATTTTATTATTTATTTATTTATTTGCAAGGCAGAGTTATGGAGAGGCAGAAGCAGAGAGAGAGAGAAAGTCCACTGGTTTACTCCCCAAATGGCAACAATGGCCAGAGCTGGGCCAATTCGAAGCCAGGAGCCTGAAGCTTCTAGGTTTCCCACGTGGGTGCAGGGGTCCAAGGACTTGGGCCATCTTCCACTGCTTTCCCAGACCATAGCAGAGAACTGGATCAGAAGTGGAGCAGTCAGAACTTGAATTATCACTCATACAGGATGCCTACACTGCAGGCAGCAACTTTACCTTCTATGCTACAGCACTGGCTGCTAAAGGTGTCTCTCAAAGCCTTACATTGTTACCCACTAGTTTTTGCCTATACATAATTACTAACATATTACAAATTTAGGTCTCTATTTAATATTCAAGATTTTGTGTTTGTCAATAGCAAGATTGATTTTGTCTCCCTGGCCTAATAATAATAGATTGTTATGAAAGAAGTCTTGTTAATTTTTGATATTTTGAGTATTCTTGTATCTTTCCCTTCAATTTTATATCCTTAATAAGTGAATATATATCAATCAATTGGATTTTTTTTATTTTTCACCACAGCCTTACTGAGATATGTTTCATGTATTGTACAAATTGACCCATTTAAATTTTTTGTTTCAATGATTTTCATATCTTCAGAGTTGCACATACATTACCAAATCTAGAACATTATCATTAACATCCCCATCAAAAAAAAATACAAACCAAAACCCATAGCCTTTGCTCCCTAACGCCATTAACACTAGTCCTAGGCAACCAATAATCTCTTTCTGTCTTTATAGATTTACCTATCTTGTTTTTTGTATATATTCTTCTCTTTTGGCATAATGTTTTCAAAGTTCATTCATGCCATAACTTATATCGATACCTCATTCTTTCTTATTGAGAAAAATACTGTTATCTGAATATACCACATTTTGTTGAGCCATTAATCAGCTGATATGCATTTGCATCATTTCTACTTTTTTGGCTATTATAAATAATGCTGGTATAAAAATACTCCCACATACAAGTGTTTCTGTGGACCTGTGTATTTACTATTTTTTTTTCATTTACCCTGTGTATTTACTTTTTTTTAAACCTGGAAAGCCAAGACACTGGGGCAAAAAAAAGACCTAAATGAAAGATCTCTGCGAGTGAGATCCCAGTGGAAAGAATGGGCCATCAAAGAAGGAGGTACCTTTCTCTGAAGGGAGGAGAGAACTTCCACTTTGACTATGACCTTGTCTAAATATGATCAGAGTCGGTGAACCCAAAAGGCTTCCATAGCCTTGGCAACTCATGACAAGAGCCTAGCATGATTACTGATGCCATAAACAAGAGTGTCAATTTGTTAATTCCACAACAGTTGTCACTGTGCACTTACTCCTCATGTAGGATCTCTGTCCTTAATGTGTTGTACATTGAGATTTAATGCTATAACTGGTACTCAAACAGCATTTTTCACTGTGTTTTGGTGTGGGTGCAAACTGTTGAAATCTTTACTTAATATATACTAAATTGATCTTCTGTATATAAAGATAATTGAAAATGAATCTTGATGTGAATGGAAGGGGAGAGGGAGCCGGAGATGGGAGGGTTGCAGGTGGGTGGGAAGTTGTGGGGGGAAAAAGCCATTGTAATCCATAAGCTGTACTTTGGAAATTTATATTCATTAAATAAAAGTTAAAAAAAGAAAAAAAAACATAAAAAAGAGTCAGGCATGGACCGGCATATCAGCCACAGACCTGCAACTGCACACTGTGTTTGGTGCTATGAAAATACAAAAGAAAAATAAAACATGATTCTTGGCCAAGTATAACATAATTGAACACATTAGAGAACTGGTCTTTCCTCTCTAGTCTTCCTGATCTATATGTGTACAGTTGTGAGAGCAAATATCTTCTTCATCTGATCATTTCAGAGATAAAGTGCTACTTGCCAAATACTCATATTTGTTGAATGAAAGTACTTTCTTTTTATAAATGTGGCCATTTTTATTGTTGTCATTTTGAGTTTATAGAATCTGACAAGAAATTTTCAACTGGGAAATTAGGTTATAAATCCCCAAACAATGTAATGTGTACATCTAAGACATTAAAATGACAGGAAGGATTTTAGGAAGACAGTGGGGCTGGAGGCTTATTTCTTTCCACTGTCCTTGAATTAAGACAGCAATACTTTTAGTTTGCAGAAATAACTACAGACTTTGACCTAAGAAGTTAAGTGTCTAGATCAGAGAAATAAGCTGTATTGATGATGTAACCATATCAAAGCCTGAAGCTAGCTTTATATATCACACAAAAAAACTGGAAGAAGCTGGTACAATCCAAAAGTAGAGAAAATGGAGATACTGATTATCTGACTTGTTAGTTTACACTATGTGCATGTGTTGAAATATTGTACCATGCCTCATAAAAGTACATAAATATTACATGTTATTCAAATATTAAACAAAGAAAAAGGAACTAGGTGCTTTTTTGGAAATGAATGCAAAGTGTTTTTAATAAGACAATCTGGGTTTACACCTCAGACTGCAAATCAAAGATGGCTTTTAGAACTATATTTTTAGCTGACATGCTTATGGCAAACTTGCATCAAAATGCCCTTTCAGTGGGAGAAGGTTTTTCATTTTCTCCAAATCGAGTTTGACTGTTATTTTCTGGTTAAAATCCTTCTTATTTCCACAGCAACAGGGCCAGTGAAGGGTGGATCAAAGTGGAAAAAATCCGGTTCTCAGAATGCTAACTAAATTTAGATCTTCCCATAGTCTATGTTTCTTTAGTGCTTTTTTGCACATTTTTCATGTATTTTAAGTTTTCAATGCATTTTTGTTACATATTGTGTTCTTGCTAGACAAGAAATTCGGATAACTGGATGAATGCTTTTCTGAATCATGGCATAAGCTTTTGGCTTTTTGGATTTCAAGGTTTGTTTTATTGTTTGGGTGCATCAACTGATTTTTCCTTTGTTTATCAGCAATACCTCACATTTTTTTCTGGTTTGGAATTTGTTTTCCTCTTTTCTTTCTTTCTTTTTTGTTATTCAGACCCAAGATACATCACTTTGGACATAGTAATCATTAGGATATACAAATAACTACAAACTGCAGTTTTATGGGTGGAACTCGAGAGGCACCTCTGCCCAAGAAGATTTTTGTGTTTGTGAATAGGAAATTTAAGCCTTTTGTAGAAGAGAAGGTTTTACATTTTCTCCTCAAGTTTGTGGTTTTCTGGTTAAAATCTGTGGCATTTCCACAGCAAATGGGCTGGTTTAGGGTGGATCAAACTGGAAAAATCTGGTTCACTGGTTGCTAACTAGAGCTCAGATCTTGTCATAGTCTCTTTGTGTATTTTTGCAGATTTTTCATGGGTTTCAAGTTTTTAACACATTTTAGGTTAGTATGTTTTGTTTTCATGCTGGATAAGGAATTCAGGTAACTGGATATATGCTTTTCTATGTCAGGGCACAAGCTTTTGGCTTTCTGGATTTCAAGGTTAGTTTTATTGTTTTGGGTGTATCAGCTGATTTTTCCTTTGTTTATCAGAAATTCTTTACATTTTTGCTGGTTTGGAAACACAGAGGCTGTAGCAGATCTGCGATTGAGTTAGCAACAACAGAACCAGGTGTTTCTTGTTGAATCCAGCCATATCCAGACAAAGTGCTGTGAAATTCAGGCTGAGGGGACCCAGAAAATCACAGTCAAACTGGTTTTGGAGATAGGGAAAATTCTTCTCTTCATCAAGTGGCTTCCAGTTCATGTTCACAAACACAAATATCATGTTGGATGCTGTTGCAGTGGATTTCTACTTGGAAAATGTGAATTGGTAGGGCTTTTGTATCCAGTTTCCTCAATTCCATTCACCAGCATGAAGACAAAATTGGACATCCTAAAATTCATTCAAACCCATGAAGTCCATGGATGCTGTCCAGAAACAAACAAACAAACACAGAGGCTGTAGCAGATCTGGGATTTAATTAGCCACAAAAGAACCGGGTGTTTCTGGTTGGATCCAGCCATATCCGCAAAAATGTGCTGTGGAATTTTGTATATTTGACCCAGAAAATCACAGTCAAAATGCTTTTGGAGAGAGGAAAAATCCTTCTCTTCGGCAAGTGGCTTCCATTTCATGTTCAAAAGCACAAATATCATGTTGGCCACTGTTGCTGAGGATTTCTACCTAGAAAACTCGAATTGGTAGGGCTTTTGTATCCAGTTTCCTCAATTCTGTTCACCAGAATGAAGACAAAATGGGGCGTCATAAATTATTGAAAACCCTGAAGTACATAGATAATGTACAAAACACAAACAAACACAGAGGCTGTAGCAAGATCTGGGATTGAGTTAACCAAAAAAGAACTGGATTTTTCTGGTTGGATCCAGCCATATCTGGACAAAGTGCTGTGGCATGTGGCTGGATCTGTCCCAGAAAATCACAGTCAAGTTGGTTTTGGAGATAGCTAAAGCACTTCGCTTCATCAAGTGGCTTCCATTTCATGTTGACAAACACAAATATCATGTCAGCGGCTGATGTTGTTTCTTTCAACCTAGAAAATTTGTATTGGTAGGGCTTTTCTATCCAGTTTCCTGACTTCTCTTCCTGAGCATGAAGATAAAATGGGACATCTCAAAATTCCATCAAAAGTGGGAAGTATATGGATAATGAGCAGAAAGCTTAAACAAACACAGAGACTGTAGCAAGATCTTGGATTGAGTCAGCAACAACAGGACCGGATGCTTCTTGCTGTATCCAGCCCTGTACAGAAAAAGTGCTGTGAAATTCGGGTGGATTTGACCAGAAAATCACAGTCAAACTGGTTTTGCAGAGAGGTAAAACCCTTCTCTTTGGAAAGTGGCTTCAATTTCATGTTTACAGAAACAAATATGCTGTTGGCCACTGTTGCTGTACTTTTCTACCTAGAAAAGTCGAATTGTTAGGGTGTTTGTATCCAGTTTTTTTCAATTCCATTTGCTAGAATGAAGAAACAATGCAACATCCTACAATTCATGCAAAAATGTGAAGTTCACGGGTAATGTCCAGAAAACACAAACACACACATAAGCTGTAGCAAGACGTGGGATTTAGTTAGCCACCACAGAACCAGATATTTCTGGTCGTATCCAGCCATATCTGGACAAAGTACTGTGGAATCGGGTGTACTTGACCCAGAAAATCATCATCAAACTGCTTTGTGAGAGGTAAAAATCCCTCTCTTTAGCAAGTGACTTCAATTTCATGTTCACAACACAAATATCATGTTGGTGGCTGTTGCTGTGGATTTCTATATAGAAAACTTGAATAATTGCAAATGATTAAAAAATCTTGGTGTTAAACTGGAAATTGCATAGACAATTAATCAATTTTTTTAAAAAAAAATCATGTAGGATCTCTGTCCTTAATGTGCTGTACATTGTGAATTAATACTATAACTAGTACTCCAACAGTATTATCATTTTGTGTCTCTATGCGAGGGCAAACCGTTGAAATCTTTACGTAATATGTACTAAATTGATCTTCTGTGTATAAAGAGAATTGAAAATGAATCTTGATGTGAACAGAAGGGGAGAGGGAGCGGGAAAGGGGAGGGTGGGGGGAGGGAGGGAAATTGTGGGGGGGGAGAGCCATTGTGGTCCATGAGCTGTTCTTTGGAAATTTATATTCTTTAAATAAAAGCTTTATAAAAAATAAAAATAAAAAAAAAGAAAACTTGAATTGGTAGGGCTTCTGTATACAGTTTCTTCAATTCCGTTCACCAGTATAAAGACAAAATGGGACATTCTGAAATTCATTCAAAACCGTGAAGTACATGATAATGTCCAGAAAACACAAACACACACAGATCCTCTATCAAGACCTGCGATTGAGTTAGCTACAACAGAACTGGATATTTCTTGTTGGATCCAGCCATATCCAGACAAAGTGCTGTGGAATTTGGGTGGATTTGATCCAGAAAATACAGTCAAATTGTTTTGGAGAGAGGCACTTCTGTTTGGCAAGTGGATTCCATTTCATGTTCACTAACACAAATATCATGTTGCCCACTGTTGCTGTAGATGTCTACCTAGAAAATTCGAATTGTCAAGGCGTTTCTTTCCAGTTTTCTCAATTCTGTTCACCAGAATGAAGACAAAATGGGACAACATAAAAGTCATTCAAAACCCTGAAGTACATGGATAATGTCTGGAAAAAAAAAGAAACACAGAGTCTGTAGCAAGATCTGGGATTGAATTAGTCACAAGAGAACCAGATGTTTCTGTTTGGATCCAGCCATATCCAGACAAAGTGCTATGGAATTCCTGTGGATTTGACCCAGGAAATCACAGTCAAACTGCTTTGAGAGAGAGGAAAAAATTGTTCTGTTCCACTAGTGGCTTAAAATACATGTTCACAAACACAAATATCATGTTGGCTGAAGTTGCTGTGGATTTCTACCTACAAAATTAGAATTGGTAGGGCTTTTGTATCCAGTTTCCTCAATTCCATTTGCCAACAGGAAAACAAAACGGGACATCCTAAATTCATGCAAAAGCGGGAAGTGCATGGATAATGTCCAGCAATTGACTTCAATTTGATGTTCACAAACACAAATATCATGTCGGCCGCTGTTGCTGTGCATTTCTACCTAGAAAACTCGAATTGGTAGGACATTAGTATCCTTTTCCCGCAGTTATATTTCCCTCCATGAAAAAAAAATGGAGCATCCTTAAATTCATGTAAAACCTTGAAGTACATGGATAATATCCAGAAAACACGAACAAACACAAAGGTTGTTGCAAGATCTGGGATTGAGTTAGCCACAACAGAACCGGATGTTACTCGTTGGGTTGAGCCCTATCAGGACAAAGTGCTGGGGAATTCAGGTGGATTTGACCAAAAAACTCACAGTCAAACTGGTTTTGGAGAGAGATACAACCCTTCTCTTCGAGAAGCAGTTCAATTTCAGGTTCACAAACACAAATATGCTGTTGGCCACATTTTGTGTGGATTTCTACCTATAAAATTCGAAATGGTAGGCTTTTGTGTCCAGTTTCCTCAATTCCATTTGCCAGCATGAAGACAAAGTGCAACATCATACAATTCATTCAAACCATGAAGTACATGGATAAGGTCCAGAAAACACAAACAAACACAGAGGCTGTAGCACGCTAGCCGCAACAGAACCAGATGTTTCTGGTTGGATCTAGCCATATACAGACAAACTGCTGTGGAATTCTGGTGGATTTGAATTAGAAAATCATAGCCAAACTGGTTTTGGAGATAGGTAAAATACTTCCCTTAGGCAAGTAGCTTCCATTTCATGTTCACCAACACAAATATCATGTCAGCCGCTGTTGTGGATTTCTACCTACAAAACTCGAATTGATAGGGCTTCTCTATCCATTTCCTCAGTTCTTTCGCCAGCATGAAAACAAAATGGGACATCCTAAAATTCATTCAAAACCGTGAAGTGCATGGATAATGTGCTAAAAACACAAAGAAACACAGAGGCTGTAACAAGATGTGGGGTTCAGTTAGCCACAAGAGAACCGTACTTTCAGGTTGGATCCAGTGATATCCAGACAAAGTGCTGTGGAATTCGGGTGGGTTTGACCCAGAAAATAACAGTCGAACTTATTTTGGAGAAAAGTAAAATTCATCTCTTCCGCAAGTGGCTTCATGTTCCCAAACACAAATATCGAATTGGTAGGGCTTCTCTATGCAGTTTCCTCAATTCTGTTCACCAGCATGAAGACAAAACAGGACATCCTAAAATTTATGGGAAACTGTGAAGTACATGGATAATGTCAAGAAAACACAAAGAAACTCACAGACTGTAGCAAGATCTGGGATTGAGCTAGCCACAAAAGAAGCAGATGTTTCTGGTTGGATCCAGCCATATCGTGACAAAGTGCTGTGGTATTTGGGTGGATTTGATCCAAAAAATCACAGTCAAACTGGTTTTGGAGACAGGTAAAATCCTTATCTTCATCAAGTATCTTCAGTTTCATGTTAACAAACACAAATATCTTGTTGGCCGCTGTTGCTGTGCATTTCTATATAGAAAACTCGAATTAGTAGGCTTTTGTACAAAGTGTCATCAATTCTGTTTGCCAGCATGAAGACAAAATGTGGCATCCTAAATTCATTCAAACCCTTGAAGAACATGGATAAAGTCTAGAAAACACAAATGCAGAGGATGTAGCAAGATCTGGGATTGAGTTAGCCACAACAGAACCAGATGTTTCTGGTTGGTTCCAGCCATATCCAGACAAAGTGCTGTGGAATTCAGGTGGATTTCTATCAGAAAATCACAGTTAAACTGGTTTTTGGAGAGAGGTAAACTCCTTCTCTTCGGCAAGTGACTTAAAGTTCATGTTCACCAACACAAATATCATGTTGGCCGCTGTTGCTGTGGATTTCTACCTATGAAACTCAAATTGGTAGGGCTTCTCTATCCATTTCCTCAATTCTTTCACCAGCATGAAAACAAAATGGAACATCCTAAAATTCATGTAAAACCATGAAGTACACGGGTAATGTCCAGAAAACACAAACAAACACATAGGCTGTAGCAAGATGTGGGATTGAGTTAGCTACAAGAGAACCGTACTTTCAGGTTGGACCCAGCCATATCCAGGCAAAGTGCTGTGGAATTTGGGTGGATTTGACCCAGGAAATCACAGTCAAACTGCTTTGTGAGAGAGGTAAAAATCCTTGTCTTTGGCAAGTGGCTTCAATGTCATGTTCACAAACACAAATATCCTGTTGACCACTGTTGCTGTGGACTTCTACCTAGAAAACTCGAATTGCTAGGGCTTTTGTATCCAGTTCCCTCAATTCCAATTGCTATCATGAAGACAAATGGGACATCCTAAAATTCATTCAAAACCGTGAAGTACATGGATAATGTCCAGAAAACACTGATAAACACAGAGGTTGCAGCAAGATCTGGGATTGAGCTAGCCACAACAGAACCAGATGTTTCTGGTTGGATCCAGCCATATCCAGACATAGTGCTGTGGAATTCAGGCAGATTTCAATTAGAAAATCACAGTCAAACTGGTTTTGGAGAGAGGTAAAAATCTGCTCTTAGGCAAGTAGCTTCAATTTTATGTTCACAGTCCCAAACACCATGTACCCGCTGTTTTTGTGGATTTCTACCTAGAAAACTCGAATTGGTAGTGCTTTGGTATCCAGTTTAGAGAATTCCATTTGCCAGTATGAAGACAAAATTGGACATCCTAATATTCATGCAAAACCGTGAAGTACATGGTTAATGTTCAGAAAACATAAACAAAAACAGAGACTGTAGCTGGTTCTGGATATGAGTTAGTCACAACACAACTGGATGTTTCTTGTTGGATCTAGCCATAGTGGATAAAGTGCTATGGAATTCCATTGAATTTCTATCAGAAAATCACAGTCAAACTGGTTTTGGAGATAGGTAAAATACTTCCCTTAGGCAAGTGGCTTCAAGTTCATGTTCACCAACACAAATATCATGTTGGCCGCTGTTGCTGTGGATTTCTACCTACAAAACTCAAATTGGTAGGCTTCTCTATCCATTTCCTCAATTCTTTCACCAGCATGAAAACAAAATGGGACATCCTAAAATTCATGCAAAACCGTGAAGTACATGGATAATGTCCAGAAAACACAAACAAACACATAGGCTGTAGCAAGATGTGGGATTGAGTTAGCCACAACAGAACATGAGGTTTCTGTTTGAATCCAGCCATATTAAGACAAAGTGATGTAGAATTAGGGCGGATTTGACCCAGGAAATCACAGTCAAAATGGTTTTGGAAAGAAGTAGAAACTTTTTTTGCAAGTGGCTTCAATTTCATATTAACAAACCCAAATATCATGTTAGTCGCGGTTGCTGTGGATTTCCACCTGGAAAACTTGAATTGGTAGAATTTTGTATCTAGTTTCCTGAATTTCATTTGCCAGCATGAAGACAAAATGGGACATCCTAAAATTCATTCAGAAAGCAGAAGTGCATGGATCATGTCCAAAAAACAGACACAGAGGCTGCGGCAAGATCTGGGATTGGGTTAGCCACAACAGAACGAGATACTTCTGTTTGGATCCAGCCATAACCGGACAAACTGCTGTGGAATTCAGGTGGATTTCTATCAGAAAATCACAGTCAAACTGGTTTTGAGAGGGGTAAAATCCTTTTTGGCAAAAGGCTTCAAGTTCATGTTCATAAAAGCAAATATCATGTTGTCCGCTGTTGCTGTGGATTTCTACTTAGAAAACTCGTATGGTAGGGGTTTTGTATCCAGTTTCCTCAAATCTGTTCATAAGCATGAAGACAAAATGGGACATCCTAAAATTCATTCAAAACCGTGAAGCACATTGGATAAAGTCCAGAAAACACAAAAAAACACAAAGGCTGTAGCCAGATCTGGGATTCAGTTAGCCACAAGAGAACCATACTTTCAGGTTGGATCCAGCCATATCCGGACAAAGTGCTGTGGAATTCGGGTGGATTTGACCCAGGAAATCACAGTCAAACTGCTTTGTTTCTAGTTTCATGAATTCTATTTGCCAGCATTGAAACAAAATGGGACATCCTGAAATTCATGCAAACCTGTGATGCACCTGGATAAAGTCCAGAAAACAGAAACAAACACAGAGGCTGTAGCAAGATCTGGGATTGAACTAGCCAAAACAGAACCAGATGTTTCTGGTTGGGTCAACCCATATCTGGACAAAGTGCTGTAGAATTCAGGTGGATTTGACCCAGGAAATCACAGTCAAACTGGTTTTGAAGAAAGGTGAGATCATTCTCTGCGGCAAGTGGCTTCAAGTTCATGTTCACCAACACAAATATCATGTTGGCCGCTGTTGCTGTGGATTTCTATCTAGAAAACTTGAATTTGTAGGGCTGTTCTATTCAGCTTCCTCAATTCCATTCACCAGCATGAAACCAAAATGGGGTATCTTTAGATTCATGCAAAACCTTGAAATACATGGATAATGTCCAGAAAACACAAACAAACACAGAGGCTGTAGCAACTTCTGGGATTGAGTTAGTCACAAAATAACTGGATGTTTCTGGTAACATCGAGCTGTATCTGGAGAAAGTGCTGTGGAATTCGGGTGGATTTCACCAGAAAATCACAAACTTGTTTTGGGGAGAGGAAAAACACTTCTCTTCTCTTGGGAAGGCTTTTATATACAGTTTCTTCAATTCTGTTAATCAGCATGAAGAGAAAAAACCTAGCTATGCCAATGGCTATGTTTAGGTTTAGGGTTATGACTAGTGCTAGTTGGAGTTAGGCTTAGTGTTAGGTTTAGGGCTATGGCTAAGGCTAGGGTTAAGCTAGAGTTATGGCTAGGTCTAGGGCTAGTGCTAGGTTTAGGGTGGTGTTAGGGTTAGGGTTAGTGTAAGTGTTGGTGCTTGGGCTACAGCTATGGTTAAATTTAGGTCTTGGGCTTAGGCTAAGCTACAGTTAGTGTTAGGGCTATGACTAAGCCAATGGTAGTGTTAGTGTTAGGGTTATGACTAGGGCTATGTTTAGTTTTAGCTTTTGGGTAAGGGTTATCATTAGTGTTATGGTTAGGGTTAGGTTTATTTTTATGTTTTAGTTTTAGGGTTAGTAAGATGGTTAAGCTTAGGGCTAGAGCTAGTGCTATAGTTAGGGTTAGGGTTAGGGTTAGGGCTCAGGCTACAGCTAAACTAGGGTTATGGCTAGGGCTAGGCCTATGGTTATTGTTAATGTTAGAGTTAGGTTTATGGCTAGGACTATGTTTATTGTTAGGTTTAGGGATAGGGTTAGCATTAGGGTTAGGTTTAGTGTTAGGGTTATTATTAGGGTTTAAGGTCATTGTTTGAGTTTGAGTTAGTGCTAGGGCTAGGGCTAGGGTTAGGGTTCATGCTAGTGCTAGGGATAGGGCTAAGTCAAGAGCTAGGTTTTGGGCTAGGGCTAGAGTTAGGGTTAGGGTTAGGGTTAGGTCTAGGGTTAGAGTTAGGGTTAGTGATAAAGCTAGGGCTAGGTCTAGAGTTAGGGTTCGGGTTAGGGGTAGGTTTGGGCTATGGTTAGGGTTAATGTTAGAGTTAGGGTTATTCTTAGGTCTAAGCTATGGTTAGGGTTACAGTTAGGATGAGGGTTAGGCCTAGGGCAAAGGCTAGTTCTAGGGTTACTTCTAGGTTGAGTGTTAGCGTTAAGGTTAGGGTTAGGGCTATGGTTAAGGTTAGGTTTACAGTTAGAGTGAAGTGAAGTTCAAAGTCTATGTTAGGGTAGGGGTTAGCATTATGGTTAGTGTTAGGGATAGTTTTGGGGTTAGTGCTAGGGCTTGGTTTAGCTAGGGCTAGGGCTAGGGTTAGGACTAGGGTTTAGGTTAGGATAAGGAAGGGCTAGGGCTAGGACTAGGACTAGGACTACATTTAAGGTTAGGGTTAGTTATGGGTTAGGGTTAGGCCAAGTCTAGGGTTAAGTCTAGGATTAGGGTTAGGGTTAGGGTTAGGGTTAGGGCTAGGGCTATGGCAAGGGCTAGGGCTAGAGCTAGTTCTAGGGCTAGGGTTAGGGTTAGGGTTAGAGTTAGGTATAGGTTTAGGGTTGGGGCTAGGGTTAGGGATAGTGTTAGGGTTAGATTTAGAATTAGTGCTAGGGCTAGGGTTAGGGTTAGGGCTACAGTTAGGGTTTCAGTTAGAGTTAGAGTTAGAGTTAGTGTTGGGTTTAGGGCTAGTGCTAGGGTAGGGTGAATTTAGTGTTATGGTAGGGCTATGGTTATGGTTAGGTTTAGCATTAGGTTTATGGTTAGGGTTTGGTTTAGGATTAGGTTTAATAGTAGGGTTTGGGTTAGCGCTAAGTCTAGGGCTAGGTCTAGGGTTAGGGCAATGGTTAGTGTTATGGTTAGGGTTAGTGATAGAGCTATGGCTAGGGCTAGAGTTAGGATTAGGGCTAGGGTTAGGGTTAGGATTGGGTTAGGGTTAGGGTTAGGTTTAGAATTAGGGTTAGGTTTATGGCTTAGGGCTAGGGCTAGGGCTAGGGCTAGGGTTAGGGTTAGTGTTAGGATTAGGGCTAGGGGTAGGGCTAGGGTTAAGTCTAGGGTTATGGCTAGGGTAAGGGATCAGGTTAGAGTTAGGCTTAGGTTTATGTTTAGGGCTAGGGCTAGGCTAGGGCTAGTGTTAGGTCTAGGGTTAGGGCTAGTGTTAGAGTTTGAGTTAGGGTTAGGGCAATGACTATGGCTAGGGTTAGGGTTAGGTTTAGTGTTAAGGTCAGAGCTAGGGTTAGGTTTAGGATTAAAATTAGGGTTAGCATTAGGGATAAGGTTAAGCTTTAGGGTTAAGATTATGGTTTTGTTTGTCCTCATGCCTGGGCTAGGGTAGAGATCATGTTGGGGCTTGGGCTAGGGTTAGGCTTAGGGTTAGGGCAGTGATATGGTTCTGGTTATGACTAGGGATAGGATTATTTCTAGCACTAGTGCTAGGGTTAGTGCTAGGGCTATGGCTAGGGTTACAGTTAGGGTTAGGTTTAGGGCTAGGGTTAGGGTTAGAGTTAGTGTTAGGGTTAGGTTTAGGGCTAGGGCTTGTGCTAATGTTAGGGTTAGGGTTTCGGCTAGGTCTAGGTTTTGGGCTTGGGCTAGGGCTAGGGTTAGGGTTAGGGATAGGGTTAGGGTTAGGGCTAGAGTTAGAGTTTCAGTTAGAGTTATGGCTAGTGTTAGGTTTAGGGCTAGGGCTAGGGCTAGGGTTAAATTTAGGGTTAGGACTAGGGCTACGGTTAAGGCTACGGTTAATGTTAGTTTTTGGGTTATTGTTAGAGTTAGTTTTAATAATAGGGTTTGGGTTAGCACTGTCTAGGGCTAGGTCTAGGTTTAGGGCAATGGTTAGTTATGGTTAGGGTAAGGGTTAGGGCTAAGTCTAGGGCTAGGTTTGGGGTTAGTGTTAGGGTTCTTAGGGTTAGGGTTAGGGCTAATTCTAGGTCTGGTTTTACTACTAGTGTTAGGGTTAAGGTTAGCTTTAGTGTAAGGGTTAGGCCTCGGGCTATCATTAAGGTTATGGCTATGGTTAGGGTTATGATTAGAGTTAGAATTAGCTTAAGATAAAGATAGTGTTAGGGTTAGGGTTATATTTAGGGTTAGGGCTAAGGCTAGGATTAGGGTTTGGCTTACACTTAGGGTAGTGGTAGGGCTATGGCTAGGTCTAGTGCTAGGGTTAGGGTTAGGGCTAGGGTATGGCTAAGGCTAGTGTTAGGGTTATGGCTAGGTTTAGGGCTATGGCTAGGGCTGGGGTTATGCTTAGAATTAGGATTAGCGTACGGGTTAGGGCTAGGGCTAGGGTTAGTGTTAGGGTAAGATTTAGGGTTTTTGTTCAGGTTAGCATTAGGGTTTGGGTTAGGGTTAGGGTTAGTGCTAGGGTTAGGGTTAGGGTTAGGGTAAGTGTTAGGGCTAGGGTTAGGGCTAATGCTAGGGTTAGGACAACAGTTAGGGTTACTTAGGATTATGATTAGGGTTAGGGTATGGCTAAGGCTAGTGTTATGATTATGGCTAGGTTTAGCGCCTTGGCTATGGCTAGCGTTACGGTTAGGGTTAGAATTAGGATTAGCATAAGGGTTAGGGCTAGGGCTAAGGTTAGTGTTAGGGTTAGATTTAGGGTTTTTTTTTTTTTCGGGTTAGCATTAGTGTTAGTGCTAGGGTTAGGGTTAGTGCTAGGGTTAGGGTTAGTTTTAGTGTTAGGGCTAGGGCTTGGATAGGTCCAGGGTTAGGGTTAGCGTTATGGTTAGGATTAGGGTTAGGTTTAGGGATAGGGTTAGGTTTAGTGTTAAGGCTAGGGTTAGGCCTAGAGTTAGTGAGAGGTTTAGGGCTATGTTTTGGCTAGGGCTCAGGTTAGGGCTAGTGCTTTCGCTAGGGTTATGATTACTGTTAGGGTTAGGGTTGTGGTTTTAGCTGTTTAGGGCTAGAGTTAGGGTTAGGTTTAGTGCTTGGGTTAGACTAGGACTATGACAATTGCTAGCACTCTGCCTGCTAGGGTTTGGGCTTGGGTTAAGGTTAAGGCTTTGGATTGTGTTAGGTTTAAGAGATAGGGTTAGGGTTATGTTTAGGGATAGAGCTAGGGCTAGGTCTAGTGTTAGGTTTAGTGCTAGTGCTAGGATTAGGGTTAGGGTAATGGTTAGGGTTAGAGTTAGGCTTAGGTTTAGGTTTATGGCTAGTGCTAGGTCTAGGGCTAGGGCTAGCACTATGGTTAGGGTTAGTGTTATGATTAGGGCTAAGGTTAGGGTTAGGGCTAGGCTAGGGCTAGGGTTATGGCTAGTGTTAGGTTTAGGGTTAGGATTGCGAATATGATTAGTTTTATGGCTAGTGTTTGGGCTTGTGTTAGTGATAGGGTTAGGGCTATGGTTGGGCTAGGACTAGGGCTAGGGCTTGGGCTAGGTTTAAACGGGTTAGGGTTATGGTTTCAGCTAGGGTTAGGGCTAGAGTTAGGGTTATTGTTAGGTCTTGGGTTAGACTAGGGCTAGGGCTTGTGTTAGTTCTCTGCCTAGTGTTAGGGTTAGGGTTTGTGTTAGGGTTAGGTCTAGGGTTAGGATTAGGGTTAGGGCTAGGGCTACATTTAGGGTTAGGTTTAGGTTTAGCATTAGAGTTAGGGCTAGGATTAGGGTTAGGGTTGGTGTTAGGGCTAGGTTTAGGGTTAGGGCTAGGGCTAGGTCTCTGGTTAGGACAAGCATTAGTGTTAGGGTTAGCGTTATGTCTAGGTCTACGTCAAGGTCTATGTCTATGGCTAGGTTTAGGGTTAAGGTTATGGTTATGTTTAGAGCTAGGTCTAGTATTAGGGTAGGGCTAGGGCTAGGGCTAGGGCTAGGGTGATGGCCAAGATTATGGCTAGGACTATGGCCAGGGTTAGGGCTATGGTTAGGGTTAGAGTTAGAGTTAGGGCTAGGTTTGGGGTTAGGGTTAGGTTTTGGGACTAGGGCTAAATTTATTTTTAGTTTTAGGGTTATGGCTAGGGCTAGGTTTAGGGTTAGGAGTAGAGTTGGGGTTAGGGTTAGGGTATGGTTAGGGCTAGGGTTAGGATTAGGGTTAAGTCTAGGGTTAGGGTTAGGTTTAGGTTTAGGAGTAGAGTTGGGGTTAGGGATAGGATAGGGTTAGGGCTAGGGTTAGGATTAGAGTTAAGCCTAGGGTTAGGGTTAGGTTTAGGGTTAGGAATAGGGTTGGAGTTAGGGTTAGGGTAGGTTATGGCTAAGGTTAGGATTAGAATTAAGCCTATGGTTAGGGTTAGTGTAAGCTCTATGGCTAGGGCTAGGTTAGGATTAGTGTTATAGTTAGGGTTAGCACTAGTGTTAGGTTTAGTGCTAGGGTTAGAGATAGGGCTAGGGTTAAGTCTAAGGTTAGGTCTAGGGCTAGGGTTAGAGTTTGGTTTACAGTTAGGACTAGGTTTAGGGTTATGTTTAGGGATAGTACTAGATTTAGAGGTAGGTCTAGTGCTAGGGTTAGTTTTACGGTTATGGCTAGTGTTAGGGCTAAACCTAGGTTTAGGGTTAGGTTTAATGTTAGGGTCAGGGCAAGGGTTAGGGTTACTCCTGGGATGAGTGTTAAGGCTAGGGCTAGGGCTAGTTCTAGGGCAATGGTTAGGGTTAGGTTTAGGGTTAGTGTTAGGGCTATGGCTAGGGTTAGGGTTAGTGTTAGGGCTAGTGTTAGGGCTATTGCTAAGGCTAGTTCTAGGGTTAGGGCTAGGGTTAGTGTTAGGGTTAGGTTTAGTTCTTAACCTAGGCTATGGTTAGTGCTAGGGCTAGGGCTAAGGCTATGGTTAGGGTTAGGGTAAGGCTAGGGCTAGGGCTCAGGATAAGGTTAGGGCTATTGTTTGGTTTAGGGTTAGGATTATGGTTAGGGCTAGGGCTAGGGTTAGAGCTAAGCTTAGAGCTAAGCCTAGGGCTAGGGCTATGGCTCTGGTTAGGGATAGGATTAGGGTTAGGTTTAGAGGTAGCTCTAGGGCTAGGTGTAGTGTTAGGGTTAGGTCTAGGGCTTGGGTTAAGGCTAGGGCTAGGCTTGGGTTTAGGGTTACAGTTAAGGTTATGGCTAAGGATAGTGCTAGAGTTAGGGTTAGGATAAAGCTAGGGTTAGGGCTAGGGCTAGGGTTAGGACTAGGATTAGTGTTAGGGTTCATTTTAGTGTTAGGACTAGGTTAAGAATTATGTATAGGTCTAGGGCTAGTGATAGTGCTAGATCTAGGGCTATGACTAGGGTTGGGGCTAGGGCTAAAGCAAGGGTTAGGGTTATGGCTAGTGCTAGGGCTAGGGTTAGAGTTAGGGTTAAGTTAGGTTTAGGTTTAGGTTAAGGTTCAGAGTTAACTTCAGTGTTAGGGCTCAGTAGAGGACTAATGTAAGGTTAGGTTTATGGCTAGAGCTAGGCCTATGGTTAGTGTTAGGATTAGGTTTTGGCTTAGGCTAGGTAGGTTTAGTTTAGGTTAGCTTTAGGGTTAGGGTTAGGGTTAGTGTTATTTTTAGGGTTTATGGTTGGGGTTAGGTTTAGTGTTAAGGTTAGTGTTATGGCTAGGGCTAGAGCTAGGGCTAGGGTTTGGGTTAGGGTTAGAGTTAGTGTTAGGGCTAGGGCTTGACTAGGGCTATTGTTAGTGTTAGGTTAGTGCTAGCTCTAGAGATATGGCTAGGAAAGGGCTTGGTTTGGAGACAGGGCTAGGGCTAGGGCTAATGTTAGGGTTAGGATTAGGGCTATGTTTAGGGAAAGGTTAGAGTTAGGGTTAGGGTTAGGGCTAGGACTAGGGCTAGGTCTAGGTATAGGTTTAGGGATCAGGTTAGGGTTAGTGTTTGGGCTAGGTTTAGGGTTAGTGTTAGAGTTAGGGTTAAGCTTAGGGCTAGGGCTATTACTATGGTTAGGGTTAGCGTTAGGGCTATGGTTAGGGCTGGAGATCCAGTTATATCTCGGGTTAGGGCTAAGGTTAGTGTTAGGGTTATGGTTAGGGCTATAGTTAGTGTTAGGGTAAGGGTTAGGGCTAGGGCTAGAGCTAGGGATAGGGCCAGGGCTACTGTTAGGGTTTGTGTTAGGGTAAGGGTTAGGGCATGGTTAGGTTTAGCATTAGGGTTAGGGCTAGGGTTAAGGTTAGTGTTAGGGTTAGAGTTAGGGTTAGGGTTATGGGTACAGTTACAGTTAGGATTAGGGTTAGTGTTAGGGTTAAGGTTAAGGTTAGGTTTAGGGTTAGGGTTAGGCCAGTGCTAGGGCTAGGGCTAGGGTTAGGGCTAGGGCTAGTGTTAGGGTTAGGTTTAGGGCTAGGATTGAACTAGTGCTAGGGTTGTATTAAGGTTTGTTTTGGGTTAGTGTTGGGGTTAGTGCTATAGTTAGATTTGGGCATAGACCAAGGCTAGGGTCAGGGCTAGGACTAGGGTTAGGGTTAGGGCTAAGACTAGGGCTAGGGCTAGGGCTAGGAATATGGTTAGGGTTAGGGTTTCTGTTCGGGTAAGGTTAGGGCTGCGGGTAGGGCTTAGGGCTAGGGTTGGGGTTAAGATTAGTGTTGAGATTAGGGTTAAGTTTAGGGTTAGTTGTAGGGTTTGAGTTATCTAGGGCTAGGGCAAGTGTTAGGGTTAGGTTTAGGACTACATTAGAGCTAGTGCTAATGTTAGGATTAGGGTTAAGTTAGGGTAAGGTTTACGTTTGTGCTTAGTGTTAGGGTTAAGGCTATGTAGGGCTAGGGCTAGGGTTAGAGTCAGGGTTAAGGTTAGGGTTAGGGTTAGAGTTAGGGTTAGTGTTAGAGTAAGGATTAGGGTTAGGCCTAAGCTAGGGCTACGGCTAAGGTAGGGTTAGGATTACCGTTAGTATTAGGGCTAGGGCTAGGTTTAGGGTTAAGGCTAGTGCTAGGACTAGTGTTAGGTTTAGGGTTATTGTTAGTGTTAGTGTTAGGGTTAGGGTTATGACTAGAGTAAGGTTTAGGTTTAGTGCTGGGTTAGGTCTTGGTCTAGGGCTAGGGCTAGGGCTAGTACTAGAGTTAGGGTTAGTGCTTGGGTTAGGGCTGGGTCTAGTGCTGGAGTTAGAGCAAGGGCTAGGGGTAGGGTTAGGGTTAGGATTATGGTTAGGGTTGGGTTAGTTCTAGGGCTATTGTTAGGGTTAGGTTACGGACTAGTTTAGATCTAGCGCTAGTGTTATATTAGGGTTAGTTTAGGGTTAGGCTGGGGGTTAATGTTAGAGTTAGTTTTACGTCTAGGACTAGGGCTAGGGTTAGAGTTAGGGTTAGGAATAGTGTTAGTGTTAGGGCTCGAGTTAGGTCTAAGCTAGGGCTAGGGTTAGGGCTAGGGCTATGCCTATGATTCGTGTTATGGTTAGGGTTAGGGTTGTGGCTAGGGCAAGGTTTAGGGTTAGATTTAGCTTCAGGTTTAGCGTTAATGTTAAGGATAGCATTAGGTTTTTTTGTTATGATTTAGTGTTAGAGTTGGGGTTAGTATTAGTGCTAGTGCTATGGCTAAGACTAGTGTTCAGGTTTGGTTTAGGGCTAGGGATAGGGGTACAGTTAGGGTTATATTTAGGGTTTGAGTGAGTCGTTGTTCTATGTTTAGGCCAAGGGCTAGGGCTAGGGCTAGGATTAGAGATAAGTTTATGGTTAGGATTATTTTTAGCATTAGGGTTAGTGCTAGGGTTAGGGATAGGTCTAGGGCTAGGTTTAGGACTAGGGCTAGGCTAGGGTTAATGTTAATGTTAATGTTACAGCTTGGGCTATGGTTATGTCTAGGGTTAGGGCTAGGCTAAGGGTTAGGGTTACACTTAAGGCTAGGACTAGGTTTTGGGTTAGGGTTATGGTTTTGTCTAATTCTAGGCTAGGGCTAAGGCTAGGGTTAGGGTTAGTGTTAGGGTTATTTTTAGGACTAGGTTAATGTTTGGGTTAGGGTTAGGGTTTGGCTTAGGGCTAGCACTAGGCCTAGAGCTAGGGGTAGGGTTGGGGATTGGGCTAGGATTAGGGTTAGGGTTAGGGCTAAGTTTAGCTCTAGGGTTAGGGCTAAGGTTAGGGCTAGGGCTAGTGTTAGGACTAGGGTTAGGATTAGGTCTAGGACTAGGTGTTAAGGTTATGTTTATGGCTAGGTTTATGTTAGGGTTAGGGTTAGGGTTAGGGTTAGGGTTAGGGTTTGGCTTAGGGCTAGCACTAGGCCTAGTGCTAGCTAGAGCTAGGGATAGGGTTGGGGATTGGGCTAGGGTTAGGTTTAGGGTTAGGGCTAGGTTTAGGTCTAGACTAGGGCTAAGGTTAGGGCTAGGGCTAGGGTTATGACTAGGGTTAGCATTAGGGTTAGGATTAGGTCTAGAACTAGGTGTAGGGCTGGGGTTAGGGTTATAGTTATGGTTATGGTTATGGTTAGGGTTAGGCCAAGGTTAGGGCTAGGGTGAAGGTTAAGGCTAGTGTTTTGGTTAGGGTTAGTGTTATGGCTAGGGCTTGTGTTTGGGCTACGGAGTTTTCAAAGGCTAGGGCTAGAGGTAGGTCTTGGGCTATGGTTAGGGTTAGAGCTAAGTCTAGAGTTAGGGTTAGTGTCTGTTCAGGGTTAGTGTTAAGGTTAGGGCTAGGGCTATGTCTAGGGCTGAACTAGGTCTAGAACTAGAGTTAGGGTTAAGATTAGGGTAAGGTTCATGTTTAGGTTTGGGGTTAGGGTTAGAGTTAGGCTTAGGGTTAGGCCAAGTCTTGGGCTATGTCAAGGGTTAGGGCTAGAGGTAGGGCTAGGTCTACTGTTAGTTTTAGGGCTAGGTCTAGGGTACGGCTAGGACTAGGGCTAGAATAATGCTAGGACTAGGTTTATTGTTTAGGGTTAGGGCTGGGGCTAGGGCTAGGGCTAGGACTAGCTTTAGGGTTAAGGTTAGGATTAATTTTAGGGTTAGGGTTAGTGTTAGGTTTAGGGTTAGGTTTAGGATTAGTTTTAGTTTTAGGGTTAGGGTTAGGCCAAGGCTAGGACTGGACTAGTGTTGTGGTTAGGGTTATGGTTAGAGTTTGGGATAGGGCTATGCTTAGGGCTATTGCTTGGATTAGGGCTAGTACTAGGGTTTGCGTAGGGTTAGGGTTAGGGTTAAGATTAGGCTTAGGACTAGGACTAAGGCTATGGTTAGGGTTAGTTTTAGGGATAGGGTTAGATATAGGGAAATTAAAGGCTTCCATAGCCTCGGCAACTCATGACTAGAGCCTTGGGAGATTGCTCACACCATAAACAAGAGTGTCAAATTGTTAAATCAACATCAGGAGTCACTGTGTACTTACGTCTCATGTGGGATCTGTCCTTAATGTGTTGTGAAGTAATGCTATAACTAGTACTGAAACAGTATTTTTACTTTGTGTTTCTGTGTGGGTACAAACTGATGAAATCTTTACTTAGTATATACTGAATTGATCTTCTGTATATAAAGATAATTGAAAATGAAAAAAAAAAACTTGGTGTTAAATTGGAAATTGCATAGAAAATTAATCAATTTTTTAAAAAAAATCATGTAGGATCTCTGTCCTTAATGTGCTGTACATTGTGAATTAATAGTATAACTAGTCCTCCAACAGTATTTTTCACTTTGTGTTGCTATGTGGGGGCAAACTGTTGAAATCTTTACGTAATATATACTAAACTGATCTTCTGTATATAAAGAGAACTGAAAATGAATCTTGATGTGAATGCAAGGGGAGAGGGAGTGGGAAAGGGGGACTTGCCAGTGGGAGGGAAGTTATGGGGGGGGGGGAGCCATTGTAATCCATAAGTTGTACTTTGGAAATTTATATTCTTTAAATAAAAGCTTTAAAAAAAGATTTAGGGATAGTTCTAGGTCTATGGTTAGGGCTAGGGTTCTGTTTAGGTTTAGGGTTAGGTCTAGGGCTAGGGTTAGGACTAAGTTTAGGGTTAGGCTTAGGGCTTGGTATAGGGTTAGTTTTAGGGTTAGGGTTAGGGTTAGGGTTAGTATTTGAGTTAGGCTTAGGGTTAGGCCTAGGCTAGGGCTAGGGCTAGGGTTAGGGTTTTGTTAGGGTTCAGGTTAGGGCTAGGGTTAGGGCTAGGGCTAGGTTTAGGGCTAGGGCTATGGATTGGGCTAGGGTTAGGTTAGGGTTAGGTTTAGTGTTAGTGTTGTGGTTAAGGTAAGGTTTAGGATTATGTTTAGCTTAAGGTTTAGGGTTAGTATTTGAGTTAGGTTTAGGGTTAGGCCTAGGCTAGTGCTTGGTCTAGGGTTAGGGTTTTGTTAGGGTTCAGGTTAGGGCTAGGGATATGGCTAGGGCTACGTTTAGGGCTAGGGCTATGGATTGTGCTAGGGTTAGGGTTAGGGTTAGGGTTAGGTTTAGTGTTAGTGTTGTGGTTAAGGCAAGGTTTAGGATTATGTTTAGCTTAAGGGTTAGAGTTAGGGTTAGGTTAGGCTTAGAGCTAGGGATAAGGTTAGGGTTAGAACTAGGTTTAGTGTTTGGGTTAGGGTGTGGTCTAGATTTAGGGTTAGGATTAGTGTTGTAGTTAGAGTAGGGCAAGGTTTAGGACTATTTTTAGGTTTAGGGTTAGCGTTGGGGTTAGGGATAGAGTTAGGTTTTTGTTAGCATTTAGTGTTATGGTTAGAGTTACGGGTAGGGTTAGGGATAAGGCTAGGGATAGAACTAATTTTAGGTTTGGGTTAGGGTTTGATTAGGGTTAGGGTTGGTGTTAGAGTTAGGGTTAGCCTAAGGTCTAGTGATATGGCTATGTTTAGAGTTAGTGTTAGGGTTAGTGTTAGAGCTAGGTTTATTGTTAAGTTTAGGGTTTGGTTTAGGATTTGTGTAGTGTTTGGTTTAGTGTTGGGGTTAGTGTTAGGGTTAGGGTTAGTTTTAGGGTTAGGAATAGGGCTAGGGCAAGGGCTAGGGTTTTGGTTAGGGTTAGTGTTAAAGTTAGGTTTGGGGTTAGGCCAAGGCTAGGGCTAGGCTAGGGCTAGGCTAGTGTTAGAGTTAGGTTTATGGTTAGGGCAGGCTAGGATTAGATTAGGGCTAGGGATAGGGCTAGGGCTAGGGCTAGGCTAGAATTAGGGTTAGGTTTAGATTTATGGCTAAACTAGGGTTAGGATTAGGCTAGGTCTAGGCATATATTTTGTGTTAGTGTTAGTATGAGGATTGTGGCTAAGGCAAGGTTTAGGATTATGTTTAGGTTTAGGGTTAGCTTTAGGGTTTGAGATAGTGTTAGGTTTTGTGTTAGAGTTAGGGTTAGGGCTAGGGCTAGGGCTAGAGCTAGGACTAGGGCTAGGACTGGGGTTATGGTTAGGTTTGGGCTGGGGCTACGGCTAGGGCTAAGACTAGCCTTAGGGTTAAGGTTAGGATTAGGGTTAGGGTTAGGGTTAGGGTTAGGGTTAAGGTTAGTGTAAGAGTTAGGGTTATGGTTAGGTTTAGGGCTAGGGCTAGGGCTAGGGCTAGGGCTAGATTTAGGGTTTGGGTTAGGGATAGGGCTAGGCCTAGGACTAGGGTTTGCGTTAGGGTTAGGGTTAGGCTTAGGGTTATACTTAGGGCTATTTTTATGGCCTGATTAGGGTTAGTATTAGGCATAGGGTTATGGATAGGGAAAGTTCTAGGTCTAGGGTTAGGGCTAGGGTTAGGTTTAAGGTTAGGGTCAGGTTAGGACTAGGGCTAGGTCTAGGGCTATGACTAGGGTTTTAGGGTTAGGGTTAGGATTATCGTTAGAGTTAGTGTTAGGGTTAGGGTTAGGGTTAGGGTTAGGGTTAGGGTTAGGCCAAGGCTTGTGTTAGGGTTAGGCTTAGAGTTAGACTTAGGGTTATGGCTATGGCTATGATTAGGGTTAGTATTAGGCATAGGGTTATGGATAGGGAAAGTTCTAGGTCTAGGGTTAGTGCTAGGGTTAGGTTTAAGGTTAGGGTTAGGTTAGGACTAGGGCTAAGTCTAGGGCTATGACTAGGGTTTTAGGGTTAGGGTTAATGTTAGAGTTAGTGTTAGGCTTTGGGTTAGGGTTAGGCCAAGGCTTGGGTTAGGGTTAGGGATATGGTTAGAATTAGTGTTAGGGTTAGGTTTAGGGTTATGGTTAGGGTTAGACCAAGGCTTGGGTTAGGGCTAGGGTTAGGCTTAGGGTTAGAGTTATTGTTAGGGTTTTAGGTCAGGATTATCGTTAGTGTTAGGGTTATGGTTAAGGCTAGGTTTAGGTCTAGCACTAGGTTGCGGTTAAGGATAGTGTTGGGTTTAGGGTTATTGTTTGGTTAGAGCTAGGGTTAAAGCTAGGTTTAGGGTTAGGATTATGGTTGTTGTTAGGGTTAGGGCTAGGTCAGGGTTAGGGCTAGGGTTATGTATAGGGTTTTGTTAGGCCTAGGTTTATGGCTAGGGTTGGGCTTTGGTTTAGGGTTAATGTTAAGGTTATGGTTATGGTTAGGTTAGTGTTAGGGTTAGGGCTAGGGCTAAGGTTTGGTTAGAGTTAGTTTTAGGGTTAAGGTTAAGTTTATGGTTAGAGTTAGTATTAGAGTTAGGATTAGGTTTAAGCCAAGGTTAGGGGTAGACCCAAGTTTAGGGTTAGGGTTAGGGTTATGGTTAGATTTAGGAATAGGGCTAGGGTTAGAATTAGGGTTAGCATTAGCCTTAGGGTTAGGGTTAGGTTTAGGGTTAGGCTAGTGCTAGTGCTAGAGCTAGGGCTAGGGCTAGGGTTAGTGCTTGGGCTATTGCTATGGTAAGGGTTAGGGCAAGAGTTATGGTTACGGTTAAGTTTAGGGTTATGCCAGGACTAGGCCTAGAGCTAGTGTTAGGATTGAAATTATGGTTAGTGTTTTGTTTAGGGTTAGGTCTGGTGTTAGTTTTGGGCTAGGTTTAGAGTTAGGGTTAGGGTTAGTGTTTTGGTTAGGGTTAGTGTAGGGTTGGGGCTAAGTTTCAGGCTAGGGCTACCATAGGTTTAGGGTTAGGGTTAGGGCTATGCATTGGGTTGGAGTTAGGTTTAGGATTATGGTTAGGGGTATGGATAGGTTTGGGGTTAGAGTTAGAGTTAGGGTTATGGTTATGGTTAGTGTTACGGTTAATTTTAGGTTAGGGTTAGGGTTAGTGTTAGGTTTATGGTTATGGTTAGGGTTAGCACTAAATTAGGTCTATAGCTAGGTTTAGGGCTAGAGCAAGGGCTAGGGCTAGGGCTAAGACTAGGGTTGGGGTTAGTTTTAGGGTTAGGGTTAATGTTAAATTTAAGGTTAGGTTTAAGCCAAGGTTTGAGCTAGAACTAGGGTTAGGGTTAGGGTTAATGCCTTGGTTAGTGCTAGGGTTTGGTTTAGGAATACGGTTAGTGTTAGGGTTAGGGTTAGGTCTAGGGTTAGGGTAAGGGCTAGGTTTAGATTTAGTGTTAGCGTTAGGGTTAGGGTTAAGTCTAGGGTTAGGTCCGTAGCTAGCTTTGGGGTTAGGGTTAGGGTTAGGGTTTGGGCTTAGGTTTAGGGTTAGTGTTAAGTTTATGGTTATTGTTATTTTTGGGTTAGGGTTAGGGCTAGGGCTAGGGCTAGGTTGTGGTTAGGGTTAATTTTAGGGTTAGGGTTAAGTTTACGGTTAGGGTTAGTGTTAGATTTAGTATTAGGTTTAGGCCAAGATTAGGGGTCGACCCAGGGTTAGGGTTAGGGTTAGAGTATGGGTTAGGGTTAGGGTTGGGTTAGAATTAAGAATAAGGATATGGTTAGAATTAGGGTTTGGGTTAGTGTTAGGGTTTGTGTTTGGGTTAGGCCAGGGCTAGGGTTAGGGCTAGTGTTAGTGCTAGGACTAGTGCTATGGTTAGAGTTATGTTTAGGGTTAGGGTTTGGATTAAGGTGTCAGTTAGGGTTAGGGTTAGGCCAAGGCTAGGACTAGAGCTAGGGTTTGGGCTAGAGCTAGTGTTAGTGCTAGTTTTAGGACTAGGGCTAGGGCTAGTTTTAAGGTTAAGGTTAGGTTTACAGTAGGGCTAATGTCAGAGTTAGGGATAGGTTTAGGCCAAGGTTTGGGTTATAGCTAGGGTTAGAGTTAGGGTTAGCTAGGGTTAGTGTTAGGGCTATGGTTATGGTAAGGGCAAGGGTTAGAGTTAGGGTTAGGGTTAATGTTATGTTTAAGGCTAGGACTAGGGTTAGTGTTAATTTTTAGGTTTAGGGTAGGTTTTGGTTTTAGCCTTAGGTTTAGGGTTAATGTTAGAGCTAGGGTTAGGTTAAGGACTAGGGTTGGGGTTAGGGTTAGTGCTAGGGCTAGAGTTAGAGCTAGGGTTAGGGTTAGGATTAGGCCAAGGCTAGGTAGAGGTAGTGTTAGGGCTAGGGCTATGACTAGGGCTAGGGTTAGGGTTAGTTTTAGGGTTCGGTTAGTTTTTGGTTAGGGTTAGTGTTAGAGTTAGGGTTAGGTTTAAGCGTAGGTTAGGGCTAGAGCTAGGGTTATGGTTAGGTTTAGATTTAGGGTTAGGGTTAGGTATAAGTTTAGGGCTAGGATTAGGGTTGATGTAAGGGTCTGGGTTCAAGTTATGGTTAGGGTTTGGTCTTTGGATTAGGGTTAATTTAGTGTTAGGGGTAGGGTTAGGTTTAGGGTTAAGCTTAAGTTTAGGGTTATTTTAGGGTTATGGTTAGGGTTAGGGTTAGCCCTAGTCTAAGTCTTGAGCTAGTGTTAGTGCTAGAGCAGGGGCTAGGTCTAGGACTAGGACTAGGGTTTGTGTTAGTTTTAGGTTTAGGGTTAGGGTTAATGTTAGAGTTAGGGTTATGTTTTTGCCAAGGTTAGGGCTAGAACTAGGATTAGGGTTAGAGTTAGGGTTAGGGTTAGGACTAGGTTTAAGGTAAGGTCTATGGTTATGGTTAGGGTGGGTT
Source organism: Sylvilagus floridanus (assembly GCA_949820135.1). Taxonomy (NCBI): domain Eukaryota; kingdom Metazoa; phylum Chordata; class Mammalia; order Lagomorpha; family Leporidae; genus Sylvilagus; species Sylvilagus floridanus. The sequence goes on along the minus strand of OX463226.1, from coordinate 56,107,859 downwards.
AGGGTTAGGATTACTGTTAGGGCTAGTGCTAGGGTTGAGGTTAGGGTTAGTGTAGGGTGAGGGTTAGGCTAAGAATTAGGGTTAGGTTTAGGTTTAGCTTTAATTCTAGGAGTAGGGTATGAGCTAGGGTTATGATTAGGTTTCTGGTTAGGTCTAGGGTTAGAGTTATGGCTAGGGTTAGGGTTAGTGTTATGTTTAGGGTTAAGGTTAGGTTCATGGCTAAGGCTAGGTCTATGGCTAGGGCTAGTGCTAGAGCTAGCTTTGGGGTTAGGGTTAGTTTTGGGACTTGGGATAATTTTAACGTTAGTTTTAGGATTAGGGTTAGGATAGGGCTAGGGGAAGGGCTAGGGATGAGGCTAGAGCTAGTGTTAAGGTTAGTTTCAGGGTTAGGATAGAGCTAGTGTTAGGTCAGCATTAGGGTTAGTTTAGGGTTATGGTTAGGTTTGGGGTTAGTGTTAGGTTTATGGTTACGTCTAGGGCTAGAATTAGAGTTAGGGTTAGGGTTAGAGTTAGTTTTAGGGTTAGGGTTATGGCTAGGGCTAGGGTTAACATTAGGGCTAGGTTGAGGGCTCAGATTCGGGTTAGGTTTTGGGTTAGTGTTAGGGTTAATGTTAGGTTTACAGTATGATTAGGGCTAAGGTTAGGGCAAGATGAGGTCTAGAGTAAGTTTTAGGTTTAGTGCTTGAGTTGGGACTAGGGCTAGGTCAAGGGCTAGTGTTAGGGTTAATGTTACTGTTAGGGGTAGGGCTAGGTTTAGTTCTAGGGCTAGGGCTAGGACTATGGCTAATGGTACAGTTAGGGTTTATGATAGGGTTAGGGTTATGGTGAGGTTGAGGTTTAGTGTAAGGGTCACATTTAAAACTTGGGTTAGGGCTGTGGCCAGTTCTAGTGTTAGGTTGAGGGTTTAGGTAAGGGTTAGTAGTTGGGTAGGACTAGGGCTAGGACTATGGTTTGGTCTAGATTTAGAGATAAGGCTAAGGTTAGGACTAGGGTAATGGCTAGGGCTAGGGCAATGGCTAGGGTTAGTGTTTGGTTTAGGGTTAGGGTTAGGGTTAGGTCAAGGCTAGGACTAGGGCTAGGGTTAGGGTTTGGGCTAGGGCTAGGTCTAGGTCTAGTGCTAGGGCTAGGACTAGGTCTAGGTTTAAGTTAGAGTTAGGGTTAGGATTAGAGCTAGGGATAGGCCTAGGGCTATGGCTAGGTTTAGTGTTAGGGTTAGGGTAAGTGTTAGGCTTTGGGTTAGAGTTTAGTGTTTTGCCAAGGCTCCAGCTAGGGCTTGGTTTAGGGTTAAGGTTAGGGTAACGATTTGGGTTAAGGTTAGGGTTAGGACAAAGCTAGGGATATGGCTAGGGTTAGGGTTAGGGTTAGGGTTAGGGCTATTGTTAGAGTAAGGACTAGGTTTAAGTTTAGGGTTAGGGTTAAGTTTAAGGCTAGGATTAGGGCTATGGCTAGGGTTGGTGTTAAGGTTAAGTTTTAGGTTTTGGCTTAGGTTTAATGTTAGGGTTATTGTAGGGCTAGGGCTAGGGTTGGCATTAGTGTTAGTTTTAGGCTTAGGGTTAGGTTGAGGTTTAGGGTTAGTGTTAGAGTTAGAGTTAGGTTTAGGCCAAGGTTATGTAAAGCTAGAATTAGGACTAGAGCTAGGACTAGGAATAGGGTTAGGACTAGGCTTAAGGTTAGTTTATGGTTAGGGTAAGGATTAGGTTACTGTTAGTATTAGGCCAAAGTTATGGTTATGGTTATGGTTAGGCTAGGGTTAAGGTGAGATTTAGGGTTAGTGTTAGCGCTAGAATTAGGCTAGGGGCAGCGTTGTGGCCAGGGCTAAGGTTAGGGTTAAGCTTAGTGTTATAGCTCTAGTTAGTGTTAGGGTTAGAGTTATGGTTTGGCTAGGGCTAGGTCTAAGACAAGGGCTAGGGTTAGGATTAGGATTAGGGTTATGATTTTGGATAGGGTTTGTGCTAGATTTTGGGTAAGGGTGAATCTTGGGTTAGACTAGGGATAAACCTAGTGTTTTCACACTGCCTATGTTTATGGTTAGGGTTTGTTAGGGTTAGGGTTAAGTTTAGCGCTAAGATTAGGACTAAGGCTAGGACTAGGGCTAGGGTTGAGGTTATGGTTAGGGTTGGGACTAGAGTTAGGTTTAGGGTTAGTTTTAGTGTTATGGTTAGGGCTAGGGCTATGGCAAGGACTAGGGTTGTGGCTATGGCTAGTGTTAGGGTTAGGTTTAGGGCTAGGTTAGAGCTTGTGCTGGGGTTATGATTAGGGTTAGTTTAGGATTACGGTTAGGTTTGGTATTAGTGTTAGGTTGGGGTTACATCTAGTGCTAGTGCTAGGGCTAGGGTTAGGGTTAGGACTCGTTTTAGGACTTAGCTATTGTTAGGGTTAATGCTAGGGCTAGGCCTATGGGTAGTGTTAGGGTTAAGGTTAGGTTTATTGCTAGGGCAAGGTTTAGGATAAGTTTTAGCTTTAGGGTTGGCATTAGCATTAGGTGTAGGGTTAGGTTTACTGTTAGAGTTTAGTGTTAGGGTTAGGGTTAGGGTTGGGGTTAGGCCACAGCAAGGGCTAGAGCAATGGTTAGTACTAGGATTATGGTTAGTGTTAGGGTTAAGATTAAGGCAGAGCTAGGGCTAGGGCTAGGACCAGGGTTAGGTGAAGGGTTAGGGTTAGGGCTAGGGCTATGGATAGGGTTAGGTTTAGGGTTACAGATAGGGTTAGGGCTATAGTTAGTGTTAGGGTTAGGGTTAGGATTAGGGCTAGCGCTAGGGCTAGGGCTAGGGTTAGGGTTAGGGTTGGGGCTGGGGCTATGATTAGGGTTAGGGTTAGGGCTAGGGCTAGGGCTAGGGCTAGGGCTAGGGTTAGGGTTAGGGCTATGATTAGGGTTAGGGTTAGGGCTAGGTCTAGGGCTAGGGCAAGGGCTAGGTTTAGGGTTAGTGTTAGGGTTATGGCTAGGGCTATGGTTACTGTTAGGTTTAGGGTTAGGGTATGACTAGGGCTAGGACTAGAGCTAGGTTTAGGGTTAGGGTTAGGGCCAAGGCTAGGGTTAGGGTTAGGTTTAGGGCTAGGGCTAGGGTTAGGTTTAGGTTTAGGGCTAGGGTTAGGGTTAGGGTTAGGGCTAGGGCTTGGGCTAGGTTTAGGGTTAGGGTTAGGGTTAGGTTTAGGGTTAGGGCTTGGGTTTCGGTTAGGGTTAGGGTTAGGGCTATGGCTATGGCTAGGGTTAGGGTTAGGTTTAGAGTTAGGGTGAGGGTTAGGGTTAGGGTTATGTTTAGGGTTAGGGATAGGGTTAAGGCTAGGGCTAGGTTAAGACTTAGGGTTAGAGTTAGGGCTAGGGCTAGGGCTAGGGCTAGTGTTAGGGTTAGAGTTAGGGTTAGGGAAGAGTTAGTGTTAAGGTTAGGGTTATGGCTAGGATTAGGGCTAGGGCTAGGTCTAGGGTTATTGTTAGGGGTAGGTCTAGGTCTAGGGCTAGGGTTAGGGTTAGTTTTAGGGTTAGGGCTAGGGCTAGAGTTAGGGTTAGGGTTAGGTATGGGGCTAGAACTAGGGTTAGGGTTAGAGTTAGGGTGATTGCTAGGGCTAGGACTAGGGTTAGGGTTAGAGTTAGGGCTAGGGCTAGTGTTAGGCTTAGGGTTAGGGTTAGGGCTAGGGCTTCAGCTAGGTTTAGTGTTAGCGTTAGGGTTAGTGTTAGGGCTAGGGTTGTGGTTAGGGTTAGGGCTATGTCTAGGGTTAGGGTTAGGTTTAGAGTTAGGGTTAGGGTGAGGGTTAGGGTTAGGGTTAGGATTAGGGTTAGGGCTAGGGCCAGGGAATAGGGGTAGGTTGAGACTTAGGGTTAGAGTTAGGGCTAGGACTGTGGCTAAGGCTCAGGCGAGGGTTAGGGTTAGGGTTAAGGCTAGGGCTAGTGTTAGGGCTAGGGTTAGGGTGATGTTCATGGTTAGGGCTAGGTTTAGGATTGGTGTTAGGGCTAGGGTTATGGTTAGGTCTAGGGTTAGGGTTAGGGTTAGGGCTAGGGCTAGGAAAAGGGTTAGGGCTATGGCAGGGCTAGGGCTAGCTTTAGGGTTATGGTAGGCTTAGGGTTATGGCTAGTACTAAGGCTAGGGCTAGGGTTAGGGTTAGGTTTAGGGTTAGGGTGAGGGCTAGGGCTAGGGCTAGGGTTAGGATTAGGGTTAGGGCTAGGATTAGGTTAATGGTTATGGTTAGGGATAGGTTTAGGATTGGGGTTAGGGCTATGGTTAGGGTTAAGGCTAGGGTTAATGTTAGGGTTGGGGTCGGATTTGGGGTTGGGGTTGGGGTTAGGGTTAGGTTTAGGGTTAGGGTTATGGCTGATGCTACATTCAGGGTTAGGGTTAGGGTTATGGCTAGGGCTAGGGCTAGGGTTATTGTTAGGGTTAGGAATAGTGTTAGGGTTAGTGTTAGGGTTAGGGCTAGGGCTAGGGCTAGGGTTCGGTTTAGGGTTAGCGTTAGGTTTACTGCTGGTTAGGGTTAGTGTGTGGGTTAGGAGTAGGGCAAGGGCTAGGGCTAGGGTTAGCGTTAGCGCTAGAACTATGATTAGGGTTAGGGTTAGGGTTAGGGTTTGGGGTATGGCTAGGGCTAGGGCTAGGGCTAGGGTTAGGATTAGGGTTCGGGTTAGAGCTACGGTTATGGTTAGGGTTAGGGTTAGGTTTAGGGTTAGGGCTAGGGCTCGGGTTAGGGTAATGCTAGGGTTAGGGTTAGTTTAGGGCTAGTGCTATTGTTAGGGTTAGGGTTAGGTTTAGGGTTAGGGCTTGGGCTAGGTCTAGGGCAAGCTTAAGGATTAGGTTTTGGGTTATGGCTAGGGCTACGGTTAGGATTAGGGTTAGGGTTAGGGTTAGTGTTAGGTAAGGGCTAGGGCTAGGGTTAGAGTTAGGGTAGGGGTTAGGGTGAGGGTTAGGGTTAGGTTTAGGGTTATGGTTAGGGTTAGGGTTAGGGTTAGGTTTAGGGCTAGGGCTAGGTTTCGACTTAGGGTTAGAGTTAGGGCTAGGGCTAGGGCTACGGTTAGGGTTTGGGTTAGGGTTAGGGCTTGGGTTAGTGTTAGGGTTACAGTTAGGTCTAGGGCTAGGGCTAGGGCTAGTGTTAGGGCTAGGCCTTGGCTAGGGTTAGGGTAAGGGTTAGGGTTAGGTTTAGGTTTAGGGCTAGGGTTAGGGTTAGGGTTAGGGCAAGGGCTAGGGCTAGTGCTAGGGTTAGGGTAAGGGTTAGGTTTAGGGTTAAATCTTGGGCTAGGGTTAGGATTAGGGCTAGGGCTAGTGGTAGGGTTTGGGTTAGGGTAAGGTTTAGGGTTAGGTTTAGGTTTAGGGCTAGGATTAGTGTTATGGCTAGGACTAGGGCTAGGGCTAGCGTTGGGTTAGGGATGAGGCTAGGGCTAGGTTTAGGGTTAGTGTTAGGGTTAGGGCTAGGGCTAGTGTTAGGCTTAGGTTTAGGGTTAAGGCTAGGGTTAGGTTTAGGGATAGGGCTAGTGATAGAGCTAGGGAAAGGGCAAGGTTTAGGGTTAGTGTTAGGGCTAGGGCTATGGCTAGGTTTAGGGTAAGGGTAAAGGTTAGGGTTAGGGCTATAGCCAGGGCTAGGGCTAGGACTACAGCTAGGGTTAGGGCTAGGTCTATGATTAGGGTTAGGGTTAGGGTTAGGTTTAGTGTTAGGGCTAGTGTTCAGGTAGAGTTAGGGTTAGGGCTAGGGCTAGGGCTAGTGTTAGTGTTATGATTAGGGCTAGGTTTAGGGAGAGAGTTCGGTTTAGGGTCAGGGTTAGGGCTAGGGCTAGGTCTAGAGCTAAGGCTAGGGTTATTGTTAGGGTTATGAATAGGGCTAGGGCTAGGGTTAGGTTTAGTGTTAGGGCTAGGGCTAGATTTAGGGTTAGGGCTAGGGCCAGGGCCAGGGCCAGGGTTAGGGTTAGGGTTAGGGTTAGGGTTAGGGATAGGGATAGGTCTAGGGTTAGGGCTAGGGCAGGGTTTAGGTTTCGGGCTAGGGCTATGTTGAGGGTTATTTTTACTGTTAGGGTTAGGGCTAGTGCTTGGGCTAGGGCTAGGGTTAGGGTTAGGTTTAGGGTTAGGGCTAGGTCTAGGTCTAGGGTTAGGGTTAGGGCAAGGATTAGGGTTATGGTTTTGGTTAGGGCTAGGTTTAGGATTGGGGTTAGGGCTAGGGTTATGGTTAGGGCTAGGGGAAGGTTAGGTTTAGAGCTAGGGTTAGGTTTAGGGCTAGTGTTGTGTTAACAGTTAGGACTATGACTAAGTCTAAGGCTATGGTTAAAGTGACGTGTAGGATTAGGGTCACGGTTACAGTTAGGGTTTGCGTTCGGGTTCTGGTTCGGTTTAGGGTGAGGATTATGGTTGGGGTTGGAGTTGGGGTTGGGTGGGGTTGGGGTTGGAGTTATAGTTAGGGTTGGGGTTGGGGTTAGGGTTAGGGTTAGGGTTAGGGGTAGTTTAGGGCTAGGGCTAGATTTAGTGCTAGGGCTAGGCTAGGGTTAGGGTAAGGGATAGGGTTAGGGTTAGGGTTAGGGCTAGGGTTATGGTTAGGGTTAGGGTTAGGGCTAGGGCTAGGGAGAGGGTTAGGGTACGGTTAGGTTTAGGGCTAGGGTTAGCGTAGGGTTAGGGTTAGGGCTAGGGTTAGGGTTAGGGCTAGGGCTAGGGCTAGGGCTAGGGTTAGGGTTAGGGTTAGGGCTAGGGCTAGGGTAGGTTTAGGTTTAGGGCTAGGGGTAGGGAGAGGGTTAGGGTAGGGTTAGGTTTAGGGCTAGAGTTAGCACAGGGTTAGGGTTAGGGCTAGGGCTAGGGCTAGGGCTAGGGCTAGGGTTAGGGTTAGGGCTAGGGCTAGGGCTAGGTCTAGGTTTAGGGTTATTTTTAGGGTTAGGTTTAGGGCTAGGGCTAGAGCTAGTGCTAGGATTAGGGTTAGGGCTAGGGCTAGGGCTAGGTCTAGTTTTAGGGTTATTTTTAGGGTTAGGTTTAGGGCTTAGCTAGAGCTAGTTCTAGGATTAGGGTTAGGGTAGGGCTAGGGTTAGGGCTAGTGATAGGGCTAGGTTTAGGGTTTGGTTAGGGTTAGATTTAGGGCTAGGGCTAGGGCTAGGGCTAGGGCTAGGGTTAGGGTAGCGTTTGGATTAGGGCTAGGGCTAGGGCTAGGTTTAGGGTTTGGGTTAGAGTTAGGGTTAGGGCTAGGGCTAGGGCTAGGGCTAGGTATAGGGTTATTATTAGGGTTAGGGCTAGGGCTAGTGTTAGGTTTAGGGTTAGGTCTAGGACTAGGGAGAGGGTTAGGGGTAGGGTTAGGGCTAAGACAAGGGATAGGGTTAGGGTTATGGTTAGGGCTAGGTTTCGGGAGAGGGTTAGAGTTAGGGTTAGGACTAGGGCTAGGGCTAGGTCTAGGGCTAGGTCTAGGGTTATTGTTAGGGTGAGGAATGGGGCTACATCTAGGGTTAAGGTTAGGGTTAGGGTTAGATTTAGGTTTTGGGCTAGGGCTAGGGTTATGGTTAGGGCTAGGGATAGGTCTAGGGCTATGGCTAGGGCTGGGGTAAGGGTTAGGGTAGGGCTAGGTTTATGGTTATGGTTAGTGTTAGGGTTACGGCTAGTGCTAGGGCTAGGGCTAGGGTTAGGGTTAGGTTTAGGTTTAGGGCTAGGGCTAGTGTTAGGTTTAGGGTTAGGTCTAGTGCTAGGGAGAGGTTAGGGTTAGGGTTAGTGCTAGGGTTAGGACTAGGGTTAGGGTTATGGTTATGGTTAGGTTTAGGGTTAGGAATAGGGCTAGGGCTAGGTCTAGGGCTAAGGCTAGGGTTATTTTTAGGGTTATGAATAGGGCTAGGGCTAGGGTTAGGTTTAGGTTTAGGTTTAGGTTTTGAGCTAGGGATAGGGTTATGGCTAGGGCTAGGGCTATGGCTAGGGTTATGTTATGTGTTCGGGTTAGTTTAGGGCTAGAGCCAGGGCTAGGGCTATGGCTAGGCTTAGGGTTAGGGCTAGGGCTATGATTAGGGTTATGGTTAGGGCTAGAGCTAGGGCTAGGGCTAGGGGTAGTTTTATTGTTAGGGCTAAGGCTCTGATTAGGGTTATGGTTATGGTTAGGTTTAGGTTTTGCGCTAAAGTTAGGGTTATGGCTAGGGCTAGTGTGAGGGTTAGGGTTACGGTTACAACTAGGGCTAGGGTTAGGGTTAGGGTTAGGACTAGGGCTTGAGAGAAGCCTAGGGCTAGGGTTAGGGTTCGGGTTAGGACTAGGGCTGGAGAGAGGGCTGGGGCTTGGGTTAGTGTTAGGGTTAGGGTAGGGTTAGGGCTAGGGCTAGGGTAGTGTTATGTTTAGGTTTAGTGCTAGGGTTAGGGTAGGGCTAAGGTTAGGGTCAAGACTAGGGCTAGGGCTAGGGCTAGTGTTTGGGTTAGGGTTAGCACTAGGGCTAGAGTTAGCGTTAGGGTTATGGCTAGGGTTAGAGTTAGGGCTAGGTTTAGGGTTAAGGTTAGGGTTATGGCTAGGGTTAGGTTTAGGGTTAGGGCTAGGTCTAGGGCTAGTACTAGGACTTGGTTTAGGTTTAGTGTTAGGGTTATGGCTAGGGCTATGGTTACTGTTAGGTTTAGGGTTAGGGTTATGGCTAGGGCTAGGCCTAGGGCTACTGCTAGGGTTAGGTTTAGGGTTAGGGATAGTGCTAGGCTCATGGTTAGGGTTAAGGCTAGTGCTAGGGTTAGGTTTAGGGTTAGGGTTAGGGCTGGGGAGTGGGTTAGGATTAGGCTTAGGACTAGGGCTAGGGATAGTGTTAGGTTTAGATTTAGGTTTAGGGTTAGGGTTAGAGCTATGGTTAGGGCTAGGGCTAGGGCTAGTGCTATTGCTAGAGTTAGGGTTAGTTTAGGGCTAGGGCTATTGTTAGGGTTAGGGTTAGGGTTAGGGTTAGGTTAGGGTTAGGGTTAGGGCTAGAGCTAGAAGCAAGGCTACGGCTAGGTTTAGGGTTAGGGTTAAGGTTAGGACTAGGGCTAGGTTTAGGGTTACTGTTAGGGTTATGGCTCGGGCTAGGGCTATGTCTATGTTTATGTTAAGGGTTTGGGTTAGATTTAGGGCTAGAGCCAGGGCAAGGTCTAGGGCTGGGCTTAGGGTTAGGGCTAGGGCTATGATTAGGGTTAGGTTAGGGTTAGGGCTAGAGCTAGGGCTAGGGCTAGGGCTAGGGGTAGGTTTATTGTTAGGGCTAAGGCTCTGATTAGGGTTATGGTTATGGTTAGGGTTAGGTTTTGCGCTAAAGTTAGGGTTATGGCTAGGGCTAGTGTTATTGTTAGGGTTAGGGCTAGGGCTAGTGCTAGGGTTTGGGTTAGGATTAGCGCTAGGGCTAGAGTTGACGTTAGGGTTATGGCTAGGGCTAGGTTTAGGGCTAGTTTTAGGGCTAGGGTTAGGGTTAGGGCTAGGGCTAGGGCTAGGGTTATGTTTAGGGTAAGGATTAGGTGTAGGGTTAGGTTTAGGGCTAGGGTTAATGCGAGTGTTAGGTTTAGGATAAGGGTTAGTGTTAGGTCTAGGGCTTGGGCTAGTGCTAGGGTCAGGGTTAGGGTTAGGGTTAAGTTTAGGATTAGGGTTATGTCTAGGGTTATGTTTAGTGTTAGGGCTAGGGCTAGGGCTAGGACTAGCGTTAGGTTTAGGGCTAAGGCTATGATTAGTGTTAGGGATAGGGTTAGGGCTAGAGCTAAGGTTATTTTTAGGGTTATGGATAATGCTATGGTTAGGGTTAGGGTTTTTTTAAGTTTAGGGCTAGGGCTACGGCTAGGGTTAGATTAAGAGTTAGGGTTAGGGTTAGGGCTACGGTTAGGGTTATGGTTATGTCTAGGGCTCGGGCTAGGGTAAGGTTTAGGTGTAGGGCTATGATTAGGGTAGGGTTAGGTTTGGGGCTAGTGTTAGGGCTAGGGTTAGGTTTAGGTATAGGGCTAGTGCTAGGCAAAATCTAGGGCTAGGTTAGGGTTAGGGTTAGGGTTAGGGTTAGGGTTAGGTCTAGGGTTATGTTTAGGGTTAGGGTTAGTGCTAGGGCTAGGGCTAGGGTTAGGGTTAGGGTTAGTATTACGTTTAGGGCTACGTTTAGTGTTATGTTTAGGCTTAGGGCTAGGGCTAGTGCTAAGACTAGGGTTAGGCTTTGGTCTAAGGCTATGATTAGGGTTAGGGCTAGGGTTAGGGAAAGGGTAGGTTTAGGGTTAGTCTTAAATCTAGGGTTAGGGTTATGTTTATGGTTAGGGCTAGGTTTAGGATTGGGGTTAGGGTTAGTGTTATGATTAGGGCTAGGGTTAGGGTTATGGCTAGGGCTAGATTTAGGGTTAGGACTAGGGCCAGGGCTAGTGCTTGGTTTAGAGTTATGGTTAGTGTTAGGATTAGGGCTAGTGCTAGGGCTAGGGCTAGGTCTAGGTTTAGGTTTAGGTTTAAGGTTAGGGTTAGGGCTAGGGCTAGTGCTAGGGCTAGGGCTAGGGTTTGGGTTAGAGCTAGGGTTAAGGTTATGGTTATGGTTAGGGCTAGGTTTAGGATTGTTTTTAGGGCTAGGGTTATTGTTAAGACTAGGGTTAGGGTTAGGTTTAGAGCTAGGGTTAGGTTTAGGGATAGTGTTGTGTTAATAGTTAGGACTACAACTAAGTCTAAGGCTATGGTAAAGGTTATGTGTAGGATTAGGGTCATGTTTAGGGTTCGGGTTCGTGTTTGGGGTCTTGGTTGCTTTAGGTTTAGGGTTCAGGTTCGGGTTCGGGTTAGGTTTAGGGTTAGGGTTAGAGTTTGGGTCAGGTTAGTGTTAGGGTTAGGTTTAGGGTTCGGGTTTGGGTTAGGGTTAGGGTTTGGGTTGGGGTTGGGTTTGTGGTTATGGTTAGGGTTAGTGTTAGGGTTAGGGCTAGGGCTAGGGATAGAGTTTGGTTTAGGGTTAGGGTTAGGGTTAGGGCTACGGTTAGGGTTAGGTTTAGGGCTAGGGCTAGGGCTAGGGCTAGGGCTAGGGTTAGTGTTAGGGCTAGGGCTATGATTAGGGTTAGGTTTAGGTTTAGGGTTAGGGCTAGGGCTAGGGCTAGGGTTAGGTTTAGGGCTAGGGCTAGGGCTAGGGCTAGGGTTAGTGTTAGGGTTAGGATTAGGACTAGGGTTAGGGATAGGGCTAAGGTTAGGGTTAGGACTAGGTCTAGGGTTTGGGTTAGGATTAGTGCTAGGGCTAGAGTTACCGTTAGGGTTATGGCTAGGGCTAGGGTTAGGGTTAGGGTTAGGGCTAGGGCTAGGGCTACGGCTAGGGCTAGGGCTAGTGCTAGGGCTTTGTTTAAGGTTAGGTGTAGGGCTATGATTAGGGTTAGGGTTCGGTTTATGGCTGGCGTTACGGCTAGGGTTAGGTTTAGTGATAGGGCTAGTGCTAGGCCTAAATCTAGGGCAAGGTTTAGTGTTAGGGTTAGGGTTATGGCTAGGGCAGGGCTAGGGCTAGGGTTAGGGTTAGTGCTAGGGCTATGATTTGGGTTAGGGTTATGGATAGGGTTAGGTTTAGGGGTAGGGCTAGTGCTAGGGAGTGGGTTAGAGTTAGGCTTAGGGCTAGGGCTAGGGTTAGTGTTAGGGTTAGGTTTTGGCTAGGGTTAGGATTAGGGCTAGTGTTAGGGTTAGGTTTAGGTCTAGGGTTCGGGCTAATGCTAGGGTTTGGGTTAGGATTACGGCTAGGGCTAGGGGTAGTGTTAGGGTTCGGGCTAGGGCTAGGGTTAGGGTTATGTTTAGGACTAGGGCTACGGTTTGGGTTAGGATTAGCGCTAGGGCTAGAGTTAGCTTTAGGGTAATGGCTAGGGCTAGGGTTAGTGTTAGGTTTAGGGCTAGGGCTTGGGTTTGGGTTAGGATTAGTGCTAGGGCTAGGGTTAGGTTAAGGGTAAGGGTTAGGTTTAGCCTTAGGTTCAGGGCTAGTGTTAGTGCGAAGGTTAGGTTTAGGATAAGGGTTAGGGTTAGGTCTAGGGCTTGGGCTAGTGCTAGGGTTAGGGTTAGGGTTAGGCTTAGGGTTAGGGCTAGGGCTATGATTAGGGTTAGGGTTAGGGCTAGGGCTAGGGCTATGGTTAGGGTTAGGGTTAGTGTTAGGGTTAGGGCTACGTTTAGGGTTAGGTTTAGGCTTAGGACTAGGGCAAGGGCTAAGACTAGGGTTAGGGTTAGGGCTAAGGCTAACATTATGGTTAGGGTTAGGGTTATGGCTAGGGCTAGGGGTAGGTTTAGGTTTAGGGTAAGGGTTAGTTTTAGGTTTAGTGCTAGGGTTAATTCGAGGGTTAGGTTTAGGATAAGGGTTATTGTTAGGTCTAAGGCTTGGGCTAGTGCTAGGGTTAGGGTTAGGGTTAGGTCTTGGGTTATGTTTAGGGTTAGGGTAAGGGCTAGGGCTAGGGCTAGGTTTAGGGTTTTGTTAGTGTTAGGGTTAGGGCTACATTTAGGGTTAGGTTTAGGCTTAGGGCTAGGGCTAGTGCTAAGACTATGGTTAGGCTTTGGTGTAAGGCTATGATTAGGGTTAGGGTTAGGGTTAGGGCTGGGGCTAGGGTTATTTTTAGGGTTAATGATAGTGCTATGGCTATGGTTAGGGTTAGTGTTAGGTTCAGGGCTAAGGCCACGGATAGGGTTAGATTAAGAGTTAGGATTAGGGTGAGAGCTAGGGCTAGGGCTAGGGCTAGGGCTAGTGCTAGGGCTAGGGTTAGGGTTAGGACTAGGGTTATGATTAGGGTTAGGGTTAGTTTTAGGGCTAGGGTTAGGGCTAGGATTAGGTTTAGGGATAGGGCTAGTGCTAGGGCTAAGTCTAGGTCTAGGTTTAGTGTTAGGGTTAGGGTTATGGCTAGGGCAGGGCTAGGGCTAGGGTTAGGTTTAGTGCTAGGGCTGTAATTTTGGGTTAGGGTTAGGGTTAGGTTTAGGGCTAGGAGTAGGGTAGGGTCAGGGTTAGGGCTAGGTCTAGGTTTAGATTTAGGGTTATGGTTAGGGTTAGGGTTAGGGCTAGGATAGGGCTAGGTTTAGGGTTAGGGTTAGGGTTATGGCTAAGGTTATGGTTAGGATTAGGGCTAGGTCTAGGTCTAGGGCTAGGGCTAGGGATAGGTTTAGGGTTAGGGTTAGTGTTAGGGTTATGGCTAGGGATAGGGTTTCTGTTAGGTTTAGGGTTAGGGTTATGGCTAGGGCTTGGCCTAGGGCTAGTGCTAGTGTTAGGTTTAGGGTTAGGGATAGGGCTAGTGTCAGGGTTAGGTTTAAGGCTAGGACTAGGTTTAGATTTAGGGTTAAGGCTAGGGCTAGGGAGTGGGTTAGAGTTAGGCTGAGGGCTAGGGCTAGGGTTCTCGTTAGGGTTAGGTTTTGGTTAGGGTTTGGGTTAGGGCTAGGGTTAGGTTGAGAATTAGGTCTAGGGTTCGGCCTAGGGCTAGTGTTTTGTTAGGTTTACAGCTAGGGCTAGGGTTAGGGTTAGGGCTAGGGCTAAGGCTAGGGCTAGGTTTAGGGTTAGGGTTAAGTATAGTTCTTGGGCTAGGTGTAGTTTAGTGTTATGGTTAGGGTTTGGGTTAGGGCTAAGGTTAGGGTCAGGACTAGGGCTAGGGCTAGGGCTAGTGTTTGGATTAGCGCTAGGTCTATAGTTAGTGTTAGGGTTATGGCTAGGGTTAGGGTTAGAGCTAGGATAGGGCTAGGTTTAGGTTTAGGGTTAGGGTTAGGGTTAGGGTTATGGTAGGGGTAGGGCTAGGTTTAGGGCTAGGACTAGGGCTAGGTTTAGGTTTAGTGTTAGGGTTATGGCTAGGGGTAGGGTTAAGGTTAGTTTTAGGGTTAGGGTTATGGCTAGTTCTAGGACTAGGGCCAGTGCTAGGGTAAGGTTTAGGGTTAGGGATAGTGCTAGGGTTAAGGTTAAGCCTAGGGTTAGGTTTAGGGATAGGGCTAGGGCTGGGGAGTGGGTTAGAATTAGGCTTAGGACTAGGGCTAGGGATAGTGTTAGGTTTAGATTTAGTTTTAGGGTTAGGTTTAGGGTTATGGTTTGGGCTAGGGCTAGGGCTAGTGCTATTGCTAGAGTTAGGGTTAGGTTAGGGCTAGGGCTATTGTTAGGGTTAGGGTTAGGGCTAGAGCTAGAGCCAAGGCTAGGGCTAGGTTTAGGGTTAGGGTTAAGGTTAGGGCTAGGGCTAGGGCTAGGGTTAGGATTATTGTTAGGGTTATGGCTAGGTCTAGGGCTATGGCTAGGGTTATGTTAAGGGTTAGGGTTAGATTTAGGGCTAGAGCCAGGGAAAGGTCTAGGGCTAGGCTTAGGGTTAGGGCTAGGGCTATGATTAGGGTTAGGGTAGGGTTTGGGCTAGAGCTAGGGCTAGGGATAGGGGTAGGTTTATTGTTAGGGCTAAGGCTCTGATTAGGGTTATGGTTATGGTTAGGGTTAGGTTTTGCGCTAAAGTTAGGGTTATGGCTAGGGCTAGTGTTATTGTTAGGGTTAGGTTTAGGGATAGGGCTAGGGTTAGGGTTAGGGTTAGGGTTAGGGTTAGGTTTAGGGCTAGGATTATGGTTAGGGCCAAGGTTAGGGTTAGGAATAGGACTAGGGCTAGGGCTATGGTTAGGGTTACGGTTAGGGTTAGGGCTAGATTTACCGTTAGGGTTATGGCTAGGGCTAGGTTTAGGGTTAGGGCTAGGGCTAGGGTTAGGGTTAGGGCTAGGGCTAGGGCTAGTGTTTGGTTTAGGGTAAGTGTTAGGTTTAGGGTTAGGTTTAAGGCTAAGGTTAGTGCGAAGGTTAGGTTTAGGATAAGGGTTAGGGTTAGGTCTAGGGCTTAGGCTAGTGCTAGGGTCAGGGTTAGATAAGGGTTTTGGTTAGGGTTAGGGTTAGGTCTAGGGTTATGTTTAGGGTTAGGGCTATGCTAGGGCTATGGCTAGGACTAGTTTTAGGTTTAGGGCTAAGGCTATGATTAGGGTTATGGTTAGGGCTAGGGCTAAGGTTATTTTTAGAGTTAGGGATAGTGCTATGGCTAGGGTTAGGATTAGTGTTAGATTTAGGGCTAGGGATACGGCTAGGGATAGGGTTAGGGTATAGGGCTAGGGCTACGGCTAGGGCTAGGGCTAGGGCTTGGTTTAGGGTTAGGTGTAGGGCTATGATTAGGGTTAGGTTTAGATTTAGGCTGGGGTTACGGCTAGGGTTAGGTTTAGGGATAGGGCTAGTGCTAGGGCTAAATCTAGGGCTAGGTTTAGTGTTAGGGTTAGGGTTATGGCTAGGGCAGGGCTTGGACTAGGGTTAGGGTTCGTGCTAGGGCTATGATTTGGGTTAGGGTTATGGATAGGGTTAGGTTTAGGGCTTGGAGTAGGTTGGGTTAGGGTTAGGGCTAGGTCTAGGTTTAGATTTAGGGTTATGGTTAGGATTAGGATTAGGGCTAGGATAGGGCTAGGTTTAGGGTTAGGGTTAGGGTTATGGCTAGGGTTAGGGTTAGGATTAGGGCTAGGACTAGGGCTAGGGCTAGGGCTATTTTTAGGGTTTGTTTTTGGGTTATGGCTAGGGCTAGGGTTACTGTTAGGTTTAGTGTTAGGGTATGGCTAGGTCTAGGCCTAGGGCTAGTGCTAATTTTAGGTTTAGGGTTAGGGATAGGGATAGGGCTAGGGTCAGGGTTAGGGTTAAGGCTAGGGATAGGTCTAGGGTTAGGTTTATGGTTAGGGCTAGTGCTAGGGAGTGGGTTAGAGTTAGGCTTAGGGCTAGGGCTAGGGTTAGTTTTAGGGTTAGGGTTTGGCTAGGGCTAGGTTTAGGGCTAGTGTTAGGGTTAGGTTTAGGTCCAGGGTCCGTGCTAATGTTAGGGTTTGGGTTAGGATTACGGCTAGGGCTAGGGTTAGGGTTAGGGTTCGGGCTAGGGCTAGGGTTATGGTTAGGGTTCGGGCTAGGGCTAGGGTTAGGGTTATGTTTAGGGCTAGGGCTTGGGTTTGGGTTAGGATTAGCGCTAGGGCTAGGGTTAGGTTAAGGGTAAGGGTTAGGTTTAGCCTTAGGTTCAGGGCTAGGGTTGGTGCGAAGGTTAGGTTTAGGATAAGGGTTAGAGTTAGGTCTAGGGCTTGGGCTAGTGCTAGGGTTATGGTTAGGGTTAGGCTTATGGTTAGGGCTAGGGCTATGATTAGGGTTAGGGTTAGGGCTAGGGCTAGGGCTATGGTTAGGGTTAGGGTTAGTGTTAGGGTTAGGGCTACGTTTAGGGTTAGGTTTAGGCTTAGGACTAGGGGTAGGACTAGGGTCAGGGCTAGGACTAGGCTTATGGTTAGGGCTAAGGCTATCATTATGGTTAGGGTTAGGGTTATGGCTAGGGCTAGGGTTATATTTAGGGTTTGGGATAGTTCTATGGCTAGGTTAGGGTTAGTATTAGGGTTGGGGCTAGGGATACGGCTAGGGTTAGATTTAGAGTGAGGATTAGGTTTAGGGCTACGGTTAGGGTTAGGGCTAGGTCTAGGGCTAGGGCTAGGGAGAGTTAGTGTTTGGGCTAGGGCTATGATTAGGGTTAGGGTTTAGGGTTAGGGCTAGGGTTAGTTTTAGGGATAAGGCTAGTGCTAGGGCTAAGTCTAGGGCTAGGTTTAGGATTAGGGTTAGGGTTATGTCTAGGGCAGGGCTAGGGCTAGGGTTAGGGTTAGTATTAGGGCTATGATTTGGGTTAGGGTTAGGGTTAGGTTTAGGGCTAGCCTTAGGGTTAGGGTTTGGGTTAGGGCTAGGGCTATGGCTAGGTTTAAGGTTATGGTTAGGATTTGGGTAAGGGCTTGGATAGGGCTAGGGTTTGGGTTAGGATTAGGGCTAGGTCTAGGGCTAGGGCTAGGTTTAGGGTTAGTGTTAGCATTATGGCTAGGGCTAGCGTTACTGTTAGGTTTAGGGTTAGGGTTATGGCTAGGGCTAGGCCTAGGGCTAGTGCTAGGGTTAGGTTTAGGTTTAGGGATACGACTAGGGTAGGGTTAGGGTTAAGGCTAGGGCTAGGGTTATGCTTAGTGTTAGTGCTATAGCTATTGATTGGTTTAGGGTTAGGCTTAGGGCTAGGGCTAGGGTTAGTGTTAGGGTTAGAGTTTGGCTAGGGTTAGGGTTATGGCTAGGGTTAGGTTGAGGATTAGGTCTAGTGTTCGTGCTAGGCCTAGGATTTGGTTTAGGATTAGGGCTAGTGCTAGGGTTAGGGTTAGGGTTTGGGCTAGGGCTAGGGTTAGGGTTATGTTTAGGACTAGGTTAGGGTTATGGCTAGGTCTAAGGCTAGGGCTAGGGTTAGGGTTAGGGTTAGGATTAGGATTAGGGTTAAGTCTAGGGCTTGGGATAGGTGTAGGGTAGTGTTATGGTTGGGGTTAGTGTTAGGGTTAGCGCTAGGGTTATGGTTATGGTTAGGGTTAGGGCTAGGGCTAGTGCTAGGTTTAGTGTTAGGTTTAGAGTTAGGGATAGGGTTAGGGTTAGGTTTATGTTTAAGGTTAGTGCTAGGGCTATTTTTAGTTTTAGGGTTAGGGTTAGGGCTAGGGCTAGGGCTAGTTCTAGTGCTAGGGTTAGTGTTAGGTTAGGGCTAGGGCTATTGTTAGGGTTAGGGTTAGGGCTAGGGCTTGAGAGAGGGCTAGGGCTAGGGTTAGGGCTAGTGTTAGGGCTATGGCTAGGACTAGGGGTAGGGTTAGGTTTAGGGTAAGGGTTAATTCGAGGGTTAGGTTTAGGGCTAGGGTTAATGCGAGGGTTAGTGTTAGGTCTAGGGCTTGGGCTAGTGCTAGGGTTAGGGTTAGGGTTAGGTCTTGGGTTATGTTTAGGGTTAGGGTTAGGGCTAGGGCTAGGGCTAGTTCTAGGGTTAGGGTTTGGGTTAGTGTTAGGTTTAGGGCTACATTTAGGGTTAAGTTTAGGCTTAGGTTTAGGGCTAGTGCTAAGGCTAGGGTTAGGCTTTGGTGTAAGGCTATTATTAGGGTTAGGGTTAGGGTTAGGGCTGGGGCTAGGGTTATTTTTAGGGCTAATGATAGTGCTATGGCTAGGGTTTGGTTTAGTGTTAGTGTCAGGGCTAGGGCCACGGCTAGGGTTAGATTAAGAGTTAAGGTTAGGGTGAGGGTTGGGCTAGGGCTAGGGCTAGGGTTAGGGTTAGGGCTAGGGTTATGATTAGGGTAGGGTTAGTTTTAGGGCTAGGGTTAGGCTAGGGTTAGGTTTAGGGATAGGGCTAGTGCTAGGGCTAAGTCTAGGGCTAGGTTTAGTGTTAGGGTTAGGGTTATGGCTAGGGCAGGGCTAGGGCTAGGGTTAGGTTTAGTGCTAGGGCTGTGATTTGGGTTAGGGTTAGGGTTAGGGTTAGGTTTAGGGCTAGGAGTAGGGTAGGGTCAGGGTTAGGGCTATGGCTAGGTTTAGGTTTAGGGTTATGGTTAGGGTTAGGGTTAGGGTAGGATAGGGCTAGGTTTAGGGTTAGGGTTAGTGTTATGGCTAAGGTTATGGTTAGGATTAGGGCTAGGTCTAGGTCTAGGGCTAGGGCTAGGGCTAAGTTTAGGGTTAGTGTTAGGGTTATGGCTAGGGATAGGGTTTCTGTTAGGTTTAGGGTTAGGGTTATGGCTAGGGCTTGGCCTAGGGCTAGTGCTAGTGTTAGGTTTAGGGTTAGGGATAGGGCTAGTGTCAGGGTTAGGTTTAAGGCTAGGACTAGGTTTAGATTTAGGGTTAGGGCTGGGGCAAGGGAGTGGGTTAGAGTTAGGCTGAAGGCTAGGGCTAGGGTTAGTGTTAGGGTTAGGGTTTGGCTAGGGTTAGGGTTAGGGCTAGGGTTAGGTTGAGGATTAGGTCTAGGGTTCAGCCTAGGGCTAGTGTTTGGGTTAGGATTACGGCTAGGGCTAGGGTTAGGGTTAGGGCTAGGGCGAAGGCTAGGACTAGGTTTAGGGTTAGGGTTAAGTATAGTTCTTGGGCTAGGTGTAGTTTAGTGTTATGGTTAGGGTTAGGGTTAGGGCTAGGGTTATGGTTAGGGTTTTGGTTAGGGCTAGGGCTAGGGCTAGGGCTAGTGTTAGGTTTAGAGTTAGGGTTAGTGTTAGGGTTAGGGTTATGTTTAGGGCTTTCTAGGGCTAGTTCTAGTGCTAGGGTTAGGGTTAGGGTTAGGGTTAGGGCTAGGGCTAGGGCCAGGTCTAGGGCTAGGTTTAGGGTTAGGGTTAGGGTTAGGGTTAATGTTAGGGCTCTGGCTAGGGCTAGGGCTAGGGCTAGGGCTAGGTCTAGGGTTATGGTTAGGGTTATGGCTAGGGCTAGGGCTATTGCTAGGGTTATGTTAAGGGTTAGGGTTAGATTTAGGGCTAGAGCCAGGGCTAGGGCTAGGGCTAGGCTTAGGGTTAGGGATAGGGCTATGATTAGGTTTAGGGTAGGGTTAGTTCTAGACCTAGGGCTAGGGCTAGGGGTAGGTTTATTGTTAGGGCTATGGCTCTGATTAAGGTTATGGTTAGGGATAGGGTTAGGTTTTGCGCTAAAGTTAGGGTTATGGCTAGGGCTAGTGTTAGGGTTAGGGTTAGGTTTAGGGCTAAGATTAGGGTTAGGTCTAGGGCTAGGGCTAGGGCTAGTGTGTGGGTTAGGATTAGTGCTAGGGCTAGAGTTAGCGTTAGGGTTATGGCTATGGTTAGGGTTAGGGCTAGTATAGGGCTAGGTTTAGGTTTAGTGTTAGGGTTATGTCTAGGGCTAGGGTTAGGGTTAGGGCTCGGTCTAGGGCTAGGACTAGGGTTAGGTTTAGGTTTAGTGTTAGGGTTATGGCTTGGGGTAGGGTTATTGTTAGGTTTAGGGTTAGGGTTATGGCTAGGGCTAGGACTAGGGCCTGTGCTAGGGTTAGGTTTAGGGTTAGGAATAGTGCTAGGCTCATGGTTAGGGTTAAGGCTTGGCTAGGGTTATGTTTAGGGTTAGGGCTAATGCTGGGGAGTGGGTTAGAATTAGGCTTAGGACTAGGGCTAGGGATAGTGTTAGGTTTAGATTTAGGTTTAGGGTTAGGTTTAGGGTTATGGTTTGGGCTAGGGCTAGGGCTAGTACTAGTGCTAGAGTTAGGGTTAGGTTAGGGCTAGGGCTATTGTTAGCATTAGGGTTAGGGTTAGGGCTAGAGCTAGAGCCAAGGCTAGGGCTAGGTTTAGGGTTAGGGTTAAGGTTAGGGCTAGGTCTAGGGCTAGGGTTAGGGCTAGGTTTAGGGTTATGGTTAGGGTTATGGCTTGGTCTAGGGCTATGGCTATGGTTATGTTAAGGGTTAGGGTTAGATTTAGGGCTAGAGCAAGGGCTAGGGCTAGGGCTAGGCTTATGGTTAGGGCTAGGGCTATGATTAGTGTTATGGTAGAGTTAGGGCTAGAGCTAGGGCTAGGGATAGGGGTAGGTTTATTGTTAGGGCTAAGGCTATGCTTAGGGTTATGTTTAGGGTTAGGGTTTGGTTTTGCGCTAAAGTTAGGGTTATGGCTAGCGCTAGTGTTATTGTTAGGGTTAGGGTTAGGGCTAGGGCTAGGGTTAGGGTTAGGGTTAGGGCTAGGGCTTGAGAGAGGGCTAAGGCTAGTGTTAGTGTTAGGGTTAGGTTTAATGCTAGCATTAGAGTTAGGGCTAAGTTTAGGGTTAGGACTAGGACTAGGGCTAGGGCTAGGGTTAGGGTTAGGGTGAGGGTTTGGGCTAGATTTACCGTTAGGGTTATGGCTAGGGCTAGGGTTAGGGTTTGGGCTAGGGCTAGGGTTAGGGTTAGGGCTAGGGCTAGTGTTAGGTTTAATGTAAGTGTTAGGTTTAGGGTTAGGTTTAGGGCTAGGGTTAGTGCGAGGGTTAGGTTTATGATAAGGGTTAGGGTTAGGTCTAGGGCTTAGGCTAGTGCTAGGGTCAGGGTTAGGATAATGGTTTTGGTTAGGGTTAGGGTTAGGTCTAGGGTTATGTTTAGGGTTAGGGCTATGCTAGGGCTATGGCTAGGACTAGTTTTAGGTTTAGGGCTAAGGCTATGATTAGGGTTATGGTTAGGGCTAGGGCTAAGGTTATTTTTAGAGTTAGGGATAGTGCTATGGCTAGGGTTAGGATTAGTGTTAGATTTAGGGCTAGGGATACAGCTAGGGATAGGGTTAGGGCTAGGGCTAGGGCTAGGGCTAGGGCTTGGTTTAGGGTTAGGTATAGGGCTATGATTAGTGTTAGGGTTCGGTTTACGGTTGGGGTTATGGCTAGGGTTAGGTTTAGGGATAGGGCTAGTGCTAGGGCTAAATCTAGGGCTAGGTTTAGTGTTAGGGTTAGGGTTATGGCTAGGGCAGGGCTAGGGCTATGGTTAGGGTTCGTGCTAGGGCTATGATTTGGGTTAGGGTTATGGATAGGGTTTGGTTTAGGGCTAGGAGTAGGGTAGGTTCAGGGTTAGGGCTAGGTCTAGGTTTAGGTTTAGGGTTATGGTTAGGATTAGGATTAGGGCTAGGATAGGGCTAGGTTTAGGGTTAGGGTTAGGGTTATGGCTAGGTTTAGGGTTAGGATTAGGGCTAGGTCTAGGGCTAGGGCTAGGGCTATTTTTAGGGTTTGTGTTAGGGTTATGGCTAGGGCTAGTGTTACTGTTAGGTTTAGGGTTAGGGTTATGGCTAGGGCTAGGACTAGGGCTAGTGCTAGGGTTAGGTTTAGGGTTAGGGATAGGGCTAGGGTCAGGGTTAGGGTTAAGGCTAGGGCTAGGTCTAGGTTTAGGTTTATGGTTAGGGCTAGTGCTAGGGAGTGGGTTAGAGTTAGGCTTAGGGCTAGGGCTAGGGTTAGTGTTAGGGTTAGGGTTTGACTAGGGCTAGGTTTAGGGCTAGTGTTAGGGTTAGGTTTAGGTCTAGGGTCCGTGCTAATGCTAGGGTTTTGGTTAGGATTACAGCTAGGGCTAGGGTTAGGGTTAGGGTTAGGAATAGGTCTTCGGCTATGGTTAGGGTTAGGGTTAGGGCTAGGGTTAGGGTTAGGGTTAGGGTTAGGGTTTGGCTAGGGTTAGGATTAGGGCTAGTGCTAGGGAGTGTGTTAGAGTTAGGCTTAGGGCTAGGGCTAGGGTTAGTGTTAGGGTTAGGGTTTGGCTAGGGTTAGGATTAGGGCTAGTGTTAGGGTTAGGTTTAGGTCTAGGTTTCGGGTAATGCTAGGGTTTGTGTTAGGATTATGGCTAGCGCTAGCGTTAGGGTTAGGGTTCGGGCTAGGCCTGGGTTAGGTTTATGTTTAGGACTAGGGTTATGGTTAGGGCTAGGGCTAAGGCTATGGCTACGGTTAGGGTTAGGTTTAGGGTTAGGGTTAGGGTTAAGTATAGTACTTGGGCTAGGTGTAGGTTTTGGTTATTGTTAGGGTTATGGTTAGGGCTAGGGTTATGTTTAGGGTTAGTGTTAGGGTAGGGCTAGGGCTATGGCTAGGGCTAGGGGTAGGGCTAGGGATAGTGTTAGGTTTAGAGTTAGGGTTAGGGTTAGGGTTAGGGTAATGGTTAGGGATAGGCTTAGGGTTAGGGTTATGTTTAGGATTAGGGTTATGTTTAGGGTTAGGGTTATGGTTAGGTCTAGGTCCATGGCTAGGACTAGGTTTAG
Organism: Sylvilagus floridanus; assembly: GCA_949820135.1. NCBI lineage: Eukaryota > Metazoa > Chordata > Mammalia > Lagomorpha > Leporidae > Sylvilagus > Sylvilagus floridanus. Next base: position 56,085,554 of record OX463226.1, on the reverse strand, counting down.
ACCTAGTTTTAGAGTTAGGGCTAGGGCTAGGGCTAGGGTTAGTGTTAGGGTTAGGAAAAGGTCTTGGGCTAGGGTTAGGGTTAGGGTTAGGGCTAGGGTTAGGGTTAGGGTTAGGTTTATGCGTAGGTTTAGTGTTATGGCTAGTGCTAGGGAGTTGGTTAGAGTTAGGCTTAGGGCTAGGGCTAGGGTTAGTGTTAGGGTTAGGGTTTGGCTAGGGTTAGGATTAGGGCTAGTGTTAGGCTTAGGTTTAGGTCTAGGGTTCGGGTAATGCTAGGGTTTGTGTTAGGATTATGGCTAGGGCTAGGGTTAGGGTTAGGGTCGGGCTAGGCCTGGGTTAGGTTTATGTTTAGGACTAGGGTTATGGTTAGGGCTAGGGCTAAGGCTAGGGCTATGGTTAGGGTTAGGTTTAGATTTAGGGTTAGGGTTAAGTATAGGGCTTGGGCTAGGTGTAGGTTTTGGTTATGGTTAGGGTTATCGTTAGGGCTAGGGTTATGTTTAGGTTTAGTGTTAGGGTAGGGCTAGGGCTATGGCTAGGGCTAGGGCTAGGGCTAGGGATAGTGTTAGGTTTAGAGTTAGGGTTAGGGTTAGGGTTAGGGTAATGGTTAGGGATAGGCTTAGGGTTAGGGTTATGGTTAGGGTTAGGTTTATGGTTAGGTCTAGGTCCATGGCTAGGACTAGGTTTAGACCTAGGTTTAGAGTTAGGGCTAGGGCTAGGGCTAGGGTTAGTTTTAGGGTTAGGAATAGGTCTTGGGCTAGGGTTAGGGTTAGGGTTAGGGCTAGGGTTAGGGTTAGGGTTAGGTTTATGGCTAGGTTTAGGGTTATGGCTAGTACTAGGGAGTTGGTTAGAGTTAGGCTTCGGGCTAGCGCTATGGTTAGTGTTAGGGTTAGGGTTTGGCTAGGGTTAGGATTAGGGCTAGTGTTAGGCTTAGGTTTAGGTCTAGGGTTTGGGTAATGCTAGGTTTTGTGTTAGGATTATGGCTAGGGCTAGGGTTTGGGTTAGGGTTCGGGCTAGGGCTCGGGTTAGGTTTATGTTTAGGACTAGGGTTATGGTTAGGGCTAGGGCTAAGGCTAGGGCTACGGTTAGGGTTAGGGTTAGGGTTAGGGTTAAGTATAGTACTTGGGCTAGGTGTAGGTTTTGGTTATGGTTAGGGTTATGGTTAGGGCTAGGATTATGTTTAGGGTTAGTGTTAGGGTAAGGCTAGGGCTATGGCTAGGGCTAGGGGTAGGGCTAGGGATAGTGTTAGGTTTAGAGTTAGGGTTAGGGTTAGGGTAATGGATATGGATAGGCTTAGGGTTAGGGTTATGGTTAGGATTAGGGTTATGGTTAGGGTTAGGGTTACGGTTAGGTCTAGTTCCATGGCTAGGACTAGGTTTAGACCTAGGTTTAGAGTTAGGGCTAGGGCTAGGGCTAGGGTTAGGGTTAGGGTTAGGGTTAGGAATAGTCTTGGGCTAGGGTTAGGGTTAGGGTTAGGGCTAGGGTTAGGGTTAGGGTTAGGTTTATGGCTAGGTTTAGGGTTAGGTTTAGTGCTAGGGCTAGGGCTAGTGCTAAGTCTATTGTTAGGGCTAGGATTAGGGTAAGGTTAGGGGTCTGGGTTGGTGTTGGGTTTGGAGTAAGGGTTAGGGGTAGTGTTATGTTTATGGGTAGGACTAGGGTTAGTGTTATTGGCTAGGGCTAGGGCTAGGGCTAGTTCTAGGTTTATTGTTAGGGTTAGGGATAGGGCTAGGGTTATGTTTAGGTTTAGGGTTAGGGCTATGGCTATGGCCAGGGTTACTGTTAGGTTTAGAGTTAGAGTTTGGGTTTTGGTTAGGGCTATGGCTAGCGCTAGGTTTAGGGTTAGGGTTAGTGTTAAGGTTATGGCTACGTTTAGAGTTAGTGTTAGGCTTACAGCTAGTGCTAGGGCTAGAGCTAGGACTAGGGTTAGGTTTAGGGCTAAGGCTATGATTAGGGTTAGGGTTAGGGTTAGGACTAAGGTTAGGGTTAGGACTAGGGCTAGGGCTTGGGATAGGGTTTGGGTTATGGCTAGGGTTATGGTTAGGGTTAGGGCTAGGTCTAGGGCTGGGGCTGGGGCTAGGTTTATTGTTAGTGTTAGGGTTATGGCTAGGGTTAGGGTTACTCTTACGTTTAGGGTTAGGGATATGTCTAGTGTTGGGATAGGTTTAAGGCTAGGACTAGGGTTAGATTTAGGGTTAGGGCTAGGGCTTAGGAGTGGGTTAGTGTTAGGCTTATGGCTAGGTCTAGGGTTAGTGTTAGGGTTAGGGTTTGGCTAGGGTTTGGATTAGGGCTAGAGATAGAGTTTGGGTTAGTTCTAGGGTTCGGGCTATGGCTAGGGTTTGGTTTAGGATTACAGCTAGGGCTAGGGTTAGGATTAGGGTTCGGGCTAGGCCTAGGTTAAGGTTTATGTTTAGGACTAGGGTTAGGGTTAGGTCTAGGGCTAAGGCTAGGGCTAGGGTTAGGGTTAGGGTTAGGGTTAGGATAAGTCTAGGGCTTGGGCTAGGTGTAGGGTAGGGTTATTGTTAGGGTTAGAGTTAGGGCTAGGGCTAGGGATAGGGCTTGGGATAGTGTTAGGTTTAGAGTTAGGGTTAGGGTTATGGTTAGCGTTATGGTTAGGTTTAGGGTTAGCATTAGGTTTATGGTTAGGGTTCAGGTTATGGTTAGGGCTTGGTCCAGGGCTAGGGCTAGTTTTAGACTTAGGGTTAGTGTTAGGGCTAGGGCTATGGCTAGGGCTAGGGCTAGGGCTAGGGCTAGGGCTAGGGTTAGGGTTAGGTCTAGGGTTAGTGTTAGGGTTAGGGTTATGGCTAGGGCTAGAACTAGGGCCAGGGCTAGGGTTATTGTTAGTGTTAGGTTTAGGGCTAGGGCTAGGGCTAGGGCTAGGGTTAGGGTTAGGTTTAGGTCCAGGACTATGGTTAGGTTTAGGGTTAGGGTTAGGGTTAGGGCTAGGGTTAGGTTTAGAGTTAGGGTTAGGTTTAGGGCTAGGTTTAGGGTTAGGGTTAGGGCTAGGGTTAGAGTTATGGTTAGGGCTAGCTTAGGGTTAGGTTTAGGATTAGGGCAGGTGCTAGGGCTAGGTGTAGGGCAAAGTTTAGGGTTACCTTTAGGGTTATGGCTAGGGCAAGGCTAGGGTTATTGTTAGGGTTAGGTATTGGGCTAGCGTTAGGTTAGGTTTAGTGTTATGGCTAGGGTTATGGTTAGTGTTAGGGTTAGAGCTAGGGCTTGGGCTAGGGCTAGGTCTAGGGTTTGTGTTTGGGTTATTGTTAGGGCTAGGGTTATTGTTAGGGCTAATGTTAGTGTTAGGTGTAGGGCTACGGCTAGGGCTCTGGTTTGGGTTAGGATTAGGGCTAGGGCTAGGGTTAGGTTTATGGTTAGGGTGAGGGCTAGGTTTAGGGTTAGTTTTAGGGCTAGGGTTAGGGCTAGGGCTAGGGTTAGCGTAAGGGTAGGGTTAGCGCTAGGGCTTGGGCTAGTGCTAGGATTAGGTTTAGGGTTAGGGTTACCATTAGGCCTGGGTTATGGTTAGGGTTATTGTTAGGGCTAGGGTTAGGGCTAGGATTAGGGTTAGCGTTTTTCTTAGGGTTAGGGCTATGATTAGGTTTTGGGTTAGTGCTAGGGCTAGGGCTAGGGCTAGGGTTAGGTTTAGGGCTAAGGGTATGATTAGGGTTAGTGTTAGTTATAGGTTTATGGCTAGGGCTACAGTTATTTTTAGTGTTAGGGATAGTGCTAGGGCTAGGGTTAGATTTAGTGTTAGGGTTAGGGCTAGGGCTAGGGCTAGGGTTAGGTTTAGTGTTAGTGTTAGTTTTAGGGTTAGGGCTACAGTTATGGTTAGGTTTAGGGTTAAGGCAGGGCTAGGGCTAGGGTCAGGATTAGGGTAGGGCTATGTTTAGGGTTAGGTTTATGGTTAGGGTCAGGGCTAGTGCTAGGGTTAGGGTTATGGTTAGGGTTATTGCTAGGGTTAGGGCTAGCATTAGGGTTAGGTTTAGTATTAGGGCTTGTGCTAGGGCTAGGTCTAGGGCAATGTTTAGGGTTAGGGTTAGGGTTATTGTTAGGGCTAGGGCTACGGCTAGGGTTATTGTTAGGTTTAGGTATAGGGGTATGGCTAGGGTTAGGGTTTGGGTTAGGGTTAGTTCTTGGGTTAGGGTTAGGGTTAGGGCTAGGGCTAGGACTAGTGTTAGGGTTAGGGTTATGGCTAGGGTTAGTGTTAGGGTTAGGGTATTGGCTAGGGCTAGGGCTAGGGCTAGTGCTATGGCTAGTGCTAGGGTTACGGTTATTGTTAGGGTTAGGGATAGTGCTAGGGCTAGTGTTAGGGTTAGTGTTAGTGTTAGGGCTTGGGCTATGGTTAGGGTTAGTTTTTGGGTTATGATTCGGGTTAGGGCTGGGACTAGGGTTATTTTTATGGCAAGGCCTGGGCTAGGGCTAGGGCTAGGGTTACAGTTATGGCTAGGGCTAGGTTTAGGGCTAGGGTTAGGGTTAGGGTTAGGGTTAGGGTTAGGGCTAGGTCTAGGGTTAGGGTTAGGGTTAGGGCTAGGTCTGTGGTTAGGGTTAGGGCTAGGGTTAGGTTTAGCATTGGGGTTAGGGCTACTATTAGGCTTAGTGTTAGGGCTAGGGCTAGGGTTAGGGCAAGGATTTGGGTTAGAGTTAGGTTATGGGCTAGGGTTAAGGTTAGGGTTAGGGCTAGATCTAGGGCTAGGATTAGGGTTAGGGCTAGGGTTAGGGTTAGGGTTAGTTTTCGGGCTAGGGATAGTGTTAGCATTATGGTTAGCGCTAGGGCTAGGTTTAGGTTTAGGGCTAAGGCTATGATTAGGTTTAGGGTTAGGTTTAGCCCTAGGGCTAGTGTTATTGTTAGGGTTAGGGATAGTGCTAGGGCTATGGTTAGGTTTGTGTTAGGGTTAGGGCCAGGGCTAGGGCTAGGGTTAGTTTTAGGGTTAGGTTTAGGGTTAGGGCTACGTTTGTGTTTAGGTTAGTGCTAGGACTAGTGCTAGGGTTAGGTTTAGGGTTAATGGTAGCGTTATAGTTAGGGTTAGGGTTAGGGCTAGGAGTAGGGCTAGTTCTAGTGCTAGGATGTAGGTTAGGTTAGGGCTAGGGCTATTGTTAGGGTTAGGGTTAGGGCTAGCGCTACGGTTAAGTTTAGAGTTAGGGTTAGGGTTAGGGCTAGGGTCAGGGCTAGGGCTAGGTTTAGGGTTATGGTTAGGTTATGGCTAAGGCTAGTCTAGGGCTATGGTTATGTAAGGGTTAGGGTTAGGTTTAGGGCTGGAGCCTTGGCTAGAGCTAGTGCTAGCATTAGGGTTAGGGCTAGGGCTATGATTAGGGTTAGGGTTAGGGTTAGGACTAGAGGTAGGGCTAGGGCTAGGGGTAAGTTTATTGTTAGGGTTAAGGCTCTGATTAGTGTTATGGTTAGGGTTAGTGTTAGGTTTTGCGCTAGAGTTAGGGTTATGGCTAGGGCTAGGGTTAGGGTTAGGGTTAGGGTTAGGGATAGGGTAGGATTAGGGTTAGGGTTAGTGCTGCGGCTTGGGAGAGGGCAAGGGCTAGCGTTAGGGTTAGGGTTAGGTCTAGGGCTAGGGTTAGTGTTAGGGTTAGGTTTAGGGCTAGGGTTATGGTTAGGGCTAAGGTTAGAGTTAGGAATAGGGCTAGGGCTAGGGCTAGGGTTTGGGTTATGTTTAGGGCTAGGGCTAGGGTTAGAGTTAGGGTTATGGCTAGGGCTAGGGTTAGGGTTAGGTTTAGGGCTAGGTTTAGGGCTAGGGCTAGGGCTAGGGCTAAGGTTAGTGTTAGGTTTAGAGTTAATGTTAGGGTTAGGGTAAGAGTTAGCATCAGGTTTAGGGTTAGGGTTAGGGTTTGGTTTATGTTTAGGGCTAGGTTTAGGGTTAGTGTTAGGGTTAGGGCTAGGGCTAGTTTAATGCTAGGGTTAGGGTTAGGTTAAGGCTAGGGCTATTGTTAGGGTTAGGGTTAGGGTTAGGGTTAGGGTTAGGGTTAGGGTTAGGGCTAGATCTAGGGCTAGGGTTAGGGTTAAGTTTAGGGTTAGGGCTAGGGCTAGAGCTAGGGCTATGTTTATGTTAAGGGTTAGGGTTAGGTTTAGGGTAGAGCCAGGGCTAGGGCTAAGGCTAGGGATAGGGTTAGGGCTAGGGCTATGATTAGGGTTATGGTTAGGGTTAGGTTTAGGGTTAGGGCTATAGCTAGGGCTAGGGCTATGGTAGGTTTATTGTTAGGGCTAAGGCTCTTATTAGGGTTATAGTTAAGGTTAGGGTTAGGTTTTGTGCTAGAGTTAGCGATGTGGCTAGGGCTAGGGTTAGGATTACAGTTAGGTTTAGGGCTAGGGCTAGGGTTAGGTTCAGGGTTAGGGCTAGGGCCAGAGAGAGGGCTAGGGCTAGGTTTCGTGTTAAGTTTAGGGCTAGGGCTAGGGCTAGGGCTAGGGCTAGGGTTAGTGTTAGGGTTAGGTTTAGGGCTAGGGTTAGGGTTAGGGCTAAGGTTAGGACTAGTACTAGTGGTAGGCTAGGGCTAGGGCTAGGGTTTGGGTTAGGATTAGCGTTAGGGATAGCGTTAGCGTTAGGGTTATGGCTAGGGCTAGGGTTAGAGTTAGGTTTTGGGCTAGCGTTAGGGCTAGGTCTAGGGCTAGGTCTAGGGTTACGTTTAGGGTAATGGTTAGGTTTAGGGTTTGGTTTAGGGCTAGGGTTAATATGAGTTTTAGGTTTAGGATAAGGGTTAGTGTTAGTTCTAAGGCTTGGGCTAGTGCTAGTGCTAGGGTTAGGGTTAGGGTTAGGTTTAGTGTTATGGTTAGGGCTACGTTTAGGGTTAGTGTAAGGCTTAATGCTAGGGCTAGGGCTAGGTCTGGGACTAGGGTTAGGGTTAGGGCTAAGGCTATGATTCGGATTAGGTTTAGAGTTAGGGTTAGGGCTAGGTTTAGTGTTAGGTTTAGAGTTAGGGTTATGGTTAGGGTTATGTTTAGAGCTAGAATAGGGCTATGTTTAGGGTTAGGGTTAGGGTTATGGCTAGGGTTAGGGCTAGGGATATGGCTAGGTGTAGTGCTAGGGCTAGGGCTAGGTTTTGGGTTAGTGTTAGGGTTATGGCTAGGGCTAGGGTTACTCTTAGTTTTAGGGTTAGGTTTATGACTAAGGCTATGCCTAGGTCTAGTGCTAGGGTTAGTTTTAGGGTTAGGGATAGGGCTAGGGTCTGGGTAAGTGTTAAAGCTAGGAGTAGTGTTAGGTTTAGGGTTAGGGCTAGGGCTAGGGTGTGGGTAGGTTTAGGTTAGGGCTATGGCTAGGGTTAGTGTTAGGGTTAGGTTTTGGCTAGGGTTAGGTTTAGGGCTAGGTTTAGGGCTAATGTTAGGTCTGGGGTTCGGGCTAGGGCTAGGGTTTGGGTTAGGATTATGGCTAGTTTTATGGTTAGGGTTAGTGTTCTGGCTAGGGGTAGGGTTAGGGTTATGTTTAGGACTAGGATTAGGGTTAGGTCTAGGGCTAAGGCTAGGTCTAGGGTTATGGTTAGGGTTAGGGTTAGGATGAAGCCTAGGGTTGGGCTAGGTGTAGGGTAGGGTTATGGTTAGGGTTAGGGCTAGGGCTAGGTTTATGTTTAGGGTTAGGGTTAGGGCTAGGGCTAGGGCTAGGATTTGTGTCAGGTTTAGAGTTTGGGTTAGAGTTAGGGTTAGGTTTATGGTTAGGTTGAGTGTTAGGGTTAGGTTATGGTTAGGGTTTGTGTTATGGTTAGGGCTTGGTCCAGGGCTAGGGCTAGTTTTAGACTTAGGGTTAGAGTTAGGGCTAGGGCTAGGGCTAGGGTTATTGTTAGGGTTAGGGCTAGGGCTAGGAATAGGTTTAGGGTTAGTATTAGGGCTAGTGCTAGGGTTAGGTTTAGGGTTAGGGTTAGGGTTATGTTTAGTGTTATGGATGGGGCCAGGGCCTGGGCTAGGTTTAGGGTTATGGTTAGGTTAAGGGTTAGGGATAGTGCTATGGCTAGGGCTAGGTTTAGAGTTAGTTATGGTTAGGGCTAGGGCTAGGGCTAGGGGTAGGTTTAGGGTTAGGCTTAAATCTAGGGTTAGGGTTATGTTTATGGTTAGGGCTAAGTTTTGGATTGATGTTAGGGCTAGGGTAAATGTTAGGGTTAGGGTTAGGGTTAGGGTTAGTGTTAGAGTTAGGGCTAGGGCAAGGCTAGGGCTAGTTCTAGTGCTAGGGTTAGGGCTAGGTTAGGGATAGGGCTATTGTTAGGGTTAGGGTTAGGGCTAGCGCTAGGGTTAGGGTTAGGTTTAGGGTTAGGGTTAGGGCTAGGGCTAGGGCTTGGGCTAGGGCTAGGACTAGGGTTAGAGTTATGGTTAGCGCTAGGGCTAGAGCAAGGGCTAGGTTTAGGGCTAGGTTTATGGTTAGGGATATGGCTAGGGCTAGGGCTATGGCTAGGTTTATGTTTAGGGTTAGGGTTAGGTTTAGGGCCAGAGCCAGGGCTAGGGCTAGGGCTAGGGCTAATTTTAGGGTTAGGGTTAGGGCTATGATTAGGGTTAGGTTTAGGTTTAGGGCCAGAGCCCGGGCTAGGGCTAGGGCTAGGGCTAGGGCTAGGGTTAGGGTTAGGGCTAGGGCTATGATTAGGGTTAGGGTTAGGATTAGGGCTAGAGCTAGGGCTAGGCCTAGGGGTAGGTTTATTTTTAGGGCTAAGGCTCTGATTAGGGTTATAGTTAGGGTTAGTGTTAGGTTTTGCGCTAGAATAGGGATATGGCTAGGGCTAGGGTTACGGTTATGGTTAGGATTAGGGCCACGGCTAGGGTTAGTTTTAGGGTTAGGACTAGTGCTTGAGAGAGGGCTAGGGCTAGAGTTAGGGTTAGGGCTAGGGCTAGGGTCATGGTTAGGGTTAGGGTTAGGTTTAGGGCTAGGGTTAGGTTTAGGGCTCATGTTAGGGTTTGGACTAGAGCTAGGGCTAGCGCTAGGGTTTGGTTTAGGATTAGCGCTAGGGCTAGAATTAGCATTAGGGTTATGGCTAGGGCTAGGTTTAGGGTTAGGATTAGGGCTAGGTTTAGGGTTATGGCTAGGGCTAGGGTTATTTTTAGGGCTAGGGTTAGGTCTAGAGCTTGGGCTAGTGCTAGCGTTAGGGTTAGGGTTAGGTCTAGGGTTATGTTTAGGGTTAGGTTTAGGGCTAGGGCTAGGGCTAGTGTTAGGGTTAGGGTTAGTGTTAGGGTTAGGGCTATGTTTAGGGTTAGTGTTAGGCTTAGGGCTATGGCTAGGGCTAGGACTAGGGTTAGGGTTAGGGCTAAGGCTAGGGCTAGGGTTAGGTTTAGGGTAAGGTTTAGGGTTAGGGTTAGGTTTAGGTTTCGGGCTAGGGTTGTGTTTGTGTTAGGATTACGGGTAGGTCTATGGTTAGGGTTAGGGTTCGGGCTAGGGCTAGCATTAGGGTTATGTTTAGGAGTAGCTTAGGGTTAGGGCTAGGGCTAAGGCTAGGGCTAGAGTTAGGGTTAGGGTTAGGGTTACATCTAGGGCTTGGGCTAGGTGTAGGTTAGTGTTATGGTTAGGGTTAGGGTTAGGGCTAGAGTTAGGTTTAGGGTTAGGACTAGGGCCAGGGCTAGGGCTAGGTACAGGGTTATGGTTAGGTTTAGGGTTAGGGATTGTTCTAGGGCAAGGCTAGGGTTAGAGTTAGGTTTAGGGTTAGGGCTAGGGCTAGGGCTAGCGCTAGTTTTAGGGTTAGGCTTAAATCTAGGTTTAGGGTTATGTTTATGGTTAGTGCTAAGTTTTGGATTGGTGTTAGTGCTATGGTTATAGTTAGGGCTAGGGTTAAGTTTAGGGTTAAGGTTAGGGCTTGGTCTAGGGCTAGGTTTAGGGTTAGGACTAGGGCCAAGGCTAGGGCTAGGTTTAGGTTTATGGTTAGTGTTATGGTTAGGGCTAGTGCTAGGGCTAGGGATAGGTTTAGGGTTGGGTTTAGGGTTAGGGCTAGGGCTAGGGCTAGTGCTAGGGTTAGGGTTAGGGCTATGGTTAGGGTTACGGTTATGGTTCGGGCTAGGTTTAGGATTGGGGTTAGGGCTAGGGTTATGGTTAGTGCTAGGGTTTGGGTGAGGTTTAGAGCTAGGGTTAGGTTTAGGGCTAGTGTTGTATTAACAGTTAGGACTATGACTAATTCTAAGGCTATGTTTAAGGTTATGTGTAGGATTAGGGTCAGGGTAGGGTTCGGGTTCGTTTTCGGGTTTGGTTTATAGATAGGGTTCGTGTTCAGGTTTCGGTTAGGGTTAGGGTTCGTGTTCGGTTTAGGGTTAGGGTTAGGGTTAGGGTTCGGGTTTTGGTTAGTGTTAGGGTTAGGGTTAGGGTTAGGGCTAGGGTTAGGGATAGGGTTATGGCTAGGGCTAGGGCTATGGCTATGGCTAGGGTTAGCGTTAGGTATAGGGTTAGGTTTAGGACTAGGTCTATGTTTAGGTTTAGGGTTAGGGCTAGGGCTATGGTTAGGGTTAGGACTAGGATTAGTGTTCGTGTTAGGGCTAGGGCTAGTGTTAGGTTAAGGATTAGGGTTAGGGTTAGGTTTATGGTTAGGGTTACGATTAGGGTTAGGGCTAGGGCTAGGGCTAGGGCTAGGTTTAGGGTAAGGGTTAGGGTTACGGTTAGGGTTAGGTTTAGCGCTAGGGTTAGGGTTAGGTTTGGCCTAGGGCTAGGGCTAGGGCTAGGGTTAGGGCTAAGGCTATGATTAGTGTTAGGGTTATTGCTAGGGCTAGGGTTATGTTAGGGTTAGGGAAAGTGCTAGGGCCAGGGCTACTGTTACGGTTAGTGTTAGAGTTAGGGCTAGGGCTAGGGTTAGTTTTACGGTTAGCGTTAGGGTTAGGGCTACGGTTTGGGTTAGGTTAGTGCTAGGGCTAGGGCTAGTGCTAGGGCTATAGCTAGGGTAAGGGTTAGGGCTAGGGCTAGGGTTAGGGTTAGGGTTAGGTTTAAGGCTAGGGTTAGGGCTAGGGCTAGGTCTAGGGCTAGGTTTAGGGTTAGGGTTAGGGTTATGGCTAGGGCAAGGCTAGGGCTAGTGTTAGGGTTAGTGTTAAGGTTATGGTTAAGGCTAGAGCCATGGCTAGGTTTAGGTCTAGTGTTAGGGTTAAGGCTATGGCTTTGATTAGGGTAGGGTTAGTGTAAGGCTTAGGTTTATTTGTAGGGTTAGTGTAGGGTTAGGGTTAGGGCTAGGTCTACGGCTACGTTTAGGGTTAGGTTTAGGGTTATGGCTAGGGCAGGGCTAGGGCTAGGGTTAGAGTAAGGGTTAAGGTTAAGTTTAGTGCTAGAGTAGGGCTAGGTTTAGGGCTAGAGTTAGAGTTAGGGCTAGGGCTATGATTACGGTTTTGGTTAGGGTTAGTTTTAGGTTTAGGGCTAGGGTTAGGTTAGGGTTAGGTTTAGGGCTAGGGCTAGTGCTAGGTTTAGCGTTATGGTTGGGGTTAGTGTTAGTTCTAGGGTAGGGCTAGGGTTAGGGTTAGGGTTAGCGCTTGGATTAGGGTTAGGGTTAGGGTTAGGTTTAGGGCTAAGGTTAGTCTCATGTTTAGGGTTATGGCTAGGGCTAGGGCTAGGTCTGGTCTAGTGTTTTTGTTAGTGTTAGTGCTAGGGCTACAGCTAGGGTTAGGGTAAGTGTTAGGTTTAGGGATTGGGCTAGGGCTAGGTTTAGGGTTAGGATTTTGGTTATTGCTACGGTTAGGGTTAGGCATAGGGTTAGGGCTAGGGATAGTTGTAGGGCTAGGTTTAGGATTAGGGCTAGGGATAGATTAGGGTTAGGGTTAGGGTTAGGGTTAGGGTTACAGCCAGGGCTAGGGTTAGGGAAGGGCTAGGGTTAAGATTGGGGTTGGGGTTGGGGTTGGGGTTGGGGTTAGGGTTAGGGTTAGTGTTAGTGTTATAGCTATGGCTTGGGTTACCGTCAGGTTTAGGTTTTAGGTTATGTTAGGGCTGGGGTTAGGGTTAGGGTTAGGGTTAGGTCTAGGGCTAGGGCTAGGTTTAAGGTTAGGGTTAGGCTTAGGGCTATGGCTATGGCTAGGTTTAGGGTAAGCGTTAGGGTTATGTTTAGGGCTAGAGCCAGGTCTAGGGCTAGGGCTAGGGTTAGGTTTAAGGCTAGGGCTAATATTTGAGTTAGGGTTAGAGTTAGGGTTAGGGCTAGGTCTATGGCAAGGTTTAGGGTTAGGGTTTGGGTTATGGCTAGGTATATGGCTTGGGCTAGGATTAGTTTTAGGGTTTAGGGTTAGGGTTATGGTTAGGTTTAGGGCTAGGGTTAGGGTTAGGTTTAGGTCTAGGGCCAGGGCTAGGGCTAGGTTTAGGGTTAGTGATAGGGTTATGTCTAGGGCTAGGTTTACTGTTAGGTTAAGGGTTAGGTTTATGGCTAGGGCTAGGGCTAGGGCTACGGCTAGGGTTTGGGTCAGTGTTAGGGTTAGGGCTTGGGCAGGGCTAGGTTTAGGTTTAGGCTTTGGGTTATGGCTATGGTTAGGATTAGGCTTAGGTTTAGGGCTAGGGCTAGGGCTAGGGCTAGGCCTAGGTTTAGGTTTAGGACTTTAGCTATGATTAGGGTTACAATTAGGTTTAGGGTTACGTCTAGGGTTAGGGTTAGGTTAGGCTTATGGCTAGGGTTAGGGTTAGGGTTGTGGCTAGGATCAGGGTTGGAGTTGGAGTTGGGGTTTGGTTTGGGGTTAGGTTTATGGTTAGTGTTAGGGTTATGGCTAGTGTTAGGGTTACCTTTAGGTTAGGGTTAAGGTTATGTCTAGGGCTAGGCCTGGTCTAGGGCTAGGGCTAGGGCTAGGGTTAGGGTTAGGGTTATGGCTAGGGTTATGGTTAGGGCTAAGGTTATGGTTAGGTCTAGGGCTTGGCCTAGGGCTATGGTTTGGGTTAGGATTAGGGCTAGGTTTAGGGTTGGGATATGGCTAGGGCTAGGATTAGGGTTAGGTTTAGGGCTATGGTTAGGGTTAGGGTTAGGGCTAGGGCTAGGTCTATGGTTAGTGTTAGGGTTATGGCTAGGGCTAGGGCTAGTGCTAGGATTAGGGTTAGGGTTAGGGTTACTGTTAGGGCTAGGGTTAGGGTTAGGTTTAGGGGTAGGTCTAGGGCTAGGGTTAATGTTAGGTTTAGGGTTAGGGCAAGGGTTAGGGTTAGGGCTAAAGCTGAATTAGGTCTAGGGCTAGGGCTAGGGCCAGGGTTTGGGTTAGGATTAGGGCTAGGGTTAGGGTCAGGGTTAGGTTTAGTTTAAGGTCTAGGGCTAGGGTTAGGGTTAGGTTTAGGTTTAGGGTTATGTTAGGGTTAGGGTTAGGGCTAGGGCTACGGCTAGGGTTAGCGTTAGGGTAAGGCTTAGGGTTAGGGATAGGGCTTGGGCTAGTGTTAGGATTAGCGTTAGGTTTAGGGTTAGTGTTAGGGTTAGTTTTAGGGCTACTGTTAGTGTTAGGGTTAGTTTTAGGCTTAGGGCTAGGGCTAGGGCTAGTGCTCCTGCTTTAGGGCTAGGGCTAGGGTTAGGGTTAGGTGTAAGTCTATGATTAGGGTTAGGGTTAGGCTTAGGTTTAGCACTAGAGCTAGGGTTATTCTTAGGGTTTTGGATAGTGTTAGGGCTAGGTTTAGGGTTAGTGTCAGGGTTAGGGCTAGGTCTAGGGCTAGTGTTAGGTTTATGGTTAGGGTTATGGTTAGGGCTATGGTTAGGGTTAGTGTTAGGGTTAGGGCTAGGCTAGGGCTAGGGATAGGGTAGGGCTAGGGTTAGGGTTAGGGTTAGGGCTAGGGTTAGGGTTAGGGCTAGGGTTATGGTTAGGGTTAGGGCTAGTGCTAGGGTTAGGCTAGGGCTATTACTAGGGTCAAGGTTAGGTTTATGGCTAGGGCTAGGAGTAGGGTTATTTTTAGGGTTAGGGATAGGTTTAGGGTTAGGGTTAGTGTTATGGTTAGGGATAGTAGAAGGGCTAGGGTTAGGGTATGGTTAGGGTTAGGGCTGGTGCTGGGGCTTGGATTAGGGTTAAGTTTAGCTTTAGGTTAGGTCTAGGGCTAAGGCTATAGGGTTAGGGTTAGGGTTAGGGTTATGGCTAGGGCTAGGTCTAGGGCTAGGGTTTGGGTTAGGGCTAGGGCTTGGGAGATGGTTAGGGTTAGGATTAGGGCTAGGTCTAATGTTAGGGTTTAGGCTAGGGTTAGGGCTAGGGTTAGGGTTAGGGTTTGGGTTAGGCTTAGAGTTAGGGTTAGGGTAGGGTTAGGGCTACTGCTAGGGTTAGCGTTGGGTTTAGGGCTAGAGTTAGGGTTAGGGCTAGGGCTAGGTATAGGCCTAGGGTCAGGGTTAGGGTTAGGGTTAGGGCTAGGTGTTGGGCTAGGTGTAGGGTTTGGGTTAGTGTTACGGTTAGGGTTAGGCTAGGGTTATGGTTAGGGTTAGGGTTAGGACTACGGCTAGTTGCTGGGTTAGGGTTAGGTTTAGAGTTAGGGTTAGGGTTAGGTTTAGGGTTAGGGTTAGTGTTAGGGTTAGGGCTAGGGTTAGGTTTAGGTTCAGGTTTAGGGTTAGGTTTAGGGCTACGTTTAGGTTTAGGGCTAGGGTCAGGGCTAGTGCTAAGTCTAATGTTAGGGCTAGTTTTAGGGTAAGGGTAAGGGATTAGGGTTAGGGTTAGGTTTAGGTTTAGGGTTATGTTAGGTTTAGGGTTAGGGCTAGGGCTACGGCTAGGGTTAGCGTTAGGTTAAGGGTTAGGGTTAAGGCTAGGGCTTGGGCTAGTTTAGGATTAAGATTAGGTTTAGGGTTAGCGTTAGGGTTAGGTTTAGGGCTACTGTTAGTGTTAGGGTTAGTGTTAGGGTCAGGGCTAGGGTTAGGGCTAGGTTTAGGGCTAGGGCCAGTGCTAGGGCTAGGTTTAGTCTTAGTGTTATAGTTAGGGTTAGGGCTAGGGCTATGCCTACGGTTAGGTTTAGGTCTAGGGTTATGGTTATGGTTATGCTTAGGGCTATAACCAGGGCTAGGTTTAGGGTTAGGGTTAGTGTTAGGATTAGGGCTACGTTTAGGGTTAGGGTTAGGGTTAGGGTTAGGGTAGGGCTAGGGATAGGGTAGGACTATGGTTACGGTTAGGGGTACGGAAATGATTAGGGTTAGGGTTATGGCTAGAGTTAGGGTTATGGCTAGGGCTAGGGTTAGCGTTAGGGTTAGGGTTAGGGTTAGGGTAGGGCTAGGGATAGGGTAGGACTATGGTTACGGTTAGGGGTACGGAAATGATTAGGGTTAGGGTTATGGCTAGAGTTAGGGTTATGGCTAGGGCTAGGGTTAGCGTTAGGGTTAGGGTTAGGTCTAGGGATTGGGTTAGTGTTAGCGTTAGTGTTAGGGTTAGGGTAGGGTTACGGCTAGGGTTAGGTTTAGGGTTAGGGTTAGGCTTAGGGCTAGGGTTAGGTTTAGGGTTAGGGTTAGGGTTTGAGCTAGGGTTAGGGTTGTGGTTGGGGTTGGGGTTGGGGTTGTGGTTAGAGTTAGGTTTAGTGTTAGGGTTATGGTTGGGCTAGTTTTACCTTTAGGTTTAGAGTTAAGGTTATGTCTAGGGCTAGGGCTAGGCCTAGGGCTAGGGTTTTGGTTTGGGTTAGGGTTAGGTCTAGGGCTAGGGTTAGTGTTAGGGTTAGGGTTAGTGCAATGGTTATGGTTAGGGCTAAGGCTGGGTTAGGTCTAGGGATAGGGCTTGGGTCAGGGTTTCGTTTAGGATTAGGGCTAGGGCTATGGTTAGGTTTAGAGTTAGGGCTAGGGCTAGGGTTAGGGTTAGGTTTAGATTCAGGTTTAGGGCTAGGTCTAAGGCTAGGGTTCGGGTTAATGTAAGGGTTAGAGTTAGGGCTAGGGCTTGGGCTAGTGCTATGATTAGGGTTAGGGTTAGGTTTAGGGTTATGGTTAGGGTTATGGTTAGGGCTAGGGTTATGATTAGAGTTATGGTAAGGGCTAGATCTAGGGCTAGGTTTAGTGTTAGGGTTAGCATTAGGGTTAGGGCTTCGGTTAGGTTTAGGTTTTGGGTTAGCGCTAGGGTAGGGATAGAGTTAGGGCTAGTGTTAGGGTTAGGGTTAAGGCTATGATTTGGTTTAGGATTAGGGTTAGGTTTAGGGCTAGGGCTAGGGTTATTGTTATGGATAAGGATAGTGCTATGGCTAGGGTTAGGGTTAGTGTTAGGGTAGGAGTAGGGCTAAGATTTGGGTTAGGGTAGGTTTAGGGTTAGGTTCAGGGCTAGGGTTAGGTTATGGTTAGGTTTAGGGCTTTGGCTAGGGCTAGGATTAGGGTTAGGTTTAGGGATAGGGCTAAGCCTAGGACTAGTGTTATGGTTAGGGTTAGTGTTAGGTTTAGGGATAGGGCTAGGGCTAGGGTTAGTTTTAGGGTTAGGGTTAGGGTTAGGGTTAGGGTTTGGGCTACGGTTAGGGTTTGGGTTAGGGCTAGGGCTGGGGCTAGGGCTAGGGTTACGGTTAGGGCTAGGGCTATGATTAGAGTTAGGTTTATGGTTACGGCTAGGGCTAGGATTACGGTTAGGGCTAGGGCTATGATTAGGGTTAGGGTTATGGTTACGGCTAGAGCTGGGGTTAGGGTTAGGTCTAAGATCAAGGTTATGTTTAGTGATAGTGCTAGGGTTATGGTTGGGGTTATGGTTAGGGCTAGGGCTAGTGTTAGGGTTAGGGTTAGCGTTAGCGTTAGGGTTAGGACTATGGTTAGGGTTAGGGTTAGAATTAGGGCTATGGCTAGGGCTAGGTCCAGGGCTAGGTCTAGGGTTAGGTGTAGGGCTAAGGCTATGATTAGGGTTAGGGTTATGGCTAGGGCTAGGGTTAGGTCTAGGGTTAGGTATAGTGCTAAGGCTAGGGTTAGGTTTAGTGTTAGGGTTAGGGCTAGGACGAGGGCTAGGGTTAGGTTTAGTGTTAGGGTTAGGGATAGGGCTACGGTTAGGTTTAGAAATAGGGTTAGGGCTAGGGCTAACAATGGTTTTGGGCTAGGGCTATGTTTAGTGTTTAGGTCTAGGTTTAGAAATAGTGCTACGGCTATGGTTATGGCTAGGGCTAGGGCTAGGTTTATTGTTAGGGTTATGGCTAGGGCTAGGGCTTGGCTTTGGGTTTGGGTTAGGGTTAGGGTTAGGGCTACGGTTCGGGTTAGGGTTAGGGCTACGTTTAGGGCTAGGGCTACGGCTAGTGTTAGGATTAGGGTTAGGTCTAGAGTTATTGTTAGGGTTAGGGTTATGGGTAGGGCTAGGCCTAGGCCGATGGTAGGTTTATTGTTAGGTTTAGGGATAGTGCTAGGTCTAGGGATAGGGTTAGTGTTAGGGTTAGGGATAGGGATAGGGCTAGGGTTAGGTTTAGGGTTAGGATTAGGGTTAGGGTTTGGGCTACGGTTAGGTTTTTGTTTAGGGCTAGGGCTGGAGCTAGGGCTAGGTTTACAGTTAGGGCTAGGGCTATGATTAGGGTTAGGGTTAGGGTTACGGCTTGGGCTGGGATTTTGGTTAGGTCTAAGATCAGGGTTATGTTTTGTGTTAGTGCTAGGGTTAGGGTTGGCGTTGGGGTTGGTTTTGGGGTTGGGTTTGGGATTAGGGTTAGGGTTAGTTTTAGGGTTATGGCTAGGGCTAGTGTTACCTTTAGTGTTAGGGTTAAGTTTATGTCTAGTGCTAGGGCT
Source organism: Sylvilagus floridanus (assembly GCA_949820135.1). Classification (NCBI taxonomy): domain Eukaryota; kingdom Metazoa; phylum Chordata; class Mammalia; order Lagomorpha; family Leporidae; genus Sylvilagus; species Sylvilagus floridanus. The sequence continues at coordinate 56,068,063 of OX463226.1, read as the reverse complement.
AGGGCTTAGGCGAGGGTTAGGGTTAGGGTTAGGGATAGGGCTAGGGCTAGGGTTAGGGTTAGGGTTAGGTTAGAGTAAGGCTAGGGCTATGGTTAGGTTTAGTGTTAGGGTTAGGGTAAGGTTAGGGCTATGGCTAGGGTTATGGTTAGGGTTAGGGTTAGGGTTAGGTTTAGGGCTAGGGCTATGGTTAGGGATAGGGATAGGGTTAGGGCATGAACTAGGGCTAGGTTTAGGGTTAGGCTTAGCATTAGGATTAGGGCTACGGTTAGGGTTAGGTTTAGGGTAGGATTAGGTTTAGGGTTAGGGCTAGGTTTAGTGTTAGGCTTAGTGTTAGGGTTAGTGTAGAACTAGGGCTATGGCTGGGGTTAGGGCAGGGTTAGAATTAGGTTTAGGACTAGGGCTAGGGTTAGGGATAGGGTTAGGGTTAGAGCTAGGGCTAGGGTTAGGGTTAGGGTTAGCGTTAGGGTTAGGGCTACGGTTAGGGTTAGGGTTAGGGCTAGGTCTAGGGATAGGGCTAGGGCTAGGTTTACGGTTAGGGCTAGGGCTATGATTAGGGTTAGGGTTAGAGTTATGGCTATGGATATGGTTAGGGTTAGGGTTAGGGTTAGGGATAGGGATAGGGTTATGTATATGGTTAGGGCTAGGGTTAGGGTTTGGGTTGGGGTTGGGGTTGGGTTTGGGATTAGGGTTAGGGTTAGTGTTAGTGTTATGGCCTGGTCTAGGGTTACTGTTAGGTTTAGGGTTAAGTTTATGTCTCGGGGTAGAGCTAGGGCTAGGGCTTTGGCGAGGGTTAGGTTTAGGGACAGGGCTAGGGCTACGGTTAAGGTTAGGGTTAGGGTTAGGTCTAGGGCTAGGGTTAGGGTTGGGGTTAGGGCTAGGGCTTGGGAGATGGCTAGGGCTATGTTTAGGTTAAGGGTCAGCGCTAGGGATTGGGAGAGGGGTAGGGCTAGAGTTAGGGTTAGGGTTAGGGTTTGGGTTATTTTAGGGCTAGGGATACGTTTAGGATTCTGGTTAGGGATAGGACTATGTTTATGGTTAGGGTTATGGTTAGTGTTAGGGCTAGGGCTAGGTTTAGGTTTAGGGTTAGTGCAAGGCCCAGGTCAAGTACTAAGTCTGTGGTTAGGGTTAGGGCTAGGATTAGGGTAAGTGTTGGGGTCTGGGTTGGGGTTCGGGTTAGGGTAAGGGTTAGGATTAGGGTTAGGTTTATGGCTAGGGCTAGGGTTAGGGTTAGGGTTAGGTTAGGGTTAGGCTAGGGCTAGGGTTATGTTTAGTGTTAGGTTTAGGGTAGGGCTAGGGCTATGCCTAGGGTTAGGGTTAGGGTTAGGTTTAAGGCTAGGGCTAGGGTTAGGGATAGGGATAGGGTAGGGCTAGAACTAGGGCTAGGTTTAGGGTTAGGATTAGCGTTAGGATTAGGGCTACGGTTAGGGTTAGGTTTAGGGTTAGGCTTAGTGTTAGGGTTAGGGTAGAGCTAGTGCTATGGCTGGGGTTAGGGTTAGGGTTAGTGTTAGGTTTAGGGCTAGGGCTAGGGTTAGGGATAGGGTCAGGTCTAGAGCTAGGGCTAGGGTTAGGATTAGGGTTAGTGTTAGCGTTAGGGTTAGGGACAGGGCTAGGGCTACGGTTAAGGTCAGGGTTAGGTTTAGGTCTAGGTCTAGAGTTAGGGTTAGGGTTAGGGTTATGGCTAGGGCTAGGGCTATGGCTAGGGCTAGTTCTAGGGTTATTGTAGGGTTAGAGATAGGTTAAGGGCTAGGTTTAGTGTTAGTGTTAGGGTTAGGGTAGGGTTAGGGTTAGGGCTAGGTTTAGGGTTAGTGTTATGGTTAGGGCTAGGTTTAGGGCTAGGGTTATTGTTAGGGTTAGGGCTAGAGTTATTGTTAGGGTTTGGGTTATGGCTAGGGCTAGGCCTAGGGCTAGGGCTAGATTTATTGTTAGGGTTAGAGATAGTGCTAGGACTAGGGTTAGGGTTAGGGTTAGGCATAGGGCTGGGGCTAGGGTTATGTTTAGGGTCAGGGTTAGGGTTTTGGCTACGGTTAGGGTTTTGGTTAGGGGTATTGCTGGGGCTAGGGTAGGGTTACGGTTAGGGCTAGGGTTATGATTAGGGTTAGGGCTAGAGTTACGGCTACGGCTGGGGTTAGGGTTAGGTCTAAGATCAGGTTTATGTTTAGTGATAGTGCTCGGGTTAGGGTTGGGGTTGGTTTTGGCGTTGAGGTTGGGATTAGGGTTAGGGTTACTGTTAGGGCTAGGGCTAGGTTTAGGGTTAGGTTTAGGGTGAGGGTTAGGGTTAGTGTTAGCATTAGTATTAGGGTAAGGGCTATGGTTAGGGTTAGGGTTAGGGTTAGGGTTATGGCTAGGGCTAGGGTTATTGTTAGGGTTAGGGATAGTGCTAGGGCTTGGTTTGGTATAGTGTTAGGGTAAGGGCTAAGACTAGGGCTAGGGTTAGGTTTAGTGTTAGGGTTAGGGTTAGGGCTATGGTTAGGGTTAGAATTAGTGTTAGGTCTAGGGCTAGGGCTAGTACTACGGTTAGGTTTAGGGCTAGGGCTATATTTAGGTTTAGGGCTAGAGTTAGGGATAGGGCTAGGGCTAGGTTTAGGGTTAGTGCTCGGGTAGGGGTAGGGCTAGGGCTAGGGTTATTGTTAGGGTTAGGGATAGGGCTAGGGCTAGGGTTATGGTTAGTGTTCTGGTTAGGGCTAGGTTAGGGTTAGTGTTAGGGTAAGTGCTAGCGCTAGGGCTAGGGCTAGTGTTAGGGTTAGGGTTAGGTCTACAGTTAGTGTTAAGGTTAGGGTTATGGCTAGGGCTAGGCCTAGGGCTGGGGCTAGGGTTATTGTTAGGGTTAGGGATAGAGCTAGGAGTAGTGTTATGGTTAGTGTTAGGGTTAGGTATAGGGCTAGGGCCAGGGTTAGGGTTAGGGTTAGGGTTAGGTTTAGGGTAAATGTTATGTTTAGGGCTAGGTTTAGGGTTAGGGTTAGGGCTAGGGTCAGGGCTTGTGCTAAGTCTAGGGTTAAGGTTAGGGCTCGGATTAGTGTTAGTGTTGGGCTCGGGTTTCAGGTTGGGGTTGGGTTAAGGGTTAGGGTTAGGTTTATGGCTAGGGCTAGGGCTAGGGTTAGGGATAGTGTTAGGGCTAGAGCTACTGCTAGGGTTAGGGTTAGGGTTAGTGTTAGGGTTAGGGCTACGGTTAGGTTTAGGGTTAGGGTTAGTGTTAGGGTTAGGTTTAGGTTTAGGGCTAGGGCTATGGTTAGGGATAGGGTTAGGGCTAGAGCTAGGGCTAGGATTAGGGTTAGGGTTACCATGAGGGATGGGCTACGGTTAGGGTTAGAGTTAGGGTTAGGGCTAGGGTTACGGTTGGGGCTAGGGCTATGATTAGGGTTAGGGTTAGTGTTAGAGTTATGGCTAGGGCTATGGTTAGGGTTAGGGTTAGGGATAGGGATAGGGTTATATATAGTGTTAGGGCTAGGTTTAGGGTTGGGGTTGGGGTTGGGGTTGGGGTTGAGTTTAGGGTTAGGGTTAGTGTTAGTGTTATGGCCAGGTCTAGGGTTACTGTTAGGGTTAGGGTTAAGTTTATGTCTAGGGCTAGGGCTAGGGCCAGGGCTTGGGCGAGTGTTAGGGTTAGAGACAGGGCTAGGGCTATGGTTAAGGTTAGGGTTAGGGTTAGGTCTAGGGCTAGGGTTAGGGTTAGTGTTAGGGCTAGGACTAGGCCTAGGGCCTGGGAGATGGCTTGGGCTAGGGTTAGGTTTAGGGTCAGCGCTAGGGCTTGGGAGAGGGGTAGGGCTAGGGTTAGGGTTAGGGTTAATGTTAGGTTTGGTGTTAGGGTTAGTTTTATGGCTAAGGATACATTTAGGATTCAGATTAGGTCTAGGACTATGTTTATGGTTAGGGTTAGGTTTAGGGTTTGGGCTTGGCGCAGGGCATGTGCTAAGTCTAGGGTTAGGGTTAGGGCTAGGATTAGGGTAAGTGTTGGGGTCTGGGTTGGGGTTCGGGTTAGGGTAAGGGTTAGGGTTAGGGTTAGGTTTATGGCTAGGGCTAGGGTTAGGGTTAGGTTTAGGTTTATGGCTAGGGCTAGGGCTAGGGTTAGGGCTAGTTCTAGGGTTATTGTTAGGGTTAGAGATAGGGCTAGGGCTAGGTTTAGTGTTAGGGTTAGGGTTATGGTTAGGGTTAGGACTAGGGTTAGGGTTAGAGCTAGTGTTAAGGTTATGTTTAGGGTTATGGCTAGGGTTACGGTTTAGGATGGGGTTGGGGTTGGGGTTGAGGTTGGGATTAGCGTTAGTGTTAGTGTTAGGTTTATGGCCAGGGCTAGGGTTACTGTTAGGATTAGGGTTAAGTTTATGTCTTGGGCTAGGGCTAGGGCTAGGGCTTGTGCGAGTGTTAGTGTTATGGATAGGGTTAGAGCTACAGTTAGGGTTACTGTTAGGGTTAGGGTTAAGGCTAGGGCTTGGGAGAAGCCTAGGGGTAGGGATAGGGTTAGGGTTAGGTTTAGGTCCAGGACAAGGGTTGATTTAGGGCTAAGGCTTGGTCAGGTCTAGGGCTGTTGCTAGGGCCAGGGTTTGGTGTAGGATTAGGGGTAGGGCTAGTGTTAGGGTTAGGTTTAGGGTTAGGGTTAGGGCAAGGGCTATGGCTACGGTTCGGGTTAGTGTAAAGCTTAGGGTTAGGGTGATGGCTTGGGCTAGTGCTAGGATTAGGGTTAGGTTTAGGGTTAGTGTTAGGGTTATGGCTAGGGTTTGGCTTTGGTTATGGTTAGGGCTAGAGCTAGGGCTAGGTTTAGGGTTAGGGTTAGCATTATGATTAGGGCTACTGTTAGGGTTAGGGTTAGGGTTAGGGTTAGGGTTAGGGCTAGGGCTGGGGTTAGAGCTAGGGCTAGGGTTAGGGTTAGGGCTAAGGCTATGATTAGGGTTACGGTTAGGGTTGGGGTTATGTCTAGTGCTAGGGCTAGGGCTATGGTTACGGTTAGGTCTAGGGCTATGATTAACCTTAGGGTTAGGGTTACTGCTAGGGCTGGGGCTAGGGTTAGGGTTAGGGTTAGGGCTAGGGCTAGGGCTAGGGTTAGGGTTAGGGTTAGGGATAGGGTTAGGGTTAGGGTTAGTGTTAGTTCTAGGGTTAGGGCTAGGGCTAGGGCTAGGTTTATACTTAGGGTTAGAGTTAAGGTTAGGGCTAGGCCTATGCGTAGTGTTAGGTTTAGGGTTAGGTTTAGGGCTAGGGCTAGGGCTAGGACTGGGGTTATTGTTAGGGTTAAGTGTAGGGCTAGGGCTATGTTTAGGGTTATGGTTAGGGTTACATTTAGGGCTAGTTCTAGGGTTAGGTTTAGGGTTTGGTTAGGGTTTGGGTTAGGGCTAGGGTTTGGGTTGGGGTTGGGGTTGGGTATGGGGTTAGGGTTAGTGTTAGGGTTAGGGCTAGGGCTAGGGCTAGGGATAGGGTTAGCGTTAGGGTTCTGGCTAGGGCTAGGGCTAGGGCTATGTTTAGCTTTAGTGTTAAGGCTAGGGTTACGTTTATGATTATGGTTAGGGCCAGGTTAATGATTGGGTTTAGGGCTAGGGTTAGGGTTAGGTTTAGGGTTAGGGTTAGTTTTAGGGCTAGGGTTAGGGCAGGTGTTGTGTTAACATTTAAGACTATGACTAAGTCTAAGGCTATGGTTAATGTTACGTGTAGGATTAGGGACAGGCTTAGGGTTAGGGTTCGGGTTTGGGTTCTTGTTAGGTTTAGGGTTCAGGTTCGGGTCCGGGTTCGGGTTCTGGTTCTGGTTAGGGTTAGGTTCATGTTCGGGTTTGGGTTAGTGTTACTCTTCCTGTTTGGGTTCTGGTTAGGGTGAGGTTTCGAGTTCGGGTTCGGGTTCGGGTTAGGGTTAGGGTTAGGTTTAGGGTTAGGGTTCGGGTTAGGGTTAGTGTTGGGGTTGGGGTTGGGGAGGAGTTGGGGTTGGGGTTAGAGTTAGGGTTCGGGATGGGGTTGGGGTTGGGTTTAGGTTATGGTTAGAGTTAGGGCTAGGGCTAGGGTTAGGGTTAATGTTAGGGTTAGGGCTAGGGTTTTGGTTGGGGTTGGGGTTAAGGTTAGGGTTAGTGTTAGGGTTATGGCTAGGGCTAGGGTTACATTTAGGTTTATGGTTAAGGTTATGTCTAGGGCTAGGGCTAGGGTTAGGGTTAGGGTTAGGGTTAGGGCTAGGTTTAGGGTTAGGGTACAGCTAGGGTTAGGGTAGTGTTAAGGTTAGGGTCGGGCTAGGGCTATGGCTAGGGTTAGTGTTAGGGTTAGGATTAGTTTTAGGGCTATGTCTAGGGTTAGGGATAGGGATAGGGTTAGGGCTAGAGCTAGGGCTAGGTTTAGGGTTAGGGTTAGGGTTAGCGTTAGGGTTAGGACTACGGTTAGGGTTAGGGTTAGGGTTAGGTTTAGGGTTAGGTTTAGGGTTACAGCTTGGGTTAGGCTTATTCTTAGTGTTAGGGTTAGGGTAGAGCTAGGGCTATGGCTGGGGTTAGGGTTAGGGTTAGGCTTAGGTATAGGGCTAGGGCTAGGTTTAGGGATAGCGTTAGGGCTAGTGCTAGGGCTAGGGTTAGGGTTAGGGTTAGAGTTAGGGTTAGGGCTACGGTTAGGGTTAGGGTTAGGGTTAGGGCTAGGATCAGTGCTAGGTCTAGAGTTACGGTTAGGGCTAGGGCTATGATTAGGGTTAGGGTTTGTGTTAGAGTTATGGCTAGAGCTATGGTTAGGGTTCGGGTTAGGGTTAGGGTTAGGACTAATGATAGGGTTATGCATAGGGTTGGGGCTAGTGTTATGGTTGGGGTTGGGGTTGGGCTTGGGATTGGTATTAGGGTTAGGGTTAGTGTTAGTGTTATGGCCCGGTCTAGTGTTACTGTTAGGGTAAGGGTTAAGTTTATGTCTAGGGCTAGGGCTAGGGCTAGGGCTTGGGCGAGGGTTAGGGTTAGGTTTAGGGACAGGGCTAGGGCTACGGTTAAGGTTAGGGTTAGGGTTAGGTCTAGGGCTAGGGTTAGATTTAAGGTGAGGGCTAGGGCTTGGGACATGGCTTGGGCTAGGTTTAGGTTTAGGGTCAGCGCTAGGGCTTGGGAAAAGGGTAGGGCTAGGTTTAGGGTTAGGGTTAGTTTTAGGGTTAGGTTTAGGGTTAGGGTTAGGCTAGGGCTAGGGTTAGGGTAGTGTTAAGGTTAGGGTCGGGCTAGGACTATGGCTAGGGTTTGTGTTAGGGTTAGGATTAGGTTTAGGGCTATGGCTAGGGTTAGGGCTAGAGCTAGGACTAGGTTTAGGGTTAGTGTTAGCATTAGGTTTAGGGCTAGGGTTAGGGTTAGGGTTAGGTTTAGGGTTAGGCTAGGGCTAGGGTTAGGGTAGTGGTAAGGTTAGGGTCGGGCTAGGGCTATGGCTAGGGTTAGTGTGAGGGTTAGGATTAGGTTTAGGCTATGGCTAGGGTTAGGGATAGGGATAGGGTTAGGGCTAGAGCTGGGCTAGGTTTAGGGTTAGGGTTAGGGTTAGCGTTAGGGTTAGGGCTACGGTTAGGGTTAGGGTTAGGGTTAGGTTTAGGGTTAGGTTTAGGGTTACAGCTTGGGTTAGGCTTATTCTTAGTGTTAGGGTTAGGGTAGAGCTAGGGCTATCGCTGGGGTTAGGGTTAGGGTTAGGCTTAGGTATAGGGCTAGGGCTAGGGTTAGGGATAGCGTTAGGGCTAGACCTAGGGCTAGGTTTAGGGTTAGGGTTAGGGTTAGCGTTAGGGTTAGGGCTACGGTTAGGGTTAGGGTTAGGTTTAGGGTTAGGTTTAGGGTTACAGCTTGGGTTAGGCTTATTCTTAGTGTTAGGGTTAGGGTTGAGCTAGGGCTATGGCTGGGGTTAGGGTTAGGGTTAGGCTTAGGTATAGGGCTAGGGCTAGGGTTAGGGATAGCGTTAGGGCTAGACCTAGGGCTAGGGTTAGGGTTAGGGTTAGCGTTAGGGTTAGGGCTACGGATAGGGTTAGGGTTAGGGTTAGGGCTAGGGATAGGGCTAGGTCTAGGGTTACGGTTAGGGCTAGGGCTATGATTAGGGTTAGGGTTAGGGTTAGGTTTAGGTTTAGGGTTAGGTTTAGGGTTACAGCTTGGGTTAGGCTTATTCTTAGTGTTAGGTTTAGGGCTAATGACAGGGTTATGCATAGGGTTAGGGCTAGTGTTAGGGTTGGGGTTGGGGTTGGGGTTGGGATTGGGATTAGGGTTAGGGTTAGTGTAGTGTTATGGCCTGGTCTAGGGTTACTGTTAGGGTAAGGGTTAAGTTTATGTCTAGGGCTAGGGCTAGGGCTAGGGCTTGGGCGAGGTTTAGGGTTAGGTTTAGGGACAGGGCTAGGGCTACGGTTAAGGTTAGGGTTAGGTCTAGGGCTAGGGTTAGTGTTAGGGTGAGGGCTAGGGCTTGGGACATGGCTTGGGCTAGGTTTAGGTTTAGGGTCAGCGCTAGGGCTTTGGAGAGGGGTAGGGCTAGGGTTAGGGTTAGGGTTAGTGTTAGGGTTAGTTTTAGGGCTAGGGATACGTTTAGTATTAAGGTTAGGGTTCGGACTATTTTTATGGTTAGTGTTAGGGTTAGGGCTAGGGTTAGGTTTAGGTTTAGTGTTAGGTTTAGGGCTAGGTTTAGGGTTAGGTTTAGGGCTAGGCCCAGGGCATGTGCTAAGTCTAGGTTTAGGATTAGGGCTAGGATTAGGGTAAGTGTTGAGGTCTGGTTTGGGGTGGGGGTTGGGGTAAGGATTAGGGTTAGGGTTAGGTTTATGGCTAGGGCTAGGGTTAGGATTAGGGTTAGGGTTAGGGTTATGACTAGGGCTAGGGCTAGGGCTAGGCTAGTTCTAGGGTTATTGTAGGGTTAGAGATAGGGCTAGGGCTAGGTTTAGTGTTAGGGTTAGGGTTACGGTTAGGGTTAGGGCTAGGGTTAAGTTTATTGTTAGGGTTAGGGCTAGGTTTAGGGCTAGGTTTATTGTTAGGGTTAGGGATAGTGCTAGGGCTAGGCTTAGGGTTTGGGTTAGTGTTAGGGCTACGGTTAGGTTTAGGGTTAGGGTTAGGTCTATGGTTAGGGCTATGGTTAGGGCTAGTTATAGGATTAGGGTGGTCTGTAGTTAGTGTTAGGGTTAGGGTTATGGCTAGGGCTAGGCCTAGGGCTAGGGCTAGGTTTATTGTTAGGGTTAGGGATAGTGTTATGACTAGGGTTAGGGTTAGTGTTAGGTTTAGGGATAGGGCTAGGGCTAGGGCTAGGGTTAGGTTTAGGGTTAGGGTTAGGGTTTTAGCTATTGTTAGGGTTTTGGTTAGGGCTTAGACTGGGGCTAGGCTAAGGTTACGGTTAGGGCTAGGGCTATGATTAGGTTTAGGGTTAGGGTTACGGCTAGGGCTGGGGTTAGGGTTAGGTCTAAGATCAGGGTTATGTTTATCCTAGGTTTAGGGTTGGGGTTGGGGCTGGTTTTGGGGTTTGGGTGGGATTAGTTTTAGGGTTAGTTTTAGGGTTATGGCTAGGGCTACTGTTACTGTTAGGGTTAGGGTTAAGTTTTTGTCTAGGGCTAGGGCTAGGTCTAGGCCTTGGGGAGGGTTAGGTTTAGGGATAGGGTTAGGGGTAGGGTTAGGTTTAGGGTTAGGGCTAGGGCTATGGTTAGGTTTAGTGTTAGGGTTAGTGTAGGGCTAGGGCTAGGGCTAGCAGTAGGGCTAGTGTTAGGATTAGGTTTAGGTCTAGAGTTAGTGTTACGGTTAGGGTTATGGTTAGGGCTAGGCCTAGGTCTAGGGCTAAGGTTAGGGTTAGGATTAGTGCTAGGGCTAGGGTTAGGGTTAGTGTTAGGGTTATGGCTAGGGCTAGGGCTAGGGTTAGGTTTAGGTTTATGGCTACTGTTATGGTTTGGGTTAGGGCTAGGGCTGGGGCTAGGGCTAGGGTTACATTTAGGTCAAGGGCTATGATTAGATTTAGGGTCAGAGTTAGGGTTACGGCTAGGCCTGGGGTTAGGGTTAGGTCTTAAATTAGGTTTATGTTTAGTGTTAGGGCTAGGGTTAGGGTTGGGTTTGTGGTTGAGGTTGGGGTTGGGTTTTGGATCAGTGTTAGGGTTAGTGTTAGGGTTATGGCTAGGGCTAGTGTTACTGTTAGGGTTAGGGTTAAATTTATGTCTAGGGCTAGGGCTAGGTCTAGGTCTAGGGCTTGGGCGAGGGTTAGGGTTAGGGATAGAGATAGGGCTAGGGTTAGGGTTAGAGTTAGGGTTAGGGTTAGGGTTAGTGTTAGGGTTAGGTTTAGGGCTAGGTTTAGGGTTAGGGTTAGGGCTAGGTCCAGGGCTTGTGCTAAGTCTAGGGTTTGGCTTAGGGCTACGTCTAGGGTTAGGGTTAGTGTTAGGGTTACGGTAGGGCTAGGGCTATGGCTAGGGTTAGGGTTAGGGTTAGGGTTAGGGTTAGGTTTAGGTTTAGGGCTAGGGTTTAGGATTAGGGTTAGTGTTAGGGCTAGGACTTTATTTAGGTTTAGGGTTAGTTTTAGGGTTAGGTCTAGGCGTAGGTTTAGTGTTATTGTTTTTTTTTATGGCTAGGTTTAGGGTTAGGGTTAGGGCTAGGGCCAGGTCTTGTGCTAATTCTAGGGTTAGTGTTCGGGCTAGGATTAGAGTAAGGGTTGGGGTCGGGTTTCAGGTTGGAGTTGGGGTAAGGATTAGGGTTAGGGTTAGGTTTATGGCTAGGGCTAGGTTTAGGGTTAGGGTTAGGGTTATGGCCAGGGCTAGGGCTAGGGCTAGGGCTAGTTCTAGGGTTATTGTTAATGTTAGAGATAGGGCTAGGACTAGGTTATTTGGTTAGGGTTAGGGTTAAGGTTAGGGTTAGGGCTAGGGCTAGGGTTAGTGTTAGGGTTAGTGCTAGTGCTAGTGCTATGGCCAGGATTAGTTTTAGAGTTAGGGCTAGGGTTATGGCTAGTGCTAGGGCTAGGACTAGGGCTAGGGCTAGTGCTAGGTTTAGGGTTAGGGCTAGGTCTATGATTGAGATTTTTGTTAGGGTTAGGGTTACAGCTAGGGTTAGGGTTAAGTTTATGGTTAGGCTTAGGGCTAGGGTTAGGTTTAGGGTTAGGGTTAGGGTTGGGTTAGGGTTAGGGGTAGGGGTAGGTTTTCGGGTTGGGGTTGGTCATGGGATTGGGGTTAGGGTAGGGTTAGTGTTAGGGTTATGGCTAGTTCTAGGTTTACCTTTAAGTTTAGGGTTAAGGTTATGTCTAGGTCTAGGGCTAGTTCTAGGGCTAGGGTTAGGGTTAGGGTTAGGCTTAGGTGGAGGGCTAGGTTTAGTGTTAGTGTTTGGGCTAGGGCTTGGGAGAGGACTTGGGTTTGATTAGGGTTAGGGCTAGGACAAGGGTTAGTGTTAGGGTTAGGGTTAGGGCTAGGGTTATGTTTAGGGCTAAGGTTAGGGTTAGGTCTAGGGCTTTGCCTAGGGCTATGGTTTGGTTTAGGTTTAGGGCTAGGGCTAGGGTTAGCATAGGGTTAGGTCTAGGGCTAGGGTTAGGTTTAGGTTTAGGCTAGGGTTAGGGTTAATGTTAGGGCTAGGGTTATGGTTAGGGTAACTGTTAGGGTTAGGGCTAGGGCTTTGGCTAGTGCTAGGATTAGTGTTAGTGTTAGTGTTTCTCTTTGGGTTAGGGTTAGGGTTAGCGTTAGGGTTAGGTCTAGGGCTAGGGTTAGGGTTAGGTTTAGGGTTAGGGTTAGGGCAAGGGCTACGGCTAGGTTTAGGGTTAAGTTAAGGGTTAGGTTTAGGGCTAGGGCTTGGGCTAGTGCTGGGATTTGGGTTAGGGTTATTTTTACAGTTAGGGCTATGATTAGGGTTAGGGTTACTGTTAGAGCTTGGGCTAGGGTTAGGTTTAGGGTTAGGGTTAGCATTAGCATTAGTGTAAGGGCTATGGTTATGGTTAGGGTTAGGATTAGGGCTAGGGCTAGGTCTAGGCCTAGGGCTAGGTCTAGGGTTATGGTTAGGGCTAAGGCTATGATTTGGGTTAGTGTTAGGGTTAGGGATAGTGCTAGGGCTAGGGTTACATTTATTGTTAGGGTTAGGGCTAGGACTAGGGCTAGGGTTAGGTTTAGTGTTAGTGTTAGGGTTAGGGCTCCGGTTAGGGTTAGAATTAGTGTTAGGGCTAGGGCTAGGGCTAGTGCTAAGGTTAGGTTTAGGGCTAGGGCTATGTTTAGGGTTAGGGCTAGTGTTAGGTATAGTGCTAGGGCTAGGGTTAGGGTTAGTGTTTGGGTTAGGGCTAGGGCTAGGACTAGGGTTATTTTTAGGGTTAGGGATAGGACTAGGGCTAGGGTTAGGGTTCTGGTTCGGGTTAGGGTTAGGGCTAGGTTAGGGTTAGGGTTATAGTTAGGGCTAGTGCTAGAGCTCGGGCTAGTGTTAGGGTTAGGGTTAGGTCTACAGTTAGTGTTAAGGTTAGGGTTATGGCTAGGGGTAGGCTTAGGCCTAGGGCTATGGTTATGGTTAGGGTTAGGGATAGTGCTAGGGCTAGGGTTATGGTTAATGTTAGGGTTAGGGATAGGGCTAGGGCTACGGTTAGGTTTAGGGTTAGGGTTAAGTTTATGGCTATGGTTAGGGTTAGGGTTAGTGCTAGGGCTGGGGCTAGGGCTAGGGTTACCGTTTGTGTTAGGGTTAGGTCTTGGGTTAGGGTTAAGCTTAGGGTTAGGGCTATGGGTAGGGATCGGGCTAGTGTTAGGGTTAGGTTTAAGTCTAGATTTAGTGTTAATGTTAGGGTTATGGCTAGGGCTAGGCCTAGGGCTAGGGTAGGGTTATTGTTAGGGATAGGGATAGTGCTTGGGCAAAGGTTAGGGTTAGTGTTAGGGTTAGGGATAGGGCAAGGGCTAGGGTTAGGTTTAGTGTTTGGGTTAGGTTTAGGGCTACGGTTAGGGTTAGGGTTAGGCCTGGGCTGGGGCTAGGGATACGGTTAGAGCTAGGGCTATGATTAGGGATAGGGTTAGCTTTAGTGTTAAGTCTAGGGCTAGGGTTAGGTTTAGCGTTATTGTTATGTCTAGGTTTAGGTGTATGTTTAGTGTTAGGGCTACGGTTAGGGTTGGGTTTGTGGTTGAGTTTGGGTTTGGGGTTGGGATCAGGGTTAGGGTTAGTGTTAGGGTTATGGCTAGGGTAGGTTTACTGTTAGGGTTAGGGTTAAGTTATATCTAGAGCTAGGGCTAGGGCTAGGGCTTGGGCGAGGGCTAGGGTTAGGGTAAGGGTTAGGGTTAGGTTTAGGGTTAGGGTTAGGGCTAGGGCCAGGGCTTGTGCTAAGTCTAGTGTTTTGGTTAGGGCTAGGTCTAGGGTTAGATTTAGTGTTAGGGTTAGGGTAGGGCTAGGGCTATGGCTAGGGTTAGGGTTAGGGTTAGGTTTGGGTTTAGGTTTAGGGCTAGTGTTAGGATTAGGTTTAGGGTTAGGGTTAGGACTATGTTTATGTTTAGGGTTATGTTTAGGGTTAGGGCTAGGCTTAGGTTTAGGGTCAGTGTTAGATTTAGGGTTAGGGCTAGGGCCAGGGCTTGTGCTAAGTCTAGGATTAGGCTTCGGGCTAGGATTAGGGTAAGGATTGGGATTGGGTTTCAGGTTGGTTTTGGGGTAAGGTTTATGTTTAGGTTTAGGTTTATGGCTAGGGCTAGGGTTAGGGTTAGGTTTAGGGTTATGGCCAGGGCTAGGGCTAGTGCATGGGCTAGTTCTAGGGTTATTGTTAGGGTTAGAGATAGGGCTATGAGTAGGTTATAGGGTTAGGGTTAGGGTTAGCGTTAGGGTTAGGGCTATGGCTAGGCTTAGGGTTAGGGTTAGGGCTAGGGTTAGCGTTAGGGTTAGGTCTACGGTTAGGGTGGAGTTAGTGTTACGGCTAGGGTTAGGGTAAGGGTTAGGGGTAGTGCTAAGGCTAGGGCTAGGATTAGGGTTAGGGTTAGGGCTAGGGTTATTGTTAGCATTAGGTTTTTGGCTAGGGCTAGGGCTAGGGCTAGGCCTAGGGCTAGGCCTAGGGTTTGTTATGGTTAGGGCTAGGGCTACGGCTATGTTTAGGGTAAGTGTTAGGGTTAGGGCTTGGGCTAGGGTTAGGGTTTGGGTTATGGCTACGGTTATGTTTAGGCTTAGGTTTAGGGCTAGGGCTAGTCTAGGGTTAGGTTTAGGGTTAGGGCTAGGGCAAGTTTTAGTGTTAGGGTTAAGGTTAGGGCTAGGGTTATGTTTAGGGATAAGGTTAGGGTAGGTCTAGGACTATGCCTAGGGCTATGGCTAGGGTTAGGATTAGGGCTTAGGCTAGGGTTAGCGTAGGGTTAGGGCTAGGGCTACGTTTAGGGTTAAGTTTAGGTAGGGTTAGGGTTAGGGTTAGTGTTAGGTTAGGGCGAGGGCTAGGGTTAGGATTAGGGTTAGGGTAATGGTTAGGGTTTGGGATAGGGCTTGGGCTAGTGCTAGGATTAGGGTTAGTGTTAGGATTACTCTTAGGGCTAGGGTTAGGGTTAGGGTTAGGGTTAGGTCTAGGGCTAGGGTTAGTATTAGGTTTTTGGTTAGGGTAAGGGTTAGGGTTAGGGCTAAGGCTGGGTTAGGTCTAGGGCTAGGGCTATGGCCAGGGTTTGTTTTAGGAATAGGGCTAGGGCTAGGGTTATGGTTAGTGTTAGGGTTAGGTCTAGGGCTAGGGTTAGGGTTAGGTTTAGGGTTAGGGTTAGGGCAAGGGCTACGGATAGGTTTAGGGTTAATGTAAGGGTTAGGGTTAGGGCTAGGGCTTGTGCTAGTGCTAGGATTAGGGTTAGGTTGAGGGTTAGGGATAGGGTTAGGTTTAGGGTAGGGTTATGGTTAGGGCTAGAGCTAGGGCTAGGTTTAGGGTTAGGGTTAGTGTTAGGGCTAGAGCTAGGGCTAGGTTTAGGGTTACGGTTAGCGTTAGGGTTAGGGCTACGGTTAGCACTGTGGCTAGTGATAGAGCTAGGGCTAGGGATAGGGTTAGGGCTAAGGCTATGATTTGGGTTAGGATTAGGGTTAGGTTTAGGGCTTGGGCTAGGGTTATTGTTAGGGTTAGGGATAGTGCTATGGCTAGTGTTATGGTTAGTGTTAGGGTTAGGACTCGGGCTATGTTTTGGGGTCGGGGTAGGTTTAGGGTTAGGTTCAGGGCTAGGGTTAGGGTATGGTTAGTGTCAGGGCTGGGGCTAGGGCTAGGATTAGGGTTAGGTTTAGGGTTAGGGTTAGGGATAGGGCTAAGGCTAGGACTAGTGTTATGGTTAGCGTTAGGGTTAGGGTTAGGGCTAGTGTTGGGGTTAGGTTTAGGGCTAGGTCAAGTCTAGGGCTAGCGCTAGGTTTAGGGTTAGTGTTAGGGTTATGGCTAGGGCTAGGGTTAGTGTTAGGTTTAGGGTTAGGGTTATGGCTAGGTCTAGGCCTAGGGCCAGGTTTAGGGTTAGTTCTAGGGCTAGCGAGAGGGTTAGGATCAGTATTAGGGCTAGGGTTAGGGTTAGTGTTGGGTTAGGGCTAAGTTTAGGGTTAGGGCTAGGGTTAGGGTTAGGTCTAGGGCTAGGTCTATGGCAATGTTTGTGTTATGATTAGGGCTAGTTCTAGGGTTAGGTTTAGTGTAGGGCTACTGTTAGATTTAGGGTTCGGTTTAGGGCTATTATTATGGTTAGTGTTACGGTTAGGCTAGGGTTATGGTTAGGGTTATGATTAGGGCTAGAGCGTGGCTAATTCTAGGATTAGGGTTAGAGTTAGGGTTGCCTTTAGGGCTAGGGTTATGGTTAGGGTTGTGGTTAGAGCTACGGCTAGGGTTACGGTTAGGGTTAGCGTTAGCGTTAGGGTTAGGGCTATTGTTAGGGTTTGGGTTAGGATTAAGACTAGGGCTAGGGCTAGGTCTAGGGCTCGGTCTCGGGTTAGGGTTAGGGCTAAGGCTATGATTAAGTTTAATGTTAGGGTTAGGTTTATGTCTAGGGCTAGCCTTATTTTTACTGTTAGGGATAGTGCTAGGACTAGGGTTAGGTTTAGTGTTAGGGTAGGGCTAGGACTAGGGCTAGGGTTATGTTTAGTGTTAGGGTTAGGGTTAGGGCTACGGTTAGGGTTAGAATTAGGGTTAGGGTTAGGGCTAGGGCTATGTTTAGGGTTAGGGCTAGGGTTAGGATAGGGCTAGGGCTATCGTTAGGGTTAGTGTTCGCATTAGGGCTAGGGCTAGAGTTATTGTTATTGTTAGGGTTAGGGATAGGACTAGGACTTATGCTAGGGTTACGGTTAGGGCTAGGGCTATGATTCGGGTTAGGGTTAGGGTTAAAGCTAGGGCTAGGGTTAGGTCAGAGTTAGGGTTAGTGCTAGGGTTAGGGTTATGTTTAGTGTTAGGTCTACGGTTAGGGTTGGGGTTGGGATCAGGGTTAGTGTTAGTGTTAAGGTTATGGCTAGGGCTAGGGTTAGAGTTAAGTTTATGTCTAGGTCTAGGGCTAGGGTGGGCTTGGGCGAGTGTTAGGATTAGTGATAGGGCTAGGACTAGGGTTAGGGTTAGGGTTAGGGCTAGGGCTATGGTTAGGTTTACTTTTAGGGTTAGGGTACGGCTAGGGCTATGGCTAGGGTTGTGGTTAGAGTTAGGGTTAGGTTTAGGGCTAGTGGTAGGGTTAGGGTTTGGGTTAGGGCTAGGTCCATGGCTTGTGCTAATTCTAGGGTTAGGGTTAGGGCTAGGATGAGGGTAAGGGTTGGGGTTGGGGTTGGGGTTGGGGTTGGGGTTTGGGTTAGGGTTAGGGTTAGGGTTAGGGTTATGGTTAGGTTTATCGCTAGGGCTAGGGTTAGTGTTAGGTTTAGGGTTATGGCTAGGACTGGGGCTAGCGCTAGGGCTAAGGCTATTTCTAGGGTTATTGTTATGGTTAGGTATAGGGGTAGGGCTAGTTTTAGGGTTAGGTTTAGGGTTAGGTTTAGGGCTAGGGCTAGGGCTAGGGCTAGGGCTAGCTTTAGGGTAAGGGTTAGGTCTAGGAAAGGGTAAGGCATACGGTATGGCTTAGGGCTAGGGCTAGGGCTAGGGCTTGGGCTTGGGTCAGGGTTAGGGCTAGTGCTAGGGCTAGGGCCAGGTTTAGGGTTACAGATAGGGCTAGGGTTAGTGTTAGGGTTAGCGTTATGTCTAGGACTAGGGCTAGGGCTAGGGCTAGGGCTAGGGCTATGGTTATTGTTACGGTTAGGGCTAGGGCTATTGCTAGGTTTAGGGTAAGTGTTAGGGTTAGGGCTTGGGCTAGGCCTAGTCTTAGGGTTAGGGTTTGGGTTATGGCTACGGTTATGTTTAGTCTTAGGTTCAGGGCTAGTGCTAGGGCTAGGCTAGGGCAATTGCTAGCTTTAGGTTTGGGCTAGGGCTATGATTAGCATTTGGTTTAGGTTTAGGGTTAGGGCTAGCGCTAGGATTAGGGTTAGGGTTTGGGCTTGGGTTGGGGTTGGGTTTGGGTTGGTGTTGGGGTTAGGATTAGGGGTAGTGTTAGGGTTATGGCTAGGGCTAGAGTTACATTTAGGTTGGGGTTAAGGTTATGTCGAGGGCTAGGGCTAGGGCCAGGACTAGGGTTAGCGTTAGGGTTAGGGCTAGGTCTAGGGCCAGGTTTAGGGTTAGGATTAGGCTTAGGTCTAGGGCTAGGGCTTGGGTTATGGTTAGAGTTCGGTCTAGGGCTTGGGAGAGGGCTAGGGTTTGTATTTGTGTTAGGGCTAGGGCTAGGGTTAGTGTTAGGGATAGGGTTAGGTCTAGGGCTATGCCTAGGGCTGTGGTTTGGGTTCGGGTTCGGGTTAGGGTAGGGTTAGGGTTAGGGTTAGGGTTAGGGCTAGGGCTAGGGCTAGGGCTAGGTTTAGGGTTAGGGTTAGGGCTATGGTTAGGGTTAGGGCTAGGGTTAGTGTTAGGGTTAGGGCTAAGGCTAGGGTTAGGGTTAGGGTTAGGGTTAGGGTTAGGGTTAGGGTAAGGGATAGGGCTACGTTTTGGGTACTGTTAGGGTTAGGGCTAGAGCTAGGTTTAGGGCAAGGGTAAGGTTTAGTGCTAGGATTAAGGTTAGGGTTGGGGTCCGGGTTGTGGTTCGGTGAGTAAGGTTTAGGGTTAGGGTAGTGTTATGGCTAGGGCTAGGGTTAAGCTTGGGGTTAGGTTTAGTGCTCGGGTTAGGACCAGGGCTAGGGCTAGGGCTATTGTTAGTGTTAGGGACAGGATTAGTAGTAGTGTTAGGGTTAGGTTTAGGGTTTGGGTTAGGGTTAGGGCTTGGGTTAGGTTTATGGTTAGGGCTAAGGTTAGTGCTAGGACTAGGTCTAGGGTTACGGTTTGGGTAAGGGTTAGGGCTAGGGTTAGTGTTAGGGTTAGGGTTAGGGCTAGGTCTAGGGCTAAGGCTAGGGCTAGGGTTAAGGTTTCGGCAAGTGTTAGGCCTAGGGTTATGGTTAGGGTTAGGGCTAGGGCTAGGGCTAGGGTTAGGGTTCGTATTATGGTTAGGGCTAGGTTTAGGGTTAAGTTTAGGGCTCGGTCTAGTGTTAGGGTTAGAGCTAGTATTAGGTTTAAGTTAGGGGTCGGGGTTGGGGTTGGGGTTTGGGTAAGGGCTAGGCTTAGGATTAGGGTTAGGGCTAGGGCTAGGGTTAAGTTTAGGGTAAGGGCTAGGGTTATGGCTAGGGTTAGTTTTAGGGTTAGGCCTAGTGCTAGGCCCAGGGCTAAGGCTAGGTTTAGGTTTAGCGTTACAGTTAGTGCTAGGGCTAGGGCTATGGTTAGGGTTATTGCTTGGGTTATTGTTAGGGTTAGGGATAGTGCTAGGGCTACTGTTAGGTTTAGTGTTAGGGTTAGGGCTAGGGCTAGTTCTAGGGCTAGGGCTATTGTTAGGATAAGGGTTAGGTTTAGGTTAAGGTCTATGGTTAGGGTTATGGTTAAGGTTAGAGTTAGGGCTTGGGTTAGGGTTAAGGTTAGTGTTAGGGCTAGGGTTAGGGTTATGGATAGGTTTATGGTTTGGGCTAGGGTTAGGGTTAGGTTTTGGACTAGGGTTAGTTTTAGGGTTTGGGCTAGGGCTAGGACTAGGTCTAGGGTTAGGGTTAGTGTTAGGATTAGGGTTAGGCTTAGGGTTAGGTCTAGGGTTAGGGTTAGGGTTAGGGTTAGGGTTAGGGCTAGGGTTAGGGTTAGGATTAGGACTAGGGTTAGTGTTACGGTTATGTTAGTGCTAGGTTTAGGATTGTGGTTAGGGCTATGGGTAAGTTTAGTGCTAGGGTTAGTTTTAGGGTTGTTGTCGGGGTTGGGGTTGTGGTTGATGTTAGGGTTAGGCTTTGGGTTAGGGTTATGGCTGATGCTAGGGTTAGGGTTAGGGTTAGGGTTATGGCTAGGCCTAAGGGTAGGGCTAGGGCTAGGTTTAGTGTTAGTGTTAGGGTTATGGCTAGGGCTAGGGTTACTGTTAGCGTTAGGGTTATGGTTATGGGTAGGTCTAGGGCTAGGGTTAGGCCTAGGTTTTGGATTAGGGTAGGGTGAGGTTTAGAGTTAGCGTTAGGTTTAGGGCCAGGGCTAGGGTTTAGTTAGGGCTAGGGCTAGGGTTAGGGTTAGGTTTAGGGCTAGGGCTAGGATTTTGTTTAGGGTTAGGGTTAAGTTTAGGGCTAGGGCTTGGGCTAGTGCTAGGGTTTGTTTTAGGTTTAGGGTTAGGGTTAGAGCTTGGTTTAGGTTTAGGGTTAGGGCTAGGTTTAGGTTTAGGGCTTGGGAGAGGGCTAGGGTTAGGGCTAGGGCTAGGGTTATGGTTAGGTTTAGTTTTAGTGCTAGGGCTGGGGCTAGTGTTAGAGTTTGGGTTAGGGCTAGGGCTAGGTTTAGGGTTAGGTTTAGGGCTAGGTTTCATGTTAGGGTTAGGGCTAGGATTAGGGTTAGTGTTGGGGTTGGGTTTGGTGTTGGGGTTGGAGTAAGGGTTAGGGTAGGGGTAGGTTTATGGCTAGGGCTAGCATTAGGATTAGGGTTAGGGCTAGGGTTATGGTTAGGGTTAGGGCTAGGGCTAGGTCTATGGTTAGGGTTAGTTTTAGCATTAGGGTTAGGGCTAGGGACACGGCTAGGGCTAGGTTTAGGGTTAGGATTAGAGTTTGTTAGGGCTAGGGCTAGGGTTCGTGCTAGGGTTATGTTTAGGGTTTTGGGCTAGGGCTAGGGTTAGGGTTAGGGTTAGTAGTAGGGTTAGTGTTACGGTTATGTTAGTGCTAGGTTTAGGATGTGGTTAGGGCTATGGTTAAGGTTAGTGCTAGGGTTAGGTTTAGGGTTGTTGTCGGGGTTGGTGTTGGGGTTAGGGTTAGGCTTAGGGTTAGGGTTATGGCTGGTGCTAGGGTTATTGTTAGGGTTAGGGTTATGGCTAGGGCTATGGCTAGGGTTAGGGCTAGGGCTAGGTTTAGTGTTAGTGTTAGGGTTATGGCTAGGGCAAGGTTAGGCCTAGGGTTAGGAATAGGGCTAGGTTTAGGGTTAGATTTAGGCTTAGGGCTAGGGTTTAGTTAGGGCTAGGGCTATGGTTAGGGTTAGGGTTAGGGCTAGGGCTAGGGCTAGGGTTAGGTTTAGGGTTAGGGTTAAGTTTAGGGCTAGGGCTTGGCTAGTGCTAGGGTTAGTTTTAGGTTTAGGGTTAGGGTTAGAGCTAGGGTTAGTGTTAGGGTTATTGCTTGATCTAAGGCTAGGGCTATGGTTAGGTTTAGGGCTAGAGCTAGGGTTAGTGTTAGTGTTAGGTTTAGGTTAATGACTAGGGCTAGCATTACGGTTATGGTTAGGGCTAGGTTGTAGGGTTAGGGTTGGGGTTGGTGTTGGGGTTGGGGTTGAGGTTAAGGTTAGGATTAGGGTTAGGGTTATGGCTGGTGCTAAGGTTTGGGTTAGGGTTAGGGTCATGGCTAGGTCTAGGGCTAGGGCTAGGACTAGGTTTATTGTTAGGGTTAGGGATAATACTAGTGCTAGGGTTAGGGTTAGTGTTTGGGTTAGGGCTAGGGCTAGGGTTAAGGAAAGGGTTAGGTTTAGGGTTAGGGGTAGGTTTAGGGCTAGGGTTAGGTTTAGGGTTACGGCTAGGGTTAGGGTTAAGGTTATGATTACGGCAAGGTTTAGGATTAGGGTTAGGGCTATGGTTAGGGTTAGGGCTAGTGTTAGGGATAGGGTTGGGGTCAGGTTTCGGGTTGGCGTTGGGGTTCGGGTTAGGATTAGGGTTAGGGTTAGGGTTATGGCTGGTGATAGGGTTAGTGATAGTTCTAGGTCTAGGGTTAGGGTTACTTTTAGTGTTAGGGCTAGAGTTTTGTTAGGGTTAGGAATAGTGTTAGGGCTAGGGTTACGGTTAGGGGTAGGGTTAGGGCTATGGTTAGGGTTAGGATTAGGGCTAGGTTTAGTGAAAGGGTTAGGGCTTGGGTTGTGGTTAGGGTTAGGGCTAGGGGTAGGGTTAGAGTTAGGTTTAGGTTTAGGTTTAGGTTTAGGGCTAGGGCTAGGGCTAGGGATAGGTTTAGGGTAAGAGTTAGGACTAGGGTTAGGGCTAGGTTTCGGTTGGGGTTAGGGCTAAGGCTAGGGCTAGGGTTTTGTTTAGGTTTAGGGCTAGGCCTAGGGCTATGGCTAGCTCTAGGGTTAGGTTTAGGGTTAGGGCTAGGGTTATGGTTATGGTTAGTGTTAGGTCTATGGCTATGGCTATGGCTATGGCTAGGGTTAGGGTTAGGTTAGGGCTAGGGCTATGGTTAGTGTTAGGGTTAGGTTTAGCGATAGGGCTAGGGCTAGGGCTAGGGAAAGGGTTAGGTTTAGGGCTAGGTTTAGTGCTAGGGTTATGTTTAGGGTTATGGCTAGTGTTAGGGTTAGGGCTAGGGCTTGGGCTAGGGCTAAGGCTAGGGCTAGGGTTAGTGTTAGGTTTAGGGTTAGGGTTAGATCTACGTTTAGGGTTAGGTTAAGTCTTGGACTAGGCCTAGGGATAGGGCTTGGGTAGGGTTCGGGTTTTTGTTGGGGTCCAGGTTGATTTGGTTTAGGTTTAGGGTTAGGGTTAGATCTACGTTTAGGGTTAGGTTAAGTCTTGGACTAGGCCTAGGGATAGGGCTTGGGTAGGGTTCGGGTTTTTGTTGGGGTCCAGGTTGATTTGGTTTAGGTCTAGGGTTAGGGTTAGAGTTATGGTTAGGGCTAGTGTTACTGTTAAGGTTAGGGTTAGGGTTAAGACTAGGGCTAGGGTTACTGTTTGGGTTAGGGTTAGGGTTAGGTTTAGGGTTAGGGCTTGGGAGAGGGCTAGTGTTAGGGTTACGGTTACGGCTAGGGCTAGGGCTAGGTCTAGGGCTAGGGTTAGGGTTAGGAATAGGGTTAGGAATAGGGCCAGGGTTAGGGTTAGCGTTAGGGTTAGTGCTAGGTCTAGAGCTAGGGTTAGGGTTATGGATAGGGCTTGGGAGAGGGCTAGGGCTAGGGTTAGGGTTAAGGTTAAGTTTAGGTTTAGGGCTAGGGTTATGGTTAGCTTTAGGGCTAGTGTTAGGGTTAGGGCTAGCATTAGGGTTAGGTTTTGGGTCGGGGTTGAGGTTGGGGTTGGGGTAAGTGTTAGTTTTAGGGTTAGGGTTATGGCTAGGGCTAGGGATAGGGTTAAGGTCAGGGTTAGGCTTAGGGCTAGGGCCAGGGCTAGTGTAGGGCCAGGTACTGGGCTAGGTTTAGGGTTAGGGTTAGAGTTAGGGCTAGGGGTAGGTCTAGGGCTAGGGGTAAGGTTAGGTTTAGGGTTAGGGCTAGGGCTAGGGTTAGTGTTAGGTTTATGGTTAGGGCTAGGTTTATGATTGTGGTTAGGGCTATGGTTAGGGTTAGTGTTAGGGTTAGGGTTAGGGTTAGGGTAAGGGTTAGTGCTAGGGTTAGTGTTAGGGTGCTGGTTAGGGTTCGGATTCGGGTTAGGGATAGTGTTAGGGCTCGGGTTCGGGTTAGGGTTAGGGATAGGGTTAGGGCTAGTGTTCGGGTTAGGGTTAGGGCTAGGGTAGGGTTGTGGTTAGGTTTAGGGCTAGGGCTTGGGTTAGTGTTAGGTTTAGGGCTAGGGTTATGGTTAGGGTTATGGCTAGGGCTAGAGTTTCGGTTAGGGTTAGGATTAGGGTTAGGGCTAGGCTTTGGGCTAGTGCTAGGGTTAGGGTTACATTTAGGTTTAGGGTTAGGGCGACAGTAATGGTCAGGGTTAGGGTTACGTCTAGGGCAATGTCTAGCGTTATGGTTAGGGTTAGGTAAGAGTTAGTGCCTGGTTAGGCTTACGGTGCGGGTTCGAGTTCGGGTTTGGATTCGGGTTAGGGATAGTGATAGGGCTCGGGTTCGGGTTAGGTTTAGGGATAGGGTTAGGGCTAGTGTTCGGGTTAGGGTTAGGGCTAGGGCTTTGGCTAGGTTTAGGTTTAGGTTTAGGGCTAGGGCTTGGGTTAGTGTTAGGTTTAGGGCTAGGGTTAGGGTTAGTGTTAGGGCTATGGCTAGGGTTACGGTTAGGGTTAGGGTTAAGGTTAGGGTTAGGGTTAGGGCTAGGGCTTGGGCTAGTGGTAGGGTTAGGGTTAGGTTTAGGGTTAGGGTTAGGGCTCTGGTTATGGTCAGGTTTAGGTATACGCCTAGGGCTATGTCTAGGGTTAGGGTTAGGTTTAGGGTTAGGGCTAGGGCTAGGGTTAGTGTTAGGTTAGGGCTAGGGTTAGGGTTAGGGCCAGGATTAGGGTTAGGGTTGGGGTCGGGGTTGGATTTGGGGATGGGGTAAGTTTTAGGGTAAGGGTTAGGGTTATGGCTAGGGCTGGGGTTAGGGTTAGGGTTAGGGTTAGGGCTTTGGCTAGGTTTAGGTTAAGTATAGAGTTAGGGTTAGAGTTAGGGCTAGAGCTAGGACTAGGGCCATGGTAGGTTTAGGTTTAGGGTTAGTGCTAGGGCTAGGGCTAGTGTAAGGGTTATTGCTAGGGTTATGGTTATGGTTATGTTAGGGCTAGGTTTAGGATTGGGTTTAGGGCTGTGGTCAGGGTTAGGGCTAGGGTTAGAGTTAGGTTTGGGGTCAGGTTTAGGCTTGTGGTTGGAGTTAGTGTTAGGATTAGGGTTAGGGTTATGGCTGGTGCTAGGTTTAGGGTTAGGGTTAGGGTTAGGGTTATGGCTAGGGCTAGGGTTAGGACTAGTGCTAGGGTTAGGGTTAGGGTTATGGCTAGGGCCAGGGCTAGGGCTAAGGTTAGGGTTAGGGTTAGGGTTAGGGCTAGGGCTAGGGCTAGGTTTAGGGTTAGAGTTAGGGTTAGGGCTAGGGTAATGGTTATGGTTATGGTTATGGCTAGGGTTAGAGTTAGGTTTAGTGTTAGGGCTAGTGTTATGGTTATGGTTTTGGTTATTGTTAGGGGTAGGGCTAGGTGTATTGTTACGTTAGGGCTAGGGCTATGGTTATGGTTAGGGTTAGATATAGTGTTATGGTTATTTTTAGGGCTAGGTTTAGTTTTGGTGTTAGGGCTAGGGTTACAGTTAGGGTTGGGGTTATGGCTAGGGTTTGGGTTAGAATTAGGGCTAGGGCTACGGTTAGGGTTAGGTTTAGGGTTAGGCTAGGGCTAGGGTTAGAATTAAGGCTAGGGCTAGGATTAGGGTTAGGTTTAGGACTAGGGCTAGGGCTAGGGTTAGGTTTAGTGTTAGGGTTAAGTTTAGGGCTAGGGCTTGGGCTAGTGCTAGTGTTAGTTTTAAAGTTAGGGTTAGGGTTATGACTAGGGCTTGGGCTAGGGCTAGCATTAAGCTAAGGGTTAGGGCTAGGGAAAGGGCTAGGCATAGGTTTAGGTTTAGGGCTAGTGCTAGGGCTAGGGCTAGGGTTAGGGCTAGGGTTATTATTAGGGTTAGGTATAGGGCTAGGTGTAGGGTTAGGGTAATTGTTAGGGTTACGGCTAGGGCTAGGGTTAGTGTTAGTGTTAGTGTTAGGGTTAGGGCAGAGGCTAGGGCTAGGGATAGGGTTAGCGTTAAGTTTAGGGTTAGGGCTAGGGCTAGGGCTAGGGAAAGGGTTAGGTTTAGGACTAGGTTTAGTGCTAGGGTTATGTTTACGGCTAGGGCTAGGGTTAGGGTTAGGGTTAGGGATAGGGCTAGGGGTAGGGCTAGGGCTATTGTTAGGGTTAGAGTTAGGTCTAGTGTTAGGGTTATGGTTATGGTTAGGGATAGGTTTAGTATTGGGGTTAGGGCTATGGTTAGGGTGAGGGCTAGCGTTAGGGTTAGGGTTAGGCCTGGGTTAGGTTTAGGGTTAATGTTGTGTTAACATTTAGGACTATGACTGTGGTGGAATGAGAAGGCCATGCCAAGGTGGCCACTGGCAAGCGAGCGTCAGTTACTCAGGAATGGCTTTGAAACCCAC
The DNA here is from genome assembly GCA_949820135.1 of Sylvilagus floridanus. Classification (NCBI taxonomy): domain Eukaryota; kingdom Metazoa; phylum Chordata; class Mammalia; order Lagomorpha; family Leporidae; genus Sylvilagus; species Sylvilagus floridanus. The sequence continues at coordinate 56,042,985 of OX463226.1, read as the reverse complement.
CTGGCAATGGAGCCTGCCTGGCAACAGGCTATGATTGGATGGCTTTGGAAACTGCCTGGCAACAGGCTATGATTGGATGTATTTGAAACTGCCTGGTAACAGGCTGTGATTGGATGGCTTTGGAAACTGCCTGGCAACAGGCTGTGATTGGTTGGGGCATAGACCGCCCCTTGACCAGATTGGCTGGTCTTGGCTATATAAGGAGTGGTTCCAACTGTAATAAACGAGTCTGCGGGCTGCTCGCCTCAAGCCTGCTTTCACCCGACTCCCGGGGTCTGTGTGGTGACTCCGCGCCTCTTGCCCCCACCACACTGCTCCTCTCAGAAACGAATCCACTGAAACATTGTTGAGAAAATCAACTGCAACATCTGGCGCGCCAACGTGACTGAGAAAGAGACAGTGTGTCGGACTCGGCGAGGTCCCCTCAGGATTTCGGCAAGTAGGCCCCTCGGTGTTTTGTGTGCTGTTCGGTTCTGTGAGGGTGAGCACAGAACCCCCTCCTATGCCCCTTTCCTTGTCCTTGTCCTCGGTCTAAGTGACCCCAGGTTAGCACACACCGCCCAGAAGCGTACGTCGCTTCTCGGCTCCTCCTTTTACTTTCGGTTCGCCCGGCGAATTCACATAAGGGACTGATCATCCCAGAATTCGGAACCAAGTCATCTTCCCTCACTCGAGAGAGGTGACGCTCCGGAGACACCGTGTGGGCATACGGCCTTGACCTAACGAATCAAGGAAGTCCCCCACTAAGCACAGGACATACGTACGATCTGATACACCACTGTCTGTTTGTCTAACGTAGGGAAACCTCCTGCAAAATGCCATCAACAGCTGAGGTGCTAGGAATTTGCTTTGTTATGGCAGCAGTGCTGTGCGTGTCTTTCCTTTGGCCAGAGTTGGCATGCCATGCATCTCTTAAGCACTCAGACACGGGAAAGATACCCCCCTCTCAGAATCCTGTGCAGATTATCAAAGATAGTGAATTTGTGAGTGATAAGAGCCTGACACTCCAGGTCCCTGTCTCACAGACAATAGTTGATGACTTAGGTAGAAAAAGCTCCGACAGTGAAAATAACAATGTAGCATACAAGGTAGCAAACGATGTAGCAAACAAGGTAGCAAGGCCTAGTCAGCCACCCCCCACATACCCGTGGGATGAACTTAGAAGACCTCCAGATAATAACCCATGCAAGGTCATCCCATCTGCACCCAGTGATGATCCCCACATGTGTAGCAGTACTTGGACACCACAAGCTCTCAGGGCAGCCACTAGACCCTATGCCATCAGCATGTTTGCTGTTAATGTCGAAGTGTACGCAAAATTCAGGCCCTGGATTCTAACGCCTGTAAAAAGGCTTCTATTAACCAAAGGTCGAGGATATGCTTGTGTCTTTCCAGAGAATGCAGAACAGCCCATTTGGGTTCCAGCCCGAAACATCAAGCCTGCAACGGACAGCCAACCAGGACCAGCTGAACAAGACCGAGACTCCGCCTTGTTAGCAGATGCACCTGCCCTATCTTCCTACCCTGAGAAACTGCCCATAGCCACATCTGTTACTGTTTTGTACCCCACTAGTTCTGGTCAGCCACTCAAATGGCCCACAGCCTGTGTGTGGTCATGCCATTCCTGATAACAATTATTCCTCATTCCTACCCCTATCTGAGCAAGCAATCCTGTGGTCTCTTGATTTGAGCGCTGGTTAGTCAACGACGGGTAAGATCCCCTGGGGGACAACCTAAGACAGGCACAGCTGCATACGGAGACCACATGGAAACGGGGTCAACAATGGTATGGCCAAGAATCATGCCTCCCGTTGCTCAAAAATAAACAAAAAGGGGGAAATGTGGTGGAATGAGAAGGCCATGCCAAGGTGGCCACTGGCAAGCGAGCGTCAGTTACTCAGGAATGGCTTTGAAACCCACCTGGCAATGGAGCCTGCCTGGCAACAGGCTATGATTGGATGGCTTTGGAAACTGCCTGGCAACAGGCTATGATTGGATGTATTTGAAACTGCCTGGTAACAGGCTGTGATTGGATGGCTTTGGAAACTGCCTGGCAACAGGCTGTGATTGGTTGGGGCATAGACCGCCCCTTGACCAGATTGGCTGGTCTTGGCTATATAAGGAGTGGTTCCAACTGTAATAAACGAGTCTGCGGGCTGCTCGCCTCAAGCCTGCTTTCACCCGACTCCCGGGGTCTGTGTGGTGACTCCGCGCCTCTTGCCCCCACCACACTGCTCCTCTCAGAAACGAATCCACTGAAACATTGTTGAGAAAATCAACTGCAACAATGACTAAGTTTAAGGCTATGGTTACAGTTAGGTGTAGCATTAGGGTCAGTGTTAGGGTTAGGGTTCGGGTTCTAGTTTCGTTTAGGGTTAGGGTTAGGGCTAGTGCTAGGGCTAGGTCTAGGGTTAGGTTTAGTGTTAGTGTTAGGGTTATGGCTAGAGCTAGGGTTACTGTTAGAGTTAGGGATATTGTTACGGCTAGGGTAAGGGCTATTGCTAGGGAAAGGGTTAGGCATAGGGTTAGGAATAGGGTTAGGGTTAGAGTTAGGGTTAGGGTTAGGGCTAGGTTTAGGGTTATGGTTGTTGTTGGGATTGGGAATGGGGTTGGGTTTAAGGTTAGAATTAGTGTTAAAGTTACTGCTAGGGCTAGGGGTACTGTTAGGGTTAGGGTTAGGGTTAGGCTAGGGCTAGGTCTAGTGCTAGGACTATGGCTATGGTTAGTGTTAGGGTTAGGGCTAGGGCTAGGGCTAGGTTTAGGGTTAGGTTTAGGGTTAGGGTTAGGGCTAGGGCTAGGGTTAGTGTGAGGGCTAGGTCTTGGGAAGGGCTAGGGCTAGGATTTGGGTTAGGGTTAGTTTTTGGGCTAACGCTAGGGTTAGGGTTAAGTTTTGTTTAGGGCTAGGGTTACTGCTAGGGATAGGTTTAGCGTTTGGGTTAGGTCTAGGGCTAAGTCTAGGGCTAGGGTTTGGGTTAGAATTAGGGCTAAGGCTAGGCTTCTGGTTATGGTTAGGCTAGGGCTAGGGTTAGGGTTAGGGCTAGGGCTAGGGTTAGGGTTAGGGTTAGGACTAGGTCTAGGGTTAGGTTTAGGGTTAGGGCTGTGGTTAGAGTTAGGGCTAAGGTTAGGGTTAGGGTTAGGGTTAATGTTAGGGATAGGGTTAGGGTTAAGGTTACCGCTAGGGCTACGGTTAGGGTTAGCTTTAGGGTTAGGTGTAGGGTTAAGGTTAGTGTTAGGTCTAGGGCTAGGGCTAGGGCTAGGATTAGGGTTAGGATTAGGGTTAGGGCTTGGGGTAGGGTTATAGTTAGGGGTATGGCTTGTGTTTGGTTTAGGTTTAGGGCTAGGGTTAGGGTTAGGGTTAGGGTTATGGCTACAGCTAGGGCTAGGGGTAGGATTATGGTTAGTGTTAAGGCTAGGGTTATGTTTAGGGTTAGGGTTAGGGTTAGTGCTAGGACTTGGTTTAGGGTTAGATTTAGGGCTAGGGCTAGGGTAAGGTTTAGGGTTAGGACTAGGGCCAGGGCTAGGGCTTGGTTTAGGGATATGTTTACTGTTAGGGTTAGGCCTAATGCTAGGGCTAGGGCTAGGGCTACGGTTAGGGCTAGGTTTAGGATTAGGTTGGGTATAGGGCTATGGTTAGGGTTATTGTTAGGGTTAGGATTAGGGTTAGCACTAGGTTTAGGTTTAGGGTTGGGGTTAGGATTAGTGCTAGGGCTAGGTCTAGGGCTATGGCTAGGGCTACTCATACGGCTAGGGCTAGGATTAGGGTTAGTGTTAGGCTTAGAGTTAGGGCTAGCGCTATATCTAGGGCTACCGTTAGGGTAAGGTTTTGGTTTAGGGCTAGGGCTAGTGCTATGTCTGAGGTTAAAGTTAGGTTTAGGGCTAGGGTTACGGTTATGGTATGGTTAGGGCTAGGTTTAGGATTGGGGTTAGGGCTAGGGTTAGTGTTAGTGTTAGGGTTAGGGTTAGGGTTATTTCTAGGGCTAGGGCTAGAGTTAGGGTTAGGGTTATGGCTAGGGCAAGGACTAGGGTACGGTTAGGGTTATGGTTAGTGTTAGGGTTAGTGCTAGGGCTATGGCTAGGGTTAGGGTTAGGTTTAGGGTAAGGGTTATGTCTAGGGCCAGGGCTAGGGCTAGGTTTAGGTTTATGTTTAGATTTAGTGCTAGGGCTAGAGCTAGGGCTAGGGTTAGGGTTTGTTTCAGGGTTAGGGCTAGGGCTAGGTTTAGGTTTAGGGTTAGGGCTAGGGTTAGGGTTAGGGCTAGGTTTAGGGTTAAAGTTATTGCTAGGGCTATGGCTAGGGTTGTGTTTATGTTAGGGCTAGTGCTAGGGCTAGGGCTAGGGTTAGGGTTAGGGCTACGGTTAGCATTAGGGCTAGTGTTAGGGATAGGGTTAGTGTTAGGGCTAGGGTTAGGGTTAGGGTTAGTGTTAGGGTTAGGGTTACGGCTAGGGCTATGTTTAGGGTTAGGGAGAGGGCTCGGGCTACGGTTAGGGTTAGTGTTAGGGTTAGGGCTAGGGCTAGGGTTAGGGTTAGGGCTACGGTTAGCGTTAGGGCTAGTGTTAGGGATAGGGTTAGTGTTAGGGCTAGGGTTAGTGTTAGCGTTAGGGTTACGGCTAGGGCTATGTTTAGGGTTAGGGAGAGGGCTCGGGCTACGGTTAGGGTTAGGGTTAGGGTTAGAGCTAGGGCTAGGGTTATGGTTAGGGTTAGCGCTATGGCTTGGGAGAGGGCTAGGTCTAGGGTTAGGGTTAAGGTTAGGGTTAGCGATAGGGCTAGGGTTAGGGTCATGGTTAGGGCTAGGTTTAGGGTTAGGGCTAGGATTATGGTTAGGACTAGGGTTAGGGTTAGGGTTAGGGCTAGGGCTAGGGCTAGGTTAAGGTTTAGGGTTAGGGCTAGGCCTAGGGCTAGGGCTAGTGCTAGGGTTAGGGTTAGAGCTAGGGTTAGGTTAGGGCTAGGTTTAGGGTTAGAGTTATGTCTAGGCCTAGGGCTAGGGCTAGGTTTAGGGTTAGCATTAGGGTTAGAGCTAGGGTTAGGGTTTGTTTTAGGGCTAGGTTTAGGTTTAGGGTTAGGGCTAGGGTAGGGTTAGGGTTAGGGCTAGGGCTAGGTTAAGGTTTAGGGTTAGGGTTAGGGCTAGGCCTAGGGCTAGGGCTAGAGCTAGGGTTAGGGTTAGAGCTAGGGTTAGGGTTAGGGCTAGTTTTAGGGTTAGAGTTATGTCTAGGCCTAGGGCTAGGGCTAGGTTTAGGGTTAGCATTAGGGTTAGAGCTAGGGTTAGGGTTTGTTTTAGGGCTAGGTTTAAGGTTAGGGTTAGGGCTATGGTAGGGTTAGGGTTAGGGCTAGGGCTTGGGGAGGGCTAGGTTTAGCTTTAGGGTTAGGGCTAGGGATAGGGCTAAGGCTAGGGCTAGGGTTAGGATTAGGGTTAGGGCTTGGGGTAGGGTTATAGTTAGGGGTATGGCTTGTGTTTGGTTTAGGTTTAGGGCTAGGGTTAGGGTTAGGGTTAGGGTTATGGCTACAGCTAGGGCTAGGGATAGGATTATGGTTAGTGTTAAGGCTAGGGTTATGTTTAGGGTTAGGGTTAGGGTTAGTGCTAGGACTTGGTTTAGGGTTAGATTTAGGGCTAGGGCTAGGGTAAGGTTTAGGGTTAGGACTAGGGCCAGGGCTAGGGCTTGGTTTAGGGATATGTTTACTCTTAGGGTTAGGCCTAGTGCTAGGGCTAGGGCTAGGGCTACGGTTAGGGCTAGGTTTAGGATTAGGTTGGGTATAGGGCTATGGTTAGGGTTATTGTTAGGGTTAGGATTAGGGTTAGCACTAGGTTTAGGTTTAGGGTTGGGGTTAGGATTAGTGCTAGGGCTAGGTCTAGGGCTATGGCTAGGGCTACTCATACGGCTAGGGCTAGGATTAGGGTTAGTGTTAGGCTTAGAGTTAGGGCTAGCGCTATATCTAGGGCTACCGTTAGGGTAAGGTTTTGGTTTAGGGCTAGGGCTAGTGCTATGTCTGAGGTTAAAGTTAGGTTTAGGGCTAGGGTTACGGTTATGGTATGGTTAGGGCTAGGTTTAGGATTGGGGTTAGGGCTAGGGTTAGTGTTAGTGTTAGGGTTAGGGTTAGGGTTATTTCTAGGGCTAGGGCTAGAGTTAGGGTTAGGGTTATGGCTAGGGCAAGGACTAGGGTACGGTTAGGGTTATGGTTAGTGTTAGGGTTAGTGCTAGGGCTATGGCTAGGGTTAGGGTTAGGTTTAGGGTAAGGGTTATGTCTAGGGCCAGGGCTAGGGCTAGGTTTAGGTTTATGTTTAGATTTAGTGCTAGGGCTAGAGCTAGGGCTAGGGTTAGGGTTTGTTTCAGGGTTAGGGCTAGGGCTAGGTTTAGGTTTAGGGTTAGGGCTAGGGTTAGGGCTAGGGCTAGGTTTAGGGTTAAAGTTATTGCTAGGGCTATGGCTAGGGTTGTGTTTATGTTAGGGCTAGTGCTAGGGCTAGGGCTAGGGTTAGGGTTAGGGCTACGGTTAGCATTAGGGCTAGTGTTAGGGATAGGGTTAGTGTTAGGGCTAGGGTTAGGGTTAGGGTTAGTGTTAGGGCTAGGGTTAGGGTTAGGGTTAGTGTTAGGGTTAGGGTTACGGCTAGGGCTATGTTTAGGGTTAGGGAGAGGGCTCGGGCTACGGTTAGGGTTAGTGTTAGGGTTAGGGCTAGGGCTAGGGTTAGGGTTAGGGCTACGGTTAGCGTTAGGGCTAGTGTTAGGGATAGGGTTAGTGTTAGGGCTAGGGTTAGGGTTAGGGTTAGTGTTAGGGTTAGGGTTACGGCTAGGGCTATGTTTAGGGTTAGGGAGAGGGCTCGGGCTACGGTTAGGGTTAGGGTTAGGGTTAGAGCTAGGGCTAGGGTTATGGTTAGGGTTAGCACTATGGCTTGGGAGAGGGCTAGGTCTAGGGTTAGGGTTAAGGTTAGGGTTAGCGATAGGGCTAGGGTTAGGGTCATGGTTAGGGCTAGGTTTAGGGTTAGGGCTAGGATTATGGTTAGGACTAGGGTTAGGGTTAGGGTTAGGGCTAGCGCTTGGGCTAGGGCTAGGTTTAGGGTTAGGAGTAGGTTTATGGTTAGGTTTAGGGCTAGGACTAGGGATAGGGCTCGGGCTATGTCTAGGGTTAGATTTAGGCTTAGTGCTAGGGTTACGTTTATGGTTATGGTTATGGCTAGGTTTAGGATTGGGGTTATGTCTAGGGTTAGGTTAGGGCTAGGGTTAGTGTTAGGGTTAGGGCTATGTTTAGCGTTAGGGTTAGCGTTGTGATAACAGGACTATGACTGAGTCTAAGGCTATGGTTAAGGTTAGGTGTAGGATTAGTGTCAGGGTTAGGGTTCGAATTCGGGTTTGTGTTCTGGTTCGGTTTATGGATAGGGTTCGGGTTCGTGTTCGAAATAGGGTTAGGATTCAGGTTTGGGTTCGGGATAGGGTTAGGTTTGGGTTTGGGTTACGGTTAGCGTTGGGGTTAGGTTTAAGTGTAGGCTTAGGTTTAGGGCTAGTGCTAGGGTTACGGTTTGGTTTAGGGCTAGGGATATGGTTAGGGTTAGGGTTAGAGTAAGGGCTAGGGCTAGGACTAGAGCCATGGTAGGTTTAGGTTTAGGGTTAGGGCTAGGGCTAGGGCTAGGGTAAGGGTTATTGCTAGGGTTATGGTTATGGTTATGGTAGGGCTTGGTTTAGGATTGGGTTTAGGGCTATGGTCAGGGTTAGGGCTAGGGTTAGAGTTAGGGTTGGGGTCGGGTTTAGGCTTGTGGTTGGAGTTAGTGTTAGGATTAGGGTTAGGGTTATGGCTGGTGCTAGGTTTAGGGTTAGGGTTAGGGTTAGGGTTATGGCTAGGGCTAGGGTTAGGACTAGTGCTAGGGTTAGGGAAAGAGCTAGGTTTAGCGTAAGGGTTAGGGTTATGGCTAGGGCTAGGGCTAGGGCTAAGGTTAGGGTTAGGGTTAGGGTTAGGGTTAGGGCTAGGGCTAGGGCTAGGTTTAGGGTTAGAGTTAGGGTTAGGGCTAGGGTTATGGTTATGGTTATGGTTATGGTTATGGCTAGGGTTAAGTTTAGTGTTAGGGCTAGGGTTATGGTTATGGTTTTGGTTATGGTTAGGGGTAGGGCTAGGGCTAGGTGTATTGTTACGTTAGGGCTAGGGCTATGGTTATGGTTAGGGTTAGGTATAGGGTTATGGTTATTTTTAGGGCTAGGTTTAGTTTTGGTGTTAGGGCTAGGGTTACAGTTAGGGTTGGGGTTATGGCTAGGGTTTGGGTTAGAATTAGGGCTAGGGCTACGGTTAGGGTTAGGGTTAGGGCTAGGGCTAGGTTTAGAATTAAAGCTAGGGCTAGGGTTAGGGTTAGGTTTAGGGCTAGGGCTAGGGCTAGGGTTAGGTTTAGTGTTAGGGTTAAGTTTAGGGCTAGGGCTTGGGCTAGTGCTAGTGTCAGTTTTAGGGTTAGGGTTAGGGTTATGACTAGGGCTTGGGCTAGGGCTAGCATTAAGCTAAGGGTTAGGGCTAGGGAAAGGGCTAGGCATAGGTTTAGGCCTAGGGCTAGGGCTAGGGCTAGGGCTAGGGTTAGGGTTAGGGCTAGGTTTAGGGCTAGTGCTAGGGCTAGGGCTAAGGTTAGGTTTAGGGCTAGGGCTAGGGCTAGGGCTAGGGCTAGGGCTAGGGCTAGGGTTATTATTAAGGTTAGGTATAGGGCTAGGTGTAGGGTTAGGGTAATTGTTAGGGTTAGGGCTAGGGCTGGGGCTAGGGATAGGGTTAGTGTTAGGGTTAGGGCTAGGGCTAGGGCTAGGGCTAAGGCTAGGGCTAGGGTTAGTGTTAGGTTTAGGGTTAGGGTTAGATCTACGGTTAGGGTTAGGTTAAGTCTTGGACTAGGCCTAGTGATAGGGCTTGGGTAGGGTTCGGGTTTTTGTTTGGGTCCAGGTTGATCGGGTTTAGGTCTAGGATTAGGGTTAGAGTTATGGTTAGGGCTAGGGTTACTGTTAAGGTTAGGGTTAGGGTTAGCGTCAAGACTAGGGCTAGGGTTACTGTTTGGGTTAGGGTTATGGTTAGGTTTAGGGTTAGGGTTAGGGCTTGGGAGAGGGCTAGTGTTAGGGTTAGGGTTACGGCTAGGGCTAGGGCTAGGTCTAGGGCTAGGGTTAGGGTTAGGAATAGGGTTAGGTATAGGGCCAGGGTTAGGGTTAGCGTTAGGGTTAGGGTTAGTGCTAGGTCTAGAGCTAGGGTTAGGGTTAGGGATAGGGCTTGGGAGAGGGCTAGGGCTAGGGTTAGGGTTAAGGTTAAGTTTAGGTTTAGGGCTAGGGTTATGGTTAGGTTTAGGGATAGTGTTAGGGTTAGGGCTAGCATTAGGGTTTTTTTGGGTCGGGGTTGAGGTTGGGGTTGGGGTAAGTGTTAGTTTTAGGGTTAGGGTTATGGCTAGGGCTAGGGATAGGGTTAGGGTTAGGGTTAGGCTTAGGGCTAGGGCCAGGGCTAGTGTAGGGCCAGGTACTGGGCTAGGTTTATGGTTAGGGTTAGAGTTAGGGCTAGGGGTAGGTCTAGGGCTAGGGGTAGGGTTAAGTTTAGGGTTAGGGCCAGGGCTAGGGCTAGGGTTAGTGTTAGGGTTATGGTTAGGGCTAGGTTTATGATTGTGGTTAGGGCTATGGTTAGGGTTAGTGTTAGGGTTAGGGTTAGGGTAAGGGTTAGTTCTAGGGTTAGTGTTAGGGTGCGGGTTAGGGTTCGGATTCGGGTTAGGGATTGTGTAAGGGCTCGGGTTCGGGTTAGGGATAGGGTTAGGGCTAGTGTTCGGGTTAGGGTTAGGGCTAGGGCTAGGGTTGTGGTTAGGTTTAGGGCTAGGGCTTGGGTTAGTGTTAGGTTTAGGGCTAGGGTTATGGTTAGGGTTATGGCTAGGGCTAGAGTTTCGGTTAGGTTTAGGGTTAGGGTTAGGGCTAGGCTTTGGGCTAGTGCTAGGGTTAGGGTTACATTTAGGTTTAGGGTTAGGGCGACAGTTATTGTCAGGGTTAGGGTTAAGTCTAGGGCAATGTCTAGCGTTATGGTTAGGGTTAGGTTAAGGGTTAGTGCTAGGGTTAGGCTTACGGTGCGGGTTCAAGTTCGTGTTCGGATTCGGGTTAGGGATAGTGATAGGGCTCGGGTTCGGGTTAGGTTTAGGGATAGGGTTAGGGCTAGTGTTCGGGTTAGGGTTAGGTCTAGGGCTTTGGCTAGGGCTAGGTTTAGGTTTAGGGCTAGGGCATGGGTTAGTGTTAGGTTTAGGGCTAGGGTTAGGGTTAGTGTTAGGGCTATGGCTAGGGTTATGGTTAGGGTTAGGGTTAGGGTTAGGGTTAGGGTTAGGGCTAGGGCTTGGGCTAGTTGTAGGGTTAGGGTTAGGTTTAGGGTTAGGGTTAGGGCTCTGGTTATGGTCAGGTTTAGGTATACGCCTAGGGCTATGTCTAGAGTTAGGGTTAGGGTTAGGGTTAGGGCTAGGGCTAGGGCTAGGGCTAAGGTTAGGGTTAGGTTTAGGATTAGGGCTAGGGCTAGGGCTAGGTTTAGGTTTAGGGTTAGAGTTAGGGTTAGGGCTAGGGTTATGGTTATGGTTATGGTTATGGCTAGGGCTAGGGTTAGGTTTTGTGTTAGGGCTAGGGTTATGGTTATGGTTTTGGTTATGGTTAGTGGTAGGGCTAGGGCTAGGTGTATTGTTATGTTAGGGCTAGGGCTATGGTTATGGTTAGGGTTAGGTATAGGGTTATGGTTATTTTTATGGCTAGGTTTAGTTTTGGTGTTAGGGCTAGGGTTACAGTTAGGGTTAGGATTAGTGCTAGGGTTTGGGTTAGAATTAGGGCTAGGGCTATGGTTAGGTTTAGGGTTAGGGCTAGGGCTAGGTTTAGAATTAAGGCTAGGGCTAGGGTTAGGGTTAGGTTTAGGGCTAGGGCTAGGGCTAGGGTTAGGTTTAGTGTTAGGGTTAAGTTTAGGGCTAGGGCTTGGGCTAGTGCTAGTGTTAGTTTTAGGGTTAGGGTTAGGGTTATGACTAGGGCTTGGGCTAGGGCTAGCATTAAGCTAAGGGTTAGGGCTAGGGAAAGGGCTAGGCATAGGTTTAGGTTTAGGGCTAGGGCTAGGGCTAGGGCTAGGGTTAGGGTTAGGTTTAGGGTTAGGTTTAAGTTTAGGGCTAGGGCTAGGGCTAGGGTTAGGGTTAGGGCTAGGGCTAGGGCTAGGGCTAGGGCTAGGGTTATTATTAGGGTTAGGTATAGGGCTAGATGTAGGGTTAGGGTAATTGTTAGGGTTAGGGCTAGGGCTAGGGCTAGGGTTAGGGTTAGTGTTAGGGTTAGGGCTAGGGCTAGGGCTAGGGCTAAGGCTAGGGCTAGGGTTAGTGTTAGGGTTAGGGCTAGGGCTAGGGCTAGGCCTAAGGCTAGGGCTAGGGTTATTATTAGGGTTAGGTATAGGACTAGGTGTAGGGTTAGGGTAATTTTTAGGGTTAGGGCTAGGGCTAGGGCTAGGGATAGGGTTAGGGTTAGTGTTAGGGTTAGGGCTAGGGCTAGGGCTAGGGCTAAGCCTAGGGCTAGGGTTAGTGTTAGGTTTAGGGTTAGGGTTAGATCTACGGTTAGGGTTAGGTTAAGTCTTGGACTAGGCCTAGGGATAGGGCTTGGGTAGGGTTAGGGTTTTTGTTGGGGGCCAGGTTGATTTGGTTTAGGTCTAGGGTTAGGGTTAGAGTTATGGTTAGGGCTAGGGTTACTCTTAAGGTTAGGGTTAGGGTTAAGACTAGGGCTAGGGTTACTGTTTGTGTTAGGGTTAGGGTTAGGTTTAGGGTTAGGGCTTGGGAGAGGGCTAGTGTTAGGGTTAGGGTTACGGCTAGGGCTTGGGCTAGGTCTAGGGCTAGGATTAGGGTTAGGAATAGGGTCAGGAATAGGGCCAGGGTTAGGGTTAGGGTTAGGGTTAGTGCTAGGTCTAGAGCTAGGGTTAGGGTTATGGATAGGGCATGGGAGAGGGCTAGGGCTAGGGTTAGGGTTAAGGTTAAGTTTAGGGTTAGGGCTAGGGTTATGGTTAGGTTTAGGGCTAGTGTTAGGGTTAGGGCTAGCATTAGGGTTAGGTTTTGGGTCGGGGTTGAGGTTGGGGTTGGGGTAAGTGTTAGTTTTAGGGTTAGGGATATGGCTAGGGCTAGGGATAGGGTTAGGGTTAGGGTTAGTGTTAGGCTTAGGGCTAGGGCCAGGGCTAGTGTAGGGCCAGTTCCTGGGCTAGGTTTAGGGTTAGGGTTAGAGTTAGCGCTAGGGGTAGGTCTAGGGCTAGGGGTAAGGTTAGGTTTAGGGTTAGGGCTAGGGCTAGTGCTAGGGTTAGTGTTAGGGTTATGGTTAGGGCTAGGTTTATGATTGTGGTTAGGGCTATGGTTAGGGTTAGTGTTAGGGTTAGGGTTAGGGTAAGGGTTAGTGCTAGGGTTAGTGTTAGGGTGCGGGTTAGGGTTCGGATTCGGGTTAGGGATAGTGATAGGGCTCGGGTTCGGGTTAGGTTTAGGGATAGGGTTAGGGCTAGTGTTCGGGTTAGAGTTAGGGCTAGGGCTATGTCTAGGGTTAGGTTTAGGTTTAGGGCTAGGGCTTGGGTTAGTGTTAGGTTTAGGGCTATGGCTAGGGTTACAGTTAGAGTTATGGTTAGGGTTATGGCTAGGGCTTGGGCTAGTGCGAGGGTTAGGGTTAGGTTTAGGGTTAGGGTTAGGGCTCTGGTTATGGTCAGGTTTAGGTATACGCCTAGGGCTATGTCTAGGGTTAGGGTTAGGGTTAGGGTTAGGGCTAGGGCTAGTGCTAGGGTTAGTGTTAGGTTAGGGCTAGGGTTAGGTTTAGGGCCAGGATTAGGGTTAGGGTTGGGGTCGGGGTTGGATTTGGGGATGGGGTAAGTTTTAGGGTAAGGGTTAGGGTTATGGCTAGGGCTGGGGTTAGGGTTAGGGTTAGGGCTAGGGTTTCAGCTAGGGTTAGGTTAAGTATAGAGTTAGGGTTAGGGCTAGGGCTAGGGCTAGGGTAAGGGTTATTGCTAGGGTTATGGTTATTGTTATGGTAGGGCTAGGTTTAGTATTGGGTTTATGGCTATGGTCAGGGTTAGGGCTAGGGTTAGAGTTAGGGTTGGGGTCGGGTTTAGGCTTGTGGTTGGAGTTAGTGTTAGGATTAGGGTTAGGGTTATGGCTGGTGCTAGGTTTAGGGTTAGGGTTAGGGTTATGGCTAGGGCTAGGGTTAGGACTAGTGCTAGGGTTAGGGTTAGGGCTAGGTTTAGCGTAAGGCTTAGGGTTATGGCTAGGGCTAGGGCTAGGGCTAAGGTTAGGGTTAGGGTTAGGGTTAGGGTTAGGGTTAGGGCAAGGGCTAGTGCTAGGGCTAGGGCTAGGGTTATTATTAGGGTTAGGTATAGGGCTAGGTGTAGGTTTAGGGTAATTGTTAGGGTTAGGGCTAGGGCTAGGGATAGGGTTAGGGTTAGTGTTAGGGTTAGGGCTAGGGCTAGGGCTAGGGCTAAGGCTAGGGCTAGGGTTAGTGTTAGGTTTAGGGTTAGGGTTAGATCTACGTTTAGGGTTAGGTTAAGTCTTGGACTAGGCCTAGGGATAGGGCTTGGGGTAGGGTTAGGGTCTTTGTTGGGGTCCAGGTTGATTTGGTTTAGGTCTAGGGTTAGGGTTAGAGTTATGGTTAGGGCTAGGGTTACTCTTAAGGTTAGGGTAAGGGTTAAGACTAGGGCTAGGGTTACTGTTTGTGTTAGGGTTAGGGTTAGGTTTAGGGTTAGGGCTTGGGAGAGGGCTAGTGTTAGGGTTAGGGTTACAGCTAGGGCTAGGGCTAGGTCTAGGGCTAGGGTTAGGGTTAGGAATAGGGTTAGGAATAGGGCCAGGGTTATGGTTAGGGTTAGGGTTAGGGTTAGTGCTAGGTCTAGAGCTAGGGTTAGGGTTATGGATAGGGATTGGGAGAGGGCTAGGGCTAGGGTTAGGGTTAAGGTTAAGTTTAGGGTTAGGGCTAGGGTTATGGTTAGGTTTAGGGCTAGTGTCAGGGTTAGGGCTAGAATTAGGGTTAGGTTTTGGGTCGGGGTTGAGGTTGGGGTTGGGGTAAGTGTTAGTTTTAGGGTTAGGGTTAGGGTTAGGCTTAGGGCTAGGGCCAGGGCTAGTGTAGGGCCAGTTCCTGGGCTAGGTTTAGGGTTAGGTTTAGAGTTAGCGCTAGGGGTAGGTCTAGGGCTAGGGGTAGGGTTAGGTTTAGGGTTAGGGCTAGTGGTAGGGTTAGGGCCAGGATTAAGTTTAGGGTTGGGGTCGGGGTAGGATTTGGGGATGGGGTAAGTTTAAGGGTAAGGGTTAGGGTTATGGCTAGGGCTGGGGTTAGGGTTAGGGTTAGGGCTAGGGTTTCGGCTAGGGTTAGGTTAAGTATAGATTTAGGGTTAGTGTTAGGGCTAGGGCTAGGACTAGGGCCATGGTAGGTTTAGGTTTAGGGTTAGGGCTAGGGCTAGGGCTAGGGCTAGGGTAAGGGTTATTGCTAGGGTTATGGTTATGGTTATGGTAGGGCTAGGTTTAGGATTGGGTTTAGGCTATGGTCAGGGTTAGGGCTAGGGTTAGAGTTAGGGTTGGGGTCGGGTTTAGGCTTGTGCTTGTAGTTAGTTTTAGGATTAGGGTTAGGGTTATGGCTGGTGCTAGGTTTAGAGTTAGGGTTAGGGTTAGGGTTATGGCTAGGGCTAGGGTTAGGACTAGTGCTAGGGTTAGGGTTAGGGCTAGGTTTAGCGTAAGGTTTAGGGTTATGGCTAGGGCTAGGGCTAAGGTTAGGGTTAGGGTTAGGGTTAGGGCTAGGGCTAGCTTTAGGTTTAGGGTTAGAGTTAGGGTTAGGGCTTGGGTTATGGTTATGGTTATGGTTATGGCTAGGGCTATGGTTAGGTTTAGTGTTAGGGCTAGTGTTATGGTTATGGTTTTGGTTATGGTTAGGGGTAGGGCTAGGGCTAGGTGTATTGTTACGTTAGGGCTAGGGCTATGGTTATGGTTAGGGTTAGGTATAGGGTTATGGTTATTTTTAGGGCTAGGTTTAGTTTTGGTGTTAGGGCTAGGGTTACAGTTAGGGTTAGGGTTAGGGCTAGGGTTTGGGTTAGAATTAGGGCTAGGGCTACGGTTAGGGTTAGGGTTAGGGCTAGGGCTAGGTTTAGAATTAAGGCTAGGGCTAGGGTTAGGGTTAGGTTTAGGGCTAGGGCTAGGGCTAGGGTTAGGTTTAGTGTTAGGGTTAAGTTTAGGGCTAGGGCTTGGGCTAGTGCTAGTGTTAGTTTTAGGGTTAGGGTTAGGGTTATGACTAGGGCTTGGGCTAGGGCTAGCATTAAGCTAAGGGTTAGGGCTAGGGAAAGGGCTAGGCATAGGTTTAGGTTTAGGGCTAGGGCTAGGGCTAGGGTTAGGGTTAGTGTTAGGTTTAGGGCTAGGGCTAGGGCTAGGGTTAGGGTTAGGGCTTGGGCTAGGGCTAGGGCTAGGGTTAGTGTTAGGGTTAGGTTTAGGGTTAGGTATAGGGCTAGGTGTAGGGTTAGGGTAATTGTTAGAGTTAGGGCTAGGGCTAGGGCTAGGGATAGGGTTAGGTTTAGTGTTAGGGTTAGGGCTAGGGCTAGGGCTAGGGCTAAGGCTATGGCTAGGGTTAGTGTTAGGTTTAGGGTTAGGGTTAGATCTATGGTTAGGGTTAGGTTAAGTCTTGGACTAGGCCTAGTGATAGGGCTTGGGGTAGGGTTAGGGTTTTTGTT
The DNA here is from genome assembly GCA_949820135.1 of Sylvilagus floridanus. Taxonomy (NCBI): domain Eukaryota; kingdom Metazoa; phylum Chordata; class Mammalia; order Lagomorpha; family Leporidae; genus Sylvilagus; species Sylvilagus floridanus. Next base: position 56,027,351 of record OX463226.1, on the reverse strand, counting down.
GGGGTCCAGGTTGATTTGGTTTAGGTCTAGGGTTAGGGTTAGAGTTATGGTTAGGGCTAGGGTTACTGTTAAGGTTAGGGTTAGGGTTAAGACTAGGGCTAGGTTTTCTGTTTGGGTTATGGTTAGGGTTAGGTTTAGGGTTAGGGCTTGGGAGAGGGCTAGTGTTAGGGTTAGGGTTAGGGCTAGGGTTAGGGTTAGGGTTAGGACTAGGGTTAGTGTTACGCTATGTTAGTGCTAGGTTTAGGATTGTGGTTAGGGCTATGGTTAAGTTTAGTGCTAGGGTTAGTTTTAGGGTTGTTGTCGGGGTTGGGGTTGTGGTTGATGTTAGGGTTAGGCTTTGGGTTAGGGTTACTGCTGATGCTAGGGTTATTGTTAGGGTTAGAGTTATGGCTAGGCCTAAGTGTAGGGCTAGGGCTAGGTTTAGTGTTAGTGTTATGGTTATGGCTAGGGCTAGGTTTACTGTTAGCATTAGGGTTATGGTTATGGGTAGGTCTAGGGCTAGGGTCAGGCCTAGGTTTAGGATTAGGGTAGGGTTAGGGTTAGAGTTTGGGTTAGGTTTAGGGCTAGGGCTAGGGTTTAGTTAGGGCTAGGGCTAGGGTTAGGGTTAGGTTTAGGGCTAGGGCTAGGGTTAGGTTTAGGGTTAGGGTTAAGTTTAGGGCTAGGACTTGGGCTAGTGCTAGGGTTAGTTTTAGGTTTAGGGTTAGGGTTAGAGCTTGGGTTAGGTTTAGGGTTAGGGCTAGGTTTAGGTTTAGGGCTTGGGAGAGGGCTAGGTTTAGGGTTAGGGTTAGGGCTAGGGCTAGGGTTATAGTTAGGTTTAGTTTTAGTGCTAGGGCTGGGGCTAGTGTTAGAGTTTGGGTTAGGGCTAGGGCTAGGTTTAGGGTTAGGTTTAGGGCTAGGTTTCATGTTAGGGTTAGGGCTAGGATTAGGGTTAGTGTTGGGGTTGGGGTTGGTGTTGGGGTTGGAGTATGGGTTAGGGTAGGGGTAGGTTTATGGCTAGGGCTAGCATTAGGATTAGGGTTTGGGCTAGGGTTATGGTTAGGGTTAGGGCTAGGGCTAGGTCTATGGTTAGGGTTAGTTTTAGCATTAGGGTTAGGGCTAGGGACACGGCTAGGGCTAGGTTTAGGTTTAGGATTAGAGTTTGTTAGGGCTAGGGCTAGGGTTCGTGCTAGGGTTATGTTTAGGGTTTTGGGCTAGGGCTAGGGTTAGGGTTAGGGTTAGTAGTAGGGTTAGTGTTACGGTTATGTTAGTGCTAGGTTTAGGATGTGGTTAGGGCTATGGTTAAGGTTAGTGCTAGGGTTAGGTTTAGGGTTGTTGTCGGGGTTGGGGTTGGGGTTGGGGTTAGGGTTAGGCTTAGGGTTAGGGTTATGGCTGGTGCTAGGGTTATTGTTAGGGTTAGGGTTATGGCTAGGGCTAGGGTTAGGGCTATGGCTAGGTTTAGTGTTAGTGTTAGGGTTATGGCTAGGGCAAGGTTAGGCCTAGGGTTAGGAATAAGGCTAGGTTTAGGGTTAGATTTAGGGCTAGGGCTAGGGTTTAGTTAGGGCTAGGGCTATGGTTAGGGTTAGGGTTAGGGCTAGGGCTAGGGTTAGGTTTAGGGTTAGGGTTAAGTTTAGGGCTAGGGCTTGGCTAGTGCTAGGGTTAGTTTTAGGTTTAGGGTTAGGGTTAGAGCTAGGGTTAGTGTTAGGGTTATGGCTAGATCTAAGGCTAGGGCTATGGTTAGGGTTAGGGCTAGAGCTAGGGTTAGTGTTAGGTTTAGGTTAATGACTAGGGCAAAGTTACGGTTATGTTTAGGGCTAGGTTTAGGGTTAGGGTTGTGGTCGGTTTTGTGGTTGGGGGTGAGGTTAAGGTTAGGATTTGGGTTAGGGTTATGGCTGGTGCTAAGGTTTGGGTTAGGGTTAGGGTCATGGCTAGGTCTAGGGCTAGGGCTAGGACTAGTTTTATTGTTAGGGTTAGGGATAATACTAGTGCTAGGGTTAGGGTTAGTGTTTGGGTTAGGGCTACGGCTAGGGCTAGGCAAGGGCTAAGGTTAGGGTTAGGGCTAGGGCTATCCTTAGGGTTAGGGTTAGGGTTTGGGTTAGGGCTAGGGCTAGGGTTAAGGAAAGGGTTAGGTTTAGGGTTAGGGGTAGGTTTAGGGCTAGGGTTAGGTTTAGGGTTACGGCTAGGGTTAGGGTTAAGGTTATGATTACAGCAAGGTTTAGGATTAGGGTTAGGGCTATGGTTAGGGTTAGGGCTAGTGTTAGGGATAGGGTTGGGGTCAGGTTTCGGGTTGGCATTGGGGTTCGGGTTAGGATTAGGGCTAGTGTTAGGGCTAGGGTTGGGGTCAGGTTTCGGGTTGGCGTTGGGGTTAGGGTTAGGATTAGATTTAGGGTTAGGGTTATGGCTGGTGATAAGGTTAGTGATAGGTCTAGTTCTAGGGTTAGGGTTAGTTTTAGTGTAGGGCTAGACTTTTGTTAGGGTTAGGAATAGTGTTAGGGCTAGTGTTACGGTTAGGGGTAGGGTTAGGGCTATGGTTAGGTTTAGGGTTAGGGCTAGGTTTAGGGAAAGGGTTAGGGCTTGGGTTGGGGTTAGGGTTAGGGCTAGGGGTAGGGTTAGAGTTAGGGTTAGGTTTAGGTTTAGGTTTAGGGTTAGGGCTAGGGCTAGGGCTAGGGCTAGGTTTAGGGTAAGAGTTAGGACTAGGGTTAGGGCTAGGTGTCGGTTGGGGTTAGGGCTAGGGCTAGGGTTCTGTTTAGGTTTAGGGCTAGGCCTAGGGCTATGGCTAGCTCTAGGGTTAGGTTTAGGGTTAGGGCTAGGGTTATGGTTATGGTTAGTATTAGGTCTATGGCTATGGCTAGGGCTATGGCTAGGGTTAGGGTTAGGTTAGGGCTAGGGCTATGGTTAGTGTTAGGGTTAGGTTTAGGGTTAGGGCTAGGGCTAGGGCTAGGGAAAGGGTTAGGTTTAGGGCTAGGTTTAGTGCTAGGGTTATGTTTAGGGTTAGGGCTAGGGTTAGGGTTAGGGCTAGGGCTAGGTTTAGGTTTAGGGTTAGGGTTTGGGTTAGGGCTAGGGCTAGGGCTAGGGCTAGGGTTAGGGTTAGGGTTAGGGCTAGGGCTAGGGGTAGGGCTAGGGCTATTGTTAGGGTTAGACTTAGGTCTAGTGTTAGGGTTATGGTTATGGTTAGGGATAGGTTTAGTATTGGGGTTAGGGCTATGGTTAGGGTGAGGGCTAGCGTTAGGGTTAGGGTTAGGCCTGGGTTAGGTTTAGGGTTAGTGTTGTGTTAACATTTAGGACTATGACTAAGTTTAAGGCTATGGTTACAGTTAGGTGTAGCATTAGGGTCAGTGTTAGGGTTAGGGTTCGGGTTCTAGTTTCGTTTAGGGTTAGGGTTAGGGCTAGTGCTAGGGCTAGGTCTAGGGTTAGGTTTAGTGTTAGTGTTAGGGTTATGGCTAGAGCTAGGGTTACTGTTAGCGTTAGGGTTATTGTTACGGCTAGGGTAAGGGCTATTGCTATGGAAAGGGTTAGGCCTAGGGTTAGGAATAGGGTTAGGGTTAGGGTTAGAGTTAGGGTTAGGGCTAGGTGAGGGGTATGGTTGTTGTTGGGGTTGGGGATGGGGTTGGGTTTAGGGTTAGAATTAGTGTTAAAATTACGGCTATGGCTAGGGGTATTGTTAGGGTTAGGGTTAGGCTAGGGCTAGGTCTAGTGCTAGGACTATGGCTATGGTTAGTGTTAGGGTTAGGGCTAGGGCTAGGGCTAGGTTTAGGGTTAGGGTTAGGGTAGGGCTAGGGCTAGGGTTAGGGTGAGGGCTACGGCTTGGGAGAGGGCTAGGACTAGGTTTTGGGTTAGGGTTAGTTTTTGGGCTAACGCTAGGGTTAGGGTTAAGTTTAGTTTAGGGCTAGGGTTACTGCTAGGGATAGGTTTAGCGTTTGGGTTAGGTCTAGGGCTAAGTCTAGGGCTCGGGTTTGGGTTAGAATTAGGGCTAAGGCTAGGCTTCTGGTTATGGTTAGGGCTAGGGCTAGGGTTAGGGTTAGGGCTAGGGCTAGGGTTAGGGTTAGGGTTAGGACTAGGTCTAGGGTTAGGTTTAGGGTTAGGGCTGTGGTTAGGGTTAGGGCTAAGGTTAGGGTTAGGGTTAGTGTTAATGTTAGGGATAGGATTAGGGTTAGTGTTAGGGTTAGGATTAGGGTTAGTGCTAGGTTTAGGTTTAGGGTCTGGGTTAGGATTAGTGCTAGGGCTAGGGCTAGGGCTAGGGCTAGGGCTAGGGCTAGGGCTAGGGCTACGCATAGGGCTAGGGCTAGGATTAGGGTTAGTGTTAGGTTTAGGGTTAGGGCTAGCGCTAGATCTAGGGCTAGGGTTAGGTTAAGGTTTAGGTTTAGGGCTAGGGCTAGTGCTATGTCTGAGGTTAAAGTTAGGTTTAGGGCTAGGGTTACAGTTATGGTATGGTTAGGGCTAGGTTTAGGATTGGGGTTAGGGCTAGGGTTAGTGTTACTGTTAGGGTTAGGGTTTTTTCTAGGGCTAGGGTTACTGTTAGGGTTAGGGTTATGGCTAGGGCAAGGACTAAGGTACGGTTAGGGTTATGGTTAGTGTTAGGGTTAGTGCTAGGGCTATGGCTAGGTTTAGGGTTAGGGTTTGGGTAAGGGTTAGGTCTAGGGCCAGGGCTAGGGCTAGGTTTAGGTTTATGTTTAGATTTAGTGCTAGGGCTAGGGCTAGTGCTATGTCTGAGGTTAAAGTTAGGTTTAGGGCTAGGGTTACGGTTATGGTATGGTTAGGGCTAGGTTTAGGATTGGGGTTAGGGCTAGGGTTAGTGTTACTGTTAGGGTTAGGGTTTTTTGTAGCGCTAGGGTTACTGTTAGGGTTAGGGTTATGGCTAGGGCAAGGACTAGGTTACGGTTAGGGTTATGGTTAGTGTTAGGGTTAGTGCTAGGGCTATGGCTAGGGTTAGGGTTAGGGTTAGGGTAAGGCTTAGGTCTAGGGCCAGGGCTAGGGCTAGGTTTAGGTTTATGTTTAGATTTAGTGCTAGGGGAAGAGCTAGGGTTAGGGTTAGGGTTTGTTTTAGGGTTAGGGCTAGGGCTAGGTTTAGGTTTAGGGTTAGGGCTAGGGTTAGGGTTAGGCTAGGTTTAGGGTTAAAGTTATTGCTAGGGCTATGGCTAGGGTTGCGTTTATGTAGGGCTAGTGCTAGGGCTAGGGCTAGGGTTAGGGTTAGGGCTACGGTTAGCGTTAGGGCTAGTGTTAGTGTTAGGGTTAGTGTTAGCACTAGGGTTAGGGTTAGGGTTAGTGTTAGGGTTAGGGTTACGGCTAGGGCTACGTTTAGGGTTAGGGAGAGGGCTCGGGCTATGGTTAGGGTTAGGGTTAGGGTTAGAGCTAGGGCTAGGGTTATGGTTAGGATTAGTGCTAGGGCTTGTGAGAGGGCTAGGTCTAGTGTTAGGGTTAAGGTTAGGGTTAGGGATAGGGCTAGGGTTATGGTCGTGTTTAGGGCTAGGTTTAGGTTTAGGGCTAGGATTAGGGTTAGGACTAGGGTTAGGGTTAGGGTTAGGGCTAGGGCTAGGGCTAGGTTAAGGTTTAGGGTTAGGGTTAGGGCTAGGCCTAGGGCTTGGGCTAGTGCTAGGGTTAGGGTTAGAGACTAGGGTTAGGGTTAGGGCTAGGTTTAGGGTTAGAGTTATGTCTAGGCCTAGGGCTAGGGCTAGGTTTAGGGTTAGCATTAGGGTTAGATCTAGGGTTTGGGTTTGTTTTAGGGCTAGTTTTAGGGCTAGGGTTAGGGCTAGGGTAGGGTTAGGGTTAGGGCTAGGGCTTGGGGAGGGCTAGTTTAGCTTTAGTGTTAGGGCTAGGGATAGGGCTAAGGCTAGGGCTAAGGTTAGGATTAGGGTTAGGGCTAGTGCTAGGGCTAGGGTTAGGGTTAGGGTTAGGATTAGGTTTAGTGCTAGGGTTAGTGTTAGGTTTAGGGCTAGGGCCAGGGCTAGGGCTAGGTATAAGGTTAGGGTTAGGATTAGGATTAGGTTTAGGGCAGGGTTTGTGGTTAGGTTTGGGGTTGGGTTATTGTTAGAGTTAGGCTTGGGGTTGTGGTTAGAGTTAGGTTTGAGGTTGGGGTAGGGGTTGGGTTTAGGGTTAGGGTTAAGGCTAGGGCTATGGTTAGCGTTAGTGTTAGCATTAGGGTTAGGGTTAGGTCTATTGTTAGTGTTAGGGTTAGGTTTAGGCCTGGGGGTAGTGTTAGTGTTAGGGTTATTGCTAGGACTAGGGCTAGGGCTAAGGTTAGGGTAAAGTTAGGGTTAGAGTTAGGTCTAGGGCTAGGGATAGGGCTAGGACTAGGTTTAGGTTTAGGGTTATGGCTAGGGGTAGGGTTAGGGTTAGGGCTAGTGCTAGGGCTAGGGTTAGGTGTAAGTTTAGGGTTTGTGTTAGGATTGGGGTTTAGGATTGTGGTCGGGGTTGGGGTTGGGTTTGGGGTAAGGATTCGGTTTAGAGTTAGGGCTAGGGCTAGCGCTAGGGTTATGGTTAGGGTTAGGGTTAGGACTTAGCTTAGTGTTAGGTCTAGGGCTATTGCTTGGGCTAGGGCTAGTGCTAGGGTTTGGGTTAGGATTAGGGCTAGGGCTAGGGCTAGGGCTAGGGCTAGGGTTAGGGTTAGGGTTAGGGTTAGGGTTAGGGTTACGGCTAGGGGTAGGGTTAGGGCTAGGGGTAGGGTTAGGGCTAGGGTTAGGGTTAGGGTTAGGGTTAGGGTTAGTGTTACGGCTAGTGTTAGTGTTAGAGTTAGGGTTAGCGCTAGAATAGTGCTATGGCTAGGTTCATCTTTAGGGTTAGAGTTAGGGGTAGGGCTCTGGCTAGGGCTAGGGTTAGGTTTAGGTTTAGGGTTAGGGCTAGGGCTAGGGCTAGTGTTAGGGTGAAGGTTACAACTAGGGATAGGGTTCGGGTTATAGTTAGGGCTAGGTTTAGGGTTAGGTTAGGTCTAGGGCTAGGTTAGGGTTAGCTTTAGGGCTAGTTATGTTTTGGGTTAGGGCTATTGTTGGGGTAAGGTCAGGGATTGTGCTATGGCTATGTTTATGGTTAGGGTAAGGGTTAGGGATAGGGCACGCACTATGGTTACGTTTAGGCTTAGGGCTAGGGCTAGGTTTAGGGTTAGGGTAAGGCTAGGGCTTGGCTGAGGGCTAGGTCTATTTTTATGGTTAGTGTTATGTTTAGGGTTATGGCTAAGACTAGTGCTAGGGCTAGGTCTAGGGCTAGGGTTATTGTTAGGTTTAGGAATAGGGCTAGGGGTAGGGTTAGGGTTAGGGTTAGGGCTACGGTTCGTGTTAGATTTTGGGTTAGGACTAGGGCGAGGTCTAAGGCTAGGGCTAGTGTTATGGTTAGGTCTAGGGCTATGATTAGGGTTAGAGTTAGGGTTAGGTTTAGGGCTAGGTCTAGGGTTAGGGTTAGGGTTAGGTCTAGGGTTTTGGTTAGGGTTAGGGTTAGAGCTATGGTTAGGGTTGGTTTTGCGGTTGGAGCTGGGGTTGGGGTTAATGTTAGGGTTGGGGTTGGGGTTGGTGTTAGGGTTAGGACTAGGGCTATGGTTAGCGTTAGGGTTAGGGTTAGGGCTAGCTTTATGGTTAGGTTTAGGGTTAGGTTTAGGGCTGGGGTTATGGCTAGGGTTATGGTTACTGTTCGTGTTAGGGTTAGGCTTTTAGTTAGGGCACGGTTACTGTTAGTGTTAGGGTTAGCGTTAGGCCTAGGGCTAGGGTTAGGGTTAGGGTTAGGGCTAGCGTTAGGGTTAGCGTTAGGGTTAGACTTAGGGCTGGGGTTAGGTTTAGGGTTAGGACTAGGGCTAGGGCTAGGGTTAGGGCTGGGGTTAGGGTTAGGGTTAAGGCTAGGGTTAGGGCTAAGGTTAGGGTTAGCTTTAGGGTTAGGTTTAGGGCTGGGTTTAGGTTAGGGTTAGGGCTAGGACTAGCGCTAGGGCTAGGTTTACGGCTGGGGTTAGCGTTAGGTTTAGGGGTAGGGTGGTTATGGCTAGGAGTAGAGTTAATGTTAGAGTTAGGGTTAGGGTTATGGCTAGGGCTAGGGCTAGGGCTAGCGCTTGGGATAGGGTTAGGGTTAGGTTTAGGGCTAGGGTTAGGTTTAGGGTTAGGGCTACGGTTAGGGTTAGGGCTAGGGTTACGGTTAGGGCTAGGTTTAGGGTTAGGGTTAGGGCTAGTGCTAGTTCTAGGTCTAGTTCTAGGTGTAGGGTTAGGGTTATGGTTATGGCTAGGGCTAGGGCTAGGGTTGGGGTAAGGTTAGGGCTAGGGCTAGGGCTAGGGTTAATGTTAGTGTTAGTGTTAGCGTTAGGGCTAGGGCTAGGTTTAGGTTTATGGTTATGGTTAGGGATAGGTCTCACACTAAGGTTAGGTTTACGGTTAGGGTTAGGGTTAGGGCTTGCATTAGGCTTAGGTTAGGGTTAGGGCTAGGGCTAGGGCTAGGTTTAGGGTTAGGGTTAGTGTTAGGGCTAGGTTTAGGGTTAGGGCTAGGGTTAGGGTTAGGGTTAGGGTTAGGGTTAGGACTAGGGTTAGGACTAGGTCTAGGGTTTGGGTTAGGATTAGTGCTAGGGTTAGGGTTAGTGTTAGAGGTATGGCTAGGGTTTGGGTTAGGTTTAGGGCTACTGTTAGTTCTAGTGTTATGGCTAGGGCTAGGACTAGGTGTAGGGTTTGAGTTATGGTTATGGTTAAGTTTAGGGCTGGGGTTGGTCTAGGGTTAGGATTAGGGTTAGGGTTAAGTTTATGATTCGGGTTCGTGTAAGGGTTAGGGTTGGGGTTGGGGTTGGGGTTGGGGTTGGTGTGGGGTTGTTGTTGTGGTTAGAGTTAGGGTTGTGGTTTGTGTAGGGGTTAGGGTTAGGGTTAGGGATAGGGCTATGGTTTGCGTTAGGGTTAGAGTTAGGTTTTTAGTGTTAGTGCTAGAGTTAGGGTTAGGGTTAGGGTTAGGGTTTAGGCTACAGTTAGTGTTAGGTTTATGGTTAGGGCTAGGTTTAGGATTGGGGTTAGGGCTATGGTTATGATTAGGGCTAGCGTTAGGGTTAGGGTTTGGGTGGAGGTTGGTGTTGGTGTCGGGCTTAGGGTAGGAGAGGGTTAGGGTTATGGCTAGTGTAGGGCTAAGCTAGGGCTAGGGTTATTGTTAGGGTTAGGAATAGTGCTAGGTCTAGGGTTAGGGTCAGTGTTAGGGTTAGGGCTAGGTCTATGTCTATTGTTTGGTTTAGGGTTAGGGTTAGGGTTAGGGCTATGGCTAGGGTTAGGGTTAGGGTTAGGGTTAGGGCTAGTGCTAGGGCTAGGTCTAGGGCTAGGTTTAGCTTTAGGGTTAGGGTTATGGCTAGGGCTAGGGCTAGGGTTGGGGTAAGGTTAGGGCTAGGGCTAGGGTTAGTGTTAGGGTTAGGGTTATGGCTAGGGCTATGGTTAGGTTTATGGTTAGGGTTAGGGCTAGGGTTAGGGTTAGGGTTAGGGTTAGCGCTAGGGCTTAGGAGAGGGCTAGGGCTAGTTTTAGGCTTAAGGTTAGGTTTAGGGCTAGGGCTAGGGTTAGGGTTAGGGTTAGGGCTAGGTTTAGGGTTAGGGTTAGGTCTAGGTTTAGGGGTAGGGCTATGGTTTCGGTTAGGGTTAGGGTTAGGGCTAGGGTTAGGGTCAGGGTTAGGTGTATGGCTAGGGTTTGGGTTAGGTTTAGGGCTAGTGTTAGTTCTATTGTTATTGCTAGGGCTAGGACTAGGTTTAGGGTTAAAGTTAGGGTTAGGGTTATGATTCGGGTTCTTCCTAGGGTTAGGGTTGGGTTTGGGGTTGGGGTTGGGGTGGGGTTGTGGTTGTGGTTAGAGTTAGGTTTGTGGTTTGTGTAGGGGTTGGAGTTAGTATTAGGATTCGGGCTAGGGCTATGGTTAGCATTAGGGTTAGATTAGGTTTTTAGGGTTAGTGCTAAGGTTAGGGTTAGGGCTTAGGCTACGGTTAGGGTTATGGTTAGGGCTAGGTTTAGGATTGATGTTATGGCTAGGGCTAGGGCTATTGTTAGGGTTAGGGATAGTGCTATGGCTAGGGTTAGGGTTAGTGTTAGGGTTCGGTCTAGGACTAGGGCTTGTGCTAGGGTTAGGGTTAGGGTTAGGGTTAGGTTTAGGACTAGGTTTAGGTTTGGGGTTGGGGTGTGCTGTTGGATTGTGGTGAGTGTTAGCGTTGGGGTTGGAGTTAGAATTAGGGGTGAAGTTGGGTGAAGGGTTGGGGTTAGTCTTAGGGTTAGGTTTACGGGTATGGTTAGCGTTAGAGTTATCGTTAGTGTCAGGGTTAGTGTAGCGTTAGGGTTAGGGTTAGGGTTAGGTTTTGCCTGGGGTTAGGATTAAGGTTAGGCTACGACTAGGGCTAGGGCTAGGGCTAGGGTTAGGGCTGGGTTTAGGGTTAGGGCTAGGGTTAGGGCTAGGGCTAGGGCTAGGGTTAGGGCAGGGACTAGGGTTAATGTTAGGGTTAGAGTTAGGTTTATTGCTTGGTCTAGGGCTAGGGCTAGGATTTGGGTTAGTGTTAGGTCAATGTTAGGGTTAGGGTTAGGGTTAGGGTTAGGGCTAGGGCTAGGGCCAGGGTTTGGGTTAGGGTTAGGGTTAGGGTTAGGGTTAGGGTTAGGGCTAGGGCTAGGGCTGGGGTTTGCTTTAGGATTAGGGTTAGGGTTAGGGTTAGGGCTATGGTGAGGGTTAGGGCTAGGGTTAGGGTTAGGGTTAGGGCTATGGTTGGGGTTAGGTTTAGGGCTAGGGTTAGGGTTAGTGGTAGGGCAAGGGTTAGGCTTAGGGTTGGTGTTAGGTTTAGGGTTAGGGCTATGGTGAGGGTTAGGGTTAGGGTTAGGATTAGGTTTAGGGTTAGGGTTAGGGATAGGGTTAGGGCTAGGGCTAGGGTTAGGGTTAGTATTAGGGTTAGGGCTAGGGTTAGGGTTAGTATTAGGGTTAGGGATAGGGTTAGGGACTGATTTAGGGTTAGTGGTAATGTTAGGGTTAGGGTTAGGTCTAGAGCTAGGGCTAGGGCTAAGTTTGGGTTAGGATTAGCCCTAAGTCTAAGGTGAGTTTTAGGGTTAGGGCTCTGGCTAGGGTTTGGCTTAGGTTTAGGGTTAGGGTTAGGGCTAGTGCTAGGGCTACATCTAGGGCTAGGTTTAGCGTTAGTGTTAGATTTATGGCTATGATTACAGCTATGGTTAGGGTTAGCGTTAGAGTAGGTTTAGGTTAGTGTTAGGTTTAGGTTTAGGGTTAGGGTTAGTTCTAGGGCTAGGGTTAGGGTTATGTTTAGGGCTATTGCTAGGGCTAGGGTAAGGTTTAGGGTTAGTGTTAGAGCTAGGGCTAGTGCTAGGGTTATGGATAGGGTTAGGGCTAGGGCTAGTGCTAGGTTTATGGATAGGGTTAGGGCTAGGGCTAGGGGTAGGGTTAGGCTTATGGTTAGAGCTAGAGTTAGGGTTAGGGTTAAGGCTAGGTTTAGGGTTAGAGTTAGGTCTAGGCCTAGGACTAGGGTAGGGTTAGGGTTAGAATTAGGGCTATGGCAAGGTTAGGGTTAGGGTTAGGCTTAGGGCTAGGGTTAGGGATAGGGTTAGAGCTAGGGTTATGTTTAGGGTTAGGGCTAGGGCTTGGGAAAGGGTAGGGTTAGGGTTAGGGTTAGGGCTAGGGGTAGGGCTAGGGTTATGGTTAGGGTTTGGGCTAGCGCTAGGTTTAGTGTTAGGGTTGGGTTTACGGTTAGGGTTATAACTAGGGCTAGGGCTAGTGCTAGGGCCAGGGCTGGGCTAGGATTAGGGTTTGGGTTAGAGTTAAGTCTAGGGTTAGGGTTAGGGTTAAGGTTAGGGCTAGGGTTAGTGTTAGGGGTAGGGTTAGGGCTAGGACCAGGGCTAGGGCTAGTTTTATGGTTAGGGTTAGAGTTAAGGCTAGGGCTAGGTCTTGGGATAGGGTTAGGTTTAGGCTAGGGCTAGGTTTAGGGTTACATCTTGGGCTAGTGTTAGGGTTAGGGTTAGGTCTAGGGCTATTGCTTGGGTTAGAGCGAAGGTTAGGGTTAAGGTTCGTTTAAGGGCTAGGGTTAGGTTTAGGTTTGGCGCTAGTGCTAGGGCTAGGTCTAGGACTAGGTTTAGGGTTAGGGTTAGGGTTATGGCTAGGGCTAGGGCTAGGGTTGGCGTAAGGTTAGGATCAGGGTTCGGGTTAGGTCTTTTGTTAGTGTTAGGATTAGGGTTAGGGCTAGGGATAGGGTTAGGGTTAGGGGAAGAGCTAGGGCTAGGGATAGGGTTAGTGTTATGGTTAGGGCTAGGGCTAGGGCTACGGCTAGGGCTAGGGCCAGTGCTAGGTCTAGGGATAGGGTTAGGGTTAGGGTTAGGGTTAGGGTTAGGGCTAGGTTTATGCTTAGTGCTGTGGTAATGGTTAGGTTTATGTCTAGGGCTAGGGCTTGGGCTAGGTTTTGAGTTAGTATTAGGGTTAGGGCTAGGGTTAGGGTTAGGGTTAAGGCTATCGGTAGGGTTTAGGTTAGGTTTAGGGCTAGAGTTAGGTTTAGGGTTATGGCTAGGGCTAGGAGTACGGTTAGGGTTAGGTTTAGGGTTATGTCTAGGGCTAGGTTTAGGGTTATAGCTGGTGCTAGGGTTAGGTTCAGGACTAGGGTAATGTCTAGGGCTAGGGCTAGGGCTAGGATTATTTTTAGGGTTAGGGATTGTGCTTGGGCTAGGGCTAGGGTTAATGTTAGGGTTAGGGCTAGGGCTAGGGTTAGGGTTAGGGCTAAGGTTGGGGTTAGGTTTTGGGCTAGGGCTAGGGTTAGGGTTAGGGTTAGGGTTAAGGCTAGGTTTAGGATTAGGGCTAGGGTTTGGGTAATGGCGTTCGTAAGGGTTTTGGTTTGGTTTAGGACTAGTGTAGGGTTAGTGTTAGGGTTAGCGCTTGGGCTAGGGCTAGGGTTTTGTTTAGGGTTAGGTTTAGGGTTAGGGCTATGGTTAGGGTTATGGTTATGGTTAGGGATAGGGCTAGGGTTAGGGTTAGTGTTAGTGTTAGGGCTAGGGTTAGGTTTAGGATTAGTGTTAGGGTTAGGGTTATGGCTAGGGCTACATTTAGGGTTACAGTTACGGTTAGGCTTAGGGCTAGGGTTAGGGTTAGGTTTAGGTCTACGGTTAGGGCTAGGGCTAGGGTTCGGGTTAGGATTAGGTTTAGGGCTAAGGTCAGGTTTAGGGTTAGGGCTATGGTTAGGGTTTGTGTTAGGTTTAGGGCTAGGGTTATCGTTAGGGTTAGGGCTAGTGCTAGGGCTAGGTCTAGGGCTAAGTTTAATGTTAGGGTTAGGGATAGCTCTAGGGCTAGGGTTATGGTTTGAATAGGGCTAGGGCTAGGGGTAGGGTTAGGATTCGGGCTAGGGCTAGTGTTAGGGTTAGGGTTAGCGTTAGGGTTAGGTTTAGGTTTTGGGTTAGGGTAGTGCTAGGGTTAGGGTTATGGTTAGGGTTAGGGTTAGGGTTAGCTTTAGGTTTATGGTTATGTCTAGTGCTTGGGAGAGGGTAGGGTTAGGGTAAGGGCTAGCGCTAGGGTTAGTGTTAGGGTTGGGGTTATTTTTAGGGTTAGTTTTAGGTTTCGGTTTAGAGTTAGGCCTTGGGCTAGGGCTAGGATTAGGGTTAGGGTTTGGTTTAGGTTTAGGGCTAGCGCTAGGGCTAGGGCTAGGGCTAGTGTTAGTTTATTGCTAGCGCTAGGGTTAGGGCTAGGGTTAGGGTTAGGGTTAGGGCTAGCGTTAGGTTTAGGTTTAGGGATAGGGCTTGGGAGAGGGTTGGGAGAGGGTTAGGACTTGCGCTAGGATTAGGGTTAAGGTTGGGTTTTAGTGTTAGGGTTAGGGCTAGGTGTAGTGCTAGGGGTAGGGCTAGGGACAGGGCTAGGGCTAGGATTAGGGTTAGGGTTTGGTTTAGGTTTAGGGCTAGCGCTAGGGGTAAGGCTAGGGTTAGGGTTACGGCTAACGGTAGGGTTAAGGTTATGATTAGGGTTAGTGTTAGGGCTAGGTTTAGTGTTAGGTCTCCGTCTATGGTTAGGGTTAGCTTTAGAGTAGGTTTAGGTTAGGGTTAGGTTCAGGGCTAGTGCTAGGGCTAGGTGTAGGGCTAGGTTTAGGGTAAGGGTTAGAGTTATGGCTAGGGATAGCTCTAGGCTAGGGTTAGGGTAATGGTTAGGGCTAGTGCCAGGCATAGGGTTAGGACTAGGTTTTGGTTAGGGTTAGGGTTAGGGTAGGGTTAGTTCTAGGGCTAGGGTTAGGGTTATGTTTAGGGATATTGCTAGGGCTAGGGTAAGGTTTGGGGTTAGGGTTAGGGCTAGGTCTAGTGCTAGGGTTATGGTTAGGGTTAGGGCTAGGGCTAGGGGTAGGGTAAGTCTTACGGTTAGGGCTAGAGTTAGGGTTAGGGTTAAGTCTAGGTTTAGGCTTAGAGTTAGGTCTAGGCCTAGGGCTATGGCTAGTGTTAGGGTTAGAATTAGAACAGGGCAAGGTTAGGGTTAGGTTTAGGGCTCGGGCTAGGGTTAGGTTTAGGGTTAGAGCTAGGGTTATGTTTAGGGTTATGGCTAGGGCTTGGGAGAGGGTAGGGTTAGGGTTAGGGCTAGGGCTAGGTCTAGGGCTAGTGCTAGGGCTAGGGCTAGGGCCAGGGCTAGGGCTAGGATTAGGGTTAGGGCTAGGGCTAGGTCTAGGGCTAGTGCTAGGGCTAGGGCTAGGGCCAGGGCTAGGGCTAGGATTAGGGTTAGGGTTAGGTTTAGTTTAGGGCTAGCGCTAGGGCTACGGCTAGGGTATGTTTAGGTTTAGGGTTAGGGCTAGGGCTAAGGCTAGGTTTAGGGTTAGAGTTAGGGTTAGGGCTAGGGTTACGGTTATGGTTAGGTTAGGGCTAGGTTTTGGATAGGGTTTAGATCTCCGGATAGGGTTAGGACTAGGGTTAGCATTATCGGTAGGGCTAAGGTTACTGTTAGGTTTTGGATTAGGTTTAGGGTCATGGCTAGGGCTAGGGCTAGGGCTTGGGTTAAAGTTAGGTTTAGTGTTAGGGCTAGGGTTAGTGTTGGGGTTAGGGATAGGGCTAGGGCTAGGTCTAGGGTTAGGGTTAGGGTTAGGGCTAGGGCTAGGGTTAGAGTTAGGGTTAGTGTCAGGGTAAGGGCTTGGTTTAGGGTTAGGGCTAGGTTTATGGTTAGGTCTAGGGCAGGGCTAGGGCTAGGGTTTGGGCTAGGATTAGGGCTAGTGCTAGGGTTAGGTTTAGGGTTAGGGCTAGGGCTAGTTTAGGGCTAGTTTTAGGGCTAGTTTTGAGGTAAGGTTAGGGCTAGGGGTAGGGCTAGTGTTAGGGTTAGATTAGGGTTATGGTTTGGGCTAGGGCTAGGGCTAGGGTTAGGGTTAAGGTTAGGGTTAGGGATAGGGCTCGGGATACATTAATTGTTAGGGTTAAGGTTAGGGTTAGGGCTAGGGCTAGGGTTAGGTTTAGGGTTAGGGCTAGGGCTAGGGTTAGGTTTAGGGTTAGATTTTGGGCTAGGTTTAGGGTTAGGGTTAGGGTTAGGGGTAGGGTTAGGTCTTGGACGATTGCTATGGCTAGTGTTTGGGTTAGGATTAGGGTTAGGGATAGGGCTAGGGTTAGGCTTAGGGTTAGGGTTAGGGTTAGGGCTAGGGCTAGGGCTAGCGCTAGGTTTAGGTTAAGGTTAGGGCTAGGGCTAGTGTTAGGTCTAGGTTTAGGGTTAGGGTTAGATTTAGGGCTATGGTTAGGGTTAGGGTTAGGGCTAGGTCTAGGTCAAGGGTTAGTGTTAGGGTTAGGGCTAGGGTTAGGGTTTGTTTTAGGGCTAGTTCTAGGGCTAGGGCTAGGGCTAGGGTTAGTGTTAGGGGTAGGGTTAGGGCTAGGACCAGGGCTAGGGCTAGTTTAAGGGTTAGGTTTATAGTTAAGGCTAGGGCTAGGACTTGGGATAGGGTTAGGGTTAGGCTTAGGTCTAGGTTTAGGGTTACGGCTAGGTCTAGGGTTAGGGTTAGGGTAAGGTCTAAGGTTATTGCTTGGGCTAGGGCTAAGGTTAGGGTTAGGTTCATTTTAGGGCTAGGGTTAGGGTTATGGTTAGGTTTAGGGTTAGGGCTACGGTTAGGGTTAGGCCTAGGGTTAGGGTTAGGGTTAGGTTAAGGGCTAGGGTTAGGGTTAGGGTTGGCACTAGTGCTAGGGCTAGGTCTTGTGCTAGGTTTAGGGTTAGGCTTAGTGTTATGGCTAGGGCTAGGGCTACGGTTGGGGTAAGGTTAGGTTTAGGGTTCGGCTTTTGGCTAGGTTTAGGGTTAGGTTTAGGGCTAGGGATATGGTTAGGGTTAGGGGTAGAGCTAGGGCTAGGGTAATGGTTAGGGTTATGGTTAGGGCTAATGCTAGGGCTAGGGCCAGTGCTAAGGCTAGGGTTAGGTTTAGGGTTAGGGTTAGGGCTAGGTTTATGTTTACTGCTATGGTTAGTGTTAGGTTTAGGTCAAGGGCTAGGGCTTGGTCTAAGATTTGAGGTAGGATTATGGTTAGGGCTAGGGTTAGTGTTAGGGCTATCGCTAGGGTTTTGGTTAGGTTTAAGGCTAAGGTTAGGTTTAGGGTTAGTGTTAGGGCTAGGTTTAGCGTTAGGGCTAGTGCTAGGGTTAGGGATAGGGTTAGGGGTAGGTGTAGGGTTAGGGTTAGGGCTAGGCTTAGAGTTAGGATTATGATTAGGGTTATGGCTAGGGTTGGGATAGGTTTATGGTTAGTGCTAGGGCTAGGTTGGGGTTAGATTTCGGGCTAGGGTTAGGGTTAGTTTTAGGGTTAGGGCTAGGGCAAGGGCTAGGGCTTGGGTTAGGGTTAGGGTTAGGTTTATGGTTAGGGTTAGGGTTATGGTAGTGCTAGGTTTAGTTTTATGTTAGGTCTAGGACTAGGTTATGGGTAGGTTTAGTGCTAGTGTTATGGCTAGGGCTAGGGCTAGGTTTGGGTTAAGGTTACGGATAGGGCTAGGGCTATTGCTCGGCTTAGGGTTAAGTTTAGGTTTAGGGATAGGGTTGGGCTACGGTTACGGTTAGGGTTAGTTTTAGGGTTAGGGCTAGGGCTAAGTTAGGGTTAGGGTTAGGGCTAGGGTGTGTGAGAGCTACGGCTAGTTTATGGTTAGAGTTAGGTTAGGGCTAAGGCTAGGGTTAGGTTTAGTGTTAGGTTTAGGGTTATGTTTCGGATTAGGGCTAGGGTTAGTGTTAGGGATAGGTCTAGGACTAGGTCTAGGGCTAGGGTTTGGGTTAGCATTAGGGTTAGGGATAGGGCTAGGGTTAGGCTTAGATTTAGGGTTAGGGCTAGTGCTAGGGATAGTTATAGGGCTAGGTTATGGTTAGGGTTAAGGTTATGGCTAAGGCTAGGGTTAGGATTGGGGTAAGGTTAGGGTAAGGGTTTGGGTTAGGGTAGGTTTAGGGTTAGGTTTAGGGCTAGGGTTAGGGTTAGGTTTAGGTCTAGGGCTTTGGCTTGGGCTAGGGTTTGGGTTATGATTAGTTTTAGTGTTAGGGTTAGGGTTAGGGCTAGTGCTAGGTCTAGGTCTAGGGCTAGGTTTAGGGTTGGGGTTAGGGCTAGGGCTAGGGCTAGGGTTATGGTTAGGGTTAGGGTTAGGGCTTGGGTTAGGTTTAGGGTTACGGCTAGGGCTTTGGAGAGTGTAGGGTTAGGGTTAGGTCTAGTGATAGGGTTAGGATTAGAGTTGGGGTGAGGGTTAGGGTTAGGTCTAGGGCCAGGGATAGGGCTAGGATTAGAGTTAGGGTTAAGTTTAGGTTTAGGGCTAGGGCTAGTGCTAGGTCCAGGGTTAGGTTTAGGTTTAGGTTTAGGCTTAGGCCTAGGGCTAGGGTTAGGGTTAGGGCTAGCGCTAGGTTTAGGGCTAGGGCTAGTGTTAGGGTTAGGGTTAGGGCTAGGTTTAGGGTTAGGGCTAGGGCTAGGGTTAGGGCTAGGGCTAGGGCTAGGTTTAGGATTAGGGCTAAGGTTAGGGTTAGGTCTAGGGCTAGACTTGGGCTAGGGTTTGGGTTAGGAATAGGGCTAGGGTTGAGTTAAGGTTAGGTTTAGGGCTAGGGCTAGGTTTGGGTTAGATTTAGTGCTATGGTTAGGGTTAGTTTTAGGATTAGGGCTAGGGCTAGGGTTAGGGTTAGTGTTGGGTTAGGGCTAGGGTTAGGGTTAGGGTTATGGTTAGCGCTAGGTTTAGTGTTATGTTAGGTCTAGGGCTAGGTAGGGTTACAATTAGGGCTAGGGTTATGGCTAGGGTTGGGGTAAGCTTAGGTCTAGGGCTAGGTCAAGGGTTAGGGTTAGGTCTAGGGCTAGCGCTAGGGTTAGGGTTAAGTTTAGGTTTAGGGATAGGGCTTGAGCTACGCTTATGGTTACGGTTAGGGTTAGGGTTAGGTTTAGGGCTAGGGCTAGGGTTAGGGTTAGGGTTAGGGCTAGGGCTTGGTTGAGGGCTAAGGCTAGGTTTAGGGTTAGAGTTAGGGTTAGGGTTAGGGCTAGGGCTAGGGCTAGGGTTAGGTTTAGGGTTAGGTTTAGGGCTAGGTTTAGGATTAAGTTTAGAGTTTGGTTTAGGTTTAGGGCTACCGCTAGGGGTATGGCCTGGGTTAGGGTTAGTGCTAGCGCTAGGTTTAGTGCTAGGGTTATGGTTAGGGTTAGGTCTAGGTTTAGTGTTAGGGCTAGGGCTAGGGTGAGGGTTAGGGTTAGGGCTAAGTTTAGGGTTAGGGCTAGGGTTAGGTTTAGGGTTAGTGCTAGGGCTATGATTAGGGATATGGTTAGGTTTAGTGTTAGGGTTAAGGCTAGGGCTAGGGCTAGGCCTCGGGTTTGTGTTAGGATTACGGCTAGTGCTAGGGTTAGGGTTAAGGTTATTGTCAGGGGTAGGTTTAGGGTTAGGGCTAGGGTTAGGGTTAGGATTACGGCTAGTGCTAGGGTTAGGGTTAAGGTTATTGTCAGGGGTAGGTTTAGGGTTAGGGCTAGGGTTAGGGTTAGGATTAGGGTTAGGGTTATGGCTAGTGTTGGGATAGGTTTAGGGTTAGGGCTAGGGCTAGGTTGCGGTTAGATTTAGGGCTAGGGTTAGGGTTAGTTTTAGGGTTAGGGTTAGGGCTAGGGCTAGGGTTAGTTTTAGGGTTAGGGCTATGGTTAGGGTTAGGGATATGGTTAGCGCTAGGTTTAGATATGTTATGTCTAGGGCTAGGTTAGTGGTAGGTTAGGGCTAGGGTTATGGCTAGGTCTAGGGCTAGGGTTGGGGTAAGGTTAGGGCTAGGGCTACGACTCGGTTTGGGGTAAGCTTAGGGTTGGGGCTAGGGCTAGGTTTAGGGTTAGGGCTAGGGCTTGGGCTAGGGTTTGGTTTAGGATTAGGGCTAGGGTTGAGTTAGGGTTAGGGGTAGGGTTAGGGTTAGGGCTAGGGCTAGGTTTGGGTTAGATTTAGGGCTAGGGTTAGGGTTAGTTTTAGGATTAGGGTTAGGCCTAGTGTTAGGGTTAGTGTTGGGTTAGGGCTAGGTCTAGGGTTAGGGTTATGGTTAGCGCTAGGTTTAGTGTTATGTTAGGTCTAGGTTAGGGTTAGGATTAGGGCTATGGTTATGGCTAGGGCTAGGACTAGGTTTGGGGTAAGCTTAGGGCTGGGGCTAGGGCTAGGTTTAGGGTTAGGGCCAGGGCTAGCGCTAGGGTTAGTGTTAAGTTTAGGTTGAGAGATAGGGCTCGGGCTACGGTTATGGTTATTGTTAGGGTTAGGTTTAGGGCTAGGGCTAGGGTTAGGGTTAGGGTTAGGGCTAGAGCTTGGTTGA
Organism: Sylvilagus floridanus; assembly: GCA_949820135.1. Lineage (NCBI taxonomy): Eukaryota > Metazoa > Chordata > Mammalia > Lagomorpha > Leporidae > Sylvilagus > Sylvilagus floridanus. Next base: position 56,007,732 of record OX463226.1, on the reverse strand, counting down.
GGGCTAAGGTTAGGTTTAGGGTTAGAGTTAGGGTTAGGGTTAGGGTTAGGGCTAGGGTTAGGTTTAGGGTTAGGTTTAGGGCTAGGTTTAGGATTAGGGCTAGGGTTAGGTGTAGGACTAGGTCTAGGGCTAGGGTTTGGGTTATGATTAGGGTTAGGGATAGGGCTAGGGTTAGGCTTAGAGTTAGGGTTAGGGCTAGTGCTTGGGATAGGTCTAGGGCTAGGTTTAGGGTTAGGGTTAAGGTTATGGCTAAGGCTAGGGCTAGGGTTGGGGTAAGGTTAGGGTTAGGGTCCGGGTTAGGGCTAGGGTTAGGGTTAGGGTTAGGGCTAGGTTTAGGTTTAGGTTTAGGTTTAGGTTTAGGTTTAGTTTTAGGTTTAGGCCTAGGGCTAGGGTTAGGGTTAGTTTTTGGTCTAGGGCTAGGGCTTGGGCTAGGATTTGGGTTAGGATTAGTCTTAGGCTTTGGGTTAGGGTTAGGGCTAGTGCTAGGTCTAGTTCTATGGATAGGTTAGGGTAAGGGTTAGGGCTAGGTCTAGGGCTAGGTTTAGGGTTAGGTTTAGGGCTAGGGTTATGGTTAGGGTTAGGGCTAGGGCTATTGGTAGGGTGTGGGTTAGGGTTAGGGCTAGTGTTCGGATTAGGGTTACGGCTAGGTTTAGGGTTAGTGTTAGGTGTAGGCCTTGGGCTAGGGCTAGGTTTAGGGTTAGGATTAGTGCTAGGGCTAGAGTTATATTTAGGGTTAGGTTTAGGGCTTGGTCTAGGGTTAGGGTTATGGTTAGGGCTAGGGTTAGGTTTAGGTTTACGGCTAGGGCTTGGGAGAGGTTAGGATTAGGTTTAGTTCTAGCGATAGGTTTAGGATTAGGGTTGGGGTGAGGGTTAGGGTTAGATCTAGGGCCAGGACTAGGGCTAAGATTAGAGTTAGGGTCACATTTAGGTTTAGGGCTAGGACTAGGGCTAGGTTCAGGGTTGGTTAGGTTTAGGTTTAAGTTTAGGTTTAGGTTTAGGTTTAGGCCTATGGCTAGGGTTAGGGTTAGGGTTAGGGCTAGCGCTAGGGTTAGGGCTAGGGATAGGGTTAGGGTTAGGTTTAGGGCTAGGTTTAGATTTAGTGTTAGGGCTAGGGTTAGGGTTAGGGTTAGAGCTAGGTTTAGGGTTAGGGCTAGGGTTAGGGTTAGGTTTAGGGCTAGGGCTTGGGCTAGGGTTTGGTTTAGGATTAGGGCTAGGGTTTAGTTAGTGTTAGGGTTAGGGCTAGGGCTAGGTTTGGGTTAGATTTAGGGCTAGGGTTAGGGTTAGTTTTAGGATTAGGGCTAGGCCTAGTGTTAGGGTTAGTGTTGGGTTAGGGCTAGGGTTAGGGTTTGGGTTATGGTTAGCACTAGGTTTAGTGTTATGTTAGGTCTAGGGCTAGGTTAGCGTTAGGATTAGGGCTAGGGTTATGGCTAGGGCTGTGGCTAGGGTTGTGGTAAGCTTAGGGCTAGGGCTAGTGCTAGGGTTAGGTTTAGGGCTAGGGCTATCGCTAGGGTTATGGTTAAGGTAAGGTTTAGGGTAAGGCTCGGGCTACGCTTACGGTTAGGGTTAGGGTTAGGTTTAGGGCTAGGGCTAGGGCTAGGGTTAGGGTTAGGGTTAGGGTTAGGGCTAGGGCTTGGTTGAGGTCTAAGTCTAGGTTTAGGGTTAGAGTTAAGGTTAGGGCTAGGGTTAGATTTAGGGTTAGGTTTAGGCCTGGTTTAGATTTAGGTCTAGGGTTAGGGTTAGGTCTAGGACTAGGGCTAGGGCTAGGGTTTGGGATATGTTTAGGGTTAGGGATAGGGTTAGGGTTAGGCTTAGGATTAGGGTTAGGGCTAGTGCTAGGGCTAGCTCTAGGGCTAGGTTTAGGTTTAGGGTTAGGGTTATGATTAGGGCTAGTGTTAGGGTTGTGGTAACGTTAAGGTTAGGGTTCGGGTAGAGCTAGGGTTAGGATTAGGGTTAGGGCTAGGGCTAGGGTTAGGGTTTGAGCTAGGTTTAGTTTTATGGTTAGGGTTAGGGCTAGATTTAGGTTTAGCGCTAGGGTTAGGGTTAGGTTTAGGTCTAGGGCTGGGGCTTGGGCTAGGGTTTGGGTTAGAATTATGGTTAGGGCTAGGGATAGGATTAGGATTAGGGCTAGGGCTTGGGGGAGGGCTAAGGCTAGGTTTAGGTTTAGAGTTAGGGTTAGGGCTAGGGCTAGGGTTAGGTTTAGGTCTAGGTTTAGGATAGGGGTGAGGTTAGGGTTTTGTTACGGCTAGGACTTGGGCTAGGGCTAGGGCTAGGGTTTGGTTTAGGATTATGGTTAGGGATAGGGCTAGCTTTAGGCTTAGGTTTAGGGTTAGAGCTAGTGTAACGGATACGTCTAGGGCTAGGTTTAGGGTTAGGGTTAGGGTTATGGCTAGGGCTAGGGTAGGGTTGGGGTAAGGTTTGGTTAGGTTTAGGGTTAGGGTTAGGGCTAGGTTTAGGTTTAGGGCTAGGGTTAGGGTTAGTTTTAGGTCTGGGGCTATGGCTTGGGCTAGGGTTTGGCTTAGGATTAAGGTTAGGCCTAGTTTTAGGGTTAGGGTTAGGGCTATCGTTAGGGTTTCTGTTATGTTTAGGGCTAGTGTTAGGTTTAGGGTTATGGCTGGGTCTAGGACTACTCTTAGTGTTAGGTTTAGTGTTAGGGTTAGGGTTAGGTTTAGGGTTATGGCTGGTTGTAGGGTTTGGTCTATGGCTAGGGTTATGGCTAGAGCTGGGCTAGAGCTAGGGTTATTGTTAGGGTTATGGATAGTGCTAGGGCTAGGGCTAGGTTTAGTGTTAGGTTTAGGGCTAGGGCTAGGGTTAGGGTTTGGTTTAGGGTTAGGGTTAGGGCTAGGGATACTATTAGGGTTAGGGTTAGGGATAGGTCTAGGGTTAGGGTTAGGTTTATGTCTAGGGCTAGGGCTAGGGTTAGGGTTTGTTTTAGGATTAGGGTTAGGGCTATCACTAGGGTTTGGGTAAGGTTCAGAGCTAGCGTTATGTTTAGGGTTATGTTTAGGGGTAGGACTAGGTTTAGGGTTAGAGTTAGGTTTAGGGTTAGGACTAGGGCTTGGGCTAGGGCTAGGGTTAGGGTTAGGGTTAGGGTTCGGGTGGAGTTGTGGTTGGGGACAGAATTAGGTTTGGGGGTGGTTAGAGGTTTGGGTTACGGTTGGGGTTGGGGTTGGGGTTGGGATTAGCGTTAGGGTTAGTGTTAGGTTTATGACCAGTGCTAGGGTTACTGTTAGGATTAGGGTTAAGTTTATGTCTTGGGCTAGGGCTAGGGCTAGGGCTTGGGCAAGTGTTAGGGTTAGGGATAGGGCTAGGGCTACGGTTAGGGTTAGTGTTAGGGTTAGGGTTAAGGCTAGGGCTTGGGAGAGGGCTAGGGCTAGGGATAGGGTTAGGGTTATTGTTAGTATTAGGGCTATGTTTAGGGTTAGGTCTAGGATTAGGGTTAGGTTTGTTTCTAGGGCTAGGGCTAGGGTTTGTGTTAGGATTAGGTTTAGGGTTAGGGTTAACGTCATGGTTAGGACTATTACAAGGGTTTGGGTAGGTTGAGAGCTAGGGTTAGGTTTAGGGTTATGGTTAGGGCTAGGACTATGTTTAGGGTTAGAGTTAGGGTTAGGGTTATGGCTAGGGCTTGGTCTAGGGCTAGGGTTAGGGTTTGCGTTCGTGTTCGGGTTAGGGTCAGTATTGGGGTAGGGGTTGGGTTTGGGGTGGAGTTGTGGTTGGGGATAGAGTTAGGGTTGGATTGGGTAGGGGTTGGGGTTATGGTTAGGGTTAGGGCTAGGGCTATGGTTAGCGTTAGGGTTAGAGTTAGGTTTAGTGCTAGTGCCAGGTTTAGGGTTAGTGTTAGGGTTAGGGTTTAGGCTAGGGTTAGTGTTAGAGTTATGGTTAGGGCTAGGTTTAGGATTGGGGTTAGGGCTATGGTTAGGGGTAGGGCTAGGGTTAGGGTTAGTGTTGTGGTCAGGGTTGGGGTTGTGGTTGGGCTTAGGGTTAGGATTTGGGTTAGGGTTATGGCTGGTGCTAGGGTTAGTGTTAGGGTTAGGGTTATGGCTCTGGCTACGGCTAGGGCTAGGGTTATTGTTAGGGTTAGGGATAGTGCTAGGGCTAGTGTTAGGGTTAGTATTAGGGTTAGGGCTAGGGCTAGGGCTAGGGTTTTGTTTCGGGTTAGGGTTAGGGTTAGGGCTACGGTTAGAGTTAGGGTTAGGGCTAGGGCTAGGGTTAGGGTTAGGGTTAGGATGAGGGCTAGTTTAGGGTTAGGTCTAGTGTTAGGGTTAGGGTTAGGTTTAGGTTTATGGCTGGTCTAGGGTTAGGTCTAGGGCTAGGGTTAGGGTTAGGGTTATGGCTAGGGTTAGGTTTAGGGTTCGGGCTAGGACTAGGCAGGGTAGGGTTAGGGTTAGTGCTAGCGCTAGGGTTAGGGTTAGGGTTGGGGTTAGGGTTAGGGTTAGGGCTAGGGCTAGGGCTAGGTCTAGGGCTAGGGATCAGGGCTAGGACTATGATTAGGGTTAGGGTTAGGTTTAGGTTTAGGTGTAGTGCTAGGGCTAGGGCTAGGGTTAGGGTTAGTTTTGTGTTTACGGTTAGGGCTAGGGCTAGGGTTAGTGTTAAGGATAGGGCTAGCACTAGGTTTAGGATTAGGGCTAGGGTTAGTGTTAGGTTAGGGCTAGGTTTACGGTTAGGGCTAGGGCTAGGGTTAGCGCTAGGGCTAGGGCTAGGGTTTGGGTTAGGATTAGGGCTAGTTTTGGGTTAGGTTTATGTTTATGGCTAGGGCTAGGTTAGGGTTAGATATGCTAGGGTTTGGGTTTGTTTGAGGTTTAGAGCTAGGGCTAGGGCTAGGTTTAGTGTTGGGGTTAGGGCTAGGGTTAGGGCTAGTGTTATGGTTAGCGCTAGGTTTAGTGTTATGTTAGGTCTAGGGCTAGGTTAGCGTTAGGTTTAGTGCTAGGGTTATGGCTATGGCTAGGGCTAGGTTGGGGGTAAGGTTAATGCTAGGGTTAGTGTTAGGGTTAGGGTTAGGGCTAGGGCTGGAGTTAGAGTTAAGTTTAGGTTTAGGGATAGGGCTCGGGCTATGGTTATGGTTAGGGTTAGGGTTAGGTCTAGGGCTAGTGTTAAGGTTAGGTTTAGGGCTAGGGCTTGGGTGAGGGCTTAGGCTAGGTTTAGGGTTAGATTTAGGGTTAGTGCTAGGGCTAGGGTTAGGGTTAGGGTTAGGTTTAGTGCTAGGTTTAGGATTAGGGCTAAGGCTAAGGTTTTGTTAGGTCTAGGAGTAGGGCTAGGGCTAGGGTTTGGTTTAGGATTAGGGTTAGTGATACGGCTAGGTTTAGGATTAAGGTTAGGATTAGGGCTAGGGTTAGGGTTAGGGTTAGGGCTAGGGTTAGATTTAGGGTTGGGGCTAGTGTTTGGGAGAGGGTAGGGTTTTGGTTAGGGCTAGCACTAGGGTTAGGGTTCGGATTAGGGTTATTGTTAGGGATAGTGCTAGGGTTGGGTTAAGGTTAGGGTTCGGGTTAGGGCTAGGGTTAGTGTTAGGGTTAGGGCTAGCGCTAGGTTTAGTGTTAGTGCTAGGGTTACGTTTAGGGTTAGGGTTAGCGCTAGTTTTAGGTTTAGGTCTAGGGTTAGGTTTAGGTTTAGATTAGGGCTAGGGCTTGAGCTAGGGTTTGTGTTAGGATTAGGGTTAGGGCTAGGGTTAGGTTTAGGGTTAGGGCTATCATTAGGGTTTCTGTTATGTTTAGGGCTAGGGTTAGGTTTAGGGTTATGGCTAGGTCTAGGACTATTGTTAGGGTTAGGTTTAGGGTTTGACTGGTGCTAGGGTTAGGTCTAGGGCTAGGGTTATGCCTAGGGCTAGGGCTAGAGCTAGGGTTATTGTTAGGGTTATGGATAGTGCTAGGGCTAGGGCTAGGATTAGTGTTAGGTTTAGGGCTAGGGTTTGGTTTATTGTTAGTGTATGGGTTAGGGCTCTGGTTAGAGTTAGTTTTAGGGCTAGGGCTATGGTTAGGGTTAAGGTTAGGTTTAGGGCTTGGTTTGGGGTGAGTTCTAGGGTTAGGGTTAGGTTTAGGTCTAGGGCTAGGGTTTGTGTTAGGATTAGGGTTATGTCTACGGCTACGTTTAGGGTTAGGTTTAGGGTTAGGGCTATCGCTAGGATTTGGGTTAGGTTTAGAGCTTGGGTTAGGTTTAGGGTTATATTTAGGGCTAGGACTAGGTTTAAGGTTCGAGTTAGTGTTAGGGTTAGGGCTAGGTCTTGGGCAAGGACTAAGGTTAGGGTTAGGGTTAGTGTTCGGGTTCGGTTTAGGGTTATGGTTGCGGTAGGTGTTGGGGTTGGGGTGGAGTTGTGGTTGGGGATAGAGTTAGGGTTGGGGTTGGGTAGAGGTTTGGGTTATGGTTAGGGTTAGGGTTAGGGCTATGGTTAGCGTTAGGGTTAGAATTTGGTTTATTGCTAGTGCTAGGTTTAGGGTTAGTGTTAGGGTCAGGGTTTAGGCTAGGGTTAGTGTTAGAGTTATAGTTAGGTCTACGTTTAAGATTGGGTTTAGGGCTATGGTTAGGGGTAGGGCTCGGGTTAGGGTTAGTGTTGTGGTCGGGGTTGGGGTTGGGGTTGGGCTTAGGGTAATGATTTGGGTTAGGGTTATGGCAGGTCCTTGGGTTAGGTTTAGGGTTAGGGTTATGGCTCTGGTTAGGGCTAGGGCTAGGGATATTGTTAGGGTTAGGGATAGTGCTAGGGCTAGTGTTAGGGTTAGTGTTAGGGTTAGGGCTAGGGCTAGGGTTAGGTTTAGGGTTAGGGCTATGTTTAGGGTTAGCGTTAGGGTTAGGGTTAGGGTTAGGGCTAGTGTTATGGTTAGGGTTATGGCTACAGTTAGTGTTGGGGCTAGGGTTAGGGTTAGGGTTAGTGTTGGGCTTATGGTTAGGTTTATTGTTAGTGTTAGGGTTACGGTTATTGCTAGGGCTACGATTAGGGTTACAGTTAGAGTTAGGGATAGGGCTAGGTTTATGGTTAGGCTTTGGGTTAGGGTTAGGGCTAGGGTTAGGTTTAGGGTTATGGTTAAGTCTAGGTCTAGGGCTAGGGGAGGGTTTGGTTTACGATTATGGTTAGGGCCAGCGTTAGGGTTAGGGTTAGGGCTATGTCTAGGGTTTGGGTTTCGTTTAGGGCTAGGGTTAGTGTTAGGGTTAGGGCTAGTGCTAGGGCTAGGTCTAGGGCTACGTTTAGGGTTATGATTCGGGTTATGGCTAGGGCTAAGGGTAGGGCTAGCTTTATGGTTAGCATTAGGGCTAGGGTTAGGTTGGGGTTAGGGATAGGGCTAGTGCTAGGATTAGGGTTAGTGTTTGGGTTAGGGCTAGGGTTAGTGCTAGGGTTTTGTTTAGGGTTATGGCTAGCGTTGGGGTTAGGGCTATGTCTAGGGATTGGGTTAAGTGTATGGCTAGGTTTAGGGTTAGTGTTAGGGCTAGCGCTAGCGCTAGGTCTAGGGCCAAGTTTAGGGTTAGGGTTAGGTTTTTGGCTAGAAATAAGGCTAGGGCTAGGTTTAGGGTTAGCGTTAGGGCTAGGGTTAGTTTAGGGTTAGTGATAGGGCTATTGCTAGGGCTAGGTCTAGGGCTAAGTTTAGGGTTAGGGTTAGAGTTATGGCTAGGGCTAGGTCTAGTGGTAGTGTTAAGGTAAGGGTTAGGTCTAGGACAAGGGCTAGGGCTAGGGTTAGGGTTAGTGTTCAGATTAGGGTTAGTGCTACGGCTAGGGTTAGGGTTAGGTCTAGGGCTATGGCTAGGTCTAGGGTAAGGTTTAGGGTTATGGTTATGGTTAGGGTTAAGGCTACAGTTAGGGTTAGGTTTAGGGCTAGGGCTAGGGTTAGCGTTAGGACTAGGGTTAGTGTTAGGGCTAGGGTTAGGTTTAGGGTTAGTGTTAGGGCTATTGCAAGGTTTTGTGTTAGGTTTAGGGCTAGGGTTAGTTTTAGGGCTATGGTTAGGGTTAGGACTAGGCTTAGGGTTAGAGTTAGGGTTAGGGTTAGGGCTAGCGCTAAGGCTAGGGCTAGGGTTATGGTTGGATTAGGGTCCGTTGTCGGGTTAGGGTTAGGGTTTGTGTAGGGGTTGGGGATGGGGTGGAGTTGTGGTTGGGGATAGAGTTAGGTTTGGGGATGGGTAGGCGTTGTGGTTATGGTTAGGGTTAGGGCTAGGGCTACGGTTAGCGTTAGGACTAGGGTTAGTGTTAGGGCTAGGGTTAGATTTAGGGTTAGTGTTAGGGTTAGGGTTATGGCTAGGGCTACGTTTAATGTTACTGTTAGGGTTAAGGATAGGGCTAGTTTTAGGGTTACTGTTAGGGCTAGGTTTAGGGGGTAGGGCTAGGGTTAGGGTTAGGTCTAGGGCTAAGTTTAGGGTTAGGGCTATGGCTAGGGTTTGGGTTAGGTTTAGGTCTTGGGTTAGGGTTAGGGTTAAGGCTAGTTCTAGGGATAGGTCTAGGGCTAGGTTTAGGGTTAGGGTTAGGGATAGACTAGGGCTAGGTTTATGGTTAGGGTTAGGGCTAGGACTAGGCTTAGGTTTAGGGTAAGGGTTAGGGTTAGAACTAGGGTTAGGGTTAGGGTTATGGTTAGTGCTAGATTTAGTGTTAGGGTTAGGTCTAGGGCTAGGTTATGGTTAGGTTTAGGGCTAGGGTTATGGCTAGGTCTAGGGCTGGGTTTGGGGTAAGGTTAGGGCTTGGGCTAGGGCTGGGATTAGGGTTAGGGTTAGTGATAGGTTTAGAGTTAGGGCTAGGGCTATGGCTGGGGTTAGGGTTAAGGTTAGGGTTAGTGATAAGGCTCGGGCTACGGTTACAGTCAGGGTTAGTGTTAGGGTTAGGGTTTGGGCTAGGGCTAGGGTTAGGGTTAGGGTTAGGACTAAGGCTTGGGTGAGGGCTAAGGCTAGGTTTAGGATTAGGGTTAGGGTTAGGGCTAGGGCTAGGGTTAGGTCTAGGGTTAGGGTTACGGCTAGGTTTAGGGTTGGGGCTAGGGTTAGGGTTAGGGCTAGGGTTAGTTTTAGGGTTAGGGATAGTGCTAGGGCTAGGGTCAGGGTTAGTGTTAGGGTTAGGGCTAGGGCTAGGGCTAGAGTTTGGTTTAGGGTTAGGGTTAGGGTTAGGGCTACAGTTAGGTTTAGGATTAAGTTTAGGGTTAGGGCTAGGGTTAGGATTAAGTTAAGGGTTAGGGTTAGGGTTATGGTTATGTTTCGGGCTAGGGTTAGGGTCAGGGTTAGAGGTTAGAGTTAGGGTTAGGGTTGTTTAGGGATAGGTCCAGGGCTAGGGTTAAGTTTAGTGTTAGTGTGAGAGTTAGAGCTAGGGCTAGGTCTTGGGCTAGGTTTAGGGCTAGGTTTACAGTTAGGGCTAGGTTTAGGGTTAGGGTTAGGTCTAGAGCTATGGCTAGGGCTAGGGCTAATGTTAGTTTTATATTCGGTTTAGGGCTAGGGTTAGGTTTAGCGTTAGGGTGAGGGTTCGTGCTAGGGCTATGGTTATGTTTAGGGCTAGGGTTAGGTCTACGGTTAGGGTAAGGGCTAGGGTTAGGATTAGGGTAAGGGTTAGTGCTAGGGCTAGGTCTAGGGCTAGGTTTAGCATTAGGGTTAGGGTTATGGCTAGGGCTAGTGCTAGTGCCAGTGGTGTAGTAGGTTAGGGTTAGGGTTAGGGTTAGAGCTAGGTCTATGGCTAGGGTTTGGGTTAGAGTTTGGGCTAGGGCTAGGCCAGGGCTAGGGCTAGGGTTAGGGTTATGGGTAGGGTTAGGGCTAGGTTTAGGTTTAGGTTTAGGGCTAGGGATAGGTTTAGGTTTAGGTCTAGGGCTAGGGCAAGGGCTAGGGCTAGGGTTTGGGTTAGGATTAGAATAGGGCTAGGTTTAGTGTTGGGGTTAGGGCTATCTCTAGGGTTTCGTTTAGGTTTAGGGCTAGGGTTAGGTTTAGGGTTATGGCTAAAGCTAGGACTAGGGTTAGGGTTAGGTTTAGGGTTAGGGTTAGATTTAGGTTTAGGGTTATGTCTGGTGCTAGGGTTAGGGTTAGGATTATGGCTAAAGCTAGGGTTAGTGTTAGGGCTAGGGCTAGGGCTAGGGTTTGGTTTATGGTTAGGGTTAGGGTTAGGACTATGGTTAGGGTTAGGGTTAGGGTTAGTGTTAGAGCTGGGGTTAGCTTTAGGGATAGTTTTAGGGCTAGGGTTAGTGTTATTTTTTGTGTTAGGGTTAAATTACGGCTAGGGCTATATTTAGGTTTAGGGTTAGGTTTAGGGTTAGGGCTGAGGCTAGGATTACGTTTCGGGTTTGAATCTGGCCTTGGGAGAGTGCTAGGGCTAGGGTTAGGTTTAGGATTAGGGTTAGGGATAGGGTTAGGGTTATGGTTAGGGTTAGGTTTAGCCTTATTTTTATGATTAGGTCTATGTTTAGGATTGGGGTTAGGGCTAGGGTTAGGGTTATTTCTAGGGTTAGTTTTAGGGTTATGGCTAGGTTAGGACTAGGGTTAGGTTTATGTTTAGTGTTATGGTTAGGGTTAGGTTAAGGGTTATGGCTGGTGCTAGGGTTAGGGTTAGGGTTAGGTTTATGGCTAGGGTATGACTAGGGTTAGGGTTATGTTTAGGGTTAGGTTTAGGATTAGCTTTAGGGTTTTGTGTGGTGCTTGGGTTAGGGTTAGGGTTAGGGTTATGGCTAGGGCTAGGGCTAGGGTTAGTGTTATGGTTAGGGTTAGGGCTAGGGTTATGGTTAGGTTTAGGGTTAGGGCTAGGTCTATGTCTAGGGTTGGGTTTAGGGTTAAGTTTAGGGTTATGGTTAGGTTAAGTGCTAGGTTTAAGGTTAGGTTTAGGGTTAGGTCTACCGTTAGGGTTCGTGCTAGAGTTAGGTTTAGTGTTAGTGTTAAGTCTAGGGTTAGGGTTAGTGTTATTGTCAGCGTTAGTGTTACGGCTAGAGCTACGTTTAGGGTTAGGGTTAGGTTAGGGCTAGGGCTAGGGCTAGGGTTAGGGTTAGGGTTAGCTTTAGGGCTAGGTTTAGGGTTAGGGCTACCATTTGGATTAGGGTTAGGTCTAGCGCTAGGGCTAAGGCTAGCGTTTAGGTTAGGATTAGCATTAGGGCTTTTGTTAGGGTTAGTTTTAAGGCTATGACTAGGGTTTGGGTTAGGTTTAGTGCTAGGGTTAGGTTTAGGGTTATGGGTAGGGCTTGGGCTAGGGTTAAGGTTAGGGTTAGGGTTGGGTTAGGGGTTGTTGTTGGGGTGAGATTGTGGTTTTGGTCAGAATTAGGGTTGGGGTTTGAGTAGGGGTTGCGTTTAGGCTTAGGGTTAGGGCTAGGGCTAGGGTTAGCGTTAGGGTTAGAGTTAGGTTTCGGGTTAGTGCTAGGGTTAGGTTTAGGGTTAGGTTTACGTCTAGGGTTAGGTTTAGGGTTGTGTTAGGTTTAGGGTTAGGGCTAGGGTTAGGGTTAGGGCTAGGGTTTGGGAGAGGGATAGGTTTAGGTTTAGGGTTAGGGATAGGACTAGGGCAAGGGGTAGTGTTAGGGTTAGGGCTAGGGTTAGGGTTAGGGTTATGGTTAGCACTATTTTGAGGGTTAGGGTTTGGGCTAGGGCTAGGTTCGGGGTAGGTTTTGGGCTAGGGTTATGGCTAGGAGTAGGGCTAGGGTTGGGGTAAGGTTAGGGCTAGGGCTAGTGCTAGGGTTAGGGTTAGGGTTAGTGTTCAGGTTAGGTTTATGGTTAGGGCTAGGGTTAGGGTTTGTGATAGGGCTCGGGCTACGGTTACAGTTACGGTGAGTGTTAGGTTTAGGGTTAGGGCAAGTGCTAGGGTTAGGGTTACGTTTAGGTCTAGTGCTTGCGTGAGGGCTAAGGCTAGGTTTAGGTTTATGGTTAGTGTTAGAGCTAGGATTAGGGTTAGCGTTAGGTCTAGGGCTAAGGCTAGTTCTAGGGTTTGGGTTAGGATTAGGGTGAGGGCTATGACTAGGGTTAAACTTAGGTTTAGGGTTAGTGCTAGAGCTAGGGCTATGGTTAGGGTTAGGGTTAGGGTTAGAGGTTAGAGTTAGGGTTAGGGTTAGGGTTAGGTTTAGGGCTAGGTCCAGGGCTAGGGCTAGGTTTAGGGTTAGGGTTACAGTTAGGGCTAGGACTAGGTCTTGGTCTAGGGTTAGGGTTAGGTTTAGGGCTAGGTTTAGTGTAGGGGTAGGGTTAGGGTTAGGGTTAGGTCAAGTGCTATTGCTAGGGCTAGGGCTAAGTTTAGGGTTAGGGTTCTGGTTAAGGCTAGGGTTAGGGCTATGGTTAGGTTTAGGGCTATGGTTAGGGTTAGGGCTAGGGTTAGGGTTAGGGTTAGGTCTGTGTTCAGATTTCGGGTTATGTCTAGTGTTAGGGTTAGGGTTATGGCTTGGGTAGGACTAGGGTTAGGGTGAGGTTTAGGGTTAGGGTTAGGTTTAGGGTTATGGCTACTGCTAGGGTTAGGGTTAGGGTTAGGGTTATGGCTAGGGCCCAAGCTAGGGTTAGGGTTATTGTTAGGATTAGGGAGAGTGTAAGGGCTAGGGTTAGGGTTAGGGTTAGGGCTACGGTGAGGGTTAGGGCTAGAGTTAGGGTTAGAGTTAGAGTTATGGTTACGGCTAGGACTTCGTTTAGGGTTATGGTTAGGTTATGGATAGGGCTTGGTCTACAGTTACGGTTAGGGTTAGGGTTAGGGTTAGGGCTAGGCCTAGGGTTAGGTTTAGGGTTGGCACTGGGGCTTGGGAGAGGTGTAGGGCTTGGGTTAGGGTTAGTGTTAAGTTTAGGTTTAGGGATAGAGCTAGGGTTAGGGTTAGGGTTAAGTTTAGGGCTAGGCTTAGGGTTAGGATTGGGGTTAGGGCTAGGGTTAGGGTTAGGGCTAGGGTTAGGGTTAGGGTTATGGCTAGGGTAGGACTAGGGTTAATGTTAGGTTTAGGGTTAGGGATAGGGTTAGGTTTAGGGTTATGGCTGGTGCTAGGGTTAGGGTTAGGCTTAGGGTTATGGCTAGGGCTAGGTCTAAGGCTAGGGCTAGATTTATTATTAGGGTTAGGGATAGCGCTAGGGCTAGGGTTAGGTTTATTGTTATGGTTAGGCCTAGTGCTAGGGCTAGGGTTAGGTTTAGGGTTAAGGTTAGGTTTAGGGTTATGGCTTGTGCTAGGATTAGAGTTAGGTTTAGGCATATGGCTAGGGCTAGGGCTAGGGCTATATCATTGTTAGGTTTAGGGATAGTGCTAGATCTAGGGATACAGTCAGTGTTAGGGTTAGAGCTAAGCCTAGGGCTAGCATTAGGGTTAGAATTAGGGTTAGGGCTAGGGTTAGGGTTAGTGCTAGTGTTAGGGTTATGGCTAGGGCTAGGGTTACTGTTAGGGTTAGGTTTATGTTTTTTGCTAGGGCTTGGGCTGGGGCTAAGGTTTGGGTTAAGGTTAGGTTTAGCGTTAGGGTTAGGGTTAGGGTTAGGTTTAGGGCTAGGACTAGGGCTAGGGTTAGTGTTAGGTAAGGGATAGTGCTAGTTCTACGGCTAGGGTTAGTGTTATGTTTAGGGCTAGGGCTAGGGTTAGGTTTAGGTTCAGTGCTATGGCTTTGGATAGGGGTAGGGCTAGTGTTAGGGTTAGGGTTATGGTTAGGGATAAGGCTATGTTTCAGTTTAGGGTTAGGGTTAGGTTTAGGGTTATTGTTATGGTTAGGTCTAAGTTTAGGATTGGGGTTAGGGCTAGGGCTAGTGTTAGGGATATGGCTAGGGTAGGACTAGGGTTAGGGTTAGGTTTAGGGTTAGGGATAGTTTAGGTTTAGGGTTATGGCTGGTACTAGGGTTAGGGTTAGGTTTAGGGTTATGGCTATGGCTAGGGTTATTGTTAGGGTTAGGGATAGTGCTAGGGCTAGGGTTACGGTAGGTGTTAGGGTAGGGCTTGGGCTAGGACTAGGGTTAGGCTTAGGGTTAAGGCTAGGGTTAGGGTTAGGGTTAGGGCTACGGTTAGTGTTAGGGCTAGGTTTAGGGTTAAGATTAGTGTTAGGTTTAGGGTTAGTGTTAGGTTTAGGCTTACGTAGGGCTACGTTTAGGGGTAGGGTTAGGTTATGGATAGGGTTTGGGCTACGGTTAGTGTTAGTGTTAGGGTTAGGGTTAGGGCTAGGTCTAGGGTTAGGTAGGGTCAGCCTTAGGTCTTTGGATAGGGGTAGGGCTAGGGTTAGGGTTAGGGTTAGGCATAGGGATAGGGTTAAGTTTAGGGTTAGGGTTAGGTTTAGGGTTATGGTTATGGTTATGGTTAGGTCTATGTTTAGGAATGGGTTAGGGCTAGGGTTAGGGATAGGTTTAGGGCTAGGTTTAGGCTTAGGGTTACGCCTAGGACTACGGTTAGGTTTAGGGCTAGGGTTTTGGTTAGGGTTAGGGTTAGGGTTAGTGTTAGGGCCAGGGTTAGGGTTAGGGCTAGGGTTAGGGTTAGGGTTTGTGTTAGGGCTAGGGTTATGTCTAGGCCTACGTTTAGGTTGAGGGTTAGTTTAGGGATAGGGCTTGGGCTACAGTTAGTGATAGGTTTAGGGTTAGGTCTAGGGATAGTGTTATGTTTAGGGTCAGCCCTAGGGCTTGGGAGTGAGCTAGTGCTAGCGTTAGGGTTAGGGTTAGGGATATGGCTAGGGTTAGGGTTAGGGTTAGGGTTAGGGTTAAGATTAGGGTTAAATTTAGGGCTAGCGTTAGGGTTAGGGCTAGGGATAGGGTTAGGTTTAGGGTTAGGGCTAGGTGTTGGGCTAGGTATAGGGTTAGAGTTAGGGTTAGGGCTAGGGTTACGGTTATAGGTATGATTAGGGCTAGGTTTAGGATTGGGGTTAGGGCTAGCATTAGGGTTATGGCTAGGGTTAGGGTTATGGCTAGGGCTAGGGTTGCTGTTAGGGTTAGGTTTAGGTTTATGGCTAGGTCTAGGGCTGGAGCTAGCGTTAGGGTTAAAGTTAAGTTTAGTGTTAGGGCTAGGGTTAGGGTTAGGGTTAGAGCTAGGGCTAGGGCTAGAGTTATTGTTAGGGTTAGTGATAGTGCTAGGGCTGGGGCTAGTGTTAGTGTTAGGGTTAGGGCTAGGGCTAGGGCTAGGGTTTGGTTTAGGGTTAGAGTTAAACTTATGGCTATGGTTGGGGGTTGGGGTTAGGGTTAGAGTTACGGTTAGGGCTAGGGCTAGAGTTATTTTTAGGGTTAGGGATAGTGCTAGGGCTGGGGCTAGTGTTAGTGTTAGGGTTAGGGCTAGGGCTAGGGCTAGGGTTTGGTTTAGGGTTAGAGTTAGAGTTAGTGCTACGGTTAGTGTTAGGGTTAGGGTTAGGGTTTAGGGTTAGGGCTATGCTTAGGGTTAGGCTTAGGGCTATGGTTAGGGTTAGGCTTAGGGCTACGTTTTGTGTTAGGGCTAGGGTTTGTGTTAGGGTTTGTGTTAGGGTTAGGGTTAGGGTTAGGGTTAGTGTTAGGTTTAGGGTAATTTCTAGGGCCATGTTTAGGGTTAGGTTAGGGTTAGGGATAGGGTTTGGTCTACGTTTAGGGTTAGGGTTAGGGCTAGGGCTACAGTCAATTTTAGGGTCAGCGCTAGGGCTTGCGAGAGAGGTATGGCTATGGTTAGGGTTAGGATTAGGGTTAGGGATAGGCCTAGGTTTAGGGTTAGGGTTAGGGATAGGGCTTGGTCTACGGTTACGGTTAGGGTTAGGGTTACGGTTGCGGCTATGGCTAGGGTTAGGTTTAGGGTCAGTGCTAGGACTAGGGAGAGGGGTAGGGCTAGGTTCAGCATTAGGTTTATGGTGAGGTATAGGGCTAGGGTTAGGTTTAGGGTTTGGGTTAGTTATAGGTTCGGGCTACGCTTAAGGTTACGTGACTGTTAGGGTTAGTGTTAGGGCAAGGGCTAGGTTTAGATTTGGGTTAGGGCTAGGGCTTGGGTGAGGGCTAAGGCTAGGTTTAGGGTTAGGGTTAGGGTTAGGGCTAGGCCTGTGTTAGGGTTAGGGTTAGGTTTAGGGCTAGGGTTAGGGCTAGGGTTAGGGTTAGCGTTAAGTCAAGGGCTAAGGCTAGGTCTAGGGTTTGGGTTAGGATTAGGATTAGGGCTATGGCTAGGGTTAAGCTTAGGTTTAGGGTTAGGGCTAGGGCTAGGGCGAGGGTTAGGGTTAGGGTTAGGGTTAGATTTAGGGTTAGGATTAGGTTTAGGGCTAGGTCCAGTGCTAGGGCTAGGTTTAGGCTTAGGGTTAGAGTTAGGGCTAGGGCAAGGTCTTGGGCTAGGGTTAGGGTTAGGTTTAGGGCTAGGTTTAGTGTAGGGGTAGGGTTAAGGTTAGGGTTAGGTCTAGGGCTATGTCTAGGGCTAGGGCTAGTTTCGTGTTAGGGTTCGGGTTAAGGCTAGGGTTAGGGTTAGGGTTAGGGTTAGGGTTAGGGCTATGGTTAGGTTTAGGGCTAGGGTTAGGATTAGGGTTAGGTCTTTGTTTAGGATTGGGGTTAGGGCTAGGGTTCAGTTTAGGGTTAGGGTTAATGTTCGGTTTAGGGTTATGTCTGCTGCTAGGGTTAGGGTTAGGTTTAGGGTTATGGCTAGGGCCAGGGCTAGGTCTAGTATTATTGTTAGGGTTAAGGATAGTGTTAGGGCTAGGGTTAGGGTTAGTGTTAGGGTTATGGAAGGGCTAGGGTTAGGTTTAGGGTTAGGGTTAGGGCTAGGGTTAGGGTTAGAGTTAGGGTTATGGTTATGGCTGGGGCTAGGGTTAGGTTTATGGTTATTTTATGGATAGGGCTTGGGCTACGGTTACGGTTAGGATTAGGGTTAGGGTTAGGGTTAGGGTTAGGGTTAGGGCTAGGCCTAGGGTTAGGTTTAGGGTCGGCACTAGGGCTGGGAGTGGGGTAGGGCTAGGTTTAGGGTTAGGGTTATGTTAGTACTAAGGTTAGGTTTAGGGATAGGGCTAGGGTTAGGGTTAGGGTTAGGTTTAGGGTTATGGTTATGGTTATGGTTATGGTTAGGTCTGTGTTTAGGATTGTAGTTAGGGCTAGGTTTAGGGTCTGGGCTAGTGTTAGGTTTAGGTTTATGGCTAGGGTAGGGTTAGGGTTAGTGTTAGGTTTAGCGTTAGGGTTAGGGTTAGGTTTATGTTTATGGCTGGTGCTAGGGTTAGGGTTAGGTTTAGGGTTATGGCCAGGGCTAAGGCTAGGGTTATTGTTAGGGTTAGGAATAGTGCTAGGGCTAGGGTTATGGTTAGTGTTATGGTTAGGCCTAGTGCTAGGGCTAGGGTTATGGTTAGGGTTAGGGTTAGGGATAGGACTAGGGTTAGGTTTAGGGTTACGGCTACGGTTAGGGTTAGGGCAAGGGTTAGTGTTAGGGTTAGTGTTAGTGTTATTGTTACGGCTAGGGCTATGTTTAGGTTTAGGGTTATGTTAGGGATATGGCTTGGGCTATGGTTAGGGTTAGGGTTAGGGTTAGGGTTAATTTTAGGGTCAGTGCTAGGTCTTGGGAGAGGGGTAGGGCTAGGGTTAGGGTTAGAGTAGTGTTAGGGATATGGTTATGGTTAGGTCTGTGTTAAGGATTGGGGTCAGGGCTAGGGTTAGGTTTAGGGTTATGACTAGTGTAGGACTAGGGTTAGGGTTATGTTTAGGGTTAGGGTTAGGGTTAGATTTAGGTTATGGCTGGTGCTAGGGTTAGGGTTAGGGTTAGGGATATGGCTAGGGCTAGGGCTAGGGCTATGGTTATTGTTAGGGTTAGGGATAGTGCTAGGGCTAGAGTTAGGGTTAGTGTTAGGGTAGGGCTAGGGCTAGGATAGGGTTAGGATTAGGATTAGGGCTAAGGTTAGGTTTAGGGTTAGTTTTACGTTTACAGCTAGGTCTAAGGCTAGATCTCGGGTTAGAGTTAGGGTTAGGGCTAGCGTTACGGTTATGGTTATGGTTTGGGCTAAGTTTAGGATTGGGTTTAAGGCTAGCATTTGGGTTAGGGTTATGGCTAGGGCTAGGGTTACTGTTAGGATTAGGTTTAGGTTTATGGCTAGGACTTGGGCTGTGGCTAGGGTTAGGGTTAAGGTTTGGTTTAGTGTTAGGGCTAGGGTTAGGGTTAGGGTTAGGGCTAGGAATAGGGCTAGGGTTATTGTTAGGTTATGGATAGTGCTAGTTCTAGGGCTACAGTTAGTGTTATGGTGAGGGCTAGGGCTAGGACTAGGGTTAGGTTTAGGTTCAGCGCTAGGCCTTGGGAGAGGGGTAGGGCTTGCGTTAGGGTTAGGGTTAGGGTTAGGGATAAGGCTAGGGTTAGGGTTAGGGTTAGGTTTAGGATTATGGTTATGGTTAGGTCTATGTTTAGGATTTGGGTAAGGGCTAGGGTTAGGTTTAGGGATAGGTTTACGGTTAGGGCTAGGTCTAGGGCTAGATCTCGGGTTAGGGTTAGGGTTAGGGCTAGGGTTACAGTTATGGTTATGGTTAGGTCTAGGTTTAGGATTGGGTTTAGGGCTAACATTAGGGTTAGGTTTATGGCTAGGGCTAGGGTTACGGTTAGGATTAGGTTTAGGTTTATGGCTAGGGCTTAGGCTGGGGCTAGGGTTAGGGTTAAGGTTAGGTTTAGCGTTAGGGCTAGGGTTAGGGTTAGCGTTAGGGCTAGGTTTATTGTTAGGTTAGGGATAGTTCTAGTTCTAGGGCTATGGTTAGTGTTAGGGTGAGGGCTAGGGCTAGGGCTAGGGTTAGGTTTAGGTTCAGCGCTATGGCTTGGGAGAGGGGTAGGGTTAGCGTTAGAGGTAGGGTTAGGGTTAGGGATAAGGCTAGGGTTTGGGTTAGGGTTAGGGTTAGGGTTAGGGTTATGGTTAGGTCTAAATTTCGGATTGGGGTTAGGGCTAGGGTTAGGGTTAGGGATATGTCTAGGGTAGGACTAGGCTTAGGGTTAGGTTTAGGGTTAGGTTTAGGGTTAGGTTTAGGGTTATGGCTAATGCTAGGGCTATGGATACATTTATTTTAGGGTTATGGATAGTGCTAGGGCGAGGGTTAGGGTTAGTGTTAGGGTAGGGCTTGTGCTAGGGCTATGGTTAGGGTTAGGGTTAGGGCTAGGGTTAGGGTTAGGGTTAGGGCTAGGGCTACGGCTAAGGGTAGATCTATGGCTAGGTTTAAGGTTAGGGTATGGTTATGGCTTGTGCAGGGCTAGGGCTAGTTTTAGGGTATGGGTTAAGGTTAGGGTCAGGGCTAGAGCCAGGGCTAGGGTTAGGGTAAATGCTAGGGCTATGATTAGGGTTAGGGTTAGGGTTACGGTTAGGTTTAGGGCTAGTGTTAGGGTAGTGTTAGTGTTATGGCTAGGGTTAGGGTTCGGGTTATTGTTAGGTTTAGGCCGAGGGCTAGGGTGAGGGTTAGGGTTAGTGTTAGGGCTCGGGTGGAAGTAGGGTTAGAGTTAGGTTTATGTCTAGAGTTAGGGTTAGGGCTAGGGTTAGGGTTACGGTTTGGTCTAGGGCTCGGTCTAGGGCTCGGTTTGGGTAAGGATAATGGCTAGGGCTAGGGTTAGTCTTAGGTTTATGTTTAGGTTTAGGACTAGGGCTAGTGCTAGGGCCAGGTGTAGGGTTAGGGTTAGGGTTAGGGCTAGGGCTTGTGCTAGGTTTAGGGTTAGGATTTGTTTTTGGTTAGGGTTAGGGCTAGGGTTATGGTTAGGGTTATGGTTAGGGCTAGGACTAGGGTTACGGTAAGTGTAAGGGTTAGGCTTAGGGTTAGGGTTAGGGTTAGGGTTAGGGTTAGGGCTAGGCCTAGTGCAAATTTTAGGGTTAGGATTTGGGTTATGGCTAGGGCTATGGCTATGGCTAGGTTTAGTGTAAGCGTTAGAGTTAGGTTTAGGGCTACAGCCAGGGCTAGGGCTAGGGCTAGGGTTAGGTTTAGGGCTAGGGCTAATATTTGGGTTAGGGTTAGGGTTAGGGCTTGGTTACGGTTAGGTTTAGGTCTAGGTGTAGGGCTAGGGCTAGGGCTAGGGCTAGGGCTAGGTTTAGGGTAAGTGATAGGGTTATGGCTAGGGCTAGGTTTACTGTTAGGTTAAGGGTTAGGGTTATGGCTCGGTCTAGGGCTAGGGCTAAGTTTAGGGTTAGGGTTAAGGCTAGGATTTTTTAGGGTTAGGGTTAGGGTTAGATTTAGGATTAGGGCTATGGCTAGGTTTAGGGTTAGGGTTCCGGCTAGGGTTAGGGTTAGGGTTAGGTCTATGGCTAGGTCTAGGTTTAGGGTTTGGTTTAGGATTAGGGTTAGGGCTAGGGCTAGTGTTAGAGTGAGGGTTAGAGCTCGGGTTACGGTTATGTTTATGGTTAGGGTCAGGTTTAGGATTGGGGTTAGGGTTAGGGTTAGGGCTAGCGTTAGGGTTAGAGTTAGGGCTAGGGTTATGATTAGGGCTAGTTTTGTGTTAACAGTTAGGACTATGTCTAAATCTAAAGCTATGTTTAAGGTTACGTGTAGGATTACGGTCAGGGTTAGGGTTCGGGTCAGGTTCAGTTTAGAGTTCGGGTTCGGGTTCACATTCGGGTTTGGGTTAGAATTAGGGTTAGGGTTAGGGTTCGGGTTTGGCTTAGGGTTACGGTTAGGGTTGGGGTTGGGGTTGTGGTGGGGTTGGGTTTGGAATTAGAGTTAGGGTTGAGGTTGGGGTTGGGGTTGTGGTTAGGGTTAGGGTTAGGGCTAAGGCTAGGGTTAGACTTAGTGTTAGGGTTAGGGTAGGGCTATGGCTCTGGCTAGGGTTAGGGTTAGGGTTAGGATTAGGGTTAGGGCTAGGGCTATGGTCAGCATTAGGTTTAGGGCTAGGTCTATGGTTAGGGTTAGGGTTAGTGTTAGGGTTAGGGCTAGGGTTAGGTTTAGGGTTAGGGTTAGTTTTAGGGCTACGTTTAGGTTTAGGGCTAGGGCCAGGGCTAGTGCTAAGTCTAGGGTTAGGGCTAGGATTAGGGTAAGGATTGGGGTCGGGGTTGGGGTGGGTTTGGGGTAAGGGTTAGGGTTAGGTTCATGGCTAGGGCTAGTGTTAGGGTTAGGTTTAGGGATATGCCTAGGGCTAGGTCTAGGGATAGGGATAGGGCAATTCTAGGGTTATTGTTAAGGTTAGGGATAGGAGTAGGGCTAGGTTTAGGTTTAGGTTTAGGGTTAGGGCTAGGACTTGGGTTAGGGTTAGGGGTAGGGCTAGGGCTAGGGCTAAGGACTGGGCTAGGGCTAGGGTTAGGGTTAGGGTTAGGTTTAGGGCTAGGGTTATGGTTAGGGCTAAGGTTAGGGTTAGGTCTAAGGCTTGGCCTAGGGCTATGGTTTGGGTTAGGATTAGGGCTAGGGTTAGGGTAGGGTTATGGCTAGGGCTAGGGTTAGGGTTAGGTTTAGGGCTATGGTTAGGGTTAGGGCTAGGGCTAGGTCTATGGTTAGTGTTAGGGTTATGGCTAGGGCTAGGGCTAGTGCTAGGATTAGGGTTATGGTTAGGATTACTGTTAGGGCTAGGGTTAGGGTTAGGTTTAGGGGTAGGTCTAGGGCTAGGGTTAATGTGAGGGGTAGGGTTAGGGCAAGGGCTAAGGTTAGGGCTAAGCCTGGATTAGGTCTAGGGCTAGGGCTAGGGCCAGGGTTTGGGTTAGGATTAGGGCTCGGGCTAGGGTCAGGGTTAGGGTTAGTTTTAGGGCTAGGGCTAGGGTTTTGTTTACATTTAGGTTTAGGGTTATGTTAGGGTTCGGGTTAGGGCTAGGGCATGGGCTAGTGTTAGAGTTAGGGTTAGGTTTAGGGTTAGCGTTAGGGTTAGGTTTAGGGCTAATGTTAGTTTTAGTCTTAGGTTTATGTTTAGGGCTACGGCTAGGGCTAGATCTCTTGCTAGGGCTAGGGCTAGGGTTAGGGTTAGGTGTAAGTCTGTGATTAGGGTTAGGGTTAGGCTTAGGTTTAGGGCTAGAGCTAGGGTTATTGTTAGGGTTAATGATAGTGCTAGGTCTAGGGTTAGGGTTAGTGTTAGGGTTAGGGCTAGGGCTAGGGCTAGTGTTAGGTTTATGGTTAGGGTTAGGGTTAGGGCTATGGTTAGGGTTAGTGTTAGGGTTAGGGCTAGGGTTAGGGTTAGAGTTAGGGCTAGGGTTAGGGTTAGGGTTAGGGCTAGTGCTAGGGTTAGGCTAGGGCTATTACTACGGTCAAAGTTAGGGTTATGGCTCAGGCTAGGACTAGGGTTATTTTTAGGGCTAGAGATAGGTTTAGGGTTAGGGTTAGTGTTATGGTTAGGGATAGTTCTAGGGCTAGGGTTAGGGTTAGTGTTAGGGTTAGGGCTAGGGTTATGATTAGGTTTAGGGGTAGGCTTAGGTTTAGGTTCAGGGCTAGGGTTAGGGTATGGTTAGTGTTAGGGCTTGGGCTAGGGCTTGGATTAGCGTCAATTTTAGGGTAAGGTTAGGTCTAGTGCTAAGGCTAGGACTAGCGTTATGGTTAGGTTTAGGGTTAGGGTAATGGCTAGGGCTAGGGCTAGGGCTAGAGTTTGGGTTTGGGCTAGACTTGGGAGATGTTTAGGGTTAGGATTAGGGCTAGGTCTAATGTTAGGGTTAAGGCTAGGGCTAGGGCTAGTGTTAGGTTTAGGGTTAGGTCTAGGTCTAGGGCTAATGTGAGGGTTGTGTTAGGATTAGGGATAGTTAGTTTTAGAGTTAGTGTTAGGGTTAGGTTAAGTGTTAGGGTTAGGGTTATGGTTATGTTTAGGGTTAGGGCTAGGTTTAGGGCTAGGGCCAGGGCTAGGGCTAGGTTTAGTCTTAGTGTTAGAGTTAGGGTTAGGTCTAGGGCTATGCCTACGGTTTGGGTTACGTTTAGGGTTAGGGCTAGGGTTATGGTTATGGTTATGCTTAGGGCTATAACCAGGGCTAGGTTTAGGGTTAGGGTTAGCGTTAGGGTTAGGGCTACGTTTAGGGTTAGGATTAGGGTTAGGTTAGGGCTAGGGATAGGGCTAGGACTAGGGTTACGGTTAGGGCTACAGCTATGATTAGGGTTAGGGTTAGTGTTAGAGTTAGGGTTATGGCTAGGGCTAGGGCTAGGGTTAGGGTTAGGGTTAGGGTTAGGTCTAGAGTAGGGTTATGTTTAGTGTTAGGGCTAGGGTTGGGGTTGGGGTAGGGGTTGGGGTTGGGATTAGGGTTAGGGTTAGTGTTAGGGTTATGGCTAGGGCTAGGGTTACTGTTAGGGTTAGGGTTAAGTTTATATCTAGTGCTAGGGCTAGGGCTAGGGCTTGGGCGAGAGTTAGGGTTAGGGATAGGTCTAGGGCTATGGTTAGGGTTAGGGTTATGGATAGGGCTAGGACTAGGGTTAGGTTTAGTGTTAGGGCTAGGGCTTGGGAGATTGCTAGGGCTAGGGATAGGGTTAGGGTTAGGGTTAGGTCTAGGGCTCGGGTTAGTGTTAGGGTTAGGGTTAGGGTTAGGGTTAGGGTTAGGGTTACGGCTAGGTTTAGGTTTAGGATCAGGGTTAGGCTTAGGGCTAGGGTTGGGGCTAGGGTTAGGGTTGTAGTTGGGGTTTGGATTGGGGTTAGAGTTAGGTTTAGTGTTAGGGTTATGGATAGGGCTAGGGTTACCTTTAGGTTTAGAGTTAAGGTTATGTCTAGGGCTAGGGCTAGGGCTAGGGTTTGGGTTAGGGCTAGGGCTTGGGAGATGGTTAGGGTTAGGATTAGGGCTAGGTCTAATGTTAGGGTTAAGGCTAGGGCTAGGGCTAGTGTTAGGTTTAGGGTTAGGTCTAGGGCTAGGGCTAGGGCGAGGGTTGTGTTAGGATTAGGGATAGTGCTAGGGTTAGGGTTACGGTTATGGCTACTGCTAGGGTTAGCGATGGGTTTAGGTCTAGGGTTAGGGTAAGGGCTAGGGTTAGGTCTAGGCCTAGGGTTAGGGTTAGGTTTAGGGTTAGGGCTAGGTGTTGGGCTAGGTGTAGGCTTTGGGTTAGTGTTATGGTTAGGGTTAGGCTAGTGTTATGGTTAGGATTAGGGTTAGGACTAGGGCTAGTTGCTGGGTTAGGGTTAGGTTTAAAGTTAGAGTTAGAGTTAGTGTTAGGGTTAGGTTTAGGGTTAGGGTTAGGGTTATGTTTAGAGTTAGGGTTATGTTTATGGTTAGGGTTAGGTTTAGGGCTAGGGCCAGGGCTAGGGCTAGGTTTAGTCTTAGTGTTAGAGTTAGGGTTAGGGCTAGGGCTATGCCAACGGTTAGGGTGACGTTTAGGGTTAGGGCTAGGGTTATGGTTATGGTTATGCTTAGGGCTATAACCAGGGCTAGGTTTAGGGTTAGGGTTAGCGTTAGGGTTAGGGCTACGTTTAGGGTTAGGATTAGGGTTAGGTTAGGGCTAGGGATAGGGCTAGGACTAGGGTTACGGTTAGGGCTACAGCTTTGATTAAGGTTAGGGTTAGTGTTAGAGTTAGGGTTACGGCTAGGGCTAGGGTTAGGGTTAGGGTTAGGTCTAGAGTAGGGTTTTGTTTAGTGTTAGGGCTAGGGTTAGGGTTGGGGTTGGGGTAGGGGTTGGGGTTGGGATTAGGGTTAGGGTTAGTGTTAGGGTTATGGCTAGGGCTAGGGTTACTGTTAGGGTTAGGGTTAAGTTTATATCTAGTGCTAAGGCTAGGACTAGGGCTTGGGCGAGAGTTAGGTTTAGGGATAGATCTAGGGCTACGGTTAGGGTTAGGGTTAGGGATAGGGCTAGGACTAGGGTTAGGTTTAGTGTTAGGGCTAGGGCTTGGGATATTGCTAGTGCTAGGGTTAGGGTTAGGGTTTGGGTTAGTTCTAGGGCTCGGGTTAGTGTTAGGGTTAGGGTTAGTGTTATGGCTAGGTTTAGGTTTAGGATCAGGGTTAGGCTTAGGGCTAGGGTTAGGTTTAGGGTTAGGGTTAGGGTCGCGGCTAGGGTTAGGGTTGTAGTTGGGGTTGGGATCCGGGTTACAGTTAGGTTTAGTGTTAGGGTTATGGCTAGGGCTAGATTTCATTTAGGTTTAGAGTAAGGTTATGTCTAGGGCTAGGGCTATGCCTAGGGCTAGGGTTTGGGTTAGGGTTAGGAATAGGTCTAGGACTAGAGTTAGTGTTAGGTTTTGGGTTAGGGTTAGGGCAAGGGTTAGGATTAGGGCTAAGTCTGGGTTAGGTCTAGGGATTGGGCTAGGGTCAGGGTTTGATTTAAGATTAGGGCTAGTGCTATGTTTAGCATTAGGGTTAGGGCTTGTTCTAGGGTTAGGGTAAAGTTAGGTTTAGGGCTAGGTCTAAGGCTAGGGTTCGGGTTAGTGCAAGGGTTAGAGTTAGGGCTAGGGCTTGGGCTAGTGCTAGGATTAGGGTTAGGTTTAGTGTTAGGGTTAGGGTTAGGGCTAGGGTTTGGTTTTGGTTATGGTTAGGGCTAGAGCTAGGGCTAGGTTTAGGGTTAGGGCTAGCATTTGTATTAGGGTTAGTTCTAGGGCTAGGGCTAAGGCTAGCGTTTAGGTTAGGATTAGCGTTAGGGCTATTGTTAGGGTTAAGTTTGGGGCTATGGCTAGATTTTGGGTTAGGGGTAGGGCTAGGGTTAGGGTTAGGGTTAGGGTTAGGGATAAGGCTAGGGTTATGGTTAGGGTTAGGTTTAGGATTATGATTATGGTTAGGTCTATGTTCAGGATTTGGGTAAGTGCTAGGGTTAGGGTTAGGGTTAGGTTTATGTTTAGGGCTCGGTCTAGGGCTAGATCTCGGGTACTGTTAGGGTTAGGGTTAGGGTTACGGTTATGGTTATGGTTAGGGCTAGGTTTAGGATTGGGTTTAGGGCTAACATTAGGGTTAGGTTTATGGCTAGGGCTAGGGTTACTGTTAGGATTAGGTTTAGGTTTATGGCTAGGGCTTGGTCTGGGGCTATGGTTAGTGTTAAGGTTAGGTTTAGTGTTAGGGCTAGGGTTAGGGTTAGGGTTAGGGTTAGGGCTAGGGCTAGGGTTATTGTTAGGTTAGGGATAGTTCTCGTTCTAGGGCTACGGTTAGTGTTAGGGTGAGGGTTAGGGCTAGGGCTAGGGTTAGGGTTAGGGCTACAGTTACTGTTAGGGCTAGGGTTAGGGTTAAGGTTAGTGTTAGGGTTTGGGTTAGGGTTAGTGTTAGTTTTAGGGTTACGACTCAGGCTACGTTTAGGGTTAGGTTTAGGTTAGGGATAGGGTTTGGGGTACGGTTAGTGTTAGTGTTAGGGTTAGGGTTAGGGTTAGGGCTAGGGCTAGAGTTAGGTTCAGCACTATGTCTTGGGATAGGGGTAGGGCTAGGGTTAGGTTTAGGGTTAGGGATAGGTTAGGGTTAACTTTAGGAATTGGGTTAGTTTTAGGGTTATGGTTATGGTTATGGTTAGGTCTATGTTTAGGATTGGGGTTAGGGCTACGGTTAGGGTTAGGGCTAGGGTTAAGGTTAGGTTTAGGGCTAGGTTTAGGTTTAGGGTTAGGGTTAGGGCTACGGTTAGGGTTAGGGCTAGGGTTAGGGTTAGGGTTAGTGTTAGGACTAGGGTTAGGGTTAGGATTAGTGTTAGGGTTAGGGTTACGTCGAGGACTACGTTTAGGGTTAGGGTTAATTTAGGGATAGGGCTTGGGCTACAGTTAGGGATAGTTTTACGGTTAGGTCTAGGGATAGGGTTATGTTTAGGGTCAGCGCTAGGGCTTGGGAGTGGCCTAGGGCTAGGGTTAGGGTTAGGGTTATGGCTATGGTTAGGTCTAAGTTTAGGATTGGTGTTGGGGCTAGGTTAGGATTAGGGCTAGGGTTAGTGTTAGGGTTAGCGCCAGCATTAGGGTTAGGGTTAGGTTTAGGGCTAGTGCGAGGGCTAGGTCTAGGGCAAAGTTAAGGGTTAGGATTAGGGTTATGGCCAGGGCTAAGACTAGGGTTATTGTTAGGGTTAGGGTTAGGGCTAGCGCTAGGGCTAAGGTTAGGGTTAGTGTTACCTTAAGGGCTAGGGCTAGGGCTAGGGTTATTGCTAGGTTTAGGGATAGGGCTAGGGCTGGTTTTAGGATTTGGGTTAGGGTTAGGGCTAGGGTTAGGGTTAGGGTTAGGGTTAGGGTTAGGGTAAGGGTTAGGGCCAGGGCAAGGCTACTGCTAGGGTTAGGGTTAGGGCTAGGGGTAGTGTTAGCATTGGCGTTAGGGATAGGGCTAGCACTAGGGCTAGGGATAGGGCTAGGTTTATTATTAGGGTTAAGGATAGTGCTAGGGCTAGGGTTAGGGTTAGGGTTAGTGTTAGTGTGAGGGCTAGGGCTAGGTCTAGGGTCAGGTTTAGGGTTAGGGTTATGGTTGGGGCTATGACTAGGGTTATTTTTAGGGTTAGGGCTAGAGCTATGTCTAGGGTTAGGGTTATGTTTAATGTTAGGGCTAGGGCTAGGGCTAGGTTTAGGGTTAGGGTTAGGGCTAGGTCTAGGGTTAGGTTATTGCTAGGGCTAGGGCTACGGTTATGCTTAGGGCTACGTTTAGGTTTAGCATTAGGGTTAGGGTTACGGTTAGGCTTAGTGTTAGGGCTAGGGCTAGGTTTAGGGTAAGTATTGGGTTAGGGTTAGGTTTATGGCTAGGGTTAGCGTTAGGGTTAGGGCTAGGACTAGGGCTAGGGTTATGGTTAGGGTTAGGACTAAGGCTATGATTAGGGTTATGGTTAGGGTTAGGGCTAGGGCTAGTGTTATTCTTAGTGTTAGGGATAGTGTTAATACTAGGGTTAGGTTTAGTGTTAGTGTTAGGGCTATGGCTAGGGCTAGGGTTAGTTTTAGGGTTAGGGTTATGGTTAGGGTTAGGGCTAGGGTTAGGGCTAGTGCTAGGGCTATGGCTAGGGTTAGGGTTAGGGATAGGGCGATGATTAGGGTTACGTTTAGGTTTAGAGTTAGGGCTAGGCGAGGATTATGGATAGGGTTTGGGATAGAGTTAGGGCTATGGTTAGGGTTAGGGTTAGGGCTTAGGGTTAGGGTTAGTGCTAGGTCTAGGGCTAGGGGTAGGTCTATGGCTAGGTTTAAGGTTAGGGTATGGTTATGGCTTGTGCAGGGCTAGGGCTAGTTTTAGGGTATGGGTTAAGGTTAGGGTTAGGGCCAGAGCCAGGGCTATGGTTAGGGTAAATGCTAGGGCTATGATTAGGGTTAGGGTTATGGTTACGGTTAGCTTTAGGGCTAGTGTTAGGGTAGTGTTAGTGTTATGGCTAGGGTTAGGGTTCGGGTTATTGTTAGGTTTAGGCCGAGGACTAGGGAGAGGGTTAGGGTTAGTGTTAGGGCTAGGGCTAGAAGTAGGGTTAGAGTTAGGTTTAGGTCTAGGGTTAGGGTTAGGGCTAGGGTTAGGGTTACGGTTTGGTCTAGGGCTCAGTCTAGGGCTCGGTTTGGGTAAGGATAATGGCTAGTGCTAGGGTTAGGCTTAGGTTTAGGTTTAGGTTTAGGACTAGGGCTAGTGCTAGGGCCAGGTGTAGGGTTAGGGTTAGGGTTAGGGCTACGGCTTGGGCTAGGTTTAGGGTTAGGATTATGTTTAGGGTTAGGGTTAGGGCTACGGTTATGGTTAGGTTTATGGTTAGGGCTAGGACTAGGGTTAGGCTTAGTGTTAGTTTTAGTGTTAGGGTTAGGGTTAGGGTTAGGGTTAGGGTTAGGGTTATGATTAGGGTTAGGTTTAGGGCTAGGCCTAGGGCAAATTTTAGGGTTAGGATTTGTGTTATGGCTAGGGCTACGGCTATGGCTAGGTTTAGGGTTAGGGTTAGGGTTAGGGTTAGGGCTACGGTTAGGGTTAGGGTTAGGGTTAGGGTTAGGGTTAGGGTTAGTGTTAGGTTTAGGGCTAGGGCCAGGGATAGAGCTAGCGCTGGGGTTAGTGTTAGGGCTAAGGCAATGATTAGGGTTAGGGTTAGGGTTAGGTTTAGGGTTAGGGTTAGGGTTAGGTTTAGGGCTAGGGCTAGGGATATTGTTAGGGTTAGGGATAGTGCTTGGTCTAGGTTTAGGGTTAGTGTTAGGTTTAGGGTTATTTCTCGGGCTACGGTTATGGTTAGGGCTAGGGCTATGATTAGGGTTAGGGTTAGGGTTACTGCTAGGTCTAGGGCTAGGGTTAGGGTTTTGGTTAGGGTTAGGTTTAGGTTTAGTGTTAGGGTAGTGATAGGGTTAGGGTTAGGTTTAGGTCTAGGGCCTGGACTTGGTTAATTGTTAAGGTTAGGTTTAGGGCTAGGGTTATGTGTAGGTTTAGGGTTAGGGCTAGGGCTATTATTAGGGTTTGAGTTAGGGTTAGGGTTACGGCTAGGGTTAGGTTTAGGGTTAGGGTTAGTCTTAGGGCTAGGGTTAGGTTTAGGGTTAGGGTTAGGGTTGGGGCTAGGGTTAGGGTTGGAGTTGGGGTGGGGCTTGGGGTTGGGGTGTGGTTAGAGTTAGGTTTAATGTAGGGTTATGGCTAGGGCTAGGCTTACCTTTAGGTTTAGAGTTAAGGTTATGTCTAGGGCTAGGGCTAAGTCTAGAGCTAGGGTTTGCGTTAGGGTTAGGGCTAGGGTTATGGTTAGGGCTAAGCTTAGGTTTAGGTCTAGGGCTAGTCCTAGGGCTATGGTTTTGGTTAGGATTAGGCCTAGGGCTAAGGTTAGGGTAGGAATAGGGCTAGGGCTAGGGTTAGGGTTAGGTTTTGGGCAATGGTTAGGGTTAGGGTTAAGGCTAGGGCTAGGTCTAGGTTTAGGGTTAGGGTAAGGGTTAGGGTTAGGGCTAGTGCTTGGGCTAGTGCTAGGATTAGGTTTAGCGTTAGGGTTATTGTTAGGGCTAGTTTTAGGGTTAGGGTTAAGGTTAGGGTTAGGTCTACGGCTAGTTATAGTGTTAGGCTCAGGGTTAGGGCAATGGTTAGGGTTAGAGCTAAGGCTGGATTAGTTCTAGAGCTAGGGCTAGGGCCAGGTTTTGGGTTAGGATTAGGGCTAGGGCTAGGGTTAGGTTTAGGTTTAGGGCTAAGGATAGGGTAGGGTTAAGTTTATATCTAGGGCTAGGGCTTGGGCGAGGGTTAGTGTTAGGGCTAGGGCTTGGGAGGGTGTTAGGGCTAGGGTTAGTTTAGGGTTAGGTTGTGGTTTGGTTTAGGGTTAGGGTTAGGGCTAGGTGTAAGGCTAGGTTTAGGGTCAGGGTTAGGATTAGTGTTAGCGCTAGGTCTTGGGCTAGGTGTAGAGTTAGGGTTAGTGTTAGTGTTAGGGTTACTCTAGTGTTATGGTTAGTGTTAGGGTTAGGGTTAGGACTGTGGCTAGGGCTAGGGTTAGGATTAGTTTTATTGTTAGGGTTAGGTTTAGGGTTAGGGTTAGGGTTAGGCGTAGGGCTAAGGCCAGGTTTAGGGCTAGGTTTAATCTTAGTGTTAGAGTTAGGGTTAGGGCTAGGCCTATGCCTAGGGTTAGGATTAGGGTTAGGGTTAGGGTTGGGGCTAGGGTTATGGTTATGGTTATGCTTAGGGCTAGAGCAAGGGCTAGGTTTATGGTTAGGGTTGGCGTTAGGGTTAGGGCTAAGCTTAGGGTTAGGGTTAGGTTTAGGTTTAGGGATAGGACTAGGGCTAGGGTTACTGTTAGGGTAGGGTTAAGTTTATATCTAGGGCTAGGGCTTGGGCGAGGGTTAGGGTTAGGGATAGGGCTAGGGCTACGGTTAGGGTTAGGGTTAGTTATAGGGCTAGGGCTAGGGTTAGAGTTAGGGTTATGGTTAGGGCTAGGGCTTGGGAGGGTGTTAGGGCTAGGGTTAGGGTTAGGGTTAGGGTTAGGGTTAGGGCAAGGGTTAGGGTTAGGGTTAAGGCTGGGTTAGGTCTAGGGCTAGTATTAGGGTTAGGCTTAGGGTTAGGGTTACTGCTAGGGCTAGGGCTAGGGTTAGGGTTAGGGTTAGGGCTAGTGCTGGGTTGGGGATAGGGCTATTATTAGCATTATGGTTAGGTTTATGGCCTTCTAGGACTAGGTTTATTGTTAGGGTTAGGGTTGGGGCTAAGTCTAGGGCTAGGTTTAGGGTTAGGGCTAGGGCTATGATTAGGGTTAGAGTTAGGTTTAGGGTTACAGCTAGGGTTAGGTTTAGGGTTAGGGTTAGGGTTGGGGCTAGGGTTAGGGTTGTAGTTGGGGTTGGGATTGGGGTTGTGGTTAGAGTTAGGTTTAGTGTTAGGGTTATGGCTAGGGCTAGGGTTACCTTTAGTTTTAGAGTTAAGGTTATGTCTAGTGCTAGGGCTAGGCCTAGGGCTAGGGTTTGGGTTAGGGTTAGGGTTAAGTCTAGGACTAGAGTTAGTGTTAGGTTTAGGGTTAGGGCTAGTGCTGGGTTGGGGCTAGGGCTATTATTAGGGTTATGGTTAGGTTTATGGCCTGGGCTAGGACTAGGTTTATTTTTAGGGTTACGGTTAGGGCTAAGTCTAGGGCTAGGTTTAGGGTTAGGGCTAGGGCTATGATTAGGGTTAGAGTTAGGTTTAGGGTTACAGCTAGGGTTAGGTTTAGAGTTAGGGTTAGGGTTGGGGCTAGGGTTAGGGTTGTAGTTGGTGTTGGGATTGGGGTTGTGGTTAGAGTTAGGTTTAGAATTAGGGTTATGGCTAGGACTAGGGTTACCTTCAGTTTTAGAGTTAAGGTTATGTCTAGGGCGAGGGCTAGGCCTAGGGCTAGGGTTTGGGTTAGGGTTAGGGTTAGGTCTAGGACTAGGGTTAGTGTTAGGATTAGGGTTAGGTTTAGGGCAAGGGTTAGGGTTAGGGCTAAGGCTGGGTTAGGTCTAGGGATAGGGCTAGGGTCAGGGTTTGGTTTAGGATTAGGGCTAGTGCTATGGTTAGGGTTAGGGTTAGGGCTAGGGCTAGGGTTAGGGTTAGGTTTAGAGTTAGGTTTAGGGCTAGGTCTAAGGCTAGGGTTTGGGTTAGTGTAAGGGTTAGAGTTAGGGTTAGGGCTTGGGCTAGCACTAGGGTTGGGGTTAGGTTTAGTGTTAGGGTTAGGGTTAGGGCTAGGGTTTGGTTTTGGTTATGGTTAGGGCTAGAGCTAGGGCTAGGTTGAGGGTTACGGTTAGCGTTAGGATAGGGCTGCGGTTAGGTTTAGTTTTAGGGTTATGGCTAGGGCTAGGCTTACCTTTAGGTTTAGAGTTAAGGTTATGTCTAGGGCTAGGGCTAGGGCTAGGGTTAGGGTTAGGGTTAGGGTTAGGGCTATGGTTATGGTTAGGGCTAAGGTTAGGGTTAGGTCTAGGTCTAGGCCTAGGGTTATGGTTTGGGTTAGGATTAGGCCTAGGGCTAATGTTTGGCGTAGGATTAGGGCTAGGGCTAGGGTTAGGGTTAGGTTTAGTGCTATGGTTAGGGTTAGGGTTAAGGCTAGGGCTAGGTCTAGGTTTAGGGTTAGGGTAAGGGTTATGGTTAGGGCTAGTGCTTGGGCTAGTGCTAGGATTAGGGTTAGTGTTAAGGTTATTGTTAGGGCTAGTTTTAGGGTTAGGGTTAGGGTTAGGTCTACGGCTAGTTATAGGGTTAGGGTTAGGGCAATGGTTAGGGTTAGAGCTAAGGCTGGATTAGTTCTAGGGCTAGGGCAAGGGCCAGGTTTTGGGTTAGGATTAGGGCTAGGGCTAGGGCTAGGGTTAAGTTTAGTGTTAGGGTTAGGGATAGGGCTAGGGTTAGGGTTAGGCTTCGGGTTTGGTTATGGTTAGGTCTAAGTTTAGGATTGGGGTTATTGCTAGGGTTAGGGTTAGTGTTATGCTTACGGCTAAGGTAGGACTAGGGTTAGGGTTAGGTTTAGGGTTAGGGTTATGGTTAGGTTTAGGTTTACGGCTGGTGCTATGGTTAGGGTTAGGGTTAGGGTTATGGCTAGGGCTATACCTAGGGCTAGCTTTATTGTTAGGGTTAGGGATATTGCTAGGGCTAGGGTTAGGGTTAGTGTTAGGGTTAGGGCTAGGGCTAGCGCTAGGGCTAGGGTTAGGGTTAGGGCTAGGTTTAAGATTAGGGTTAATGTCAGGGCTAGGTTTAGGGTTAGGGCTAGGGCTAGGGCTACGTCTAGGTTTAGGGTTAAGGTAAGGGTTAGGGTTAGGGCTAGGGTTTGGGCTAGTACTAGGATTAGGGTTAGGGTTAGCGTTATTGTTAGGGCTAGTGTTAGGGTTAGGGTTAGGTCTAGGGCTAGGGTTAGTGTTAGGATCAAGGTTAGGGCAAGGGTTAGGGTTATGGCTAAGGCTGGATTAGTTCTAGGGCTAGGGCTAGGGCCAGGGTTTGGGTTAGGATTAGGGCTAGGGCTGGGGTTAGGTTTAGGGTTAGGTCTAGTTCTAGGGTTTTTGTTAGGGTTAGGTTTAGGGCAAGGGTTATG
Source organism: Sylvilagus floridanus (assembly GCA_949820135.1). Classification (NCBI taxonomy): domain Eukaryota; kingdom Metazoa; phylum Chordata; class Mammalia; order Lagomorpha; family Leporidae; genus Sylvilagus; species Sylvilagus floridanus. Next base: position 55,974,809 of record OX463226.1, on the reverse strand, counting down.
GTTATGGCTAAGGCTAGATTAGGTCTAGGGCTAGGGCTAGGGCCAGGATTTTGTTTAGGATTAGGGCTAGGGCTAGGGTTAGGTTTAGGGTTAGTGTTAGGGCTAGGGCTAGGGTTAGGTTAGGGTTAGTGTTAGGGTTAGGGTTAGGGTTAGTGCTAGTGCTAGGGTTAGGTTTACGGTTAGGGTTAGCGTTAGGGGTACGGTTATGGTTAGGGTTAGTGTTAGGGCTAGGGCTATGGTTAGGGTTAGGGTAGGGTAAGGGTTATGGTTAGGGCTAGGGCTTGGGCTAGTGCTATGATTAGGGTTAGGTTTAGGGTTATGGTTAGTGTTGGCGGGTGGGTTATGGTTATGGTTATGGTTACGGCTAGAGCTAGGGCTAGGTTTTTTGTTAGGATTAGCGTTAGTGTTAGGGCTATGTTAGGGTTAGGGTTAGGTTTTGGGCTAGGGCTAGGGCTAGAGCTAGGGCTAGGGTTAGGGTTAGGGTTAGGGCTAAGGCTATTAGTAGGGTTAGGTTTAGGATTAGGTTTAGGGCTAGGGCTAGGGTTATTGTTAGGTTTAGGTATAGTGCTTTGGCTTGAGTTAGGGTATTGTTAGGTTTAGGACTAGGGCTAGGCCTAGGGTTAGGTTTAATGTTAGGGTTAGGGTTATGGCTACCTTTAGGGTTAGGGTTAGGGTTAGGGTTAGGGTTAGGGTTAGGGCTTGGGCTAGGGTTAGGTTCACGGTTAGGGTTAGGGTTATGGCTACCTTTAGGGTTAGGGTTAGGGTTAGGGCTTGGGTTATGATTAGGGCTAAGTAGGTTAGGGCTAGGGTTAGGTTTAGGGTTAGGCTTTTGGTACGTCTAGGGTTAGCTTTAGAGTTAGTGCTAGGGCTTGGGAGATGGCTAGGGCTAGGGTTAGAATTAGAGTTAGGTCCAGTGCTAGGGTTAGTGTTAGGGTTAGGGTTAGGGCTAGGGTTATGATTAGGGCTAAGTTTAGGTTTAGGTCTAGGGCTAGGGCTATGGTTTTGGTTAGGATTAGGGCTAGCGCTAGGGTTAGATTCATGTTTAGTGCTAGGTTAGGGTTAGGTTTAGGGCTAGGGCTCGAGCTAGTGTTAGGGTTAGGGTAAGGTTTAGGGTTAGGGTTAGGGCTAGGGCTGGGCCAGTGCTAGGATTAGTGTAAGGGTTAGGGTTACCTTTAGGGCTAGTGTTATGGTTAGGTCTAGGGCTAGTTTTAGGATTAGGGTTAGCGTTAGCGTTAGGGTTAGTACTATGGTTAGGGTGTGGGTTAGAATTAGGGCTAAGGTTAGGGCTAGGTCTCGAGCTAGGTCTAGGGTTAGGTTTAGGGCTAAGGCTATGATTAGGGTCAGTGTTAGGGTTAGGGTTATGGCTAGGGCTAGGGTTATTGTTAGGTTTAGGGATAGTGCTGGGTTGGGATTAGGGCTATTATTAGGGTTAGGGTTAGGGTTAAGGCTAGGGCTAGTACTAGGTTTATTGTTAGTGTTACGGTTAGGGCTAAGTCTAGGGCTAGGTTTAGGGTTAGGGCTAGGGCTATGATTAGGGTTAGAGTTAGGTTTAGGGTTACGGCTAGGGTTAGGTTTAGGGTTAGGGTTAGGCTTAGGGCTAGGGTTAGGTTTAGGGTTAGGGTCAGGGTTGGGGCTAGGGTTAGGGTTGGAGTTGGGGTTGGGGTTGGAGTTGTGGTTAGGGTTAGTGTTAGTGTTAGGGTTTTGGCTAGGGTGGGTTACCTTTAGGTTCAGGATCAAGGTTATGTCTAGGGCTAGGGCTAGGGCTAGGGCTAGGGTTAGGGTTAGGGTTAGGGCTAGGGTTATGGTTAGGGCTAAGGTTAGGGTTAGGTCTAGGGTTATGCCTAGGGCTATGGTTTGGGTTAGGTTTAGGACTAGGGCTATTGTTAGGGTAGGGTTAGTGCTAGGGCTAGGGTTAGGTTTAGGTTATGTCTATGGTTAGGGTTAGGGTTAGGGCTAGGGCTATGTCTAGGTTTAGGGTTAGGGTAAGGGTTAGTGTTAGGGGTAGGGCTTGGGCTAGTGCTAGGATTAGCGTTAGGGTTAGCGTTATTGTTAGGGCTAAGCTTAGTTTTAGGGTTAGGGCTAGGGCTAGGGTGAGTGTTAGGGTTAGGGTAAGGGTTAGTGCTATGGCTAAGGCTGGATTAGTTCAGGGGCTAGGGCTAGGGCTAGGGTTTGGTGTAGGATTAGGGCTAGGGCTAGGGTTAGGTTTAGGTTTAGGTTTAGGTTTAGGTTTAGGGCTAGGGCTAGGGCTAGGTTTAGGGTTAGGGTTAGGGTTAGGGTTTTTGTTAGGGTTAGGTTTAGGGCAAGGGTTAGGGTTATGTCTAAGGCTTGATTAGGTCTAGGGCTAGGGCTAGGGCCAGGATTTGGTTTAGGATTAGGGCTAGGGCTAGGGTTAGGGCTAGGGCTAGGGATAGGGCTAAGATGGGTTTAGGGCCAGGTCTATTTTTATGTTTTAGGGCTGGCTTTAGGGATAGGGCTAGGGCTAGGGTTAGGGTTAGTGTTAGGGTTAGGGCTAGGGCTAGGGCTAGACTTAGGGTTTTGGTTAGGGTTAGGGCTAGGCTTAGGGTTAGGGTTAGGGTTAGGGCTAGGGTTAGGGCTAGGGCTAGGGCTAGTGTTTGGATTAGGGTTAGGTCTAGAGTTATTGTTAGGGTTAGGGTTATGTCTAGGGCTAGGCCTAGGGCTAGGGCTAGGTTTATTGTTAGGGTTAGGGAAAGTGCTAGGACTAGGGTTAGGGTTAGTGTTAGGGTTAGGGATAGGGCTAGGGCTACGGTTTGGTTTAAGGTTAGGGTTAGAGTTAGGGTTAAGTTTATGTCTAGGGCTAGTGCTAGGGCTAGGTCTTGGGCGAGGGTTAGGTTTAGGGCTAGGGCTAGGGCTAGGGCTAGGGCTAGAGTTAATGTTAGGCTTAGGTTTAGGGTTAGGCTAGGGCTAGGGTAAGGTTTAGTGTTAGGGTTAAGTTAGGGCTAGGGCTATGGCTAGGGTTGGGGTTAGGGTTAGGGTTAGGTTTAGGGCTAGGGCTACGCTAGGGTTAGGGATATGGATAGGGTTAGGGCTAGAGCTAGGGCTACGTTTAGAGTTAGGGTTAGCGTTATGTTTAGGGCTAGGATTAGGGCTTGGGCTAGTATTACGGTTAGGGCTAGGGCCTTGATTTGGGTTAGGTTTAGGTTTAGGTTTAGGGTTATGGCTAGGGCTAGGGTTAAGGTTAGTGTTGGGGTTAGGGCTAGGGTAGGGTTATGTTTAGTGTTAGAGCTAGATTTAGGGTTGGGTTTCGAGTTGGGGTTGGGATTGGGATTAGGGTTAGTTTTAGAGTTAGGGTTTGGCTAGGGCTAGGGTTACTGTTAGGGTTAGGGTTAAGTTTATGTCTAGGGCTAAGGCTAGGGCTAGGGCTTGGGCGAGGGTTAGGGTTAGGGTTAGGGATAGGTCTAGGGCTATGGTTAGGGTTAGGTAAGGGCTAGGGCTAAGGCCAGGGTTAGGGTGGGGTTAGGGCTAGGGCTTGGGAGAGTGCTAGGGCTAGGGTTAGGGTTAGGGTTAGGGTTAGGTCTAGGGCCAGGGTTAGTGTTAGTGTTCTGGTTAGGGCAAGAGTTAGGTTTAGGCCTAAGGCTTGGTCAGGTCTAGGGCTGTGGCTAGGGCTATGTTTTGGTTTAGGGTTAGGTTAGTGTTAGGATTAGGGTTAGGGCTAGGTTTAGGGTTAGGTTTAGTGTTAGGGTTAGGGTAGAGCTAGGGCTATGTCTTAAGTTAGGGTTAGGGTTAGGGTTAGGTTTAGGGCTAGGGCTACTGTTAGGGATAGGGTTAGGGATAGAGCTAGGGCTAGGGATAGGGTGAGGGTTAGAGTAAGGGTTAGGGCTACAGTTAGGGTTAGGTTTAGGGTTAGGGTTAGGGCTAAGGATAGGGCTAGGGCTAGGGTTACGGTTAGGGCTAGGGTTATGATTAGGGTTAGGGTTTGGTTTAGGGTTATGGCTAGGGTTAGGTTTAGGGTTAGGGTTAGGCTTAGGGCTAGGGTTAGGTTTAGGATTGGAGTCAGGGTTGGGGCTAGGGTTAGGGTTGGATTTGGGGTTGGGGTTGGAGTTGTGGTTAGGGTTAGTGTTAGTGTTAGGGTTTTGGCTATGGCTAGGGTTACCTTTAGGTTCAGGATCAAGGTTATGTCTAGGGCTAGGGATAGGGCTAGGTTTAGGGTTAGGGTTAGGGTTAGGGCTAGGGTTATGGTTAGGGCTAAGGTTAGGGTTAGGTCTAGGGCTATGCCTAGGGCTATGGTTTGGGTTAGGTTTAGGACTAGGGCTATTGTTAGGGTAGGGTTAGTGCTAGGGCTAGGGTTAGGTTTAGGTTATGTCTATGGTTAGGGTTAGGGTTAGGGCTAGGGCTATGTCTAGGTTTAGGGTTAGGGTAAGGGTTAGTGTTAGGGGTAGGTCTTGAGCTAGTGCTAGGATTAGCGTTAGGGTTAGCGTTATTGTTAGGACTAGGCTTAGTTTTAGGGTTAGGGCTAGGGCTAGGGTGAGTGTTAGGGTTAGGGTTAGGGTAAGGGTTAGGACTATGGCTAATGCTGGATTAGTTCAGGGGCTAGGGCTAGGGCCAGGGTTTGGGTTAGGATTAGGGCTAGGGCTAGGGCTAGGTTTAGGTTTAGTGTTAGGGTTAGGGATAGGGCTAGGGTTAGGGTTAGGCTTCGGGTTTGGTTATGGTTAGGTCTAAGTTTAGGATTGGGGTTAGAGCTAGGGTTAGTGTTATGCTTACGGCTAAAGTAGGACTAGGGCTAGGGTTAGGTTTAGGGTTAGGGTTATGGTTAGGTTTAGGGTTATGGCTGGTGCTAGTGTTAGGGTTATGGCTAGGGCTAGGGCTAGGACTAGCATTATTGTTAGGGTTAGGGATATTGCTAGGGCTAGGGTTAGGGTTAGTGTTAGGGTTAGGGCTAGGGCTAGCACTAGGGTAGGGTTAGGGTTAGGGCTAGGTTTAAGATTAGGGTTAATGTCAGGGCTTGGGTTAGGGTTAGGGCTAGGGCTAGGGTTAGGGTTAGGGTTAGGGCTAGGGCTAGGTCTAGGTTAAGGGTTAGGGTAAGGGTTAGGGTTAGGGCTAGGGCTTGGGCTAGTGCTAGGATTAGGGTTAGGGTTAGCATTATTGTTAGGGCTAGGGTTACGGTTAGGGTTAGGGTTAGTGTTAGGATTAGGGTTAGGGCAAGGGTTGGGGTTATGGCTAAGGCTTGATTAGTTCTAGGGCTAGGGCTAGGGCCATGGTTTGGGTTAGGATTAGGGCTAGGGCTGGGGTTAGGTTTAGGGTTAGGTCTAGTTCTAGGGTTTTTGTTAGGGTTAGGTTTAGGGCAAGGGTTAGGGTTATGGCTAAGGCTAATTAGGTCTAGGGTTAGGGCTAGGGCCAGAGTTTTGTTTAGGATTAGGGCTAGGGCTAGGGTTAGGTTAGGGTTAGTGTTAGGGTTAGGGTTAGGGTTAGTGCTAGTGCTAGGGTTAGGTTTACGGTTAGGGTCAGCGTTAGGGGTACGGTTATGGTTAGGGTTAGTGTTAGGGCTAGGGCTACGGTTAGGGTTAGGGTAGGGTAAGGGTTATGTTTAGGGCTAGGGCTTGGGCTAGTGCTAGGATTAGGGTTAGGTTTAGGGTTATGGTTAGTGTTGGGGGTTGGGTTATGGTTATGGTTATGGTTATGGTTACGGCTAGAGCTAGGGCTAGGTTTTTTGTTAGGATTAGCGTTAGTGTTAGGGCTACAGTTAGAGTTAGGGTTAGGTTTTGGGCTAGGGCTAGGGCTAGAGCTAGGGCTAGGGTTAGGGTTAGGGTTAGGGCTAAGGCTATCAGTAGGGTTAGGTTTAGGATTAGGTTTAGGGCTAGGGCTAGGGTTATTGTTAGGGTTAGGTATAGTGCTTTGGCTAGAGTTAGGGTTATTGTTAGGGTTAGGGCTAGGGCTAGGGTTAGGTTTAGGGTTAGTGTTAGGGTTAGGGTTAGGGTTAGGGTTAGTGCTAGTGCTAGGGTTAGGTTTACGGTTAGTGTTACCGTTAGGGGTACGGTTATGGTTAGGGTTAGCGTTAGGGGTACGGTTATGGTTAGGGTTAGGGTAGGGTAAGGCTTATGGTTAGGGCTTGGGCTTGGGCTAGTGCTAGGATTAGGGTTAGGTTTAATGTTAGGGTTAGTGTTGGGGGTTGGATTATGGTTATGGTTATGGTTACGGCTAGAGCTAGGGCTAGGTTTAGGGTTAGGGTTAGCGTTAGTGTTAGGGCTACAGTTAGGGTTAGGGTTAGGTTTTGGGCTAGGGCTAGGGCTAGAGCTAGGGCTAGGGTTAGGGTTAGGGTTAGGGCTAAGGCTATCAGTAGGGTTAGGTTTAGGATTAGGCTTAGGGCTAGGGCTAGGTTTAATGTTAGGGTTAGGTATAGTGCTAGGGCTAGATTTATGGTTATTGTTAGGGATAGGGCTAGGGCTAGGGTTAGGTTTACGGTTAGGGTTAGGGTTACGGCTACCTTTAGGGTTAGGGTTAGGTTTAGGGCTAGGGCTAGAGCTAGGCTTAGGGTTAGGGTAAGTTTCAGGGTTAGGGTTAGGGCTAGGGTTGTGCCAATGCTAGGATAGGGTAACGGTTAGGGTTACCATTAGTGCTAGGGTTATGGTTATGGCTAGGGCTAGGTTTAGGATTAGGGTTAGCGTTAGCGTTAGGGTTAGTACTATGGTTAGAGTAAGGGTTAGAATTAGGGCTAGGGTTAGGGCTAGGTCTAGGGTTAGGTTTAGGGCTAAGGCTATGGTTAGGGTCAGTGTTAGGGTTAGGGTTATGGCTAGGGCTAGGGGTATTGTTAGGTTTAGGGATAGTGCTGGGTTGGGGTTAGGGCTATTATTAGGGTTAGGGTTAGGGTTATGGCTAGGGCTAGGACTAGGTTTATTGTTAGGGTTATGGTTAGGGCTAAGTCTAGGGCTAGGTTTAGGGTTAGGGCTAGGGCTATGTTTAGGGTTAGAGTTAGGTTTAGGGTTACGGCTAGGGTTAGGCTTAGGGCTAGGGTTAGGCTTAGGGCTAGGGTTAGGTTTAGGGTTAGGGTCAGGGTTGGGGCTAGTGTTAGGGTTGGAGTTGGGGTTGGGGTTGGAGTTGTGGTTAGGGTTAGTGTTAGTGTTAGGGTTTTGGCTAGGGTGGGTTACCTTTAGGTTCAGGATCAAGGTTATGTCTAGGGCTAGGGATAGGGCTAGGTTTAGGGTTAGGGTTAGGGTTAGTGCTAGGGTTATGGTTAGGGCTAAGGTTAGGGTTAGGTCTAGGGCTATGCCTAGGGCTATGGTTTGGGTTAGGTTTAGGACTAGGGCTATTGTTAGGGTAGGGTTAGTGCTAGGGCTAGGGTTAGGTTTAGGTTATGTCTATGGTTAGGGTTAGGGTTAGGGCTAGGGCTATGTCTAGGTTTAGGGTTAGGGTAAGGGTTAGTGTTAGGGGTAGGGCTTGGGCTAGTGCTAGGATTAGCGTTAGGGTTAGCGTTATTGTTAGGGCTAAGCTTAGTTTTAGGGTTAGGGCTAGGGTAGGGTGAGTGTTAGGGTTAGGGTAAGGGTTAGGGCTATGGCTAAGGCTGGATTAGTTCAGGGGCTAGGGCTAGGGCCAGGGTTTGGGTTAGGATTAGGGCTAGGGCTAGGTTTAGGTTTAGGTTTAGGTTTAGGTTTAGGTTTAGGGCTAGGGCTAGGGCTAGGGTTAGGGTTAGGGTTAGGGTTAGGGTTTTAGTTATTGTTAGGTTTAGGGCAAGGGTTAGGGTTATGTCTAAGGCTTGATTAGGTCTAGGGCTAGGGCTAGGGCCAGGATTTGGTTTAGGATTAGGGCTAGGGCTAGTGTTAGGTTTAGGGTTAGGGCTAAGGCTAGGGTTAGGGTTAGGGTTAGTGTTAGGGTTAGGGTTAGGGTTAGTGCTAGTGCTAGGGTTAGGTTTACGGTTAGGGTTCGCGTTAGGGCTACGGTTATGGTTAGGGTTAGGGTAGGGTAAGGGTTATGGTTAGGGCTAGGGCTTGGGCTAGTGCTAGGATTAGGGTTAGGTTTAGGGTTAGGGTTAGTGTTGTGGGTTGGGTTATGGTTATGGTTATGGTTAAGGCTAGAGCTAGGGCTAGGTTTAGGGTTAGGATTAGCGTTAGTGTTAGGGCTATGGTTAGAGTAAGGGTTAGGTGTTGGGCTAGGGCTAGGGCTAGAGCTAGGGCTAGGGTTAGGGTTAGGGTTAGGGCTAAGGCTATCAGTAGGGTTAGGTTTAGGATTAGGTTTAGGGCTAGGGTTATTGTTAGGGTTAGGTATAGTGCTAGGGCTAGAGTTAGGGTTATTGTTAGGGTTAGGTCTAGGGCTAGGGATAGGGTTAGGTTTACGGTTAGGCTTAGGGTTATGGCTACCTTTAGGGTTAGGGTTAGGGTTAGGGCTTGGGCTAGGGTAGGGCTAGGGTTAGGTTTAGGGTTAGGCTTTTGGTACGGCTAGGGTTAGCTTTAGAGTTAGTGCTAGGGCTTGGGAGATGGCTAGGGCTAGGGTTAGAATTAGGGTTAGGTCTAGTGCTAGGGTTAGTGTTAGGGTTAGGGTTAGTGCTAGGTTTATGATTAGGGCTAAGATTAGGTTTAGGTCTAGGGCAAGTCTGTAGTTTGGGTTAGGATTAGGCCTAGGGCTAGGGTTAGATTTATGTTTAGGGCTAGGGTTAGGGTTAGGGTTATGTTTAGGGCTAGGGCTAGAGCTAGGGTTAGGGTTAGGGTAAAGTTTAGGGTTCGGGTTCGGGCTAGGGCTGGGCCAGTGCTAGGATTAGGGTAAGGGTTAGGATTACCATTCGTTCTAGGGTTATGTTTAGGGCTAGGGCTAGGTTTAGGATTAGGGTTAGCGTTAGCGTTAGGGTTAGTACTATGGTTAGGGTAAGGGTTAGAATTAGGGCTAGGGTTAGGGCTAGGTCTAGGGCTAGGTCTATGGTGATGTTTAGGGCTAAGGCTATGAATAGGGTCAGTGTTAGGGTTAGGGTTATGGCTAGGGCTAGGGTTATTTTTAGGTTTAGGGATAGTGCTGGGTTGGGGTTAGGGCTATTATTAGGGTTAGGGTTAGGGTTATGACTAGGGCTAGGACTAGGTTTATTGTTAGTGTTACGGTTAGGGCTAAGTCTAGGGCTAGGTTTAGGGTTAGGGCTAGGGCTATGTTTAGGGTTAGAGTTAGGTTTAGGGTTACGGCTAGGGTTAGGGTTAGGCTTAGGGCTAGGGTTAGGTTTAGGGTTAGGGTCAGGGATGGGGCTAGGGTTAGGGTTGGAGTTGGGGTTGGGGTTGGAGTTGTGGTTAGGGTTATTGCTAGTGTTAGGGTTTTGGCTAGGGCTGGGTTACCTTTAGGTTCAGGATCAAGGTTATGTCTAGGGCTAGGGATAGGGCTAGGTTTAGGGTTAGGGTTAGGGTTAGGGCTAGGGTTATGGTTAGGGCTAAAGTTAGGGTTAGGTCTAGGGCTATGCCTAGGGCTATGATTTGGGTTAGGTTTAGGACTAGGGCTATTGTTAGGGTAGGGTTAGTGCTAGGGCTAGGGTTAGGTTTAGGTTATGTCTATGGTTAGGGTTAGGGTTAGGGCTAGGGCTATGTCTAGGTTTAGGGTTAGGGTAAGGGTTAGGGTTAGGGGTAGGGCTTGGGCTAGTGCTAGGATTAGCGTTAGGTTTAGCGTTATTGTTAGTGCTAAGCTTAGTTTTAGGGTTAGGGCTAGGGCTAGGGCTAGGGTGAGTGTTAGGGTTAGGGTTAGGGTAAGGGTTAGGGCTAGGTTTAGGGCTTGGGCTAGGTCTAGGTTTGGGGTTAGGGTAGGGTTAGGGTTAGGGCTAGGGCTATGCCTAGGGCTATGGTTTGGTTTAGGTTTAGGACTAGGGCTATTGTTAGGGTAGGGTTAGTGCTAGGGCCAAGGTTAGGTTTAGGTTATGTCTATGGTTAGGGTTAGGGTTAGGGCTAGGGCTATGTCTAGTTTTAGGGTTAGGGTAAGTGTTAGGATTAGGGCTAGGTCTTGTGCTAGTGCTAGGATTAGCGTTAGGGTTAGCGTTATTGTTAGGACTAGGTTTAGTTTTAGGGTTAGGGCTAGGGCTAGGGTGAGTGTTAGGGTTAGGGTTAGGGTAAGGGTTAGGACTATGGCTAAGGCTGATTGGTTCAGGGGCTAGGGCTAGGGCCAGGGTTTGGGTTAGGGTTAGGGCTAGGGCTAGGGCTAGGGTTAGGTTTAGTGTTAGGGTTAGGGATAGGGCTAGGGTTAGGGTTAGGCTTCGGGTTTGGTTATGGTTAGGTCTAAGTTTAGGATTGGGGTTAGAGCTAGGGTTAGTGTTATGCTTACGGCTAAGGTAGGACTACGGTTAGGGTTAGGTTTAGGGTTAGGGTTATGGTTAGGTTTAGGGTTATGGCTGGTGCCTGGGTTAGTGTTAGGGTTAGGGTTATGACTAGGGCTAGGGCTAGGGCTAGCGTTATTGTTAGGGTTATGGATAGTGCTAGGGGAATGGTTAGGGTTAGTGTTAGGGTTAGGGCTAGGGCTAGCACTAGGGCTAGAGTTAGGGTTAGGGCTAGGTTTAAGTTTAGGGTTAATGTCTTGGCTAGGATTAGGGTTAGGGCTAGGGCTAGGGTTAGGGCTTGGGCTAGGTCTAGGTTTGGGGTTAGGGTAGGGTTAGGGTTAGGGCTAGGGCTTGGGCTAGTGCTAGGATTAGGGTTAGCGTTATTGTTAGGGCTAGGGTTACGTTTAGGGTTAGGTCTAGGGCTAAGGTTAGTGTTAGGATTAAGGTTAGTGCAAGGGTTAGGGTTATGGCTAAGGCTGGATTAGTTCTAGGGCTAGGGCTAGGGCCAGGGTTTGGGTAAGGATTACGGCTAGGGCTAGGGTTAGGTTTAGGTTAGGTCTAGTGCTAGGGTTAGTGTTAGGGTTAGGTTTAGGGCAAGGGTTAAGGTTATGTCTACGGCTGGATTAGGACTAGGGCTAGGGCTACGGCAAGTTTTTGGGTTAGGATTAGGTCTAGGGCTAGGGTTAGGTTTAGGGTTAGGGCTAGGGTTAGGGTTAGGGTTAGGGTTAGGGTTAGTGTTAGGGTTAGGGTTAGGGCTAATGCTAGTGCTAGGGTTAGGTTTACGGTTAGGGTTAGCTTAGGGCTACGGTTATGGTTAGAGTTAGTGTTAGGGCTAGGGCTACGGCTAGGGTTAGGGTAGGTTAAGGTTTATGGTTATGGCTAGGGCTTGGGCTAGTGCTAGGATTAGGGTTAGGTTTAGGGTTAGGGTTAGTGTGGGGGTTAGGTATGGTTATGGTTATGGTTACGGCTACAGCTAGGGCTAGGTTTAGGGTTAGTGTTAGCCTTAGTGTTAGGGCTACGGTTAGGGTTAGGGTTAGGTTTTGGGCTAGGGATACGGCTAGAGCTAGGGCTAGGGTTAGGGTTAGGGCTAAGGCTATGATTAGGGTTAGGTTTAGGGCTAGGCTAGGGTTATTGTCAGGGTTAGGTATAGTGCTAGGGATAGATTTAGGGTTATTGTTTGGGTTAGGGCTAGGGCTAGGGCTAGGGTTAGGTTTATGGTTAGGGTTAGTTTTATGGCTACCTTTAGGGTTAGGGTTAGTGTTAGGGTTTGGGCTAGGGTAGGGCTAGGGTTAGGTTTAGGGTTAGGCTTAGGGTACGGCTAGGTTTAGCTTTAGAGTTAGTGCTAGGGCTTGGGAGGGTGCTAGGGCTAGGGTTAGAATTAGGGTTAGGTCTAGTGCTAGGGTTAGTGTTAGGGTTAGGGCTAGGGTTAGGGTAGGGTTAGGGTAGGGCTAGGGCTAGGGCTAATGTTAGGATAAGGGTTAGGTTTAGGTCAAGGTCTACGGTTAGGGTTATGGTTAAGGTTAGGGTTAGGGCTTGGGTTAGGGTTAAGGTTAGGGTTAGGGCTAAGGTTAGGTTTATGGATAGGTTTAGGGTTTGGGCTAGGGTTAGGGTTAGGTTTTGGGCTAGGGTTAGTTTTAGTGTTGGGCTAGGGCTAGGACTATGTCTAGGGTTAGGGTTAGTCTTAGGATTAGGGTTAGGCTTAGGGTTAGTTCTAGGGTTAGGTTTAGGGTTAGGAGTAGGGTTAGGGTTAGGGTTGTTGTTGCATTTGGGGTTACAGTTAGGGTTATGGTTATGGCTAGGGCTAGGGTTACTGTTAGGGTTAGGGTTATGGCTAGGGCTAGGGCTAGGGCTATGGTTATGGTTAGGTTTAGGTTAGGTATACGGCTAGGGCTAGAGTTATGCTTAGGGTTAGGGTTTGTTAGCGTTAGGGTTAGGGCTACAGTTAGGTTTAGGGTTAGGGTTAGGGCTAGGGCTAGGTTTAGGGAGAGGGCTAGGGTTAGGTTTAGGTTAAGGCTATGATTAGGGTTAGCATTAGTTGTACGGCTAGGGTTAGATTAGGGTTAGGATTAGGGCTAGGATTAGGGCTAGGGTTAGCGCTAGTTTTAGTATTGGGTTTGGGGTTAGTGTTTGTGTTCGGGTTCGGGTTCGTGTTCTGGTTAGGGTTCGGTTTAGGGTTTGGGTTCGTGTTTTGGTTTTGGTTTTTGTTATGGTTAGTTTTCGGGTTCGGGTTTGTTTTTGGATTAGGGCTATGGTTAGTGTTAGGTTTAGGGTTATGGCTAGGGCTAGGGCTGGGGCTAGGGCTAGGGTTAGGGTTAGGGTTAGGGATAGGGCTAGGGCTATGGTGAGGGTTAGTGTTTGGACTAGGGCTAGGGCTAGGGTTAGGTTTAGGTCTACGGTTAGGGTTATTGTTAGGGCTAGTGCTACGGCTAGTGATAGGATTAGGGTTAGGGCTAGGGTATGATGAAGTTTAGGGTTAGTAATAAGGTTAGGGCTAGGGCTAGGGTTAGGGTTAGGGTATGTTTAGGGTTAGGGCTAGGGTTAGTGTTGGGGTTGGGGTTAGGGTTCGGGTTCAGGTTCGGGTTCGTGTTCGGGTTAGGGTTAGGGTATGGGTTCGGATTCAGGTTTGGATTTTTGTTAGGGTTCTTGTTCGGGTTAGGGTTTTGGTTATGGTAAGAGTTAGGCTTAGTTTTCTGGTTTGGGTTAGGGTTAGGGGTAGGATTAGGTTTAGGGTTATGGTTAGGGCTAGGGCTAGGGCTTGGGAGAAGGCTAGGCCTAGTGTTAGGGTTCGGTTTAGGGTTAGGCTATTGCTAGGGTAAGGTTTAGTGTTAGGGTTAAGTTAGGGCTAGGGCTATGGCTAGGGTTGGGGTTAGGGATAGGGTTAGGTTTAGGGCTAGGGCTAGGGTTAGGGATAGGGATAGGGTTAGGGCTAGAGCTAGGGCTACGTTTAGGGTTAGGGTTAGCGTTAAGGTTAGGGCTAGGGCTAGGGCTAGGGCTAGGGCTAGGGCTAGGGCTAGTATTACGGTTAGGGCTAGGACTGTGATTGGGTTTTAGGTTTAGGTTTAGGGTTAGGGTTAGGGTTATGGCTTGGGCTAGGGTTAAGGTTAGTGTTAGGGTTAGGGCTTGGGTAGGGTTATGTTTAGTGTTAAAGCAAGGGTTAGTGTTGGGTTTCGAGTTGGGGTTGGGATTGGGATTAGGGTTAGGGTTAGGGTTAGGGTTTGGCTAGGGCTAGGGTTACTGTTAGGGTTAGGGTTAAGTTTATCTCTAGGGCTAAGGCTAGGGCTAGGGCTAGGGCTAGGGTTAGGGTTAGGGTTAGGGTAGGTCTAGGGCTAGGGTTAGGGTTAGGGTTAGGGCTAGGGCTTGGGAGATGGCTAGGGCTAGGGTTAGGTTTAGGGTCATTGCTAGGGCTTGGGAGAGGGGTAGGGCTTGGGTTAGGGTTAGTTTTAGTGTTAGGGTTAGGGCTAGGACTAGGGCTAGGGTTAGGTTTAGTGTTAGTGTTAGGGTTTGGATACAGTTAGGGTTAGAATTAGGGTTAGGGTTAGGGCTAGAGCTAGGGCTACTGCTAAGATTGGTTTAGGGTTAGAGCTATGTTTAGGGTTTAGGGCTAGGTTTAGATATAAGGCTAGGGTTAGGGTTAGAGTTAGGGTTAAGGCTAGGACTAGGGCTAGCATTATTGTTAGAGTTAGTGATAGGGCTAGGGCTAGGCTTAGGGTTTGGTTTAGGGTTAAGGCTATGGTTAGGGTTAGGGTTAGGGCTATGGTTAGCGCTTGTGTTAGGATTAGGGTTAGGTCTAGAGTTAGTGTTAGGGTTGGGTTATGGCTAGGGCTAGGCCTAGGGCTAGGGCTAGGGTTAATGTTAGGTTTAGGGATAGTGCTAGGAGTAGGGTTAGGGTTAGTGTTATGGTTAGGGCTAGGACTAGGGCTAGGGTTAGGTTTAGGGTTAGGCCTAGGGCTAGAGTTAGGTTTAGTGTTAGGGTTAAGTTAGGGCTATGGCTATTGCTAGTGGTAGGGCTAATGTTAGGATTAGGGTTAGGTCTAGAGTTAGTGTTAGGGTTAGGGTAATGGCTAGGGCTAGGCCTAGGGCTAGGGCCAGGGTTATGAAGGGTTAGGGTTAGTGCTAGTGCTAGGGTTAGGGTTAGTGTAAGGGTTATGTTAGGGCTAGGTCTAGGGTTAGGTTTATGGTTAGGGTTACGGTTTGGGCTATGGTTAGGGTTTGGTTTAGGGTTAGGGCTGGGGCTAGGGCTAGGGTTACAGTTAGGTCTAGGAATATGATTAGGTTTAGGGTTAGAGTTATTGTTACGGCTATGCCTTGGTTTAGGGTTAGGTCTTAAATTAGGTTTATGTTTAGTGTTAGGGTTAGGCTTAGGTTTGGGGTTGCGGTTGGGGTTGGGGTTGGGATTAGGGGTAGGGTTAATTTTAGGGGTATGGCTTGGGCTAGTGTTACTGTTAGTGCTAGGGTTAAGTTTATGTCTAGGGCTAGGGCTAGGGCTAGGGCTTGGGTGAGCATTAGGCTTAGGGATAGGGCTAGGGCTAGGGTAGGGTTAGGGTTAGGTTTAGGGTTAAGGCTAGGGAGAGGGTTAGGTTTAGTGTTAGGGTTAGGGTAGGGCTAGGGCTATGGCTAGGGTTAGGATTTGTTAGGGTTAGAGTTATAGCTAGGGCTAGGGCTAGGGTTAGGAATAGGGTTAGGGCTAGAGCTAGGGCTAGGTTTAGGGTTAGGGTTAGTGTTAGGGTTAGGGCTACGGTTAGGGTTAGGGTTAGGGTTAGGGTGAGTGTTAGGGTTAGTGTTAGGTTTAGGGCTAGAGCTAGGTTTAGGGATAGGGTTAGGGTTAGAGCTAGGGCTAGGATTAGGGTTAGGGTTACCGTTAGGGATGGGGTACGGATAGGGTTAGGGTTAGGGTTAGGGCTAGGTTCAGGTTTAGTGTTAGGGTTAGTGTTAGGGCTAGGGCTAGGGTTACGGTTATGGCTAGGGCTATGATTAGTGTTAGGGTTAGGGTTAGAGTTATGGCTTGGGCAATGGTTAGGGTTAGGGTTAGGGTTAGGGCTAGGCATAGGGTTATGAATAGGGTTAGGGCTAGGGTTAGGGTTAGGGTTAGTGTTAGGGTTAGTTTTAGGGCTAGGTATACATTTAGGATTCGGGTTAGGGCTAGGACTAAGTTTATGGTTAGGGCGAGGGTTAGGGTTATGGCTAGGGCTAGATTTAGGGTAAGGGTTAGGGCTAGGCCCAGGGCATGTGCTAAGTCTAGGGTTAGGGTTAGGGCTAGGATTAGGGTAAGTGTTGGGGTCTGGGTTGGGGTTGGGTTTGGGGTAAGTGTTAGGGTTAGGGTTAGGGTTATGGCTAGGGCTAGGGTTAGGTGTAGGGTAGGGTTAGTTTTAGGGTTATGGCTAGGGCTAGGGCTAGGGTTAGGGCTAGTTCTAGGGTTATTGTAGGGTTAGAGATAGGGCTAGGGCTAGGTTTAGTGTTAGGGTTATGGTTACCGTTAGGGTTAGGGCTAGGGTTAGGGTTAGAGCTAGTGTTAAGGTTATGTTTAGGGTTATGGCTAGGGTTACGGTTTGGGATGGGGTTGGGTTTGGGGTTGGGGTTGGGATTAGCGTTAGTGTTAGTGTTAGGTTTATGGCCAGGGCTAGGGTTACTGTTAGGATTAGGGTTAAGTTTATGTCTTGGGCTAGGGCTAGGGCTAGGGCTTGTGCGAGTGTTAGTGTTATGGATAGGGCTAGGGCTATGGTTAGGGTTAGTGTTAGGGTTAGGGTTAAGGCTAGGGCTTGGGAGAGGGCTAGGGCTAGGGATAGGGTTAGGGTTAGGGTTAGGTTTAAGGCTAGGGTTAGTGTTAGTGTTCGGGTTAGGGCAAGGGTTAGATTTAGGGCAAAGGCTGGGTCAGGTCTAGGGCTGTGGCTAGGGCAGGGTTTGGTGTAGGATTAGGGGTAGGGCTAGGGTTAGGGTTAGGTTTAGGGTTAGGGTTAAGGCTAGGGCTACGGCTAGGGTTCGGGTTAGTGTAAAGGTTAGGGTTAGGGCGAGGGCTTGGGCTAGTGCTAGGATTAGGGTTAGCTTTAGGGTTAGGGTTAGGGCTAGGGTTTGGCTTTGGTTATGGTTAGGGCTAGAGTTAGGGCTAGGTTTAGGGTTAAGGCTAGCGTTAGTGTTAGGGCTACAGTTAGGGTTAGAGTTAGGGTTAGTGCTAGGGCTGGGGCTAGAGCTAGGGCTAGAGCTAGGGCTAGGGTTAGGGTTAGGGCTAAGGCTATGATTAGGGTTAGGGTAATGATTAGGGTTAGGTGTATGGCTAGGGCTAGGGCTAGGGTTACGGTTAGGTCTAAGGCTATGATTACGGTTAGGGTTAGGGTTACTGCTAGGGCTAGGGCTAGGGTTAGGGTTAGGGCTAGGGTTAGGTTTAGGGCTAGGGTTAGGGATAGAGTTGGTTTAACATTTAGGACTATGACTAAGTCTAAGGCTATGTTTAATGTTACGTGTAGGATTAGGGACAGGCTTAGGGTTAGGGTTCTGGTTTGGGTTAATGTTAGGGTTAGGGTTCAGGTTCGGATCTGGGTTCGGGTTTGGGTTCGGGTTAGGGTTAGGTTCGTGTTCAGGTTCGGGTTAGTATTACTCTTCGTGTTTGGGTTCTTGTTAGGGTTAGGTTTCGAGTTCGAGTTCGGGTTCGGGTGCAGATTAGATTTAGGTTTAGGGTTCGGGTTTGGTTTAGGGTTAGGGTTAGTGTTGGGGTTGGGGTTAGAGTTAGGTTTGGGATGGGGTTGGGGTTGGGGTTAGGTTATGGTTAGGGTTAGGGCTAGGGTTTTAGTCGGGGTTTGGTTTGGGGTTCGGGTTAGGGTTAGGGTTAGTGTTAGGGTTATGGCTAGAGCTAGGGTTACCTTTAGGTTTAGGGTTAAGCTTATGTCTAGGGCTAGGGCTAGGGCTAGTGCTACGGTTAGGGTTAGGGTTAGGCTTAGGCTTAGGGCTAGGGCTAGGGTAGGTTTAGAGTTAGGGCTATGGCTTGGGAGAGGGCTAGGGCTAGGGTTAGAATTAGCGTTAGGGCTAGAGCTAGGGTTACGGTATTATTAGGGCTAATGATAGGGTTAGGTTAGGTTTAGAGCTAGGTTTATGGTTAGCGTAAGGGTTAGGGTTAGGGCTAATGCTTGGGCTAGTGCTAGGATTAGGGTTATGGTTAGGGTTACCGTTAGGGTTAGGCTTAGGGTTAGGGTTACTGTTAGGGCTAGGGCTAGGTTTAGGGTTAGGTTTAGGGTTAGGGTTAGGGTTAGCGTTAGCATTAGGGTAAGGGCTATGGTTAGGTTTAGGGTTAGGGTTAGGGTTAGGGTTAGGGTT
This sequence comes from Sylvilagus floridanus, assembly GCA_949820135.1. Lineage (NCBI taxonomy): Eukaryota > Metazoa > Chordata > Mammalia > Lagomorpha > Leporidae > Sylvilagus > Sylvilagus floridanus. The sequence continues at coordinate 55,957,285 of OX463226.1, read as the reverse complement.
ATGGCTAGGGCTAGGGTTATTGTTAGGGTTAGGGATAGTGCTAGGGCTATGGTTTTGTTTATTGTTAGGGTAAGGGCTAGGACTAGGCCTAGGGTTAGGTTTAGTGTTAGGGTTAGGGTTAGGGATACGGTTAGGGTTAGAATTAGTGTTAGGTCTTGAGCTAGGGCTAGTACTAGGTTAGTTTTAGGGCTAGGGCTATATTTAGAGTTAGGGCTAGATTTAGGGTAGGGCTAGGGCTAGGGTTAGGGTTAGTGTTCGGGTTAGGGCTAGGGCTAGGGCTAGGGTTATTGTTAGGGTTAGGGCTAGGGCTAGGGCTAGGTTTATTGTTAGGGTTAGTGCTAGGGCTAGGGCTAGGGCTATGGTTAGGGTTCGGGTTAGGGTTAGAGCTAGTTTAGGGTTAGTGTTAGGGTTAGGGTTATGGCTAGCGCTAGGGCTCGGGCTATTGTTAGGGTTCGGGTTAGGTCTACAGTTAGTGTTAAGATTAGGGTTATTTCTAGGCCTAGGCCTAGGGCTATGGTTATTGTTAATGTTACGGAAAATGCTAGGGCTAGGGTTATGGTTATGGTTAGTGTTAGGGTTAGGGATAGGGCTAGGGCTAGGGTTAGGTTTAGGGTTAGGGCTAGGGTTAGGGTTAGGGTTAGTGTTCGGGTTAGGGCTAGGGCTAGGGCTAGGGCTAGCGTTATTGTTAGGGTTAGGGATAGTGCTAGGGCTAGGGCTAGGGTTAGGGTTTGGGTTAGGGTTAGAGCTAGGTTAGGGTTAGTGTTAGGGTTAGGGTTAGGGCTAGCGCTAGGGCTCGGGCTAGTGTTCGGGTTCGGTTAGGTCTATAGTTAGTGTTAAGATTAGGGTTATTTCTAGGCCTAGGCCTAGGGCTATGGTTAGTGTTAGGGTTAGGGATAGGGCTAGGGCTAGGGTTAGGTTTAGGGTTAGGGTTAGGGTTATGACTACGGTTAGGGTTAGGGTTATGGCTAGGGCTAGGGCTAGTTCTAGGGTTTTTGTAGGGTTAGAGATAGGGCTAGGGCTATGTTTAGTATTAGGGTTAGTGTTAGGGCTAGGGTTAGGGTTAGGGCTAGGGCTAGGGCTAGGGTTAGTGCTAGGGCTGGGGCTCGGGCTAGTGTTACGGCTAGGGCTAGGGCTAGGTTTA